>OZ014522.1:428037001-429237001 GCA_963966055.1 Lathyrus aphaca | reverse complement strand
AAACCCAAAAGTTTACCAGATCTAACTCCAAAGGTACACTTGTTTGGATTTAATCTCAACTTGTATTTCTTTAACCTCTCAAACAACTTGTGCATATGATCAAGATGTTCTTCTTCAGTCTGAGATCTGGCTATCATATCATCCACATATACCTCTATCTCACGGTGAATCATATCATGGAACAAAGCTAACATATCACGCTGATATGTTACCCCGAAATTCTTCAAACCAAATGGCATCACCTTATAACAGAAAGAGCCCCATTGTGTAACAAATGTAGTCTTCTCCATATCTTCAGGTGCCATCTTAATCTAATTGTAACCAGAGAAACCATCCATAAAAGAGAATACCTTATGTTGAGCAGTGTTGTCTACCAGAACATCAATATGTGGAAGTGGAAAGTCATCTTTGGGGCTGGCTTTGTTCAAATCCCTGTAATCTACACACATGCATACTTTACCATCTTTCTTAGGAACCAGTACCACATTTGCAACCCACTGAGGATAAGAAGTAACAACTAGAAACCCCACACTGAATTGTTTCATCACCTATTCCTTAATCTTTTTTGACATTTCAGGACGCATACGACGAACTTTCTATTTTATTGGGCAACAATCCTCTTTCACTGGTAGACGGTGAACCACAATATCAGTATCCAGCCCTGGCATATCTTCATAAGACCAAGCAAAAATTTCCACATAGTCATGTAGCATTTAAATCAACCTGTTCTTAACATTGTCTTCCAATTCATCACCTATCTTGACCTCTTTCCTGTTTTCCTCAGTTCCCAGATTCACAACTTCAATTGGTTCCTCATGTGGTTGTATGGCTTTCTCTTCTTGCTGTAGAAATCTAGCCAGCTCTACAAGTACTTCACAAACTTCCTCCTTTCCATCCACAACTTGATATATCGGATTATTGAAGTCATAATTGACAATAGCAGAACTGTTATCAACAGGATCCAGAATGGATGAGGATCTTCATTTTAGTGACGTGGGTGTGTGTAAGAGCACATAGCTTTTTTATTAAAGGAAAAAGTAAAAGAAAGACAAAGAGCGCAACATTTACGAAAGCGAGAAACGTCCATTGATTTTATTGAATGAAAATATGAAAATGAAATGACAACCCTAACAAGCACATCATTGTGCCCCGGGGAAGGTACAAGGCTTAAAAGTATTTATTTGTTCAAAATTACAAAATTAAATTTAGAAAAACAAAATAGAATTTACTCCTGACTAAAGGAGATAGGAATAACGTCTTCAACCTTCTAGTTGTTGAGCCCATCACCAATGGTAGGAAAGATCCAATTATCCAGGTTGTAATGTTCATCATAATCTCCCACAACATTGACTTGGTCCTTTATGATTCCTTTATTAGTGATACGAACAACACGAGCACGACGAATAACCTTCTGAGATTCTGTAGTAAAACCCAAACCAAACTTGTCAGACTTGTAAGGATGTCAGGAAGCTGACCCCAAATAGTACAACCACCTTCTTCAACCACAACTTTAGCATCCTTGAGAGAGGCCATTGTAGGAGGTACTCTGGTAACAACATACACTAGTTTAGCAGCAGGGATGGATTCAATAGCAGGAACAACTTGAGGAACCACTTCATATATCTGGCAAGGAGTCTCAACAAATTCACCCTCCATCTCAACATATTTGAAAGCATTCACATGACTGACGATGTATTCTTCCTCACCATAAATAGTGACAATCTTTCCTTTTACTGGATACTTCAATTTTTGATGTAAAGTGGAAGTTACAACACCTACCCCATGGATCCAGGGGCGCCCAAGCAAACAGGAGTACGCAGGACGAATATCCATCACATAGAAAGTGGAATTAAAGACTTGAGAGACTACTTTGATTGGGAGATCCACCTTTCCATGCACCATTCTTCTTGAACCATCAAAGGCCCTCATCACCACATTACTTGGCCTTAACATTACATCCTCAAGGTTGAGTTTGTCCAAAACTTCCTTGGGTAACACATTCAATGAAGAACCATTATCCACCAACACATGAGACAAAGTAGTGACCCTACACTCAATAGAGATGTGCAGAGCTCTATTATGGTTTCTTTTAGCAGGAGTCAGATCAACATCAGAAAAACTCAAACCATTATCACTTGTTGGATGAGCAACACAATTCTCAAACTGGTCCACAGAGATTTCATGTGGCAAATGAGTAGTCTTCAGGAACTTGATTAAAGCCTTGGCATGGACTTCAAAACATAATAGCAGAGATAACATAGATATTTTAGAGGGAGTATGCCCCAACTGGTCAACAATATCATAATCACTCTTGCGGATGATTTTTAGTACTTCTTCCATCTACTTAGAGAGATCTTCACTAACTGGTGCCTCAGCTTGAATATGTTCAATCACTGGTCCTTTTCCCCGAGCCTCAGTACTTGGTCCAGAGTTAGAGATATGGACGGGAGTAGCAGCAGTCTTTGAGGTGTCTTCTGGAGAGAAAATTCTTCCACTCCTGGTAACCTTACTGGACCCATCAATATTGTCAACATCAAGATTATCATCAATAGCAGGTATATCAATCAAACGCTCTTGCTTGACACCTTGGATATAAACATCAAAACCATATTTCCAGGTTATATCCTTATCAGAAGTAAATGGGATAGGACCAGGAGTAGTAATAATCATTGGAGCCACCTTTGGCTCAACAGTAATCTTCACAGGACCCTTAGAAGTGATCCTCACTGGACCTTTGGAGGTAATCTTCACAGGAGTCTTATCAACCATAGCCACATCTTCAATCTTCGAATCTTGAGCCAGACCTTCACATAAACTCTCTATAGAAGGGGTCTTCTCAAACAGTATAGTATAGTTATCCATCAGGCATTGAATACCTTCCCTCAGCTTCCAACAACTATCAGGTTTTTAGGCACAGTAAATAAAATCTTAATTGCAAACTAGAAATAAACCTGCTTGCACAAGTTTCTTCTTTATAATGGATAGAGGAGTAGTTAATTCAGCCATTGTACGAACATAAGAAACCTCCTCAACAACATTAACAGTCTTCTCATGTTTGGGCATATGAGCAGTAATCACATTAGGAGTCTCAGGAGGATCAAACTCAATTTCTCCATTCTCAATCATATCCTGAATTTTGTTCTTCAACGCCCAACAACTATTGGTATCATGTCCAAGACTGTTAGAATGATATGTACACCTTGCATTGGGATTATAACAAGGAGAGTAAGTATTGGGATTCTGAGGAGGGTCCTTTAAAGTAATCAACTCTCCTTTCAACATGTGTTGCAAAACTTGAGCCAACGACATATTAATCTTTGTAAATTGCCTCCTAGGCTTGGGCTGACTATTCTGCTTCTATTCTTGTGGTGCAGGTGCAGGATTAGAAATCAAAACAGCTCCCACATATTGGTTACGATTATTATGACCATGTTGGCCATACACAACATTAGATTCCTTCTTCCCATTAGAAGGCTTCTTGGTGGAACTTGAAGAAGCAACCATCTGAATCTTTCCACTTTGTATCCCATTCTCTACATGTTCTCCAGTCATTATCATCTCAGTGAAACCAGAGGATGAGCTTCCAATGAGATGAATGTAGAAAGGACCAGTCAACGTACTCATAAACATATCAACCAATTCCATGTCAATCAAAGGGGGTTGAACTCTACTTGCCAGATCTCTCCATTTCTGAGCATACTCCTTGAAAATTCCTTTAGAACCCATGGGCATGCTTTGGAGCTGCACGCGAGTTGGTGCTAAATCAAAGTTATATTGGTACTATTTATAGAAAGCCTTAGCAAGATCATTCCAATTGCGAATGTTGGTACTCTCCAGTTGATAATACCATTCCAGTTGGGATCCAGACAAACTTTCTTGAAAGAAATGCATCCATAACTTCCTATCAGGAGTATGTGGTTGAATTCTCAGATGCAATTTTGGACATGACACACCATCATACACCACAAAAGTGGGAACTTTGAAGCCTATAAGGATGGAGACTCCAGAAATCAAGCTCAAATATTCAAAGTCAAACCCAGAAGTCTTCTGTAATTCTATAGCATTCACCCAGTCCTCCAGTATCTTATACTTCTCTTCACCAGCCGGATCATGGTAATAATTCTCCTCATAATTAGAATTCACAACAGTACCATGTTGACTTCTTTCCTCTTCTGTAGAACTTTTATCTCCAGGGTTTTCCACCTCATCATCTGTCTTGATTGGAGCTCCGAATCTTCTCCCCAAACTGATAAAGCTAACTGGTTTTTTGGTCTTCTTCTTTTTCTTGGTCAGAAGTGCCTTCAGCTCATCTTGTCCTCTGGACAAATTCAGAATCATCTCTTGAAATTAGGCATTCTCATTCAGGAGTTCCTTGACAGTTTGTTCGAGAGCCATTTCTATTGAAATAAATAGCGAGAAGATAAGATACCTGTTTGTAAGAAACCCGTGATGTAATGACATGGTATGTAGATGCATATGCAACGTTTTCAAGGACCGCAGGATTTAAATTTGTTTTAAAGAAAAACAAAAACAAAAACAAAACTTTTATTAGTAAATGTTTAATATAAATTGCCCATTGGGCTTACAATGTAAGTAAATAAGAATGAAATACAACGAAATAAATATATGGGACTTAGGTCTCCCATGGACGCTTCCTCTTTGTGTTGAGGTATGTGTTGAGATTCCTCTCCTTGTGAAGTTTCTTTGTCATCTCCAGTACTCTTTCTTGGCTAGCCTTGAACTGAGTCTCAAAGGTATCTCTTTGTTCCTTCAGTTCGATCCAAGAATTCTGCAACTCTTCCAAATCAATGGGCATGTCTGAATGAAGTTGGTATAAGGAACATGTCCTTCCGTAACAGGCTCCATAGTAACCAGTAGAACAACAGGATATGGCATCATAAGAGTCTGAGCACGAGATTGCACCCATATGAGATAAGGTTCCATAGGAATGGAGTACTTTGGTTTCAAAGTCTTGCTCTCAACTTTATTTACCTTTCTCCAAGCTCGTATAAACATTTGACGGTAACCCTAAAGATCGTTGTCGTAGTCGAACATAATACCCTGAATAAGCATGTCATGAGGACCATTACTCCGAGCATAACCAAATTGACGTAGAGCTAACGAAGTGTTGTAAGTAATGCCTCCTCTTATGCCAAGGAGTGGCACATTAGGGAACTCCCCACAACGGTCAATGATAGTAACATTCTCCATAGATCGAGAACATCAATGAATGTCTAAATGAGAAAGTGACATGATCCTCTTAGACCACCTTAACCCTTGTTCATTCTTCATCACTGATTGAGGAAGGTGAGAAATAAACCACCTAGCCAGTAAAGGTATGCAACACATCAGAGTTCCCCTCTCCTTTGCAGTACGAGTGTGAAGAGAATGTAAGATATCTCCGAGTAATGTAGGCACTGGATTACGAGTCAGAAATATGTTGATGGTGTGTATGTCTATGAACTGGTCTGGATTAGGGAATAACACTAAGCCATAGATCAATAGGGCTAGGATCTCCTCAAAAGCATCATAGCTCATAGCATCCAAGAACACTTGAAATTTCTCCATCAATACCTTAGCAAGAATACCCTTAACTCCGCTTCTCGTTTCTAAGACAATGTATGATTTCTTCAAATCTAGGGCTGCAGCAATAACTTCAGGTTTAGGCTCTTTCTCTAAGCCTGTGAAGGGTCTCTGATCAAGGATAGGCATACCCAGTAGTTTGGAGAACTCCTCCATTGTAGGTACCAGCTGATAGTCGGGGAATGTGAATCAATTCTATTTAGGATCAAAGAATTGGAATATGACACTCATCATGTCTTCATTGAACCCTAAAGTAACTAGATCCAACAGGTAACCATGCTTCTTGATAAATTGGGAGTTTTCAGAAACTTTAGAGACCAATTCCTTAAGCTTAGAAGGTATCCCTACAAAGTTGATCCTGATAGTATTCCTACGAGCAGAAGCCATGACCTGCAACAAAGAACAAAGATAAATCCCTTAGTCTTTGAAATGGTTAGTGAAAATGCTATGCTTATGATGTCATGATGTCATGATGTTATGCTCAATCACAAACATGTGGCACACACAAACAAGTCACACAATAGCCCTAGGTTTGAAGGCTTGCATGAGGTTTAAATGTAAGTACCCTACCCTGAAGTTTATATGGTTCATCCTGTCCTACAACAGTAACCGGGTTCTAAGGGATCTCAATATCACTGATCCTTCCCAAGGGTGGTTGTTCAGTAGGCAACTTACTTGCCAACCAAAACCCTCCAAGTTTAGGATCTCAATGAGCATAACATCGAGTATCAACCAACTTTAGACTTCTCCAAAGCCGACTATCCCACTACTTTCTAAAGGCCAAGATGGGATAAATAGGGTTCTAAAGGGTAGTTAGTGTTAATGACAACGTATGACAACACCATATTATCCTCAACTTACTTAAGGAACATAAGTGTCGCTCCCTGGATTTCCATCCTGGTACAAACGCGAAAGTGGCGCGGAAAGAGGTTAGAGTCGCTAGCCATGCATTTTTATCCCGAAGGAACGTGAATGGTAATGGTGCACAAACCAGAAGAAAAGAAAAGGAAGGACAAAGGTCCTGCGAACCAAAGAGACTGAGTTCGGGAGTCGGTTACGACCTGGGAAGGTATTAGCACCCCAGATCGTCCGCCGTACCTGACGGGATCCACACTTGCAAAGAAACCTGTTTCAAAGGGTGAAGAATGAAAGTTGCTGCAAAAAGGAAGACTGGAACTGGATAAGAAAAGAAAAGAAAGGGGGAAATGTAGGGAAAATAAAAGCGTGTTCTCGAACGGGCCTTACCCTGCTGCCTACATACCTCATCTGGATAATGAGGATCAAAGTCGTCGTAGTTCCCCTTAACTAGGGGTGGAAAATATTTCTTGTGTCTTAAGACTTGAACTGCCTATGTCAATGCTCAGGTGTTGCAGGCTCGAACGACGAGTGCGTTACCGTCTTGCAAAACTACAAGTAGGAGCAAGTTCGCGTACGGAGCGAATGAGATGAGAAAAGAAGTCCCAAAGGAGAGACGCTTATTGTTTGTTTATGCTTTTTAGAAGTCTCTTATTGATGTGGCACAAGAGAATGAACTCAAACTCTTTTCCATGGAATATGCACTTGCTACTACATTCCAAGATGGAATAATAGAACAAGCACACCAAGTAAGGAGAATTTATCCAAGACTTGTTTCCAAGGGCAAGAGCCTAAATTCATTGACTTGTTGAATTTATTAAGTGTTTTAGTAATTAAAAATGAAGAAATATTTTTTATGTTTTTCTTGATGAAATGAATACATATGCCCCATGGAATAAGGCTGTACACAAGAAGTCACTTCTTACTTTATTATGTTTTTTTAGGTTTTGTTTTGAGATGAGAAGAGAGAGAACCAAAGGAGAAAAAGGCAAAAGTCTAATGGGGAAAGACTAAACCTAAAGTTATCATGCAAAAGTGGTCCTAAGGTTAGTGAGGCTTGAACTATCCTAATGAATAACAAGAACCAAAGGAGAAGAAAAGAGGAGGAGAGGAAAGCTAGAGAACAACTTACTCCTCTAAAGGAGATAAGTTGCTTCTAAGGGGGAAAGATGAAGAGTTGAATCACATGATGGCATAAGGCACATAAAAAATCACAAAGTAGAAAGAAAATTAAAAATAAGAGATGAAGAGTTGAAATGTGAATAAACATCCAGACTTCACTTACCATGAGCCCCTGAAATGTTAGCAAAATTCCAGCACATATCCATCAACACCATTAATGGAATTAGCATGCTCAAAGTTCAATAAGACAAGATTAGCAAACATGCCAAGCTTTGAAAATACAAGAATTTACGTGTCGAGAACATGAAGGCATACATCAACCAGCAAGCAAAACACCCTAAACTAGCATGTTCAATGATCATACAATGATCCATGATGATTAAAGCAAGTAAGGGAATCAAACAAGATCAAAACAGCTCAAATATGGCATTCTACTTCAGTGTTAACCGATTAACCAAAGCGTTAACCGATTAACTAGTTCAAACCTGCAGAAAACAACACAGAAAATAGATGCGTTAACCGGTTAACACTGTGAAAACAACAACAATTCCTGCAGAAAAATCATCTCAAACCAGCTTATCCAAATAATTCCACAACAGACCAGCAATCAATTATGCATGAAATAGCAAGATCAATTCACATTAATCAAACATCATTAAGCTTGTGAACATTAACACAAAGATCCGATTGCAAATCAACCAATTAATTCAAGCAAAACAAGAAAATACACAAGCACATGGTGGATCTAAACACAAGCATGCAAATAAGCTAAAAACAGAGCCAGATCTGAATTTAACCAACCTACAAAGCTGAGGTATGCTTTGGTAATTGTTGTTTGAGCTAAAAATGAGGAATTGCGCGAAAAACTTCGAAGAGCCGGTGCTAATCTTCACACATCATGCAAAATAAATGCAAGTAAAGGATCTTGATGAAGAACTTGGCTCTAAAATCACTTCTAATCACCAAACCAGATCTGAACCAAGTAGTGAAACCAACAAATTGATGCAAAGAAGCTATGGATGGAGGTCTAGTTCCAAGATCTACAAACTCTAATGCAAAGTTTTGTGATCTTCAAAGAGGAACATTGAGTGATTTGGAAAATTGGGAGAGAAAATGAGAGATTGGTGAGAGAGGAGTGAAAATTCAGAAAAATGAGAAGTGAATTATGAGAGAGTTTTTTCTTGGTTTGAAGGGAAATGGAATAAATACTCCCTAGGTTTGGGGCCCAATTGGGATCCAAAATAACATGGTTTGGGATTAACTTATAAAGTTATTAGGATCTAGCTTTGGAATTAGGCATGGAAAGTCATCTAGATCCTTCTCCATAATTTATAATTAATTCAAAATGAATAAAAATCAGAAAATTGAAAAAATGGAGCCAAAACACATGCTGAATTTGCTACTGTGTAAACACCCCAAATTTGCCCTCACCCATTCACACCATGGTTTGTGATCATTTCATATGCATAAACTCACTCATAACATCTCATGTTACATTTTTGATTCACTGCATTGGTTCTAAGTCATCTGCATCTAGGGTTTGTGATCTGAGCAATCCAAGAGCTTCTTGAGCCCCTCCAAAGGCCATCAATCACTTCAAAGGGGTCCATGTGTGTTCAAGTATCATATTACATCCTCTCAAAGTCAAGAATGTCAAAGGATCACAAGAACTGGGATTGGTATGGAAGCAGAGCCAGGCTTGACTGCACAGATTACCTAGAATTAGGGTTTTGGTTTCAGAGGCCATAACCCCAATTTTTTTGGTCATTCTTGTTTCTATTGGTCTCAATATGGTATAGGGAGTTGACTTTTCAAGCAAGTCAGTGTAAAATCAGGGCATCTGAGGCCCCCCAATGACCCAACCAAAGGGTGTTCTTCATCATTTTGATTGTGTATGATCTTTATTTGATCATGGAAGATGTTGTAATTTCACAAAATTGAAGAATTTCAAGTCTTTTGCAAAGTTGACTTTTTGGGCAAGTTTGACTTTTAATGAAATTGTCATTTTAGGCAACTTTTTCAACCCTTACTTTTTTATTCAAAAAAGATTCAAATGGAAAAACTTTGGTCATGAAAGTTGTAGAATGAATCATTTCCTTTTCAAAAAGTACAAGAACATGACCTAATTCATTTTGGATCAAAAGTTATGGTTTGTCAAAGTTGGCAAAAATCACAAAATTTCAAAGTTTCCACCAAAGAGGCAAAGTTGCAAGTTCACTTCTCAAGGCAAATTTAGTCATCAAATGCATTTCTAAACTTCACAACATGATCATGCAAGTCCTAAAAGTCAGATTGCACCCAAAGGATCACATGTTTTATGGCTTATGGAGCAAGACTTTTTCATAAAGATCAAAGGCAAGGCAAGTTGCAAAACTCATCATAAGACACAACCCACTTGCTTGCTAGCCTGCTGAGCCACCCTAGGCATCTCCCCACATCCTGCTGCGCAGGACACACTCCTTGTACTTGGCTAGAAGTAGCCCATACTTCTCTTACACCAACTTTGACATTTTGGCAAGAAGGCCCATACCAATCAATAAAGCACACATCACTTCTTCAGACCTATCACCATAGCTTATGCAAATGAAAAGCAAGCCAAAGCATACAAAACACAAGCCTGAAACACTCCATAACTCAGCTTTCTCATTTATAACCTCTTGAGCAAAAGCATTCGAAACTCATCACACAGGCCACAAACACACAAACAAGCTTCACCAATCAACTCAACACACTCACCTGGTCACAAAGCACCTATCACCATTGCCTTAAACTCCCAGAATCACAAATACGATTCTCACCTCACCTTGAGCAGAACTCCTGCCATCTCTCAAACCAGCCATTGCAAACTTCAAACAAACATTGCAAGCTTCTTAGGAGGATCAGTGGGGTAGATTTGAGCCAAAGAAACAGCCTGAAAGCTCTGGAATCGAAAGCTCCATCTCAGGTATCCTCCAAGAACTTTTTTTCCAGAAATGGATTTTTAAGTTTCTAAGTTGTTCTTCATGATTTGCTGATCACTCTGATGTTCTTAGTTTTGAAAATGGTTGAGAAATAAGTATTTAATCTTGTTCTGAAACTTTTCTGACCTAAAAATGTTTTGTTTCGATTCAGCTGATTGATGAGTGAAAAATGAGATTTGAGTGGGGGGTTTGATTTAGTTTGACATGGGGTTGATTTCTAGGCTTTTAGTTTTCATTTTGGTGAAGTTTTGAGGATTTTGGAGATTTTCAGGTGAGGTTCCCACCGGAGAAGACGACCGGAGGTCTTCTCCGGCCACCTGAAAACAATTAGGGTTAATCCCTGTAATTAATGCAAGTTTGAATTCTGAGCGTTGGATGGGCTGACCAGAGTTGACTCGCGCGTGTTTTGATGGCTGGGATTTGTCATTAGAAACCCTAATCTATATTTAACTTAATTAATTCAGTTTAATTAATTAAAATAGGATTTAGCACAGTTTGAATTTTGACCTTTGGATTGCGCGCGCAGTCAAAAAAATATTCCCCAGAATCAATCCTGGCTCTCCATTGCGTTTACTTTTCATTTTCTTTAATTTTAATTCATTTGTTTTATATTTCTTTTGTCCATTTATTTAAAAATAGTAAAACCTTTTCAAAAATTCTGAAATTTTTTATACACACTTTTATTAATTTTCAGAAACCAAAAACATTTTTATTTTTATTTTTTGCATTAAAAAATATTTTTAAATCATTTAAAAGTTTATTTTTAATTAATTAATGAGAATTGATTAATTAAAAATACTTTTAGGTATTTAAAAATCACCAAAAATTCATGAAACCTTTAAAATCATTTAGAAACATTGTCCAACCCTCAAACCAAATTTCTTTTTTGATCTTGATGCATTTTGATAATTTTCCATGGAATTAATTCATTTTCAAAGCATTATTTTGATCCAAACTTCAAAAAATCATTTCTGCCTAACCATTGAGAGTTGGACTTTGGTTCTTTTTGCATTGTGTTTTGCATATCATGTAGTTTGTGAGATTAAATTGGCATGATTTGATCTTTCATTTTCCATTTGTTTGGCATTTTTCTTGTTAAGGTACCCTAAAACCCTAGGAATTTTAGGAAATTCATAACCCTAATTAGGTTAAGAGTTGGGCCTTCTCCTTTGGGCAGTGAGTTTGGGTAGGATTAGGGTCCCTTTGAATGCATTTTCAATTTTTTATCTTGATGTTTGCTTCTGATTTTGGTTTTTGTTTGGTGTATTGATCATAAACCCTAATTTGGGCTTCCATATGCATCCATCTTGCATTTGTTTGCATACCTTGACTTGCAATAGCATTTTGTGCATCCATTTGATTCATTTGACATCTTAAGACATATTGTAAACATGTTTGATCATTGCATCTTGCATTTGCCATGTTGTATGCCATTTGCACTTCATAACTTTTCATGTGTGATCATGGTTCTTAACTTGCTTCATTTGCATCCATAAGTTTGTATGATCATCCCCATGTGTTGTTTCATGTTTGTATCATCCCATAGCATCATTATCATCATGTATATGCTTCTGGTTTTGGTTTGTACCATGTCATTTCATCTCATCTTGCATTGCATTGCATTTCTTTCACTAACTTTTCAGGTGGTAAGTAACCTTGAGAAGTGAATTTGCCTTCACTTCTCACATTTTCTCTTCATCTCTCTTATACATCCTTGCTGCATTTTGTTATGTGTTTGAGATTGAGCTTGCTCTTTCTTCTCCTTCTTACTTTCTTTTCTCAAGGGACTTGTCTTCTTAAATGAAGCAAGTTGCTTTGCTTTCTCTTTGCTCCATTCATCTGCTTCCTGGTGGTTCCTCTGAAGACTTCTCTTGTAAACCTCACAGACCTTAGGAACAACCAAGCATGACAATGATTAGGATTTTGATTAGTTCCCCCCACTTAGTTTTTACCTTTGTGTCTCTTTGAGTCTTCTCTTCTCACCTCATAATCAAGGACTAAACCCTAAAGGCTTTAAGGCTTTGTGATTAAGCTTATGCCTGCATCCTTCTATTAGGATGGAGTGTATAACTTTAATCCTAAGTGTTAAACCCTTAATGTGTTTAAATCCTTTAATCAATTCACTTAATAATCATCAAGACATCAAGCTTGTAACTTGGGCCTTGCATTAGGGTTCTAATTCTTCCTTAATTGGTTAAGAAGGACTAACCCTAGTGTTAATGGACAAGTCCCCCTCAAGTTGTCTTACAAACCCTAAAAATCACTTCATTATCATACCATTAAATAAAATCCATTTAATCAAAGGCTTGTTATGTCATGAGTTTAATCCCTAATCATGGATTAAGTTGAGGAGCTTTCCTCAGCTTAAACATTCTCATCTGTTATCCTTCTATTAGGATGGTGTAATGAGTCTGTTTAATCCCTGATTATGGCTTAATCTCATTACTTAACACTAAACAAAAACCACAAAAACATCTAAATAATCACAAGTAGGTTAATGATCTTAATCCTACATCAAAGGTGATTAAGTGTGAGAAGCTGACTTCACACTTAAGGTATTCTCATTACCCCTAATCAGAGGGAGGATGTGATGAGTTTACTAAATCCATTGGTTTAAGCTTAAGCTCATTAACTTATGACAAACTTCAAAAGGCAATAAAAGACTGAAAACACAAAAAACAAACAATAATCGTCTCCTCCGGGATTCTTTTCTCATCTCATTCACTCCCAAACGAGAACTTGCTTCATCCGTCTAATGCAAGACAGTTTGCACCTGAACCAGACAGGTCATACACTTGAGCATAGACAAGCAAGCAGTTCACAAGTCAATTCATCCTTCAGTCTCTTTGGGTCGAACTACGGTGTTCTGACTTCCTCATTGCACGAGAGGATACGTAGGCATAACTTAACCGTTATCGAACAAAAGTCTCTGTATATTCCCCCTCCTTCCAGCATTATTCTTTAAGCCTCATAGTCTTGAGCATTTCATCCTTGCCCTTACACTGACACTATACATATTACACTTCACTTCTTTTACACTGACACCTGTACATTCTTTTCCAGCTTTTATACACAAATTGCACTGACACTACCCCTTTAAAACACAAATCTTTTAAGCGTGGATCCCGTCGAGTACGACGGACAATATGGGTGCTAATACCTTCCCAGGTTGTAACCAACCCCCTTTCTCAGTCTCTCTGGTTCGCAACCGTCTTATCCATATCTTTCTAGGTTTATGCAGCATTACCTTTCCTTCGGGATAAAAATGCCTAGCTGGCGACTCTATTCATTCCCTGTGAGTTCACTCCTGTGTGTTCTCGCACCCTCCTTTCACCGACCGTTCGCGTCTGTACCCTTATTTGGGTTATTCCCATTTATCGGGAGCGACAGCTTGGCGACTCTGCTGGGGACCCTTATACTGTAACCAGGGCTTCTGGTTATTTTTGTGGGTTCCTCCTAGCGCTTGATTGATTTGTGTTTACTGGGGTGTTATGTGCTATTTGTGCTTGTATTTGTATTTTTTTTTTGCTTTATGTATAGTTGCTTTATTGCTTTCTTTATAGCTTTACATATATCATACTGTCATACTGTGTTTGGCTGGATCTGGTTTTGTCTTGGTGGGTGGGGTTCTATTGAGAGGTTAAGGTCCTATACCTGGGACCTGAGTGACACCTAGGCTAGAGTGGTTCATGTTCTTTCCCATTCCATTTCGGTCTGGTGCGGGAATATGAAACACGGTTCAGATATGGGTTTCTTCTTGAGAACTCTGTGCTACAGATTTCCTGTAGTGCTAGGGCTATCTGGGAAGCTTGCTAAGTCTGGATGACCTTTAGTATTGACCTTCAGAAACTGAGGTGAATTAGAGGAGGATCTTTTATGGTTATTGTAAACACTGTACCTCCGGGTTAGAAGTGTTTACACTTCTCATAACTGATCCAAGTCTGAGGATCCTTGTTTTAGAACATCACCTGTGAGGGGGTTGGGTTGTTTACAGGTCTGCAGGCACCCTTGACCTCAGCATACCCTGTTACTTTGTTTCGATTAAGAGTACTCCATGTTGGAACAGTTCTTGTGATTTTAACCCTGGACATGTGACTCTTTATTTGGGTCCCCCACCTTAGTTACCGGACTTATGAACCTCCATCTGGATTTCTTGAACATACCTGGACTTATATCAGAGCACTTTATCAGATCCAGCTTGATCACAAACCCTTGCATATCATTTGCATACATCATCATTGCATCATTTTAACATGTGTTTATTTGTTTTTCAGGGTATCCATCCTACATTTTGGCTTGGTTTTGACCCCTTCTTCAGCATAGACCTATCTTCATCAGTACTTACTTCAGCTATCAGCTACCTGCTTCAGTCACCTGCATCACCAGTCTCAGCCTGTCAGTGGCCCATCTTCAGTGTTATTCTCAGCATCTGTCTCAGCTCTTCTTAAGCAACATGGCACCCAAGAAGAGTAACATCTCCTATCATTTCTTTGAGCCTGAGTTGGCTAGCATCAGGAAGATTCAGACCCTGATTACTCCAGACCATATACCACTATTCAAAGAACATTATGGAGGAATCCTTGATGTGGTTATGGATTTGGACCCTTCCCAGAGGAGCTTGATTCATACTTGCTTGCAGTTCTATGATCCCCCTCTGAGGTGCTTCACCTTCCAGAAATTTCAGTTGGGACCCTTGTTGGAAGAGTATTCATCACTGATTGGTGTACCTATCAGGGGTGGAGTCCCCTTCAACCCTGAGATGGCTTTCCCTAGTAATGAAGAGATAGCAAAGGCATTGCATCTAGAACCAGTTCTAATTGGGCAGAACATGACAGCCAAGGCTGAAGTCTCTGGTGTTCACTTGGATTCCTTGACCTCTCAGGCTATTCTGAAGGCCTCCATGGGGGAGTGGAAGGCAGTCTGTGCATTATTAGCCCTTAGCATATATGGGGTTATATTATTTGCAGATGAGCCTAAGTTTGTTAGTAAGAATGCAATCCATCTTTTCATCCTGAGGAACCCAGTGCCCACCTTACTGGGAGATCTCTACTACTCTGTTCACCAAAGGAATGAAAAGCAGAGGGGAAGATTAGTGAGATGCTGTGCTCCTTTGTTCCATACCTGGCTGCTCAAACATTTGCCAAAGACTGATGCATTCTTGAACCCTCACCAGCAGAAGAACTGGGCTAGGAGGCTTGTTGCTCTAACCTCAGATGATATCAGGTGGTGCACTCAGAGCACCAAGGGCAGAGACATCATTACTAGTTGTGGGCAGTTTCCCAATGTACCTTTGATAGGAGTGAAGGGTTGCATCAACTACAACCCTCTGCTATTCAAAAGACAACTGGGCTATGCATTGGTCCACCCTCCTAGGGTACAAGATCTAGCTGAGACCCTCTATTGTGAGATCAAGCCTAATCTGGCTACTGTCAGGCAAGCAGCCTGGGCCTGGGACAATGTCCAAACCAAGGGAATGGCCATTCTGGGAAGATACAACAATATGGCCTCAGCTCAGTACTATGAGTGGTCTCATGCCAGGGCTCGAATTTCTGGGATGCCCTTTACCATTGAAGATGTGCCTGGACCATCCACAGCACCACCTCCAGCAACTGTCAGCTTAGAGGAGTTTGAGAAATTGAAGGAGAGAAATGAGAATCTGACTCAGGCTCTACAGAAGACCCTCTGGGAGAGGAGTGATGGTCGGATGGACATTGAAAGGTTAGAAAAGCTAAAGGTGGAGCATCTAGCCAGAATTGAGAAGTCAGAGGACTATATCAAGAAGTCAAGGGCTGGAGAGCAGATCTTGAAAAATGCCTGCAAAGAGGCCCAATTCCAGAGGGCTAGGACTGATTTGTATCTGAAAGAGAGTCAAGCTAGGTGGGTCAGGATCACCGAAGCTCGTACTCAGGAGGATAAAAGGACTCAGGATAAGATTGAGCAGCTGGAAGCTAGTGCAAAAGAGCAACAGGAAGCCCTGGCAGAAGCCCAGAGAGAGATCTCAGAGTTGAAGATTAAAGCTTGTGTGAAGAGGTCAAAGGACCAGAGTCGACACAAGAAGCTAACTGCAGCTGTTACTACAAGGAATCTCCTTATTAGAAACCTCACAGAGCGTCCAGCTGATCCTGTGACTGAGGCACTTCTAAAGGAAGTTCAGTAGGATGAATTTGGTCTTGGTGTCTGACTTTTGCTTGTTGTTGCTTTCATTTCATGTACTTTTCTTTATGTTGTATTTTTGACCCCTCGGAGGGCATGTATTGTAAAAAGAAACAAACTATGTATCATTTACTTTTTGTAATATATGTGTTGGTTTGTTTTATCTGAGTTCTTTCAAAGCAACATCACAAGCATCTTCCTCAGGGGTCTGGAAAGGTCAAAACCAAGTGCCAAGCCGGATACCTTGGAAACAAATAAGCATGCTGCATTGCATACTAACCTTTTGTTTTGTTTTGTAGGTTTTTGTTTTATTGTTACTAACTCTGTTGTGACTTCAGGAACTATTGCTCGACGTCGGGTGTTTCCACTCAACCGTCCACACAGATATCCAACCCGCAACAACCTTCCGGGTATACAAATGGACCAAGTACAGCAGGACCTTACAGAGGTCAGGACTCAAATGGCCAATGAGAGATTGGAAATGAGGAATCAGATGACTCAGTTTATGGAGGTAATGAATAATATGGCTCAAAGCCAAGAGAGATTAAGAGCACTGGTAGAGAGGCAGAATCAGGAAGACCCCCATCTAGGGACTGCTGGGACAAGCAATAATGAGAGAGTTCAACCCCATGTTAATCCTCCAGTCTACGGACCCCACCTTCATCCAGAGATCAACATCCCTGTTAATGTGCAAGGGACTGCCACTGCAGGCAGAGTGCTGCAAGAAGACCCCCAGGAAGATCAATTTACAGTGATAGGAGCTGGGGAGGAAGCCTATGACAGAAGGCTAGATGAGATTGCTGAGAAACTAAGATCCCTGGAGTCCCAGAATTCTTTGGGCTTTGATGTTATGGACATGGGTCTAGTGGACGGGGTCAGGATTCCCCACAAATTTAAACCACCGTGCTTTGAGAAGTATAACGGAACTTCCTGTCCCCGGACCCATTTACAATCTTTTCTGGGGAGGCTGAAGGCATATACCATGGACGAAAAGCTATGGATGTTTTATTTTGAAGATAGCTTAACAGGAGCTTCAAGGGAATGGTACTCTCACCTGACCAGAGCAACCATCAGGTGCTGGAAGGACTTGGCTGAGGCCTTTATCAGACAATATCAGTACAACTTGGATATGGCTCCCAACAGGACCATCCTGATGGGGATGTCTCAATCATCCAGGGAAAGCTTCCGGGAGTATGCTCAGAGGTGGAGACAGCTCGCTGCTGCTGTCCAGCCACCCATGTCAGAGAGGGAGATGGCTGATATGTTTATGAACACCCTCCAAGGGACATACATTGACAGGCTAGCTGCCTTTTCTTCCACTAGCTTTGCTGACGTGGTCATAGCCGGGGAAAGAATTGAAAGCCTATTAAAGATGGGTAAGATTTCTGACAACGGTGCCAGCTCATCCAGCAACACAAGAAAGCCTTTTGTGGGCCCAAGAAGAACTGGTGAGACCAATGCTATCCATACCAACAGGGCAGACCCCAATATGTTCATAGGTCTGTGGCAGCAGTCACCATTCCCGCTCCAATTCATCCACAACCAGCTTATCAACCACAACAACAAAATTACCAGCAACAAACTCAGTATCCTCCTCAGAGAAATTATAACAACAACAACACCAACAACAACAATCAGCAAAGACCATTTCAACAGAGACCTTCTCAGGCCAATAGGGTGATCGATCCGATCCCTATGCCCTATGCCACATTATTGCCACAACTCCTAAAACTCAACCTGGTTGAGCTAAGGACATTGGCGCCTCCAGATCCTGCCAGTCTGCCCAGAAATTATGACGCCAGCGCCAGATGTGCTTTTCACTCAAATGCACCTGGCCACAGTACAGAGAAGTGCAGAGCTTTGCACATGAAAGTGCAGGATTTAGTGGATTCCAAAGCTCTAAACTTTGCACCACCACCAAATGTTAACAAGAACCCTATGCCACACCATGGTGGCCCCAGAATCAACGCTATTGAGTAAGATAAGCCGTCTTACTTGATAACCAGTGTGGGCCAGATTCGGACACCCTTGGTAGAGATTAAAGCTCAACTCCTTGAATGTCAAATGTTCCCTGGATGTGAGCTAGGATGTGCTTATTGCAACATTTCGGTGAATGGGTGTGATAACTTGAGAGATGGCATAGATGGTCTCATCCAGAGTGTCCTGCTTCAAATCACAACATCAATACCTACCAATCCAGCAATCTCCTTAACAACAGTTCCTGAGTCATCTACAACTGCAACAACCATTGTTCCAAGCAACTCTTCAATCTCGTCAACAAATGCTTCATATGTTACTTCAACAGACCAGATATCAGCAAACATCCCTTCTACAACTTCAGCACCCCTTCATTCAGAGTCTCCTACAATAACAACACCCATCCATTCAACAGTGTCTCCTACAACATCAGTAGCAAACAATGAAAGTGTCGCAACAGTTACAATTTATTATGATCCTGCAAATGATTCTGCCTACAACTCACAAAATGTCACTCCTATCAGAGCACCAGTCACAATATACTATGATCCACAAACTATCATGGTCCCTTCTGCAGCTGCCATCAGTCCAATCACTATCACAGTGCCTGGGCCAGTACCTTATGAAAGCAGTAATGCCATCCCTTGGCATTACGGCTCCGATCTATACTGCGAAGGACAGAAAATCACTCTCGAATCATCAACTTCTTCACCACAAATAGACAATGTGGGGGGAGGCGGAGGCTTCACTCGAAGCGGACGTCTCTTTGCCCCGCAAATTCAAAGACCCACTGCTGAAGCAGAAGCTGCTGCGAAGGCAAAAGGGAAGAGCATGGTGCAAGAAGAGCAAATTGTTAAAGAAGCTTTGAAAACACCTTTTGATCAAGAAGTTGATGAATTCATGAGAATCATCAAGAAAAGTGATTACAAGGTAGTGGACCAGCTTCACCAGACACCTTCCAAGATCTCCATTTTATCATTGCTTATGTGCTCCGAGGCTCATCGGAACGCACTACTAAAAGTCTTGCACGCAGCTTATGTGCCGGAGGAGATTACCGTCAATCAGTTGGAAGTTGTGGTTGGAAATGTTAATGCTAGTAATGGACTAGGATTTACCAACACTGATTTGACTACGGAAGGTCGCAATCATAACAAGGCTTTGCACATTACCATGGAGTGTAAGGGTGCAGTTCTTTCTCATGTGCTGGTAGACACAGGATCATCCCTAAATGTCTTACCTAAAAAAGCCCTTGTGAAGCTGGAGTATGAAGGATTGGCATTACGTCCCAGCAACTTAGTAGTGAGAGCCTTTGACGGTTCTAAGAGATCAGTTCTGGGATAAATTGAGTTGCCTGTAACGATTGGCCCACAAACTTTCAAAACGACCTTCTACGTGATGGACATTCAGCCGGCCTACAGCTGTTTGTTGGGTAGACCATGGATTCACGCCGCTGGCGCAGTTACGTCTACCCTTCACCAGAAGTTAAAATTCGAGTGGGAGGGCCAAGTCGTTACTATCTGCGGGGAGGAAGATATTTTTGTTAGCCATCTGGCTACATACAAATACATTGAGATGGATGGAGAGATCCACGAAACGATGAGTCAAGGGTTTGAAGCCTTGAATATTAATGAAGCATCTGCTGTACTTGGGACTTCCATGACATCCTACCAGCAAGCCAGGAAGGTTGTTAAGGAGGGGAATGCTCAAGGTTGGGGCAAACTGTTGCCTGTGGAGAAGAAAGAGGATAGATTTGGGTTGGGTTACAAACCAACTCAACAAGATCAAGCAGAGGCTGCTAAGAAGCCCAACTTTGTTAGTGCGGGGATGCTCACCCCTGATGCTGTCAACAACTTGGAAGATGAGTCGGAAGATGAGCGCAACCTGGAGAGCTGGATACGTCCAAGGATCCCGGGGAGCCGTATCTCAAACTGGTCTTCCCAGGAAATTATAAGGGTTACTCCTGCAGAGTAATTATTATTTCCTGTATATTTTAAGCATGCATCAAGTCTTGCATCTTGCCCAAGATGACAAGACTCATTTTGTAATCGGGCCATCTGTAATTTTTGTGCAACAAGATTAATCAATGAAATATCAGACATCTTTTGCAAATGAGTCTTTTTCTTTTCTGCTCACTGTTTTTCCATTTTTCTTTTTGTACAAAAAAATAAATGGCAATGTTTTCAAAATGACAACTTTATTTCACTTTTCTAAACAAGATTAAAATCAATCACTAAAATGAACAAACTGAACCCTTGCAGAGAGTGCCTTCCAGACTGCACCGACAACAACACGGCTATGACTTCGTATGACTCTGACAATCCGATCAATCAAGCTGATGAAGGGGTTGAAGAAGATTATGAGCTTCCTGAAGAGTTAGCCAGATTGTTGAGACAAGAGGAGAAGGTTATCACTCCTCATCAGGAGGAGGTAGAAACGATTAATCTTGGTACAGATGAAGATGTGAAAGAAGTTAAAATCGGGGCCTGCTTACAAGACTCGGTGAAGAAACAACTGATTGACCTGCTTCAGGAATATGTGGATGTGTTTGCTTGGTCTTATCAAGATATGCCAGGGTTGGACACCGATATCGTCATGCACAAGCTGCCTTTAAGAGAAGATTGCCCGCCGGTTAAACAGAAATTGCGTCGTACTCGCCCAGACATGGCAATGAAGATCAAAGAAGAGGTACAAAAGCAGCGGGACGCCGGGTTCCTTGCTGTAACTAGCTATCCACCGTGGGTTGCTAATATAGTACCTGTGCCTAAGAAAGACGGCAAAGTGAGGATGTGTGTTGATTACCGGGACCTGAACAGGGCCAGCCCAAAAGATGACTTCCCATTACCTCACATTGATGTATTGGTTGATAATACAGCTCAGTTCTCGGTATTCTCCTTCATGGACGGATTTTCAGGATACAATCAGATCAAAATGTCACCTGAAGACATGGAGAAGACAACCTTCATCACACCCTGGGGCACGTTCTGTTACAAGGTGATGCCATTCGGATTGAAGAATGCTGGTGCAACATATCAACGGGCTATGGTAACATTATTCCACGATATGATCCATAAGGAAATCGAGTGTTATGTGGATGACATGATTGCCAAGTCCCTCACAGAAGAAGACCACTTGGTAAATCTGCTGAAACTATTCAAGCGTCTGAGGATGTATCAACTGAAGCTGAACCCCAACAAGTGCACATTCGGGGTGCGATCCGGTAAGCTGCTGGGCTTTATTGTAAGCGAGAAAGGGATTGAAGTTGACCCTGATAAAGTCAAAGCCATTCGAGAAATGCCTGCACCAAGGTCTGAAAAAGAAGTTCGAGGGTTTCTAGGTAGATTGAACTACATTTCACGGTTCATATCTCACCTTACAGCAACCTGTGAACCCTTGTTTAAGCTGTTAAGAAAAGAACAAACGGTCAGTTGGAATGAAGACTGCCAGAGGGCTTTTGACAAGATCAAAGAATACCTGCAAGAACCTCCAATCCTTATGCCTCCAGTTGAAGGAAGACCTCTGATAATGTACTTGACAGTATTAGAAGAGTCAATGGGGTGTGTGCTAGGCCAGCATGACGAGTCTGGTCGAAAAGAGTATGCAATATACTACCTGAGCAAAAAGTTTACCGACTGTGAACAACATTATTCACTGCTCGAGAAAACTTGTTGTGCTTTAGCGTGGGCTGCTCGCCGACTGAGACAGTATATGTTGACCCACACTACCTTATTGATATCCAAAATGGACCCAGTCAAGTATATTTTCGAGAAGCCAGCTCTTACCGGACGGGTTGCAAGATGGCAAATGATTCTCACGGAGTATGACATTCAGTACACATCTCAGAAAGCCATCAAGGGCAGTGTATTGTCTGAATATCTTGCTGAGCAACCTATTGATGATTACCAGCCTATGAGATTTGACTTCCCTGATGAAGACATCATGTTCATAAAAGCAAAAGATCATGAAGAGCCTATTCACACTGAAGGGCCTGACCCGGAAGAAGAATGGACTATGATGTTTGATGGGGATGTTAATATGAATGGTCGTGGTGTTGGTGCAATACTCATTACACGTAAGGGAGTTCTCATGCCGTTCTCGGCAAAACTCACCTTTAACTGCACCAACAACGAAGCTGAATACGAATCTTGCATTATGGGTCTTGAGGAAGCCATTAACCTCAGGATCAAGACTTTAACTGTATTCGGAGATTCAGCTCTGGTAGTTAATCAAACCAACGGCAAATGGTACACACACCAGGATCACCTGATACCTTACAGGGATTATACAAGGAGATTACTGACTTTCTTTACAACGGTCAAGCTTGAGTATATCCCTCGGGACGAGAATCAGTTTGCGGATGCTCTGGCTACCATTTCATCAATGATCAAAGTTCAGGCTGCCAACTTTGTACCTCAGATTTCAGTGTCCAGACTTGACAGACCGGCATATGTATTTGTAGCAGATATTGTCAAAGATGATAAGCCTTGGTTCCATGACATTAAGTGCTTCTTGGAGGATCAGACATACCCATCTGGGGCATCTTCCAATGATAAGAAGACTTTAAGAAGGCTTGCTGGCAGTTTCTTTCTGAACACTGATGGTTCCTTGTACAAGAGAAACTTTGATATGGTACTCCTCAGATGTGTTGATAGAACAGAAGCAGATTTGTTAATGCATGAAGTGCACGAAGGACCCTTTGGTACCCATGCTGGAGGGCATGCCATGGCCAAGAAGTTGCTAAGATCAGGCTATTACTGGATCACAATGGATGCAGACTGTTGTGCCTATGCCAGAAAATGCCATAAATGCCAGATCTATGCGGATAAGGTGCATGTGCCTCCCAATCCCTTGAATGTGATGTCTTCACCCTGGCCCTTTGCTATGTGGGGCATTGACATGATTGGCAAGATTGAACCAACTGCTTCAAATGGCCACAGATTCATCCTGGTCGCCATTGACTATTTCACCAAGTGGGTCGAAGCAGCTTCTTATGCAAACGTTACAAGGCAAGTGGTAGCCCGATTCCTGAAGAGAGATATCATCTGTCGGTATGGAGTTCCCGAGCGAATCATTACTGATAATGGTTCCAACTTGAACAACAAAATGATGGCAGAACTATGCCGGGACTTCAAGATCCAACACCACAATTCTTCTCCTTACAGGCCAAAGATGAATGGCGCTGTTGAGGCAGCTAATAAGAATATCAAGAAGATTGTGCAGAAGATGGTAGTCACCTACAAAGATTGGCATGAGATGCTACCATTTGCCTTGCATGGGTACCGCACGTCAATCAGAACATCCACTGGGGCAACACCGTATCAGCTTGTGTATGGTATGGAAGCAGTCCTACCTGTTGAAGTGGAACTACCCTCCCTACGGGTATTGATGGATGTTAAGCTGAACGAAGCAGAATGGGTCCGATCCCGATACGAACAACTGAGTCTGATTGAAGAGAAAAGATTGGCTGCAATCTGTCATGGGCAGTTGTATCAGAAAAGGATGAAAAGAGCCTTCGATCAGAAAGTCAGGCACCGAGAGTATCAAGTAGGAGATCTTGTGCTGAAAAGAATCCTCCCTCCTCATACAGACCACAGGGGCAAGTGGACTCCAAATTATGAAGGACCATTTGTAGTAAAGAAAGTTTTCTCTGGTGGAGCACTGATGCTCAGCACCATGGATGGTGAAGATTTCCCGTCCCCTATGAATTCAGATGCAGTTAAAAAATACTTCGCATAAAAAGGACCCGCTGGACATAAAAACAGAATGTAAGTCCAGGCGAAAATAGGGCATCCCGGCGAGTCAAAAACAGAATAAAAGACTCGGGCAAAAATAAGGGAAATAAATAAAAAAATTTGTACACCCGCTGAGTTGAAAAGCCGCATCGGACAGCTCGGGCAAAAATGGGTATCCCGATGGATTGAAAACCCGAAAGGGCGATCCATGCAAAATAAGGGAATAAGCGAACAACTGCATCCTGAATTCGTCTGTATCACTTACAACTTGGTAGGCTTCGAAAGGATCAAGCCTCTTTCAGAATCAACCTTCTTCAGAAAGCAAGACGAGAAGAGTGTCAAAAGTCATACGAGTCATAGCAAGAGGGAAACTCCTTGAAGCGTCATCAACATTGCCAGCTTTTGTTTCTCAATTTGTAACAATCTCCTCATTCCAGGGGATATGTTTCTTTGACTGTATCTTGCCAATTCAGGGCACATGAATTAATAAAAGCTTATTTTCAGTCATGTTTCGTCTTGTACATTTTATTTTCCAAAATGTCTGATGTCTTAAAGAAAACTGATTGCATGAATACAGATGCTTATTTTCAAAAATAAAAACTACGTGCTCGCAGGAAATATACTTATTCCCGGGAGTGTCTGACTCCTATGACGGAATCCGGTAAGGGATACCTCGGGGTTACTTGTGCGTTTCTCTATCTTTGCAGGATTGCAGGTATCCGAAGCACAACAAGGGGCATGTAAGCTTCATCCCAGCAAGCTGGCAAATCAACACTCATTCTTAGCACTCAAAGTGTTTTCTCCCCAGCTGAGTTACCACTTATTGCTTCTCCCAGCCAAGTTGCCAATCATTCTTCCTCAGCCAAGTACAAAAGCCAGGGAACCATCTCCCCACAAAGTTTCAGCCTCTATCCAGGAGAGCAACGCCCGAAGGAATCACAACAGAGTGACAAAAGCTTCTACAAACCCCGGCTGGGTCCCTCATTTACAGGAATAGGTCTATCATCGACCCATTTCCCCAAGCAGAATCATTTCATCAGATCTACCAACGATCTCATCCCCAGCTGGGATGTCCACTTCAAACAGGTCGGCCCGAGATCTTCGCAACAACGGGACCCGAATCCCGGACCGGTATCTTTTGCATAATCATAGCATTCGCATCATATTCTCCCCACAAAGCGTAGCATTCCTTTTAATGCGGAGCATTACGGCAAAAATCAAACATGTAGCATAATCATAAGTCATGGTCTGGATAAAACACTTGTGAATATCAACAATATACAGAATGCTCCCCGGATTCCCCAGCAAAAGCAGTTGCCTCACATTCACCAATACGAATACACACTCCTTGTGGCACCCGTCCGTGTCATCATTCCCCAGTAAAGTCGCCCGAGCTTTTCTTTACAAACAAACACTTATATATTACAGACACTTCTCGACACCCGCCCGTGTCATATCTCCAGCAGAAAGCCAAAGCGTCCTCTTTGCACTCACAAATACTTATATATATACATTTCCTTGACATCCGTCCATGTCATTTTCCCAGCACAGTAATGTAAACACTTTGTATACCAGATACTTGTATATATACCTCTTGACACTCGTCCGTGTCACTCTTCCCAGCAGGTGGAACACTCAAATATATATTACTCATACTTTTCGCTCTTATTTTACTTATACAGATACTCGTCCGTATCTTATATACACCATTTACATCCCCACAGATTCGACACTCGTCCGTGTTCTTTGTTAACCCGTTGGTACTCGTCCGTACCATCATCTCAGAACATGCGTCAAGCGTTTGTTTCTACCTGATACTCGTCAGTATCGTAGTCTTAAGGATGCTCGTCCGCATCTTTAATCCATACACCGCGTCAAACACTTTTGAATATAGACACTTGTCTGTGTCTACTATTCCCCAGAAGAGTCCCCTCAGATTCAACACTCGTCCGTGTTCTCTGTTAACCAGTTGATACTCGTCCGTATCATCATCTCTGAACACGTGTCAGTACTTGTTTCTACGTGATACTCGTCCGTATCATAGTCTTAAGGGTGTTCGTCCACATCTTTAATCTATACACAAACATCTAAACACTTATACCTTTTATTTCTTGGATGTAAGCACTCGTCCGTGTTTACTATTCCCCAGTAAAGCAATTTTCTTTTTATCTGACATTCGTCCTATGTCATGATAAACCCTGAGAGAAGTCGTACCCTGCTAGGTGGTCGTCCTCCACCTCTTGATGATCTTCCTTCATCATGCTCGTCCGATGGCCGTCCCCATCGTTGACCTTTTTATCCGACATTCGTCCTATGTCGTGATATATTTAGCAGCCGTCCCCTGCTAGGTGATCGTCCTTCACCTTTTTGATGATCGTCCTTCATCATTTTATCCAATGGCCGTCCCCATTGTTGATTTTTGGTCATCTGACATTCGTCCTATGTCATGATAGACCTTGAGAGCAGCCGTCCCCTGCTAGGTGGTCGTCCTCCACCTCTTGATGATCGTCCTTCATCATGCTCTTCCGATGGCCGTCCCCATCGTTGACCTTTTATCCGGCATTCGTCCTATGTCGCGATATTTTCGGCAACCGTACCCTGCCAGGTGGTCGTCCTCCACCTTAGATGACCGTCCCTCATCTTAACCCCAACAGAGCAGCCGTCCCCTGCTAGGTCATCGTCCTTCACCTTTGATGACCGTACCTCATCATCTGTTTATTTCATTTATTCTTTAACCCGATGGCCGTCCCCGTCGTGGTCCCTTTTCTTTTTAACCCGATGGCCGTCCCCGTCGTGGTCCCTTTTCTTTTTAGCCCGATGGCCGTCCCCATCGTTGGTTACTTTATTTTATGAACTTGATGGCCGTCCCCATCATTTTTCATTACTCCCCAGGGAATCTTACAACTTTATTTTGATGTTCGTCCCCATCATAGTCCCTTTTACCCCTAGTATGTCGGTCGTCCCCGTCATTGCTTTATTTTTCGCACTTTTCAGCATGTCGGCCGTCCCCGTCATTGCTCTTTACCCAGCAGTCGTCCTCTGCTCGACGGTCGTCCTCCGTCGCCTATAATTTACAATATACCTTATTTTCCTTTACAATCTATATCCCTTTTCTTCTTCATTCTATGAGTGCAAATTTCAGACTGTCTTTGGTATTCAACCACAAGTTATCTTGTTAGCCTGTTAAGCCGTCGCTTACATCCTGCACAGCTAACTCATGTTTGAATAGGGGCAGCTGTAAACACCCCAAATTTGCCCTCACCCATTCACACCATGGTTTGTGATCATTTCATATGCATAAACTCACTCATAACATCTCATGTTACATTTTTGATTCACTGCATTGGTTCTAAGTCATCTGCATCTAGGGTTTGTGATCTGAGCAATCCAAGAGCTTCTTGAGCCCCTCCAAAGGCCATCAATCACTTCAAAGGGATCCATGTGTGTTCAAGTATCATATTACATCCTCTCAAAGTCAAGAATGTCAAAGGATCACAAGAACTGGGATTGGTATGGAAGCAGAGCCAGGCTTGACTGCACAGATGACCTAGAATTAGGGTTTTGGTTTCAGAGGCCATAACCCCAATTTTTTTGGTCATTCTTGTTTCTATTGGTCTCAATATGGTATAGGGAGTATGCATATCAATTTTCATGAAGAAATTCTATGGGGAAGTCATCTGATCAAGAGTTGACTTTTCAAGCAAGTTAGTGTAAAATCAAGGCATCTGAGGCCCCCCAATGACCCAACCAAAGGGTGTTCTTCATCATTTTGATTGTGTATGATCTTTATTTGATCATGGAAGATGTTGGAATTTCACAAAATTTAAGAATTTCAAGTCTTTTGCAAAGTTGACTTTTTGGGCAAGTTTGACTTTTAATGAAATTGTCATTTTAGGCAACTTTTTCAACCCTTACTTTTTGATTCAAAAAAGCTTCAAATGGAAAAACTTTGGTCATGAAAGTTGTAGAATGGATCATTTCCTTTTCAAAAAGTACAAGAACATGACCTAATTCATTTTGGATCAAAAGTTATGGTTTGTCAAAGTTGGCAAAAATCACAAAATTTCAAAGTTTCCACCAAAGAGGCAAAGTTGCAAATTCACTTCTCAAGGCAAATTTAGTCATCAAATGCATTTCTAAACTTGACATGGGGTTGATTTCTGGGCTTTTAGTTTTCATTTTGGTGAAGTTTTGAGGATTTTGGAGATTTTCAGGTGAGGTTCCCACCGGAGAAGACGACCGGAGGTCTTCTCCGGCCACCTGAAAACAATTAGGGTTAATCCCTGTAATTAATGCAAGTTTGAATTCTGAGCGTTGGATGGGCTGACCAGAATTGACTCGCGCGTGTTTTGATGGCTGAGATTTGTCATTAGAAACCCTAATCTATATTTAACTTAATTAATTCAGTTTAATTAATTAAAATAGGATTTAGCTCAGTTTGAATTTTGACCTTTGGATTGCGCGCACAGTCAACAAAATATTCCCCAGAATCAATCCTGGCTCTCCATTGCATTTACTTTTCATTTTCTTTAATTTTAATTCATTTGTTTTATATTTCTTTTGTCCATTTATTTAAAAATAGTAAAACCTTTTCAAAAATTCTGAAATTTTTTATACACACTTTTATTAATTTTCAGAAACCAAAAACATTTTTTATTTTTATTTTTTGCATTAAAAAATATTTTTAAATCATTTAAAAGTTTATTTTTAATTAATTAATGAGAATTGATTAATTAAAAATACTTTTAGGTATTTAAAAATCACCAAAAAATTCATGAAACCTTTAAAATCATTTAGAAACATTGTCCAACCCTCAAACCAAATTTCTTTTTTGATCTTGATGCATTTTGATAATTTTCCATGGAATTAATTCATTTTCAAAGCATTATTTTGATCCAAAATTCAAAAAATCATTTCTGCCTAACCATTGAGAGTTGGACTTTGGTTCTTTTTGCATTGTGTTTTGCATATCATGTAGTTTGTGAGATTAAATTGGCATGATTTGATCTTTCATTTTCCATTTGTTTGGCATTTTTCTTGTTAAGGTACCCTAAAACCCTAGGAATTTTAGGAAATTCATAACCCTAATTAGGTTAAGAGTTGGGCCTTCTCCTTTGGGCAGTGAGTTTGGGTAGGATTAGGGTCCCTTTGAATGCATTTTCAATTTTTTATCTTGATGTTTGCTTCTGATTTTGGTTTTTGTTTGGTGTATTGATCATAAACCCAAATTTGGGCTTCCATATGCATCCATCTTGCATTTGTTTGCATACCTTGACTTGCCATAGCATTTTGTGCATACATTTGATTCATTTGACATCTTAAGACATATTGTAAACATGTTTGATCATTGCATCTTGCATTTGCCATGTTGTATGCCATTTGCACTTCATAACTTTTCATGTGTGATCATGGTTCTTAACTTGCTTCATTTGCATCCATAAGTTTGTATGATCATCCCCATGTGTTGTTTCATGTTTGTATCATCCCATAGCATCATTATCATCATGTATATGCTTCTGGTTTTGGTTTGTACCATGTCATTTCATCTCATCTTGCATTGCATTGCATTTCTTTCACTAACTTTTCAGGTGGTAAGTAACCTTGAGAAGTGAATTTGCCTTCACTTCTCACATTTTCTCTTCATCTCTCTTATACATCCTTGCTGCATTTTGTTATGTGTTTGAGATTGAGCTTGCTCTTTCTTCTCCTTCTTACTTTCTTTTCTCAAGGGACTTGTCTTCTTAAATGAAGCAAGTTGCTTTGCTTTCTCTTTGCTCCATTCATCTGCTTCCTGTTGGTTCCTCTGAAGACTTCTCTTGTAAACCTCACAGACCTTAGGAACAACCAAGCATTACAATGATTAGGATTTTGATTAGTTCCCCCCACTTAGTTTTTACCTTTGTGTCTCTTTGAGTCTTCTCTTCTCACCTCATAATCAAGGACTAAACCCTAAAGGCTTTAAGGCTTTGTGATTAAGCTTATGCCTGCATCCTTCTATTAGGATGGAGTGTATAACTTTAATCCTAAGTGTTAAACCCTTAATGTGTTTAAATCCTTTAATCAATTCACTTAATAATCATCAAGACATCAAGCTTGTAACTTGGGCCTTGCATTAGGGTTCTAATTCTTCCTTAATTGGTTAAGAAGGACTAACCCTAGTGTTAATGGACAAGTCCCCCTCAAGTTGTCTTACAAACCCTAAAAATCACTTCATCATCATACCATTAATTAAAATCCACTTAATCATGGATTAAGTTGAGGAGCTTTCCTCAGCTTAAACATTCTCATCTGTTATCCTTCTATTAGGATGGTGTAATGAGTCTGTTTAATCCCTGATTATGGCTTAATCTCATTACTTAACACTAAACAAAAACCACAAAAACATCTAAATAATCACAAGTAGGTTAATGATCTTAATCCTACATCAAAGGTGATTAAGTGTGAGAAGCTGACTTCACACTTAAGGTATTCTCATTACCCCTAATCAGAGGGAGGATGTGATGAGTTTACTAAATCCATTGGTTTAAGCTTAAGCTCATTAACTTATGACAAACTTCAAAAGGCAATAAAAGACTGAAAACACAAAAAACAAACAATAATCGTCTCCTCCGGGATTCTTTTCTCATCTCATTCACTCCCAAACGAGAACTTTCTTCTTCCGTCTAATGCAAGACAGTTTGCACCTGAGCTAGACAGGTCATACACTTGAGCATAGACAAGCAAGCAGTTCACAAGTCAATTCATCCTTCAGTCTCTTTGGGTCGAACTATGGTGTTCTGACTTCCTCATTGCACGAGAGGATACGTAGGCATAACTTAACCGTTATCGAACAAAAGTCTCTGTATATTCCCCCTCCTTCCAGTATTATTCTTTAAGCCTCATAGTCTTGAGCATTTCATCCTTGCCCTTACACTGACACTATACATATTACACTTCACTTCTCTTACACTGACACCTGTACATTCTTTTCCAGCTTTTATACACAAATTGCACTGACACTACCCCTTTAAAACACAAATCTTTTAAGCGTGGATCCCGTCGAGTACGACGGACAATCTGGGTGCTAATACCTTCCCAGGTTGTAACCAACCCCCTTTCTCAGTCTCTCTGGTTCGCAACCGTCTTATCCATATCTTTCTAGGTTTATGCAGCATTACCTTTCCTTCGGGATAAAAATGCCTAGCTGGCGACTCTATTCATTCCCTGTGAGTTCACTCCTGTGTGTTCTCGCACCCTCCTTTCGCCGACCGTTCGCGTCTGTACCCTTATTTGGGTTATTCCCATTTATCGGGAGCGACATACTGGAATTCAAAATTCACAACCGTTAACGGTTAACCAAAGCGTTAACCGGTTAACGCAAGCAAATTTTGAATTCTCCCTCCTTTTGGTGGTAAACTTCAAGAATAACCCGGCGCCAACCATTCCAATCTGATTTTGATCTTCAATCTTTTTAGGGCTTTGACCATGATACATAGCTTGTACAAAAGGTTCTGTGATCTTCTCGCCAGGTCACCATGCTTTTGACTTTAACTTGTAAGACCATGCGCTTTCAGATGATTGATCATATGCCTTATGCTAGAACATGTGAGTGCTATGCTTCATCTTTCTATGCAAAATGCTAAGGATATGAAATGTTGATGATGACTATGATATGATGATGATGCTAAAAGGAAGAGGGAAAATTTAGGGTGTTACAGTTGCCCCTATTCAAGCAACTGTTAATCTGAAAAGGACGGTAGCACGGGCTATCGGCCGTTCAAGATAAACTGTGGTTGAATACCAAGAAAAACCTGAAATTTGCACTCTGCTGGAGAATGCAAGCAATGGGAAATAAACCCAACTAAATGATGCCTTGGATGACTGAAATAAGGACAAAGCAGACGAGCTCCTTCCAAATTGAACTGTTACGTCGGATAAGAAAAGCCTAGACAGACGAGTCTCTCTTCATGCAAACCTGTTATGCTAGGAATCAGAAATACGAGCCCTCTTCAAGTAAACATGTTATGCCAGGAACGACATATGAGCCCTCTTCAAATAAACATGTTACGCCAGGAACTGGACATATAAGCCCTCCTCAAATAAACCTGTTACGTCAGGAACTGGACATACAAGCCTTCTTCATACATTTTACAAAAACATATGACTTGAGACAGACGAACCTCCTTCGGATAACCCATTATGCCAGGACCGGTGATGCACTTAAGTCTGTGGGATAGACATGCATAATAAGGATAGACGAACCCTCTTCATATATCCTCCGTGGATATATGGTCTAAGACAAACGAGTCTTCTTCAGATAACCTGTTACGCTAGGTGCGACATTAGGATTTGACGACCCCTCCTCACAAATCTTGCGTAGATAAGTGGTCTCTGAGACAGACGAACCTCCTTCGGATAAATCTATCACGCCAGGACCGGTAACCATTTTGACGTTTAATCCCACCGTCAGGACTTTAAACCTCTTCAATACAGACGAGCATTGGATGATCATCAAGAGAACACAGACGAGTGCCAAAAGTCAATGATACGAACGAATACCAGACGATGATTTAAGAAACGCAGACAAGTGCTTCAGGCAATGATACAGACGAATATCAGCCGTTGATATAGACGAATACCAGAAATCCAACACAGACGAGCATTTGGAGAAGCAATACAGACGAGTATTAGAGATCCAACACATACGAGCATTTGGAGTAGCAATACAGACGAGTATCAGAAATCCAACACATACGAGCATTTGGAGTAGCAATACAGACGAGTACCAGAGCGATTATCAAATCAGTACATATGGATATAAGCTAACACAGACGAGTGTGAGGGACGATACATACGAGTATCCAAACAATGCGAACAAGCTTCAAGTAGATACCAAACACAGACGAGCGCAGGGGAATGCAGACAAGCATCAAACAGATGTCAAACACAGACAAGTGCCAGGGGAATGCAGACGAGCATTAAACAGATATCAAACACAGACGAGCGCAAGGGAATGCAGACGAGCATCACACAGATATCAAACACATACGAGCGCAGGGGAATGCAGACGAGCATCACACAAATATCAAACACAGACGAGCGCAGGGGAATGCAGACGAGCATCACACAGATATCAAACACATATGAGTGTTGGGGCATGCGTACAAGAAACAACATCAACATCAAACACAGACGAGTGCTGGAGAATGCACACGAGCAATAAGAAAAGATCAAACACAGAAAAGTGTTGGGATACAGACGGGAAAAATCAAACATTAAACACAGACGAGTGTTGGGGCATGCATACGAGCAACAACATCAACATCAAACACAGACAAGTGCTGGAGAATGCACACGAGCAATAAGCAATGATCAAACACAGACGAGTGTTGGGAAACTCAGACGAGCATCAAACAATTACCAAACACAGACGAGTGCCAGGGAATGCAGACGAGCAATAAGAGATGCCTGATAAGAATCACAACTCTGCAAGGGAGAATCAGGTCAGGAGGCTTTGACGATGCTTAACTCTGGATGGGGATATGAATAACTGTCTATATCATCACAATGGCCAAAAATAAATTGGCAACCCCTTTGGGGAATATTTTGATGATCGGAGTAAATCCCAATCATGAACTCTGCGGGGATTGACTGTCTTCCGACCTGACCGGGGATGATGCTTGGTCACGCCTCTAGTTGGAGAGATGAATTCTGAAAATTCTGACTCTATGGGGAAAACAGGTGCATAGCTGCTCACTGGGGATAATTCACCTGTGGAAAAAAATACTCAGCTCGGGGAGGAAACCTCTTCAGTTAGGTTTGGAGTTCTGCTGGGAATTCCACCTGCTCTAGCTCAGTTGGGGAGCATTCTCTGCTTGGGGAGATACGACGCCACCCTGCAAAACCTGCAACAACAGTATACACACATGTGCCCCGAGGATTTACATGGTATGATCTGTTCATCCATTGTCACCCGACACGCAAAGATAGTTTTAACTGTTTCCCTGCAATGTCATTTTTTTAGAAAAAACAACATGTTTTCATATGCAATGTTCTTTTTGCCAAAAATTCAGGACATTTTTGCAAACAAAGTAAACAAAACACAGCACAACTTTTGACTGAATATTCGTTCATTGAGAGGCCTCTGAATAGGCAAAGTTTTATATCAGGAAGCAGCTACCTAGAAAGAGGTAGCTACCATAAAATTGAGAAAAGAAACTATCCTAATGGCAATGTACACGACATTCCAATGAGTTTCCTTCATGCTATGACTAACATGTCTTCAAGAATTTATGTTCTTGCCTTTGCTTTCTGAAGAAGATGAGGGGACTGATTCCTATCCTTCTGATATTGTCAAACTGTACGAAACGATGATTTGGTTCAGATTATCCGGATCACAGTTGTTCGCTTATTCCCTTGTTTTGCATGGATCGCCCTTTCGGGTTTTCAATCCACCGGGATACTCTTTTTTGCCTGAGTTGTCCGATGTGGCTTTTCAACTCAACGGGTGTACATTTATTTCATTTATTTTCCCTAACTTTTGCCCGAGCTCTTTATTCTGTTTTTAGCTCGCCGGGATGCCCTTTTCTTACCTGGACTCTAAGATGCTGCTTCAACCCATTTGGTGAAGTAATCAATTGTAACCAAGATGAAACGATGACCGTTTGAAGCAGTAGGCTCTATCTTCCCGATCATGTCAATGCCCCACATGGAAAAGGGCCAAGGAGATGACATGAGGTTGAGCGGGCTAGGAGGAACATGCACCTCTGGCATTTGTGGCATTTATGGGCGTACAAAGAACAATCTGCATCCATTGTTAGCCAATAGTACCCTGACCTCAATAACTTCTTAGACATAGCATGTCCTCCTGCATGAGTTCCGAAGGATCCCTCGTGGACTTCCTGCATTAACAAGTCTGCTTCGTGTCTATCCACGCATCTGAGCAAGATCATGTCAAAGTTCCTCTTATACAGAACACCTTCCCCATTCAAGAAGAAGCTAGCAGCAAGTCATCTCAAGGTTTTCTTGTCATTGGATGATGCCCCAGCTGGGTATTCTTGTTTTTCCAGGAAAAGCTTGATACCGAAGTACCAAGGTTTCTCATCAGACACTGCGTCTACAGAGAAAGCTTAAGCTGGTGCGTCAAGCCTGGATATGTCAATCCTAGGCACATAGTTCCAACACAAGACTTTGATGGACGAAGAAAGAGTAGCCAATGCATCGACAAATTGATTCTCATCTCGTGGTATATATTGAAGCTTAACCGTTGTGAAGAACGTCAACAGTCTTCTGGCATAATCCTTATAAGGAATTAAGTGTTCTTGATGTGTATATCACTTGCCGGTAATCTAGTTGATAACGAGGGCTGAATCTCTGAATATGTCGAGGGTCTTAATCCGAAGATTAATAGCCTCCTCTATTCCCATTATGCACTCCTCGTATTCCGCTTCATTGTTGGTGCAGCCAAAAGTAATTCGGGCAGTGAAGGGAAAGTGAACACCTTCAGGAGTGATAAGAACAACACCAACTCCACGTCCGTTGATATTGACTGCCCCATCGAACATCAACTTCCATTTGGATTCAGGGTCAGGCCCCTCCTCCAGAAGTGGTTCCTTGAAATCTCTTGCTTTGAGGTACACAATGTCCTCATCAGGGAAATCAAACTTCATTGGCTGATAATTGTCTTCAAGTGGTTGCCGTGCAGGATAATCTGACAATACACTTCCTTTGATGGCTTTCTGGGAAGTATACTGTATGTCATACTCTGATAAGATCATTTTCCACCTTGCAACCCTTCCGGTTAATGTTGGTTTCTCGAAAATATACTTGTCATGGTCCATTTTTGAGATTAGCAATGTGGTGTGGGTCAACATGTACTGTCTCAGTTGGCGAGCAGCCCATGCCAAAGCGCAATAAGTTTTCTCGAGCAGTGAATAACGGGATTCACAGTCAGTAAACATTTTGCTAAGGTAATAAATAGCATGCTCTTTTCGACCAAACTCGTCATGTTGGCCTAAAACACACCCCATCGACCCTTCTAACACAACAATTACATGATAAGTGGCCGTCCTGGAACTGGAGGCATTAGAATCGGAGGCTCCTGCAAATATTCTTTTATCTTTTCAAAGGCTCTTTGACAGTCCTCATTCCACCTGATCGTTTGTTCTTTTCTTAACAATTTGAAGATTGGCTCGCATGTGGCAGTTAGATGAGATATAAACCATGAAATGTAGTTCAATCTCCCTAAAAACCCAAGCACTTATTTTTCTGTTTTCGGTGCAGGCATGTCTTGTATTGCTTTTACATTTGCAGGATCTACCTCAATCCCCCTTTAGCTAACAATGAAACCCAACAACTTACCGGAACGCACTCCGAAAGTGCACTTGTTTGGATCAATCTCAGTCTATACTTTATCAATCTATCAAACAGCTTTTTGAGATTGACTAGATGCTCTTCTTCATCCCGAGACTTGGCAATCATATCATCCACATAGCACTCAATTTCCTTGTGTATCATGTCGTGGAACAAAGTTACCATAGCCAGTTGATACATTGCCCCGACGTTCTTCAACCCAAAGGGCATAACCTTATAACAGAATGTACCCCACGAGGTAATAAACGTCGTTTTCTCCATGTCTTCCGGTGCCATCTTAATCAGATTGTACTCGGAGAAGCCATCCATGAATGAAAATACCGAGAACGGAGCGGTGTTGTCTACCAGCACATCAATGTGAGGTAATGGAAATTCATACTTTGGACTTGCTCTGTTTAGATCCCGATAATCGACGCACATCTGGACCTTGTCATCTTTCTTTGGTACATGCACAATGTTAGCTACCCAAGGTGGGTAACTAGTCACGGCAAGGAACCCGACATCCCACTGCTTTTGAACTTCCTCCTTGATCTTCATAGCCATATCAGGGCTAGTTCTTCTCAGCTTTTGCTTTACCGAAGGACAATCTTCCTTTAGGGGTAGCTTGTGTACAACGATGTCGGTATCCAACCCCGATATATCTTGATACGACCAGGCGAAGATATCCACATATTCTCGTAGCATACTAATCAATTCCTTCTTTATCTCGGCCTGTAGACTAGCCTCAATCTTCATCTCTTTCTTTACATCCTCAGACCCGATGTTGATGATCTCTATTTCTTCCTGATAAGGTTGAATGACCCTTTCTTCTTGTTTCAACAACCTAACCAATTCTTCCGGGAGTTCACCGTCTTCCTTAACCCCTTCATCAGCTTGGTAGATAGGATTGTTGAAATCATGCATAGTCATAGCAGGAACGTTATCACAGGAATCCGAATGATCGACACTGCACAAATGATGTGCTTATTTCAGAATCTGTTCTTTCAAAGGGGACGCAAACACACAAAAACACAGAAAAAGAAAACATTGCCATTTTATTTGTTTTTGTGAATAATTTAAAAACAAAAGAAAGAGAACACAATTTGCTTGAAAAATGTCCTTTATTTCATGGAAAAAAGTAAATGCATTAAAAACATGGTGGCCCTATAGATGGATCCATGCACCTTGGGCAGAGTGCCAAATTTGACATGCACTATGTCGCTCCCACTAAATGAAGCTAGGTCAGATAGGGTACAGACGCGAACGGTCGGCGAGAGGGAACAATGAGAACACACAGTCGTGAACTCACTGGAGATGAATAGAGTCGCCAGCTAGGCATTTTTATCCCGGAGGAAAGGCAATGCTGCATAGACCTAGAAAGACATGGATAAGACGGTTGCGAACCAGAGAGACTGAGAAAGGGGGTTGGTTACAACCTGGGAAGGTATTAGCACCCAGATTGTCCGTCGTACTCGACGGGATCCACGCTTAAAAGATTTGTGTTTTAAAGGGGTAGTGTCAGTGCAATCTGTGTATAAAGTAGCTGGAAAAGAATGTACAGGTGTCAGTGTAAGAGAAGTGAAGTGTGATATATACAGTGTCAGTGTAAGGAATAAGAATGAATTGCTCAAGATCATGAGGCTTAAAGAATGAAGCTGGAAAGAGGGGGAATATACAGAGACTTTTGTTCGATAACTGTTAAGTTATGCCTACGTATCCTCTCGTGCAATGAGGAAGTCAGAACACCGTAGTTCGACCCAAAGAGACTGAAAGATGAATTGACTTGTGAACTGCTTACTTGCCTATGCTCAAGTGTATGATCTGTCTGGCACAGATGCAAACTGTCTTGCATTAGACGGAAGAAGCAAGTTCTCGGTTGTGAGTGAATGAGATGAGAGAAGAATCCCGGAGGAGACGATTATTGTTTGTTTTTGTATTTTCAGTCTTTTATTGCTTTTGGATTTTGTCATAATTTATGAGCTTAAGTCTAAACCAATGGATTTAGTAAACTCATCACATCCTCCCTCTGATTAGGGGTAATGAGGATACCTTAAGTGTGAAGTCAGATTCTCACACTTAATCACCTTTGATGTAGGATTAAGATCATTAACCTACTTGTGATTAATTAGATGTTTTTGTTGTTTTTGTTTAGTGTTAAGTAATGAGATTAAGCCATATTCAGGGATTAAACAGACTCATTACACCATCCTAATAGAAGGATAATGGATGAGAATGTTTAAGCTGAGGAAAGCTCCTCAACTTAATCCATGATTAGGGATTAAACTCATGACAAAACAAGCCTTTGATTAAGTGGGTTTTAATTAGTGATATGATGATGAAGTGATTTTTAGGGTTTGTAAGACAACTTGAGGGGGACTTGTCCATTAACACTAGGGTTAGTCCTTCTTAACCAATTAAGGAAGAATTAGAACCCTAATGCAAGGCCCAAGTTACAAGTGTGATGTCTTGATGATTATTAAGTGAATTGATTAAGAGATTTAAACACATTAAGGGTTTAACACTTAGGATTAAAGTTATACACTCCATCCTAAGAGAAGGATGCAGGCATAAGCTTAATCACAAAGCCTTAAAGCCTTTAGGGTTTAGTCCCTGATTATGAGATGAGAAGAGAAGACTCAAAAGAGACACAAAGGTAAAACTAAGAGGGGAGACTAATAAAAACCCTAATCATTGTCATGCTTGGTTGTTACTAAGGTTTGTGAGGTTTTCAAGGGAAGTCTTCAATGGAACCACCAGGAAGCAGATGAAAGGATCAAGAGAAGCAAAACAACTTGCTTCATTCAAGAAGTCAAGTCACTTGAAGAAAGAAAGTAAGGAGAAGAAGAATGAGCAAGCTCAAACTCAAGCACATACAAAATGCAGCATGGATGCAAGAGAAGGAGAGAAAAGTTATGAGAAGTGAAGGCAAATTCACTTCTCAAAGTTACTTACCACCTGAAAGGTTAGAAGAAAAATGCAATGCAATGCAAAATGGGATGAGATGACATGATGAGAAACAAAACCAGAAGCATTTACATGATGCTAATGATGCAATGAGATGCTACAAACATGAGGCAGCACATGGAAGTGATCATACAAGTTCATGAATGCAAATGAAGCAAGTTAAGAAACATGAACATACATGAAAAGTTATGAAGTGCACATGACATACAACATGGAAAATACATGATGCAATGATCAAACATGCTTTCAATATGTCTTATGATGTCAAATGAATCAAATGGAAGCATGGAATGCCATGGCAAGTCATGTTATGCAAGAAGATGCAAGATGGATGCATATGAAAGCCCAAATTAGGGTTTATGAACAATACATCAAACAAAAACCAAAATCAGAAGCAAACCTTAAGATAAAAAATTGAAAATGCCACTCAAAGGACCCCTAATCCTATACTCAACCAAAGCCCAAAGGAGAGGTCTCAACTCCTAACCAATTTCAAGATATGATTTTTACAAGTTATTAGGGTTTTTAGGGGCTTCTAAACAAAAGAAATGTCAAACAATTAGAAAATTCAAGATCAAATCATGACCATTTAATCTCAAAAACTACATGCTAAACACAATGCAATGCAAGAAGAATCAATGTCCAACTCTTCATAAATAGGCAGGAATGATTTTTTGAACTTAGGATCAAAATAATGCACAAAAATGATTTTAATTCAATGAAAAATTCTTAAAATGCATCAAGACCAAAAAAGAAATTTGTTTTGAAGGTTGGACAATGTTTCTAAATATCTTAGAACATTTCATGAATTTTTTGGTGATTTTTAAATACCTAAAAGTATTTTTAATAAATTAATTTCCATTAATCAATTAAAAATAATCTTTTAAATATTTAAAAATACTTTTTTAATGATAAAAATAAAAATGAAAATATTTTTGTGTCTTAAAAATTAATAAAACTCATGAGAAAAAGTTTCATAATTTTTAAACATTTTTTACTATTTTAAATTAAATATGCAAGTTAAATGAAAAAGAAATGAAAATAAATTAAAATAAATGGAAAGTCAAACAGATAGAAGGCTGGGATGAGCCCTGGATTTGAATGCGTTGACCAGCGCCAGATCCAGTGGCCAGGATTGGTTCTGAGTTAATTAACCTAATTATGAATTAATTAAACTAATAAAATGAATTAGGGCTAATCAAATGAATCTGGGCCCTTCACATGCGCGCGAAGTCAACCGGTCAACCCAATCCAACGCACGAAATTCAAATGGAATTAATTACTGTAATTAGGGCTAATCAAACTCAGGTGACCAGAGGGGAGCTCCGGTCATCTTCCCCGGCGACCCCAAAACCTAAACTCACTCCATACGCATCTAAAATGAATTCTAAGAACACAAAAATGATTCCCACAAGCTCACGATTCAAAAACCCCACTCAAAACAAATTTATCATTCATGAAAAGGCTGAATCGAAGCAAACGAAAACTAGGGCAGGAAAGTTTCAGGAAGCAATTAAATCCTCATTTCAACACCATTTTCGAAACTAAAAGCATATTCATGATCAGGAAGACATATAGAACAAGTTTAGAACTTAAAAATCCATTTCTGGAAAAAAAGTTCTTGAGCTACCTGAGATTCGAAGCTTTCACTCTAGCTGCTTTCTGACCTCCCCTCCTTGTGAAATCCACTCCACTTGATCCCCTGGTGATGCTTGAATGCTTAGGAGAAATTTATGTTGGCTGGATGAAGAGTTTGAACAGCTTCTGCTCAAACTCAGTTGAAAATGGCAATGGTGATTTAGGCTGTTTCTGGCAAGGGTGAAGGGTTGTTTGTGGTCCAGATGATGAGTGGAGAAGGTTTGTGAAGTTTGTTTGGACGTTTGTGAGCTTTGGGAGGTGTTTCGAAGGGAACTGCAACTTGGGGTGAAAATGGTGAAGTGATGTTATGGCTTGTTTCAGGCCTGGTTCTTTGTTGGTTTCTACTCAATGGAACATGGTAAGATGATTGGTGAAAATGGTTTGGATGTTTTGAGTTTGTGGAGGAAGATTCGAAGAGTTTTGCCAAGTGAGGTGTTTTTGTGTATGAGATGATATGCTGTGTTTCAGCCTTGCTTCTTGATGTGTTTTGCTAGCAGATGGAAAGTATAAACAATTGCAAGTGGCCAGAGGATGTGACATGGCCTGTGGTGATTGGGATGTTTGCTTTTGCCAAAAGTCCACTTTTTGTGTAAGAGAGGTATGGCTTGGTTCTAGCTAGGTACAAGGGCTAGGGTTGGCGCAGCATGGTGTGTATGGAAGGCTAGAATGGTTCAAAGACCAATGCAGCAAGTGGTGAGAAGCATCATGATGGTTTTGCAACTTGGTTACCTTTGGCACTTCATGGAAAAAAGTCTTGTTACACAAACCATGGACATGAGAAACTTTGGTCCAATTCTGATTTTTAGAGCTCATGGAATGTTTGTGTCATGGTTTGATGTCAACTAGAGGTTACAAAAAGCCTTGGTTCATGATTTTGCAAAATTCACATTTGAAGCATGTCTTGAAAATCAATGATTTTAACCAACTTTGTCACACCATAACTTTTGATCCAAGAAGAATTTGATCATGTTCTTGTACTTTTTGAAAAGGGAAAGATGTATTCTACAACTTTCATGACCAAAGTTTTTCCATTTGAAGCATTTTTGGATCAAGAATCAAGGCTTGAAAAATGACCTAAAATGACATATTCTTGAAAAGTCAACCATGCCCTAAAAAGTCAACATTTGCAAAAACTTGTAATTCTTGATTTTTGTGAACTTCAACCTTCTTCCATGATCAAATAAAGATCATATACACTCAAAATGATGAAGATCACCCATTGGTTGGTCATTGGGGGCCTCAGATGCCCTGATTTTGCACTGACTTGTCCAGAAAGTCAACCCTTGATCAGATGACTTCCCCATGGAATTTCTTCATGAAAATTGATATGCATACTCCCTATACCATATAGAGACCAATAGAAACAAGAATGACCAAAAAATTTGGAGTTATGGCCTCTGAAACCAAAACCCTAATTTTAGGTCAACTGTGCAGTTAAACCTGGCTCTGCCTTTATACCAATCCCAGTTCTTGTGATTCTTTGGCATTCTTGACTTTGAGAGGATATAATATGATACTTGAACACACATGGACCCCTTTGAAGTGATTGATGACCTTTGGAGTGGCTCAAGAGGCTCTTGGATTGTTCAGATCACAAACCCTAGATGCAGATGACTTTGAATCTATGCAGTGAATCAAAACTGTGATATGAGATGCTATGATTGAGTTTATGCATATGAAATGATCACAAGCCATGGTGTGAATGGGTGAGGGCAAATTTGGGGTGTTTACAGCTGCCCCTATTCAAACATGAGTTAGCTGTGCAGGATGTAAGCAACGGGTTATCAGGCAAACAAGATAACTTGTGGTTGAATACCAAAGACAGTCCAAAATTTGCACTCACAGAATGAAGAAGAAAAGGGATATAGGTTGTAAAAGAAAATAAAGTACTGTAAAGTGTGGGCGACGGAGGACGACCGTCGAGCAGAGGACGACTGCTGGGTAAAGAGCAATGACGGGGACGACTGACATGCTGGGAAAGTGCTGAAAACAAAGCAATGACGGGGACGGCCGACATGCTGGGGATAAAAGGTAAAGCCAAGACGGGGACGGCCGACTGGCTGGGGAAAATAAGATATTATGATGGGGACGGCCATCAAGCAAAGCTGTTAAATTCTACGGGGATTAATGAAACATGACGGGGACGGCCATCAAGCTCACAAAGGTAAAGTAACCAGCAATGGGGACGGCCATCGGGCTAAAAGGAAAAGGGACCACGACGGGGACGGCCATCGGGCTCACAAAGGTAAAGTAACCAGCAATGGGGACGGCCATCGGGCTAAAAGGAAAAGGGACCACGACGGGGACGGCCATCGGGCTCACAAAGGTAAAGTAACCAGCGATGGGGACGGCCATCGGGCTAAAAGGAAAAGGGACCACGACGGGGACGGCCATCGGGCTAAAGAATAAATGAAATAAACAGATGATGGGGTACGACCATCAAAGGTGAAGGACGATCACCTAGCAGGGAACGGCTGCTCTGTTGGGAATAAAAGAAATATGATGGGGACGGCCATCAAAGGTGGAGGACGACCACCTGGCAAGGTACGGCTGCCGAAAATATCGCGACATAGGACGAATGCCGGATAGAAAAGGTCGACGATGGGGACGGCCATCGGACGAGCATGATGGAGGACGACCATCAAGAGGTGGAGGACGACCACCTAGTAGGGGACGGCTGCTCTCGAGGTTTCTCATGACATAGGACGAATGCCAGATAACCAAAATCAACAATGGGGACGGCCATTGGATAAAATGATGAAGGATGATCATCAAGGGTGGAGGACGACCACCTAGCAGGGGACGACTGCTAAATCAACGATGGGGACGGCCATCGGATGAGCATGATGGAGGACGACCATCAAGAGGTGGAGGACGACCACCTAGCAGGGTACGGCTGCTCTCAGGGTTTATCATGGCACAGGACGGGTGTCAGATAAAAGGGAAAATTTGTTTGTTGGTAATCTACTGGGGAAAAGTAAACACGGACGAGTGCTTACATCCAAGAAGCAAAGGTATAAGTGTTTGGTATTCGTGTATAGATTAGAGATGCGGACGAGCATCCTCAAGACTATGATACGGACGAGTATCATGTAGAAACAAAATACTGACACGTGTTCCAAGATGATGATACAGACGAGTATCAACTGGTTAACAGAGAACACGGACGAGTGTTGAATCTGAAGGGACTCTTCTGGGTAATAGTAGACACGGACGAGTGTCTATATTCAAGGAGACATAAGTGTTTGACACAGTGTATGGATTAAAGATGCGGATGAGCATCCTTAAGACTATGATACGGACGAGTATCATGTAGAAACAAACACTAGACGCAATGTTCTGAGATGATGGTACGGACGAGTACCAACTGGTTAACAAAGAACAAGGACTACTGTTGAATCTGTGGGTATATAAGTGGTGTATGCAAAATACGGACGAGTATCTGTATGAGTGTAACATGAGTAGTGAGTATGAGTATTGTACAGATGAGTGTTTAACCTGCTGGGGAGAGTGACACGGACGAGTGTCAAGAGAAAAGTGTAATAATATCAACAAGTATCTGGGTCGTAAAAGTGTAAGTGACTGCGCTGGGGATATGACACGGACGGGTGTCAAGAAAATGAATATACAAGTGAGTGCAAAGAGGATGTCTTTGGCTTTCTGCTGGGGTATAACACGGACAGGTGTCCAAAAGAGTATATACTGGTGTTTGTGAATTGTGAGGCAGCTGCTTTTGTCGGGGATCCTGGTGTGGATTTTCCTTCTGTATGTTGATGAACTGTCATTATTCACAAGTGTTGATTCATAACATGGCTCATGATTATGCTATGTGTTTGATTTTTTTGCCGCAATGCTCCGCACTAAAACAGAATGCTACGCTTTGTGGGTAAATATGATGCAAATGCTATGATTGTGCAAAGATACCAAACCGGGATCTGAGTCCCGTCGCTGCGAAGATCTTCGATCGATCTGTTCGAAATGGGCATCCCAGCTGGGGATGAGATCATTGGTAGACCTGGTGAGATGTATCTGCTTGGGGATACAGGTCATTAATTGACATATCCTTGTAAATGAGAGACCCAGCTGGGGTTTGTAGAAGCTTTCTTCACTCTGTTGTGATCTTCATGCACTGCTCCTCTGGATAGAGGCTGGAACTCTGTGGGGAGATGGCTCCTTGACTTTCGTGCTCCGGCTGAGGATAAAAAGGCAACTCGGCTGGGGATAAGGAGAAATCATTGAGATCTCCCTAGGGATTCTGCTGAAGTAGATTCTTGACTCAGCCGGGGACATAGGTGCCTTCTGCGATGCCTGGCAACTCTGATGGGGATAAGCAACAAGCGGCAACTCAGCTGGGGAAGTCATGGGAGGCAACTCAGCTGGGGAGAGAGCACTTTGGGTGCTAAAATTGAGTGTCGATTTGCCAGCTTGCTGGGATGAAGCTTATATACCCCAAGTTGCGCTCTGGATACCTGCAATCCTGAAAAAGATAGAGAAACGCACAAGATAATCCCGAGGTATCCTTTACTGGATTCCGTCATAGGAGTTTAGATACTTCTGAGAGTAAGTATATTTCCTGCAAGCATATTTTTATTTGAAGATAAGCATCTGTATCCTTATGCAATCATTTTTCTTTAAGACATCAGACATTTTTTGCAAATAAAATGTACGAGACGAGACATGACTGAAAATCTGATTTCTATTAATTCATATGCCCTAAATTGGCGAGATACAGTCAAAGGAACATATCCCCTGAAATGAGGAGATTGTTACAAATTGAGAAAACAAAATGCTGGCAGTGTTGATGACGCTTTAAGGAGCTTCCTCTTCACTATGACTCGTATGACTTTTGACGTTCTTCTCATCTTGCTTTCTGAAGAATGTTGATTCTGGCTGAGGCTTGATCCCTCCGAAGCTTACCAAGTTGTGAACGATACAGACGAATTCAGAATGCAGTTGTTCGCTTATTCCCTTATTTTGCATGGATCGCCCTTTCGGGTTTTCAATCCATCGGGATACCCATTTTTGCCTGAGTTGTCCAATGCGGCTTTTCAACTCAGCGGGTGTACATTTTTTATTTATTTCCCTTATTTTTGCCCGAGTCTTTTATTCTGTTTTTGACTCGCCGGGATGCCCTATTTTTGCCTGGACTTACATTCTGTTTTTATGTCCAGCGGGTCATTTTTATGCGAAGTATTTTTTAACTGCATCTGAATTCACAGGGGACGGGAAATCTTCACCATCCATGGTGCTGAGCATCAGTGCTCCACCAGAGAAAACTTTCTTTACCACGAATGGTCCTTCATAGTTTGGAGTCCACTTGCCCCCGTGGTCTGTATGAGGAGGGAGGATTCTTTTCAGCACAAGATCCCCTACTTGGTACTCTCGGTGCCTGACTTTCTGATCGAAGGCTTTCTTCATTCTTTTCTGATACAACTGCCCATGACAAATTGCAGCCAATCTCTTCTCTTCGATCAGACTCAGTTGTTCATATCGGGCCCGAACCCATTCTGCTTCGTTCAGCTTAACATCCATCAGTACTCGTAAGGAGGGTAATTCAACTTCGACAGGTAGGACTGCTTCCATACCATATACAAGCTGATACGGTGTTGCCCCAGTGGATGTTCTGATTGACGTGCGGTACCCATGCAAGGCAAATGGTAGCATCTCATGCCAGTCTTTGTAGGTGATTACCATCTTTTGCACAATCTTCTTGATGTTCTTATTAGCTGCCTCAACAGCGCCATTCATCTTTGGCCTGTAAGGAGAAGAATTGTGATGTTGAATTTTGAAGTCCCGGCACAGTTCTGCCATCATTTTGTTGTTTAGATTGGAACCATTATCAGTAATGATTCGCTCGGGCACTCCATATCGACAGATGATATCTCTCTTCAGAAATCTGGCTACCACTTGCCTTGTGACGTTTGCATATGAGGCTGCTTCAACCCACTTGGTGAAATAATCAATGGCGACCAGGATGAATCTGTGGCCATTCGAAGCAGTCGGCTCAATCTTGCCAATCATATCAATGCCCCACATGGCAAAGGGCCATGGTGAAGACATGATGTTCAAAGGATTGGGAGGTACATGCACCTTATCTGCATAGATCTGGCATTTGTGGCATTTTCTGGCGTAGGCACAACAGTCGGCATCCATTGTGATCCAGTAATAGCCTGATCTTAACAATTTCTTAGCCATTGCATGTCCTCCAGCATGGGTACCAAAGGAGCCTTCGTGCACTTCATGCATCAGCAAATCTGCTTCCGTCTTGTCAACACATCTGAGGAGTACCATATCAAAGTTCCTCTTGTATAAAGACCCATCAGTATTCAGAAAGAAACTACCAGCAAGCCTTCTCAAAGTCTTCTTATCATTGGAAGATGCCCCAGGTGGGTATGTTTGATCCTCCAAGAAGCATTTAATGTCATGGAACCAAGGCTTATCATCTTTGACACCTTCTGCTGCGAATACATATGCTGGTCTATCAAGTCTGGACACTGAAATCTGAGGTACAAAGTTAGTAGCTTGAACTTTGATCATGGATGAAATGGTAGCAAGAGCATCTGCGAACTGATTCTCGTCCCGAGGGATATACTCAAGCTTGACTGTTGTGAAGAAAGTCAATAACCTCCTTGTATAATCCCTGTAAGGTATCAGATGATCCTGGTGGGTGTACCATTTCCCATTGGTTTGATTGATTACCAGAGCTGAATCCCCGAATACGGTCAATGTCTTGATCCTGAGGTCAATGGCTTCCTCAAGGCCCATAATGCAAGCTTCGTACTCAGCTTCGTTGTTAGTGCAGTTGAAAGTGAGCTTTGCCGAGAAAGGCATGTGAACTCCTTTAGGTGTAATGAGTACTGCACCAACGCCACGACCATTCATATTAACAACCCCATCAAACATCATAGTCCATTCTTCTTCTGGGTCAGGCCCTTCAGTGTGAACAGGCTCTTCATGATCTTTTGATTTTATGAACATGATGTCTTCATCAGGGAAGTCAAATCTCATAGGCTGGTAATCATCAATGGGTTGCTCAGCAAGATATTCAGACAATACACTGCCCTTGATGGCTTTCTGAGACGTGTACTGGATGTCATATTCCGTGAGAATCATTTGCCATCTTGCAACCCGTCCGGTAAGTGCTGGCTTCTCGAATATGTACTTAACCGGGTCCATCTTTGAGATCAATAGAGTAGTGTGGGTCAACATATACTGTCTCAGTCGGCGAGCAGCCCACGCTAAAGCACAACAAGTTTTCTCGAGCAGTGAATAACGTTGTTCACAGTCGGTAAACTTTTTGCTCAGGTAGTATATTGCATACTCTTTTCGACCAGACTCGTCATGCTGGCCCAGCACACACCCCATTGACTCTTCTAATACTGTCAAGTACATTATCAGAGGTCTTCCTTCAACTGGAGGCATAAGGATTGGAGGTTCTTGTAAGTATTCTTTGATTTTGTCAAAAGCCCTTTGGCAGTCTTCAATCCACCTGACCGTCTGTTCTTTTCTTAACAGCTTGAATAAGGGTTCACAGGTCGCTGTAAGGTGAGATATGAACCTTGAGATGTAGTTCAATCGGCCTAAGAAACCTCGAACTTCTTTCTCTGTCTTCGGTGCAGGCATCTCTTGAATAGCCTTGACTTTATCAGGGTCAACTTCAATCCCTTTCTCGCTTACAATAAAACCCAACAGCTTTCCAGATCTCACCCCGAACGTGCATTTGTTGGGGTTCAGCTTCAGTTGGTACTTCCTCAGACGTTTGAACAACTTTAGCAGATTTACCAGATGATCTTCTTCAGTAAGGGACTTGGCAATCATGTCATCCACATAACATTCGATTTCTTTATGGATCATATCGTGGAATAATGTTACCATAGCCCGTTGATATGTTGCACCAGCATTCTTGAGCCCAAATGGCATTACCTTGTAGCAGAACGTGCCCCAGGGTGTGATGAAAGTTGTCTTCTCCATATCTTCAGGTGACATCTTGATCTGATTATATCCTGAAAATCCGTCCATGAAGGAGAATACCGAGAACTGAGCTGTGTTATCCACCAATATATCAATGTGAGGTAATGGGAAGTCATCTTTTGGGCTGGCTCTGTTCAGATCCCGGTAGTCAACACACATTCTTACCTTGCCGTCCTTTTTAGGCACAGGTACTATATTAGCAACCCACGGTGGATAGCTAGTCACAGCAAGGAACCCGACGTCCCATTGCTTTTGTACCTCTTCTTTGATTTTCATTGCCATGTCCGGACGAGTACGGCGCAGCTTCTGTTTAACCGGCGGGCATTCTTCTCTCAAAGGCAGCTTGTGCATAACAATGTCGGTGTCCAACCCTGGCATATCTTGATAAGACCAAGCAAACACATCCACATATTCTTGAAGCAGATCAATCAATCGTCTCTTCACTGAGTCTTGCAGGCAGGCCCCGATTCTAACTTCCTTCACGTCTTCATCTGTACCAAGATTGATCACTTCAACCTCCTCCTGGTGAGGGGTAATAACCTTTTCCTCTTGTCTTAACAACCTGGCTAGCTCTTCAGGAAGCTCATATTCTTCTTCAACCCCTTCATCAGCTTGATTGATTGGATTGTCAAAGTCATACGAAGTCATAGCCGTGCTGTTGTCGGTGCTGTCTGGAAGGCACTCTCTGCAAGGGTTCAGTTTGTTCATTTTAGTGATTTGATTTTAATCTTGTTTTGGAAAAATGAAATAAAGTTGTCATTTTGAAAACATCGCCATTTATTTTTTTGTACAAAAAGAAAAATGGAAAAACAGTGAGCGGAAAAGACTCGTTTGCAAAAAGATGTCTGATATTTCATTAATTAATCTTGTTTGCACAAAAAGTACAGATGGCCCGATTACAAAATGAGTCTTGTCATCTTGGGCAAGATGCAAGACTTTGATGCATGCTATAAAAATACAGGAAATAATAATTACTCTGCTTGAGTAACTCTTATAATTTCCTGGGAAGACCAGTTTGAGATACTGCTCCCCGGGATCTTTGGACGAATCCAATTCTCCAGATTGCGTTCTTCCTCCAGCTTGTCTTCCAAACAGTTGATAGCATCAGGGGTGAGCATCCCCCCACTGACAAAACCAGGCTTCTCAGCAGCCTTTGCTTGATGTTGTTGAGTTGGTCTGTAACCCAACCCAAATTTGTCCTTCTTCTCCTCCACAGCTAAAACCTTGCCCCAGCCTTGGGCAGTTCCTTCCTCAACAACCTTCCGGGCTTGTTGGTATGATGACATGGAGATTCCAGGTACAGCAGATGTCTCGTTTATGTTCAAGGCCTCAAACCCTTGACTCATAGTTTCGTGGATCTCCCCATCCATCTCAATGTACTTATAAGTAGCCAGGTGGCTGACAAAAATGTCCTCCTCTCCGCAGATTGTAACGATTTGACCCTCCCACTCATATTTTAACTTCTGGTGAAGGGTAGAGGTCACGGCGCCAGCAGCGTGAATCCATGGCCTACCCAATAGACAGCTGTAGGCAGGCTGTATATCCATCACGTAGAAGGTAGTTTTGAAGGTCTGCGGGCCAATCGTTATGGGCAATTCAATCTCTCCCAGAACCGATCTCTTTGAACCATCAAAGGCTCTTACCACCAGGTTGCTGGGTCTCAATGCCAATCCATCGTATTCTAGCTTCACCAGGGCCTTTTTAGTTAAGACATTGAGGGATGATCCCGTGTCTACCAGCACATGGGAAAGGACAACACCTTTACATTCCATGGTTATGTGCAAGGCTTTGTTATGGTTGCGGCCTTCCGTTGTCAAATCAGTATTGGTGAACCCTAGTCCGTGACTAGCATTAACATTTCCAACTCCAGCTTCCAGCTGATTGACAGTGATCTCTTCAGGCACGTAAGATGCGTGCAGGACTTTGAGTAGTGCATTCCGATGGGCTTCGGAGCACATAAGTAATGATAGGATTGAGATCTTGGAAGGCGTCTGATGAAGCTGATCCACTACTTTATAATCACTCCTCTTGATGATTCGCATGAACTCATCAACCTCTTGATCGAAGGGTGTTTTTAAAGCTTCCTTGACAGTCTGTTCTTCCTGCACCAAGCTTTTTCCTTTTGCCTTGGCAGCAGCTTCTGCTTCGGCAGTGGGTCTCTGAATTTGTGGAGCGAAAAGACGTCCGCTTCGGGTGAAGCCTCCGCCTCCTCCCACATTGTCAATTTGTGGTGCAGGGGTTGATGATTCAAAAGTGATTCTTTGTCCTTCACAGTACAGGTCAGAACCGTAATGCCACGGGATGGCATTGCTGCTTTCATAAGGTACTGGTCCAGGCACCGTGATAGTGACTGGACTGACTGCAGTTGCGGAAGGACTTGTGATAGTCTGTGGATCATAATAAATTGTGACCGGTGCCCTGATGGGAGCAGCACTTTCTGAGTTGTAGGCAGAGTTGTTTTCAGGATCGTAGAATATTGTGACAGTTGAGACATCTTCGTGATTTGTTGCTGGTGTTGTAGGAGACATTGGTGGAAGGATGGATGTTGTTGTTGTAGGAGCTTCATAATGGAGTGGTGCTGGAGTTGTAGAAGGAACATTCATTGATATCTGATCAGTTGAAATGACAGATGAAGTACTTATTGATGAAACCGAAGAATTGTCAGGAACAATGGTTGTTGCAGTTGTAGGAGGTTCTGAAGCTGTTGCTGATGAGATTGCTGGATTTGTTGGAAATGATGTGGTGATCTGAAGTTGGCCACTCTGAATAAGACCATCTATGCCATTCCTCAGGTTATCGCACCCGTTTACTGAGATGTTGCAGTAAGCACACCCCAACTCACACCCCGGGAACATTTGACATTCGAGGAGTTGAGCCTTAATTTCTACCAACGGTGTCCGGATCTGACCCACACTGGTTATTAAATAAGACGGCTTGTCTTCTTCAATAGCGTTAATTCTGGGACCACCGTGGTTTGGCATCGGGTTCTTATTGACATTGGGTGGTGGTGCGAAATTCAGAGCTTTTGAGTCTACCAGGTCTTGTACCTTCATGTGCAGAGCTCTGCACTTTTCTGTACTGTGGCCAGGTGCATTTGAATGGAAGGCACATCTGGCGTTGGAATCATAATTCCTGGGTAGACTGTTGGGATCTGGAGGTGCCAACGTCCTTAGCTCAACTAGGTTGAGTTTCAGGAGTTGTGGCAGCAATGTAGCATATGGCATAGGGATCGGATCGATTACCCTGTTGGCTTGAGATGGCCTCTGTTGGAATGGCCTTTGCTGGTTATTGTTGTTGGTGTTGCTGTTGTTGTAATTTCTCGGAGGATACTGATTTTGTTGATGGTACTGAGGTTGTGGCTGATAGTTTTGTTGCGGAGGTTGATAAACTGGTTGTGGATGAGCTGGAGCGGGAATGGTGACTGCTGCCACAGACCTGCGAACATATTGGGGCCTGCCCCTGTTGGTGTGGACGGCATTGGTCTCGCCAGTTCTTCTCGGGCCTGCAAAAGGCTTTCTTGTACTATTGGACGAGCTGGCACCATTATCAGAAATCTTGCCCATTTTCAGCAGGCTCTCAATTCTCTCCCCAGCTATGACAACATCTGCAAAGCTAGTGGAGGAGAAAGCAGCCAGCCTGTCAATATAGGTTCCCTGAAGGGTGTTCATGAACATATCTGCCATTTCCCTCTCAGACATAGGTGGCTGAACAGCAGCAGCCAATTGCCTCCATCTCTGGGCATATTCTCGGAAACTCTCCCTTGAAGACTGTGACATTCCCATTAGGAGGGTCCTGTTGGGTGCCATGTCTAAGTTATACTGATACTGTCTGATGAAGGCCTCGGCCAGGTCCTTCCAACACCTGATAGTTGCCCTTGTTAGGTGAGAGTACCATTCTCTTGACACTCCAGTCAAGCTGTCCTCAAAATAGAACATCCAGAGCTTCTCATCCATAGTATAGGCCTTCAGCCTTCCCAGAAATGATTGTAAATGAGTCCGGGGGCATGAAGTCCCGTTGTATTTTTCAAAACATGGAGGCTTAAACTTATGGGGAATCCTAACCCCGTCTACCAAGCCCATGTCCATGACGTCAAAACCCAGAGAGTTTTGAGACTCTAAGGACCTCAATTTCTCAGCTATCTCTTCCAACCTTCTATCATAAGCTTCTTCCCCAGCACCCATTACCGTGAACTGGTCCTCTTGGGGGTCTTCTTGAAGTACCCTAGCTACGGTGGCAGTCCCTTGAACATTTGCAGGAATATTGACCTCAGGATGGAGGTGTGGTCCAAATACAGGGGGATTTACATGAGGTTGGACCCTTTCATTGTTGCTGGTGCCGGCAGTCCCTATATGTGGATCCTCTTGATTCTGCCTTTCCACCATGGCCCTCAACCTTTCCTGGCTCTGAGCCATGTTGTTCATCACTTCCATAAACTGAGTCATTTGATTCCTCATCTCCAGCCTTTCATTTGCCATTTGATTTCTGACCTCAGTAAGGTCCTGCTGCATCTGATCCATTTGAATGCCCGGAAGATTGTTACGGGTCGGATAACGGTGCGGACGGTTGAGGGGAAATACCCGGCGCCGAGCAATAGTTCCTGAACATCACAACAGAGTTAGTGGCAGTAAAAAAAAACCTACAAAACAAACAAAGGGGTTAGCATGCAATGCAGTATGCTTATTTGTCCTCAAGGTATCCGGCTTGGCCTTCAGTTTTGACCCTTCCAGACCCTTGGAGATGCTGTTGATGTTGCTTTTGAAGTAAACTTGGATGGAACAAACTAATACATATATTACAAAAGCAAAAGGGTACATAGTTTGTTTACAAATACAAGCCCTCTGAGGGGTCAAAATACATTACAGGAAAATAAAAGTACATGTAATGAAAGCAACAACAAACAAATGGTCAAACACCAAGACCAAACTCATCCTCACAAACTTCCTTGAGAAGTGCTTCGGTCACAGGATCAGCCGGACGCTCAGTGAGATTCCTGATGAGGAGATTCCGGGTCGTAACAGCTGCTGTTAGCTTCCTGTGCTGGCTCTGGTCCTTTGACCTCTTTACTCCAGCTTTGATCTTCAACTCTGATATCTCCCTCTGGGCTGCTGCCAGGGCTTCTTGCTGTACTTTTGCACTAGCTTCCAGTTGCTCCATCTTGTCTTGAACTCTCTTGTCCTCCAGAGTACGGGCTTCGGTGATCCTGACCCACCGAGCTTGACTCTCCTTCAAATACAAGTTTGTCCTTGCTCTCTGGAACTGGGCTTCTTTGCAAGCATTCTTCAGAATTTGTTCTCCAGCCTTAGACTTTTTGATATAATCTCCAGACTTCTCAATCTTAACCAAATGCTCCACTCTCAACTTCTCCAATCTCTCAACCTCCCTCATACCATCACTCCTCTCCCGGAGGGTCTTCTGCAAAGCTTGAGTTAACTTCTCATTTCTTTCTTTCAAACTCTCAAACTCCTCCAAACTGACAGTGGCAGGTGGTGCTGATGATGATTCAGGCATATCTTCTATAGTAAAGGGCATCCCAGAGAATTGGGCCCTGGCACGGGACCATTCATAATATTGTGCTGATGCCACATTGTTGCACTTCCCCAAAATGGTTATTCCCTTGGTTTGAACATTATCCCAAGCCCAGGCTGCCTGCCTAACAATAGCCAGATTAATCTTGTTCTCACAATAAAGAGTTTCAACCAAGTCCTGTGCCTTAGGGGTGTGGACCAGGGCGTAGCCCAGTTGTCTTCTAAACAGCAGAGGGTTGTAATTGATACTACCCTTAACTCCTATTAGGGGCACATTGGGGAAATGCCCACAGTTGGTGATGATATCCCTACCCTTGGTGCTTTGAGTGCACCATCTGATATCGGCTGAAGTTAGAGCAGTGAGCCTCTTAGCCCAGTTACTCTGCTGATGAGGGTTCAAAAATGCATCTGTCCTGGGTAGATGCCTGAGAAGCCAAGTATGGAACAATGGAGCACAACACCTCACTAATCTTCCCCTCTGCTTTTCATTCCTCTGATGCACTGAATAGTAGAGATCCCCCAATAAAGTGGGCACTGGGTTCTTCAAGATGAACAGATGGATTGCATTCTTGCTAATGAATCGAGGCTCATCTGCAAACAACACAATTCCATATATGCTCAAAGCCAACAAGGCAAAAACAGCTTTCCACTCTCCTAAAGAAGCTTTCAGGGTAGCTTGAGAGATCAGGAAATCCAGATGGAAACCAGGGATTCCAGCTTTAGAAGTCATATGCTGCTCAATCAGGACAGGTTCCAGATGCAGAGCCTTTGCTACTTCTCCATTACCAGGAAAGACCATCTCAGGGTTGAAAGGGATTCCACCCCTGATTGGCATACCAACCAATGATGAGTATTCTTCTAATAGAGGACCCAACTGAAAGTCTTGGAAAGTGAAACATCTCAGTGGGGGATCATAAAACTGAATGCAAGTGTGGATCAGGCTTCTCTGTGATGGGTCCAGATCCATAACCAAATCAAGTATATCTCCATAGTTTTCCCTGAACAAGGATATGTGATCTGGAGTGATCAGGGTCTGAATCCTCCTGATGTCAGATAGCTCTGGCTGGAAAAAGTGATAGGTGATATTGCTCTTTTTAGGAGCCATGATGCCGAGACTGAGCAAAGACAAGTGATGATGATAATACTAAAGAAATGGGCCACTGATTGGCTGGTGCAGGTGATAGCTGAAGCAGATGCTGGTGAAGATAGGTCAATACTGAAGATGGGGTCAAAACCAAAACCAAATGAAGTTGGATACCCTGAAACACAAATAAGCAGATGTCAATATGATGCAATGATTTATGTATGCAAATGATATGCAAGGGTCTGTGACTGAGCTGGATCTGATCAAATGCCCTGATATAGGTCCAAGTATGTTCAAGAAATCCAGATGGAGGTCTATAAATCCAGTAACCAAGGTAGGGGGCTCAAATAAAGAGCCACATGTCCAGGGTTTAGAATCACAAGAACTGTTCCAACATGGAGTATTCTTAATCAAACAAAGTGACAGGGTATGTTGAGGCCAAAGGGTACCTGCAAACCTGTAAACAGCCCAACCCCCTCACAGGTGGTGTTCTAAAACAAGGATCCTCAGACTTGGATCAGTTATGAGAAGTGTAAACACTTCTAACCCGGAGGTACAGTGTTTACAATAACCATAAAAGTTCCTCCTCTAATTCTCCTCAGTTTCTGAAGGTCAATACTAAAAGGTCATTCAGACTTAGTAGGCTTCCCAGATAGCCCTAGCATTGCAGGAAATCTGCAACACAGAGTTCTCAAGAAGAAACCCATATCTGAACCGTGTTTCATATTCCCGCACCAGACCGAGATGGAATGGGAAAGAATATGATTCACTCTAGCCTAGGTGTCACTCAGGTCCCAGGTATAGGACCTTAACTCTCAATGGAACACCCACCCACCAAAGCAAAACCAGATCCAGCCAGGCAGCATGACAGTATGATATATGTAAAGTAGTAAAGAAAGTAATAAAACAAACTGTACATAAAGCAATAAATAAAACATATACAAACACAAATAAGCACATAACAACCCATTAAACACAAATCAATCAAACGCTAGGAGGAACCCACAAAAAGAACCAGAAGCCCTGGTTACAGTATAAGGGTCCCCAGCAGAGTCGCCAAGCTGTCGCTCCCACTAAATGAAGCTAGGTCAGATAGGGTACAGACGCGAACGGTCGGCGAGAGGGAACAATGAGAACACACAGTCGTGAACTCACTGGAGATGAATAGAGTCGCCAGCTAGGCATTTTTATCCCGGATGAAAGGCAATGCTGCATAGACCTAGAAAGACATGGATAAGACGGTTGCGAACCAGAGAGACTGAGAAAGGGGGTTGGTTACAACCTGGGAAGGTATTAGCACCCAGATTGTCCGTCGTACTCGACGGGATCCACGCTTAAAAGATTTGTGTTTTAAAGGGGTAGTGTCAGTGCAATCTGTGTATAAAGTAGCTGGAAAAGAATGTACAGGTGTCAGTGTAAGAGAAGTGAAGTGTGATATATACAGTGTCAGTGTAAGGAATAAGAATGAATTGCTCAAGATCATGAGGCTTAAAGAATGAAGCTGGAAAGAGGGGGAATATACAGAGACTTTTGTTCGATAACTGTTAAGTTATGCCTACGTATCCTCTCGTGCAATGAGGAAGTCAGAACACCGTAGTTCGACCCAAAGAGACTGAAAGATGAATTGACTTGTGAACTGCTTACTTGCCTATGCTCAAGTGTATGATCTATCTGGCACAGATGCAAACTGTCTTGCATTAGACGGAAGAAGCAAGTTCTCGGTTGTGAGTGAATGAGATGAGAGAAGAATCCCGGAGGAGAGGATTATTGTTTGTTTTTGTATTTTCAGTCTTTTATTGCTTTTGGATTTTGTCATAAGTTAATGAGCTTAAGTCTAAACCAATGGATTTAGTAAACTCATCACATCCTCCCTCTGATTAGGGGTAATGAGGATACCTTAAGTGTGAAGTCAGATTCTCACACTTAATCACCTTTGATGTAGGATTAAGATCATTAACCTACTTGTGATTAATTAGATGTTTTTGTTGTTTTTGTTTAGTGTTAACTAATGAGATTAAGCCATAATCAGGGATTAAACAGACTGATTACACCATCCTAATAGAAGGATAATAGATGAGAATGTTTAAGCTGAGGAAAGCTCCTCAACTTAATTCATGATTAGGGATTAAACTCATGACAAAACAAGCCTTTGATTAAGTGGGTTTTAATTAGTGATATGATGATGAAGTGGTTTTTAGGGTTTGTAAGACAACTTGAGGGGGACTTGTCCATTAACACTAGGGTTAGTCCTTCTTAACCAATTAAGGAAGAATTAGAACCCTAATGCAAGGCCCAAGTTACAAGTGTGATGTCTTGATGATTATTAAGTGAATTGATTAAGAGATTTAAACACATTAAGGGTTTAACACTTAGGATTAAAGTTATACACTCCATCCTAAGAGAAGGATGCAGGCATAAGCTTAATCACAAAGCCTTAAAGCCTTTAGGGTTTAGTCCCTGATTATGAGATGAGAAGAGAAGACTCAAAAGAGACACAAAGGTAAAACTAAGAGGGGAGACTAATCAAAACCCTAATCATTGTCATGCTTGGTTGTTACTAAGGTTTGTGAGGTTTTCAAGGGAAGTCTTCAATGGAACCACCAGGAAGCAGATGAAAGGATCAAGAGAAGCAAAACAACTTGCTTCATTCAAGAAGTCAAGTCACTTGAAGAAAGAAAGTAAGGAGAAGAAGAATGAGCAAGCTCAAACTCAAGCACATACAAAATGCAGCATGGATGCAAGAGAAGGAGAGAAAAGTTATGAGAAGTGAAGGTAAATTCACTTCTCAAAGTTACTTACCACCTGAAAGGTTAGAAGAAAAATGCAATGCAATGCAAAATGGGATGAGATGACATGATGAGAAACAAAACCAGAAGCATTTACATGATGCTAATGATGCAATGAGATGCTACAAACATGAGGCAGCACATGGAAGTGATCATACAAGTTCATGAATGCAAATGAAGCAAGTTAAGAAACATGAACATACATGAAAAGTTATGAAGTGCACATGACATACAACATGGAAAATACATGATGCAATGATCAAACATGCTTTCAATATGTCTTATGATGTCAAATGAATCAAATGGAAGCATGGAATGCCATGGCAAGTCATGTTATGCAAGAAGATGCAAGATGGATGCATATGAAAGCCCAAATTAGGGTTTATGAACAATACATCAAACAAAAACCAAAATCAGAAGCAAACCTTAAGATAAAAAATTGAAAATGCCACTCAAAGGACCCCTAATCCTATACTCAACCAAAGCCCAAAGGAGAGGTCTCAACTCCTAACCAATTTCAAGATATGATTTTTACAAGTTATTAGGGTTTTTAGGGGCTTCTAAACAAAAGAAATGTCAAACGATTAGAAAATTCAAGATCAAATCATGACCATTTAATCTCAAAAACTACATGCTAAACACAATGCAATGCAAGAAGAATCAATGTCCAACTCTTCATAAATAGGCAGGAATGATTTTTTGAACTTAGGATCAAAATAATGCACAAAAATGATTTTAATTCAATGAAAAATTCTTAAAATGCATCAAGACCAAAAAAGAAATTTGTTTTGAAGGTTGGACAATGTTTCTAAATATCTTAGAACATTTCATGAATTTTTTGGTGATTTTTAAATACCTAAAAGTATTTTTAATAAATTAATTTCCATTAATCAATTAAAAATAATCTTTTAAATATTTAAAAATACTTTTTTAATGATAAAAATAAAAATGAAAATATTTTTGTGTCTTAAAAATTAATAAAACTCATGAGAAAAAGTTTCATAATTTTTAAACATTTTTTACTATTTTAAATTAAATATGCAAGTTAAATGAAAAAGAAATGAAAATAAATTAAAATAAATGGAAAGTCAAACAGATAGAAGGCTGGGATGAGCCCTGGATTTGAATGCGTTGACCAGCGCCAGATCCAGTGGCCAGGATTGGTTCTGAGTTAATTAACCTAATTATGAATTAATTAAACTAATAAAATGAATTAGGGCTAATCAAATGAATCTGGGCCCTTCACATGCGCGCGAAGTCAACCTGTCAACCCAATCCAACGCACGAAATTCAAATGGAATTAATTACTGTAATTAGGGCTAATCAAACTCAGGTGACCAGAGGGGAGCTCCGGTCATCTTCCCCGGCGACCCCAAAACCTAAACTCACTCCATACGCATCTAAAATGAATTCTAAGAACACAAAAATGATTCCCACAAGCTCACGATTCAAAAACCCCACTCAAAACAAATTTATCATTCATGAAAAGGCTGAATCGAAGCAAACGAAAACTAGGGCAGGAAAGTTTCAGGAAGCAATTAAATCCTCATTTCAACACCATTTTCGAAACTAAAAGCATATTCATGATCAGGAAGACATATAGAACAAGTTTAGAACTTAAAAATCCATTTCTGGAAAAAAAGTTCTTGAGCTACCTGAGATTCGAAGCTTTCACTCCAGCTGCTTTCTGACCTCCCCTCCTTGTGAAATCCACTCCACTTGATCCCCTGGTGATGCTTGAATGCTTAGGAGAAATTTATGTTGGCTGGATGAAGAGTTTGAACAGCTTCTGCTCAAACTCAGTTGAAAATGGCAATGGTGATTTAGGCTGTTTCTGGCAAGGGTGAAGGGTTGTTTGTGGTCCAGATGATGAGTGGAGAAGGTTTGTGAAGTTTGTTTGGACGTTTGTGAGCTGTGGGAGGTGTTTCAAAGGGAACTGCAGCTTGGGGTGAAAATGGTGAAGTGATGTTATGGCTTGTTTCAGGCCTGGTTCTTTGTTGGTTTCTACTCAATGGAACATGGTAAGATGATTGGTGAAAATGGTTTGGATGTTTTGAGTTTGTGGAGGCAGATTCGAAGAGTTTTGCCAAGTGAGGTGTTTTTGTGTATGAGATGCTATGCTGTGTTTCAGCCTTGCTTCTTGATGTGTTTTGCTAGCAGATGGAAAGTATAAACAATTGCAAGTGGCCAGAGGATGTGACATGGCCTGTGGTGATTGGGATGTTTGCTTTTGCCAAAAGTCCACTTTTTGTGTAAGAGAGGTATGGCTTGGTTCTAGCTTGGTACAAGGGCTAGGGTTGGCGCAGCATGGTGTGTATGGAAGGCTAGAATGGTTCAAAGGCCAATGCAGCAAGTGGTGAGAAGCATCATGATGGTTTTGCAACTTGGTTACCTTTGGCACTTCATGGAAAAAAGTCTTGTTACACAAACCATGGACATGAGAAACTTTGGTCCAATTCTGATTTTTAGAGCTCATGGAATGTTTGTGTCATGGTTTGATGTCAACTAGAGGTTACAAAAAGCCTTGGTTCATGATTTTTCAAAATTCACATTTGAAGCATGTCTTGAAAATCAATGATTTTAACCAACTTTGTCACACCATAACTTTTGATCCAAGAAGAATTTGATCATGTTCTTGTACTTTTTGAAAAGGGAAAGATGTATTCTACAACTTTCATGACCAAAGTTTTTCCATTTGAAGCATTTTTGGATCAAGAATCAAGGCTTGAAAAATGACCTAAAATGACATATTCTTGAAAAGTCAACCATGCCCTAAAAAGTCAACATTTGCAAAAACTTGTAATTCTTGATTTTTGTGAACTTCAACCTTATTCCATGATCAAATAAATATCATATACACTCAAAATGATGAAGATCACCCATTGGTTGGTCATTGGGGGCCTCAGATGCCCTGATTTTGCACTGACTTGTCCAGAAAGTCAACCCTTGATCAGATGACTTCCCCATGGAATTTCTTCATGAAAATTGATATGCATACTCCCTATACCATATAGAGACCAATAGAAACAAGAATGACCAAAAAATTTGGAGTTATGGCCTCTGAAACCAAAACCCTAATTTTAGGTCAACTGTGCAGTTAAACCTGGCTCTGCCTTTATACCAATCCCAGTTCTTGTGATTCTTTGGCATTCTTGACTTTGAGAGGATATAATATGATACTTGAACACACATGGACCCCTTTGAAGTGATTGATGACCTTTGGAGTGGCTCAAGAGGCTCTTGGATTGTTCAGATCACAAACCCTAGATGCAGATGACTTTGAATCTATGCAGTGAATCAAAACTGTGATATGAGATGCTATGATTGAGTTTATGCATATGAAATGATCACAAGCCATGGTGTGAATGGGTGAGGGCAAATTTGGGGTGTTTACACACTATGATAAAAATGGAAACAAGAAAATTACTTTGACTGCCAAGTAACTTGAACAAAATCTTCAGCAGACTAGTTCCGGAGCTCCTCCCAGGTACGCATGGGTGAATCCAGTTATCCAAGTCGCAGTCACTATCCCCCTCTTCATCTATTTCACAAATGTTGTTGTAGTCGAGCATTCCAGCGCCTGTGAACGCTATGGGCTTACTGCCATGAGAACAACTGGATTGACCAGGTTGATATCCGAGACCGAACTTGTCATCCTTCATTTCCACTTCTAGAAGCTTGCCCCAACCCTGGGAATTTTCGGATTGGACTACGTCCTTAGCGTGTGCACCGGGACGAGAGTCCGGGGAGTGACACCAGGTTGTCACTGTATATGGTGAAGAAGATAATTTTGTGAGCCATTTGTCGACCTTCAAGTATGTGGAAATGGACGGGGAGATGCATGAGACACTTTTCCAAGCTTTTGAGACAGTTAATGTCAGTACTTTGTCTCCAGTTGCTGCAGTTTAGAGCAATGAGAAGGAAGGGACTCCTATCTACCCGATGTTGATGATCTCTATTTCTTCCTGATGAGGTTGAATGACCCTTTCCTCTTGTTTCAACAACCTAACCAATTCTTCTGGGAGTTCACCGTCTTCCTTAACCCCTTCATCAGCTTGTTAGATAGGATTGTTGAAATCATGCATAGTCATAGCAGGAACATTATCACAGGAATCCGAATGATCGACACTGCACAAATGATGTGCTTATTTCAGAATCTATTCTTTCAAAGGGGACGCAAACACACAAAAACACAGAAAAAGAAAACATTGCCATTTTATTTGTTTTTGTGAATAATTTAAAAACGAAAGAAAGAGAACACAATTTGCTTGAAAAATGTCCTTTATTTCATGGAAAAAAGTAAATGCATTAAAAACATGGTGGCCCTATAGATGGATCCATGCACCTTGGGCAGAGTGCTGGATTTGACATGCACTATGATAAAAATGGAAATAAGAAAATTACTTTGACTGCCAAGTAACTTGAACAAAATCTTCAGCAGACTAGTTCTGGAGCTCCTCCCAGGTACGCATGGGTGAATCCAGTTATCCAAGTCGCAGTCATTATCCCCCTCTGCATCTATTGCACAAATGTTGTTGTAGTCGAGCATTCCAGCGCTTGTGAACGCTATGGGCTTACTGCCATGAGAACAACTGGATTGACCAGGTTGATATCCGAGACCGAACTTGTCATCCTTCATTTCCACTTCTAGAAGCTTACCCCAACCCTGGGAATTTTCGGATTGGACTACCTCCTTAGCTTGCTTGTAGGAGTAGATAGGAGTCCCTTCCTTCTCATTGCTCTAAACTGCAGCAACTGGAGACAAAGTACTGACATTAACTGTCTCAAAAGCTTGGAAAAGTGTCTCATGCATCTCCCCGTCCATTTCCACATACTTGAAGGTCGACAAATGGCTCAAAAAAATATCTTCTTCACCATATACAATAACAACCTGGTGTCACTCCCCAGACTCTCGTCCCGGTGCACACGCGGACGGTCAACGATGTTGGAGGTTGAGGTTGAATAGAGTCACAGCTAGGCATTTTTATCCCGAAGGAAAGGTAATGCTGCATAAACCTGGAAGGGTATGGATAAGATGGTTGCGAACCAAAGAAACTGAGAAAGGGGATTGGTTACGACCTGGGAAGGTATTAGCACCCAGATCATCTGTCGTACTCGGCGGGATCCACGCTTACTTCATTGTTTTTAAAAAGGGGTTGTGTATGTGCTAACTGTGTATGAAAAAAGCTGGGAGAAAAGAATGTACAGAGTGTCAGTGCAAAAGAGAAGGGTGAAATGCTCAAGACCGAGGCTTAGATAAGAAAGCTGAAAGAGGGGGGAGACAAAGAGACTTTTGTTCGATAACTGTTAAGTTATGCCTACGTATCCTCTCGTGCAATGAGGAAGTCAGAACACCATAGTTCGAATCAAAAGAGACTGGATGATTTTGTTGTGAACTGCTTACATATCTATGCTCAAGTGTGTAACTCGTTTGGATCGAGTGCTAACTGTCTTGCATTAGACGGAGGAAGCGGGTTCTCGTTTTCAGAATGAGTGTGATGAGAAAAGAATCCCAGAGGAGGCGATTATTGTTTGTTTTTGTGTTTTCAGTTTTTTTTATTGTTTTTGGTGTTTTGCATAAGATAATGCGCTTAAGCCTAAATCAAGGGTTGTAAAATCATTATATCCTCCCTGGTTAGGGATAATGAGCCTACTTAAGTGTGAGATAAGCATCTCACCTTAATTACCATGATGACATAGGATTAACATCATAAACCTACTTGTGATTATTAAGTGTTTTTGGATTTTGTTTAGTGTTAACTAATGAGTTTAATCTTTAATCAGGGATTAGTGAACTCATTACACCATCCTAAGAGAAGGATGATAGATGAGAACACTTAAGCTGAGGAAGACTCCTCAACTTAATCCATGATTAGGGACTAAATTCATTATATAAAAAGCCTTTATAAAAGTGGATATTTACTAAAGGTGGGATTAAGAAATGAGTTTTATGTTTGTAAGACTAGCTTGAGGGGTACTTGTCCATTAAACACTAGGGTTAATGTCGCTCCCAAATATTTGCATCCCGGTGCAGACGTGAACGGTCGGCGAAAAGAGAAAATGAATGAATTGAATAGATTCTCCAGCTAGGCATTTTTATCCCGAAGGAAAGGTAATGCTGCATAAACCTAGAAAGAGATGGATAAGACGGTTGTGAACCAGAGAAATTGAGAAAGGGGGTTGATTACAACCTGGGAAGGTATTAGCACTCAGATTGTCCGTCGTACTCGACGGGATCCACGCTTACAAGATTGTGTTTAAAGGGGTAATGTATGTGCTATCTGTGTGCAAAAGCTAGGAATGAATGTACAGGTGTCAGTGCAAAAAGGTGAATTACTCAGGAACTGAGGCTTTTAAGGAATGCTGATTGAGGGGGAAGACACATAGACTTTTTGTTCGATAACTATTAAGTTATGCCTACGTATCCTCTCGTGCAATGAGGAAGTCAAAACACCGTAGTTCGACTCAAAGAGGCTGAAAGATAAATTGACTTGTGAACTGCTTACTTGTTTATGCTCAAGTGTATGACTCGTCTGGCTCGAGTGCTAACTGTCTTGCATTAGATGGAAGAAGCAAGTTCTTGTTTGTGAATGAGTGTGATGAGAAAAAAATCCTGAAAGAGACGATTATTGTTTGTTTTTGTGTTTTCAGTTTTGTTATTGTTTTTGGTGTTTTGCATAGGATTATGAGCTTAAGGCTAAATCAAAGGTTTGTAAACTCATTATATCCTCCCTGATTAAGGGATAATGAGCCTACTTAAGTATGAGATAAGCATCTCAACTTAATTACCATGATGATGTCGGATTAAGATCATTAACCAACTTGTGATTAATTAGATGTTTTTGGGTTTTAGTATAGTGTTAAGTAATGAGTTTAATCTCTAATCACAAATTAGTGAACTCATTACACCATCCTAATAGAAGGATAATAGATGAGAACACTTAAGTTGAGGAAGATACCTCAACTTAATCCATGGTTAGGGATTGAATTCATTATGTAACAAGCCTTTATTAAGTGAAATTTAATTAAAGGGTGAGATTAAGAAGTGGATTTTAAGTTTGTAAGACAACTTGAGGGGGACTTGTCCATTAAACACTAGGGCTAGTCCCTCTTAACCATAAGGAAGAGATAAAACCCTAATGTAAGGCCCAAGTTACAAGATAAAGTCTTGGTGATTATTAGTGTGATTTGATTAAGAGGTTTTAAAAAATTAAAGGTTTAACACTTGGGATTAAAGTTATACACTCCATCCTAAGAGAAGGATGCAGGCATAACCCTAATTCAAAGTCCTAAAACTTTAAGAGTTTAGTCTCTAATTATTGAGATGAGAAGAGAGACTCAAGGAGACTCAAAGGTAAAAGACTAAAGGGGACTATATACAACCATAAAAGTTATCATGCTTGGATGTTTATGAAATGTAATGAATGCAAGACATGGAAAATGAATGAAGAAATGATCAAGCAATGTTCTAACATGTCCTAAGATGTCTAAGATGACATATGAATGCTTGAAATGTCATGGAAAATGAATGCAAGACATGGAAAATGAATGAATAAATGATCAAGCAATGTTCTAACATGTCCTAAGATGTCTAAGATGACATATGAATGCTTGAAATGTCATGGCAAGTTCACATGATGATGAATATGCAAGGTGAATGCAAATGAACAAGAGAAATTAGGGTTTTATGAACATATGAGATGCAAATGAACAAAGCAGAAGCATACAACATGATAAAAAATTGAAACCAAGCTCAATCAAACCCTAATCCCATATAAGATCATACCCCAAAGTAGAAAGTCAGAAGCCAATCCTATTGAAAGTTATGAATTTCCTAAGTTTGCTAGGGTTTTTGGGTGATTCTTAAGGGAAAATGCAAATCAATTTGAAAATGCAAGATAAATTCATGAGGAAAATAACCTAGAAACTACATGCAATATGTGAAACAATGCAAAAAGAATCAAGTTCAAACTTTTCATAGTTAGGAAGAAATGAATTTTTCAATTTAGGGTTAAAAATGTGATTTTAAAGAACCCTAATTCAAAGAAAATTGTGAAATTATGATCAAACCTAAAAAGAAATTTGTATGAATAGTTTGAAAATGTTTCTAAATGTATTGGAATGGTTCATGATTTTTTTGGTGATTTTTAGAAACCTAAATGTATTTTTAATTAATTAAAATCCAATAATTAATTAAAATAACATTTAAATATTTTAAAAATACTTTTTAATGCAAATAAAAAAAAAATCATTTTTGGGTTGAAAAATATATTTGGATAAAAAATGCAAAAGGAAATATTTTTGTGGTGTTTTTAACTATTTTAAATAAAATGCACAAAAGAAATGAAAATGAAAATGAAATTAAATGAAAGTCAGAGGATCCAAGGGCCAGGATTTGAACTTGGGAGAAAGGGGTTGACTGCGCGCGTATTTTGATGGCTAGGATCTGATCTGGCAAAAATTAATTAATAAACCTAATTAATCTAATTAATCAGATTTAGGGTTTTAATGAATCAATTTGGACCCTTCATATGCGCGCTAAGCAAGATCCTACGACCTACATTCAAACTGGCAAGAATAAACCCTAATCAAACCCTAATGACATTCAGGTGACCGGAGCTAGCTCCAGTCATCTTCTCCGGCAAAACCAAATCCCCATCTCCTTCCCCAGGCTACCCCAGAGGTGTGAGAATCGAAGAAGGGAAGTTTTTGACAAATTTTTTGCAATCTGAGTTGTAGGAGCTTGCAGGCTTGCTTCTTGTGTCAAATGAGATCCATAATCTTTGTTTGTAATGTCTTGATTGGTCAGAGAGTGGTTAGTGGCACAACTTGATTGGTATGAGAGGTTTTTCTCAAAAGTCAACTTTGTGTACTTGAGGTATGGGCATGGTGCAGAGCTGTTTCAAGGGGTGTCTTGGCCTCAACAGAGTTTGTGGATGGCCCTTGGATCCATAGAGTGCAGCTGGAAGGCTTGGATGAAGAGATATCATGTGTTTTTTGCATCTTTCCAACTTTGAAATTTCTTGTGAATCAAGCCATGAAAATGCCAAATTCTTGGGCCAATTTTGGTTTAGGCAAGTTGTATTGACATGTTATGATGTGTTTGTGTACATTAGAGGTCACTTAGAAGCTTGAAATGCCAATATGCAAAAATCCCTCTTTGACATGAACTTGAAAATTATAAGATTTTTTCCAACTTTGAAAGGCCATAACTTGAGTTCTAGGATGAATCAAGAGATGTTCTAGTACTTTTTGAAAAGGGAAAGACCAAACTACAACTTTCATGTCCAATAATTTTTCATTTGAAGCATTTTTGGTCATGAAAGGGGAGGTTGAAAATCTCCCAAAATGGAAAGTTTTTATTACAAGTCATTTCCAAAAATGGCAAGTTTGCAATTGGCTCAAAATTATTCAACTTTGTGAACTTCCAACCACTTCTATGATCAAATAAATATCATAGAACTTCAATTTGATGAAAATGATCCTTTGGTACCCTTGTTGGAGGCCTCAGATGCCCTGATTTTTGACTTAACTTGCTCAAGAAGTTACCCAATGATCAGATGACTTCCACAATGAATTTCTTCATCAAACTTGATACACATGATCCTTATAACATTTTAAGAACATTAGAAACAAGAATGACCAAAAAATTGGAGTTAAGGCCTCTGAAACCAAAACCCTAATTTTGGTCATCTATGCAGGAAAATCCTAGCTCTGCCTTCATGCCTTTGCCATTCTTTGTGATCCTTTGAATTTCATGAACTCTGGGAAGCATAATATGATAATAGAACACACATTGTCCCTCTTGGAAAGCTTCAATACCATTGGGATGGCTCAGATTGATTCTTGGATTGCTCAGATCACAAACCCTATATGCATATGAAATGCAGTGAAACAAATATGCAATATGAGATGGTATGCTTATGCTAATGCAAAATGAAAGATCACAAGCCATGGTGTGAGAAAAAGTGAGGTAAAATTTGGGGTGTTTACAGTTAGTCCCTCTTAACGAAAAGGAAGAGATGTAACCCTAATATAAGACCCAAGTTATAAGCTTAAGTCATAATAGTTATTAGGTGCTTTGATTAAGAGGTGTAAACAAATTAATGGTTTAAAACTAAGGATTAAAGTTATACACTCCATCCTAAGATAAGGATGCAAGCATAACCCTAATTCAAAGTCCTAAAGCTTTAAGTGTTTAGCCTCTAATTATGAGATGATAAGAGAGACTCAAGGAGACTCAAAGGCAAAAGACTAGGGGAGACTATATACAACCCTAGGATTATCATGCTTGGATGTTCCTATGGTTTGTGAGGCTTAAAGAGAAGATCTTCAGGAGGCCACCAAGGAAGAGAAGCAGATGAAAAGAAAAGAAGAAAGGAGAATAGGTTACTTACTTCCTGAAGAAGATAAGTAACCTAAAAGGAAGAGAAAAGAGCAAGAGAGAACAAGTGAAGCAAGTTCACTTCAAAGAAAAGTAAAGAAGGCATATGAAGAGATACGAAGAGGTGGGATGTGAGGCAAATCCACATCCCAAGCAACTTACCATAAGCCCCTGAAATGTTAGTGTGAATGCATAAGATGCAAAGCAAAAGGAAATAAAGCAAATGAAAGTGCAAAGACCAAAATAAAAAGTTAATATGCTATGAAAATGTGTTATGCAATGATGCAAAGACATGTGAGATGCTTATGTATGATCATACAAGGGATGAGGTGCAAAGAGAAGCATGTAAGAAGCTTGAAAACACATGGATACACATGAAAAGCAATGAATGCAAAGCATATCAAATGAATGAAGAAATGATCAAGAAATGTTCTAACATGTCATAGGATGTCTAAGATGACATACAAATGAATGAAATGATATGATAAGTTCATATGATGAGGATATGCAAAGATGAATGCAAATGAACATAGAAAATTAGGGTTTTATGAATGTATGAGATGCACATGACCAAAACAGAAGCATAAATCATGATAAATATTTGAAAATGAACTCAAACAAACCCTAAACACACACAAGATCACCCCCCAAGGTGGAGGTCAGAAGCTAAACCTAGGCAAAGATATGAATTTCCTAAGTTAACTAGGGTTTTTGGGTGATTCTAAAGGAAAAATTCAAAACAATTTGAAAATAAAATGAAAAATTAAGAGTTAAATAACCTAGATACTAGATGCAATGTGTGAAAGAATTCAAAAAGAATCAAGTTCAAACTCATCATGGTTGATCAAAAATGATTTTTTCAAGTTAGGGTTAGAAAAATGAGAATTTTATGAACCCTGATTCAAAGTAAATTGTTAAAAGATGATCAAACCTAAAAAGAAATTTGTGTGATGAATTTGTAAATTGTTCTAAATGCTTAAGAATGCTTCATGATTTTTTTGTGATTTTTAGATACCTAAATGTATTTTTAATTAATTAAAATCAATTAATTAATTAAATAAAACATTTAAATGATTTAAAAATACTCTTTTAATGCAAAAATTAAAAATTAAAATATTTTTGAGTTTAGAAAAACATTTAAAGTGAAAATGCAGAAAATGAGATTTTTAAACATATTTTTGCTATTTTTAATAAATACATGAAAATAAATATGAAAAATAAAAAGAAAAATGAAAAGTATGCAAGATCAAAGGCCAGGATTTGAAGTTGGGATGACTTGGCGCGTGTTTGGGTGACTGAGATTGAATCTGACTAATTGAAATTAATTAAATTAATTAATTAAAGATTAGGGTTAATGAATGAATCTGGTCCGTCCACACACGTGGGTAAAACAATTTAAGGGTCAGAATTTAAACTTGGCTAATTAATGAGATTAAGCCCTAATATTTTTCAGGTGACCGAAACAGTGTTTCGGTCGTCTTCTCCGGCCACTCTCTCACTTTAACTCTTTCCACAGGCCATGAAAACGTCCCAAACTCTCTAGAATCAACCTCCAAACATCATACAACAAGAATCCACTAACAAAAACAATTTATTTTTCATGAATAAGCTGAATCGAAGCAAACAATAAAACACGGGCAAAGTTTCAGAAGGTCAATACATGCTTATTTTCCACTCATTTTCAAAACCAAACACATCATGATGATCAGAGGAGCATGTAGATTAATATTATAACTTAAAAAGAGAGTTCTGGAAAAAATGTTCTTGGTGACAACCTGAGTTGAAGCTTTGCAACTTTGAGTTTTCTGGACCTCTTCCTTGTGCAAACCCACTCCAATGATCACCCTGATGCGTCTGAAAGGCTTAGATGGAGTTTATATAGCTGGGTTTGTGTGTTTCAGTTCTGATAACTCAGAAATTGTGTTTGTGATTCAGTGGTTTTCAGGGCATTGTGAAGGGTGCTTTGTGTTCTATGAGTGATGTGGAGATGAATGGTGAAGAAAGTTTTGAGTTTTGATGGCTGTATTAAGATTCAAAGGAATGAAGTTTTTTGCAAGTTTTATGATTCTGAGTGTATGGCTTGTTTCAGGCTTCAATGTTGTTATGTTTGAGGTCCATGAGGTTCACATAAGTCATGATGATTGGCCAGAGAGTTGTTGTGGCATTGTGTGATTGGTATGGTGTGTTTTGCAAAAAAGTCAAGATTGTGTCATAGAAGGCATGGCTGTGGTCAGAGATGTTTTTATGGCTTGTCCTGCCTCAGCTAACTTTGTGGAGGGCCTTTGGATCAGATTTGAGGATCTGTAGTGCTTGATTCATGAGATAGCAAGACTTTTGCAATTTTCCCTCTTTGGATTTTCTTGAAGTGCAAGGCATGAAAACTTATGATTCTTGGCACAATTCTGATCAAGCAATGTTGTATTATCATGTTATGATGCTTAGAAGTCAATTAGAGGTCACAAGAAGTCTTAAAACTTGGTTTTGCAAAAATCCCTCTTTGGCATGAACTTGAAAATTATAAGATTTTTTCCAACTTTGAAACATCATATCTTGAGTTCTAGGATGAATCAAGAGGATTTCTTGTACTTTTTGAAAATGGGAAGATCCAATCTTCAACTTTCATGTTTGAAGATTTTTCATTTGAAGCCTTTTTGATCAAGAAAGAGGAGGTTGAAAATCTTTCCCAAAATGGAAATGATTCATTACAAGTCATGTCCAAAAATGGAAAGTTTGCAAATGGCTTGAAATTCTTCAATCTTGTGAACTTCTAACCACTTATAAGATAATATAAAGATCATTGAACCTAAAAATGATGAAGATGACCCTTTGGTACCATTGGTCGTGGCCTCAGATGCCCTGATTCTGACTTTTCTTGCACAATAAGTTACCAGTTGATCAGATGACTTCCACAATGAATTTCTTCATAAAATTTGGTACACACGCTCCTTATAACATATTGAGACCATTAGAAACAATAATGGCCAAAAAAATTGAGATTAAGGGCCTCAAACCCAAAACCCTAATTTTAGGTCATCTGTGCAGGAAATCTTCAGTCTGCCTCTATGCCTTTGCAATGCTTTGTGATCTCTTGACTTTTATGAACTTTGGGGAGCATAAGATGATGTAAAAACCCCAAATTTGCCCTCACCCATTCACACCATGGCTTGTGATCTTCTCATATGCATAAACACAATCATACCATCTCATATCACAATTTTGATTCACTGCATAGTTTCTAAGTCATCTGCATCTGGGGTTTGTGATCTGAGCAATCCAAGAGCTTCTTGAGCCACTCCAAAGGCCACCAATCACTGAAAAGGGATCCATGTGTGTTCTTATATCATATTACATCCTCTCAAAGTCAAAAATTCCAAAGAGTCACAAGAACTGGGTTTGGTATGGATGCAGAGCCAAGTTTGACTGCACAGTTGACCCAAAATTAGGGTTTTGGTTTCAGAGGCCATAACTCCAATTTTTTTGGTCATTCTTGTTTCCCTTGATCTCTATATGGTATAGGGAGTATGCATATCAATTTTCATGAAGAAATTCCATGGGGAAGTCATCTGATCAAGAGTTGACTTTTCAGACAAGTCAGTGCAAAATCAGGGCATCTGAGGCCCCCAATGACCCAACCAATGGGTGATCTTCATTATTTTGAGTGTATATGATCTTTATTTGATCATGGAAGAAAGTTGAAGTCCACAAAAATCAAGAATTTGGAGTTTTTGCAAATGTTGACTTTTTGGGCATAGTTGACTTTTCAAGAATGCTCCATTTTAGGTCATTTTTTAAGCCTTGATTCTTGATCCAAAAATGCTTCAAATGGAAAAACTTTGGTCATGAAAGTTGTAGAACACATTTTTCCCTTTTCAAAAAGTACAAGAACATGATCAAATTCTTCTTGGATCAAAAGTTATGGTGTGACAAAGTTGGCTAAAATCATTGATTTTCAAGGCATGCTTCAAATGTGAATTTTGCAAAATCATGAACCAATGCCATTTGTAACTTCTAATTCACTTCAAACCATTACACAAACATTCTATGAGCCTTAAAAATCAGAATTGGACCAAGGTTTCACATGGTTATGGTTTGTGTAACAAGACTTTTCCATGAAGTTTCAAAAGTGTGCCAACTTGCAAAACCATCATTATGCTTCTCACCACTTGCTGCATTGACCTTTGAACCAGCCATAGTCTCTCACCACACCATGCTGCGCCAGCCCTAGCCCTTGTACCAAGCTAGAACCAAGCCCATGCCTCTCTTACAAACAAGTTGACATTTTGCAAAAGTGGACATCCCAATCACAGCAGGCCAGGTCACATCACCTGACCAATGGGAGTTCTTTATGCAAGGAAAATGCTGGCCATAACACTCAAGAAGCAAGGCTGAAACAACACACAACATCACATACTCAAAAACACCTCACTTGGCAAAACTCTTCGAATCTGCCTCCACAAACTTAAAACATCCAAACCATTTTCACCAATCATCTTACCATGTTCCATTGAGTAGAAACCAGCAAAGAACCAAGCCTGAAACAAGCCATAACACCATTTCACCATTTTCACTCCAACTTGCAGTTTCTTTCGAAACTCACTCCACAGTTCACAAACACTCAAACCAACTCCACAAACCTTCTCTACTCACCCTCTGGACCACAAGCAACCCTTCACCATTGCCAGAAACAGCCTGAATCACCATTGCCATGTTCAACTGAGTTTGAGCAGAAGCTTGTCAAACTCTTCATCCAGCCAGCATAAATTTCTCCAAAGCATTCAAACATCACCAAGAGGTCATAAGGAGTAGATTGCATAAGGAGAGGAGGTCTGAAAGTGGCTGGAGTGAAAGCTTCGAATCTCAGGTAGCTCAAGAAATATTTTTCCAGAAATCATTTTTTATGTTCTAAACTTGTTCTCCATGCTTCACTGAGTATTCTGATGCTTTTAGTTTTGGAAATGGTGATGAAATGAGCATTTAATTGATCTCTGAAACTCTGTTGACCTAAATATTGTTTGTTTCGATTCATGTTTCTGGGAAAAAATAAATGATGTTTGTGATGGGGTTTTGATTCAAGGGATCATGGGAATCATTTCTGTATGTTTGGTTTTCATTTTTGTTACGTTTTGAGAGAGTTTGGAGATTTTCAGGTGGACTTCCCACCGGAGAAGACGACCGGAGGTCTTCTCCGGCCACCTGAAAATAATTAGGGCATAACCCCTGTAATTAGTGTCATTTGAATTTCGTGCGTTGGATTGGGTTGACCCGTTGACTACCCGCGCGCATGTGTGGCCTGGATCTTCCCAATTAGCCCTAATCCACTTAATTAGATTTAATTGATTATAATTAAATTAATTAACTCAGAAGCAACCTGGACCCTTGGATAGCGCGCCAGTCAACGCATTCAAACCCAGTCTCAATCTCAACCCTCCATTCTGATTACTTTCCATTTATTTTCTTTTTTATTTCATTTCTTTTCATTTAACTTGCATATTTTATTTAAAATAGTAAAAAATGTCTAAAAATTATGAAACTTTTTATCATAGGTTTTAATAATTTTTATGACATAAAAATATTTTTGTTTTTATTTTTATCATTAAAAAAGCATTTTTTAAATATTTAAAAGATTATTTTTAATTGATTAATGGAAATTAATTTATTAAAAATACCTTTAAGTATTTAAAAATCACCAAAAAAATTCATGAAATGTTCTAAGACATTTAGAAACATTGTCCAACCTTCAAACCAAATTTCTTTTTTGATCTTGATGCATTTTGAGAATTTTTCATTGAATAAAAATCATTTTTTGTGCATTATTTTGATCCTAAGTTCAATAAATCATTTCTGCCTATCTATGAAGAGTTGGACATTGATTCTTCTTGCATTGCATTGTGTTTGGCATGTAGTTTCTAGGATTAAATGGACATGATTTGATTCCTCATTTTCAATTTGTTTGGCATTTCTTTTGTTTAGGAACCCTAAGAACCCTAATAACTTGTAAAAATCATAACTTGAGATTGGTTAAGAGTTGAGACCTCCCCTTTGGACATTGGTTTAGTATAAGATTAGGGGCCTTTTGAGTGGTATTTTCCATTTTTTATCTTAGGGTTTGCTTCTGTTTTTGGTTTTTGTTTGATGTTTGGTTCATAAACCTTAATTTGGGCTTTCATTTGCATACCTCTTGCATTCTCTTGCATAACATGACTTGTCATGACATTTCAAGCATCCATTTGTTTCATTTGACATCATAAGACATATTGAAAGCATGTTTGATCATTGCATCATGTATTTGCCATGTTGTATGCCATGTGCACTTCATAACTTTTCATGTATGTTCATGCTTCTTAACTTGCACCATTTGCATCCATGAACTTGTATGACCATTTCCATGTGCTGCCTCATGTTTGTAGCATCTCATAACATCATTTGCATCATGTGTATGCTTCTGGTTTTGTTTCTCATCATGTCATTTCATCTCATCTTGCATTGCATTGCATCTTTCTCACTAACTTTTCAGGTGGTAAGTGATGCTGAGAAGTGAATTTGCCTTCACTTCTCATAACTTTCTTCTCATCTCTCTCTTGCATCCATGCTGCATTTTTGTATGTGTTTGAGTTTGAGCTTGCTCATTCTTCTTCTTCCCACCTTCTTGAATGAAGCAAGTTACTTTGCTTCTCTTGATCCTTTCATCTGCTTCCTGGTGGTTCCATTGAAGACTTCTCTTGAAAACCTCATAAACCTTAGGAACAACCAAGCATGACAATGATTAGGGTTTTGATTAGTCTCCCCTCTTAGTTTTACCTTTGTGTCTCTTTTGAGTCTTCTCTTCTCATCTCATAATCAGGGACTAAACCCTAAAGGCTTTAAGGCTTTGTGATTAAGTTTATGCCTGCATCCTTATCTTAGGATGGAGTGTATAACTTTAATCCTAAGTGTTAAACCCTTAATGTGTTTAACTCCTTCAATCAATCCATCTAATAATCATCAAGACATCACACTTGTAACTTGGGCCTTGCATTAGGGTTCTAATTCTTCCTTAATTGGTTAAGAAGGACTAACCCTAGTGTTAATGGACAAGTCCCCCTCAAGTTGTCTTACAAATCATAAAATCCACCTCATCATCATACCATTAAATAAAATCCACTTAATAAAGGTTTGTTTTGTCATGAGTTTAATCCCAAATCATGGATTAAGCTGAGGAGCTTTCCTCAGCTTAAACACCCTCATCTATTATCCTTCTATTAGGATGGTGTAATGAGTCTGTTTAATCCTTGATTATGGCTTAACCTCATTACTTAACACTAAACAAAAACACCAAAAACATCTAAATAATCACAAGTAGGTTAATGATCTTGATTCTATATCAAAGGTGATTAAGTGTGAGAAGATGACTTCACACTTAAGGTATTCCCATTACCCCTAATCAGAGGGAAGATGTGATGAGTTTACTAATCCATTGGTTTAGGCTTAAGCTCATTAACTTATGACAAACTTTCAAAAGCAATAAAAGACTGAAAACCCAAAAACAAACAATAATCGTCTCCTTCGGGATTCTTTTCTCATCATCCTCACTCATAAACGAGAACTTGCTTCTTCCGTTTAATGCAAGACAGTTTGCACCTGAGCCAGACAGGTCATACACTTGAGCATAGACAAGTAAGCAGTTCATAAGTCAATTCACCTTTCAGTCTCTTTGGGTCGAACTACGGTGTTCTGACTTCCTCATTGCACGAGAGGATACGTAGGCATAACTTAACAGTTATCGAACAAAAGTCTCTGTATATTCCCCCTCTTTCTAGCCTCATTCTTTTAGCCTCATGATCTTGAGCTTTTCACTCTGTTCTTACACTGACACTTCTCTTATACACTTCACATCACTTATATACTTTGCACTGACACCTGTACATCCCTTTTTCAGCTATTTTACACACAGATTGCACTGACACTACCCCCTTAAAACACAAATCTTTTAAGCGTGGATCCCGTCGAGTACGGCGGACAATCTGGGTGCTAATACCTTCCCAGGTTGTAACCAACCCCCTTTCTCAGTCTCTCTGGTTCGCAAAACGTCTTATCCATCTTTTTCTAGGTCTATGCAGCATTACCTTTCCTTCGGGATAAAAATGCCTAGCTGGCGACTCTATTCATTCTCCAGTGAGTTCACGGCTGTGTGTTCTCATTGTCCCTCTCGCCGACCGTTCGCGTCTGTACCTTTATTTGACCCTAGCTTCATTTATCGGGAGCGACAGATGACCATAGAACAATCATGGACGATCTTGGCATGCTTAAAGACCCTTGGGATAGCTCAGATCACTTCTTGGATTCATCTGATCACAAACCTTAACTATGCAACCTATGCAGTGAAATAAACTATGCAGTGAGAGATGATATGCTTATGAAATGCAATATGAAAAGATCACAAGCCATAGTGTGAGAAGAAGTGAGGGCAAATTTGGGGTGTTTACAGCTTCCCCTATTTAAGCATGAGTTAGCTATGCAGGGTGTAAGCGCCTGGCTTAACAGACAAACAGGATAACTTGTGGTTGAATACCAAAGACAATCCGAAATTTGTACTCACTGGGGAGAAGAAGAAAAGGGATATAAATTGTAACAGGCAGTATAGTATGAGTATCAAATGAAACTGATGGAGGACGACCATCGAGCAGAGGACGACTGCTGGGGATGAAAAACGGTAAGTAAAGCAATGACAGGGACGACCGTCATGCTGGGAAATAAAGAGACCGCGACGGGGACGACCATCGGGTAAACTGGTGAAGGACGATCATCAGGATAAAGGAAAAGACCACGACGGGGACGACCATCGGGTAAAACTCTCTGGGGGATTAAAAGAAATGAGGAAAGCACTGACGGGGACGACCATCAAGTTAAAGGGTAAATAAACCGCGACGGGGACGACCATCGGGTAAAAGAATAAATGAAATAATGATAAGGGACGGTCATCAAAAGGTGAAGGACGATCACCTAGCAGGGGACGGCTGCTGAAAATATCACGACATAGGACGAATGCTGGATAGAAAAGATCAACGATGGGGATGGCCATCGGATAAGCATGATGAAGAACGATCATCAAGAGGTGAAGGACAATCACCTAGCAGGGGACGACTGCTCTTGGGGATTATCGCGACATAGGACGAATGTCAGATAACAAAGATCAACGATGGGGACGACCATCAGATAAAATGATGAGGGACAATAATCATAAGGTAAAGGACGATCACCTAGCAGGGGACGACTGCTAAAAAGATATCGCGACATAGGACGAATGCCGGATAGAAAGTTCCAATCAATAGGGACTCCACTGGAAAAAGGATGAGGGACGGTCATCCAAAGGTGAAGGATGATCACCTGGCAGGGGACGACTGCCGAAAATATCACGACATAGGACGAATGTCGAATAAGAGGATCAACAATGGGGACGACCATCAGATAAAATGATGAGGGACGATCATCAAAAGGTGAAGGACGATCACCTGGTAGGGGACGCTGTAACACCCCAAAATTTTCCCTCTCCTGTTTAGCATCATCTTCATATCATAATCATCATCAGCATGTCATGTCCTTAGCATATTGCATAGAAAAATGAAGCATAACATTTGCATGTTCCAGCATAAGGCATGTGATCAATCATCAGGGAAATTCAAAGCTCACAAGGCATGTTACAAGGTTGACATCAAGGTCAAAGGTTTAAAAAGGATTGAGGATCAAAATCAGATCAAAATGGTTGACGTCGGGGTATTCCTGAGGTTTCCCACCAAAAGGAGGGAAAATTCAAAATTCACTGGCGTTAACCGGTTAACGGCTGCGAATTTTGAACTCCAGCAGCATTTTTCAGCATGTGTTTGGCTCCAATTTTTGATGTTTCTGGTTTTTTCATTTTTGAATTAATTGGAAATTAAAGAGAAGGATCTAGAGCACTTATCCAAGCCTAATCCCATTGCTAAATCCTAATCTCATTACCAAACCATAATTTTGGATCCCAAGCCTAATTTTTGGGCCCCAAACCTAAACCATATTTAATCCATTTCTCTCCAAACCAAGAGGGGACTCTCTCACAATTTCCATTCTCATTCTGAATTTTCACTCTTCTCTCTCACAATTCTCTCACTTTTTCTCTCCCAATTTTCCAAATCAACCCAAAGTTCCTCTTTGAAGATCACATAACCTTGCCTTAAGGTGTGTAGATCTTGGAACTAGACCTCCATCCATAGCTTCCTTGCATCATTTTGCTGGTTTAATTGGTGATTCAGATCTGGTTTGGGACCTAGAAGTGCTTTTGGATCCAAAATTCTGCATCAAGACCTTGTTCTTGCATTTATTTTGCATGGATTGTGAAGCTTAGCACCGGATCTTCAAAGTTTTGCGCGAGATCTATCGTTTTCAGCTCGATCAATAATTACCAAAGCATATCTCAGCTTTGTAGGTTGGTTAATTTTAGATCTAGCTCTGTTTTAGCTTATTTGCATGCTTGTGCTTTAGATCTGCCATTTGCTTGCGTATTTTCTTGTGTTGCTTGAATTGATTGATTGATTGGTAACCGGATCTATGTATTAATGTTCATGAGCTTGATGATGCCTTTTAATGTGAATTGATCCACTTATTTCATGATCCATTGATTGCGGGTCTGGTGTGAGATTAATTGGAAAAGCTGATTTGAACTGATTTTTTCTGTAGGAATTGTTGCTATTTTAACAGCCTTAACCGATTAACGGATTGGTTAACCGGTTAACACAACTATTTCTGTGTTGTTTTTCTGCAGGCTTTGATTGGTTAACCGGTTAACGCTTTGGTTAACCAGTTAACACTGAAGCAATAAGCCATTTTTGGGCTATTTTGGACTTGTTTGATCCCCTTACTTGCTTTAAATGCCATGGATCATTATATGATCATTGAATATGATTGTTAGGGTGATTTTCTTGCTGGTTGATGCATGCTTCCATGTTCTTGACACGTAAATGCTTGTATGTACAACTTTTGGCATGTTTGTTTAACTTGGTTTTCTAGAACTTTGAACATGCCATCTCCATGCATTTTGATGATGAACATGTGCTGGATTTTGCTAACATTGCAGGGGCTCATGGTAAGAGAAGTTTGGATGATTATCCACATTTCAACTCTTCATCCTTTTCCTTTAAAGTTGTTTTCTCTTTGTGTTTTGATGTGCCTTATGCCATCATGTGAAGCAACTCTTTTCTTCCCCCTTTAGGAGCAACTTATCTCCTTTAGAGGAGTAAGTTGCTTGATAGCTTTCCTCCTTTTCTTCTTGCTCCTCTTTGGTCTTTATTTCCTTTTTCTTCATTAGGATAGTTGAAACCTCACTAACCTAGGTTCATCCATGCATGATAACTTTAGGATTAGTCTTTCCCCATTTTAGATTTTACCCTTTTTGCTCCTTTCGTTTCTTTCTCTTCTCCTCTCAAAACAAAATCTAAAAAACATTAATAAAGAAAGAAGTGACTTCTTATGTAATAGCCTTATTCCATGGGGCATATGTATTCATTCCATCTTGGAATAGTGCATTTGTCTAGCATGATGCACAAGTCGGATCATGAAGTCATCTTCATCAAGAAAAGCATAAAAAACACTTCTTCATTTTTAATCACTAAAACACCTAATAAATTCAACAAGTCAATGAAATTAGGCCCTTGCCCTTGGAAACAAGTCTTAGATTAGTTCTCCTTACTTGGTGTGCTTGTTCTATTATTCCATCTTGGAATGTAGTAACAAGTACACATTCCATGGAAAAGAGCTTGAGTTCATTCTCTTGTGCCACACTGATAAAAAGCTATAAAAAACACAAACAAACAACAATCTACTTTCCTTCGGAAATTCTTTTCTCATCTCCTTCGCTCCGTCCGCGAACTTGCTCCTACTTGTCATTTTGCAAGACAGTTACGCACTCGTCGTCTGAGCATGCAACACCTGAACATTGACATAGGCAGTTCAAGCCTTAATTCACAAGCAATCTTTTCTACCCCTAGTTAGGGGAACTACGGCAACTTTGATCCTCATGTCCAGTGAGGTACGTAGGCAGTAGGGTAGGGCCCGTTCGAGCACACTCTTTATTTTCCCTACATTTTTCCTATTCGTTTATTTTTTCAGTTTCTTGCTATCTTATCCAGTTCAGTTCTCTTTTGCAGCAGCTTTCATTATTTCACCCTTTGAAACAGATTTCTTTGCAAGCGTGGATCCTGTCGGGTACGGCGGACGATCTGGGGTGCTAATACCTTCCCAGGTCGTAACCGACTCCCGAACTCAGTCTCTTTGGTTCGCAGAACTTGTGTCCTTTCTTTTCGTTTCTTCGGTTTGTGCAGTATTACCATACCCGTTTATTCGCGTTTGTACCAGGATGGAAATCCGGGGAGCGACAGCTGGTGACTCTGTTGGGGACTTCTTAACCAGAGTATCTCTGGTTCCCCTGAGAGTCAATCCTAGCGTTTGCGTGCTTCTATTTTGTTGGGTGTTGATTGTTTGTTTTTGCGTGTTTATTTTACTATTGTTTATTTACAGTTTTATTTACAGCTTTATTTACAGTTTTCAGTATTTATATTCATGTATCATATATTACTGGACTGTCTGGCTGTGCTGGTTTCCTTTTTTTCTGTGGGATTGGGAATTGTTACTGAGAGATGAACTCGTAACCGGGGCTCGAGTGTACCTTAGGACTTAGAGTGGAAAATCACTTTGGCTTCATGGCATCTTGCTATGTTGGTAGTAGTGAGTTCCACACCCAGACTTTCGACCGTCTTGGAAATGTATTGTGCCAGAATCTTTCTGGGGTAATACACAACCTCGATAGTTATGTGCATCTGGGAACCAATCATTGAGGACCTTTGTGGAAACATCCCTCTCCAGTGGTGACAGTGGCATACCACATTTCGTGGCAAACCCATTCTCTACCTTGGGCCCACTGGTTCTTTTATAGGAACTCAGTCAAAGCATCTGGTCGTATGACGATAGTATTGTACCCTTTGGGAAGAATGTACTATTGTTTCTCAATTCCAGCGCTTGAAGCTGGGAACTTATAAAGGATGCTTGTTTTTCCCAGACTCATGCTGAGGCCTCCCTGATTAGTACATAATGCCAAATCGATTCCCTGATCTGGTCATGAGCCATTTATCGGAAAGGGTGAATGTATTATTGATATTCGGCTTTGAGAGTCCATGATGTTTGACCCGGAGCACACCTGTGAGATTGGGAGGGGTTTATAGGTTTGCACGAAACCTTGACCTCATCATACCTCATTGCCAGTACAGTTCTATGATTTGATAAGGCTACATGGATTTGGATCTATGATTTTGGGGCTTATTTGAGACTAAATTCTCGTTCATGGGGCTTTATTCAGAGGATTTTGGTTCTTGGTCTCTTAGGTCCCGTGTTTCGCATCCAGATAGTCCTAGTTGTTGATCATGTGCCTCCATTGCATTTGCATCGCATCATACCTGCATTAGCTGTTTGTGTTTCCATTTCAGGTTAGCATCTATACCCAGTTCTGGTATTCATTGTTTTCTCCAGATGACAGAAATCCAAGAGATACCCAGAAAAAGGAATGTTCATTACACTTTCCCATAACCCGAAATTGAAAGTATTCAGAAACTGGTAGACTTGATGAGTGACAAGATTTCAGATGATTTCAGAAGCCGGTATGGGAAGATTTTGGGTTACATGAACAAACCTACTATCGATTAGAGGGATAGTCTTCATTCTTTGTTGCAGTTTTATGACCCTCAGTTGAGAATTTTCGTGTTTGCTGACTACGTCTTGGCTCCCACAATGGAGGAGATTTCTGACATCCTGAAGATTCCTATCAAGAATGGTGTTCCCTGTTATGCTGCGAAGAAGTTTCCCCCGTGCAAGGATATTGCAGGTGCTTGTCATTTGAGTATGCTTAGAGTGAAGATGGAGTTAGAAGCCAGTAAAGGGAAGGGATTTAATCTGGATTTTCTTATCATAGAAGCCCATGTGTTTTCTTTGGGAGGGAAATGGTTTGAGTTCAGTGCGCTGTTAGCATTAATGGTCTACGGGATAAGTCTTTTCCCAAGAGAGAAAGGATGGGTAAGCTTGAAGGCTATCACCCTTTTCATTAAAGGGAACCCGGTACCTACGTTGTTGGGAGACTTTTACTATGGCGTCCATCATAGAAATGAGAAGATAAAGGGGTATATGAATTGTTGCACTCCCGTGTTTGCTGAGTGGTTTGCTAAGAAGCTTCCAAAGTCAGGACCGTTCAAAGATCTTAAGCAAGATTGGAAGTGGGCTAGAAGATTGATGGGGTTAACATCTGATGACATAGCCTGGGGATGTAGCAGAAATTTAGTAGGGAAGGAGTTTATTACAAGGTGTGGTGAGTTTCCCTATGTGTTGTTGTTAGGTAGAAAAGGGGTGATAAGTCATAACCCTGTGCTGTCCAGAAAGCAATTTGGTTATCCATTGAAGCATCCTCCATCAGATGAAGAAATAGCTAAGACTTTGTATTTTCCGGTTGAAGATAATGAGCTGTTTGTTATCCAAGTTGTAAACACCCCAAATTTGCCCTCACTCTTTATTACACCATGGCTTGTGATCTTTCATGTTTGCATAAGCATAAGCATACCACATCATATTGCATTTTTGTTTCATCTGCATAGTTCAAGTTCATCTGCATCTAGGGTTTGTGATCTGAGCAATCCAAGATCCCATCTGAGCCACTCCAAAGGCCTCCAATTTTTCCAAGAGGGTACATGTGTGTTCTATCATCATATTATATCCCTCAAAGTTCAAGGAAGTCAAGAAATCACAAGAACTGGCAAGGCATGGAAGCAGAGCTAGGGTTTTCACTACACAGATGACCAAAATTAGGGTTTTGGTTTCAGAGGTCTTAACTCCAAATTTTTGGGTCCTTCTTGTTTCTGATGTTCTTAAGATGTTATAAGGATGATGTGTACCAAGTTTGATGAAGAAATTTATTGTGGAAGTCATCTGTTCATTAGGTAACTTCTTGAGCAAGTCAGAGCAAAATCAGGGCATCTGAGGCCCCCAACAATGGAACCAAAGGGGTATTTTCATCAAATTGAAGTTCTATGATCTTTATTTGATCCTTTAAGTGCTTGGAAGTTCACAAAATTGAAGAAATTTGAGCTAAACCAAAAGTTGCCAAAAATGGAAATGACTTGTAATGGAAACTTTCCATTTTGGGAAAGTTCTTCAACCTCCTCTTTCTTAATAAAAAATGCTTCAAATGAAAATTCTTGGTCATGAAAGTTGTAGATTAGGTATTTCCCTTTTCAAAAAGTACAAGAACATGTTCTAATTCATTATGTAACTCAAGTTATGATCCTTCAAAGTTGGCAAAAGTCCCATAATTTTCAAGAATGCACCAAAGAGGGATTTTTGTAAAACCACTTGCCAAGGCTTCTAATGAATTCTAATGTGCCCAAATGTGACATAACATGATCAAACAACTTCAAAGCATCAGAATTGGCCCAAGAATTGGAAGGTTTCATGCCTTGAATCACAAGATACACCAAAGAGGAAAAATTTGCAAAAAAACATAGAAACCCTAGCATCAAGTGATCCAACTGCATTGTTTCAATCCTATGGACCTCCTTGAACTCAGCTGAGGCCAGAAACCCCTTGCAACCAAGCCTTTCATGACCCATACCTCAAGTAAAACCAAACTTAACTTTTTGCAAAATCACCCATACCAATCAACATAGCCCACACCAACTCTTATGACCTATCAAGACATGATATGTGGACTTTATGCAAGCCATAACACACAACACACAAGCCAAAAACACAACCAAGCTCAGATTACACAAAATCTCTCCCAAACTTCATCTCTTCGAAACACTCAACTCCCTAAACCAAAATAAAAAATTCCTTCACCAATCATCTCCACACAACCCCAGGATCATTTCCCACCCCTCACATTGGCCTGAAACCACCTCAAACAAAAACACGATTTCAGCTTCCCCTGAACTGAAACTTTTAAAACAGTCCATTTAAACTTGTTTCAAGCTTGCAAAAAGCATCAAGGGGTTCATTGGAATGGAAAAGCACTAAGGAAGTGGCCATAAAGCTCCAGTTTCGAAAGCTTCAACTCAGGTAACTTCAGAAACATTTTTTCCAGAAATGCATTGTTAAGTTCTTAGATGAATCTTCATGATGTGCTGATGATCCTGATGTGTTTAGTTTTGAAATTGATTGAGTATTAAACATGTATTAGCTCTCTGAAATTTTTTGACCTAGAACTAATTTGTTTCGATTCAGCCTAAATACGTGAAATAAATTTGTTTTGATGGATGATTCTTGTTGTATGATGCTTGGGGTTTGATTCTGGGCAGAGAGATTAGGTTTTAGAAGCTTAGGGAGAGAGATATCATTTTGGTTAGCCGGAGAAGATGACCGGAGCACTATTCCGGTCATCTGAAAATAATTAGGGTTTAATCAGTGTAATTAGTGAAGTTTGAATTATGGCCCTTAGATCTTGCTTCCCGCGCGTGTTTGAATGGCCTGGATCCCTCATTAACCCTAATCCAATTTAATTAAGTTTAATTTTAATTAATTAAATCAGAATAAATCTCAGCCACTTGATTGCGTGCCAGTCAACCCTTTTCCCTCAACTTTGAATCCTAGCCATCAGATTGTCATACTTCCCATTTAAATTCATTTTATTTTCATTTTAATTGCATTTTCTTGCATAATTATTTTAAAATACCAAGAAAAATCCCAAAAATATTTCCTTTTGCATTTTTATTCCAAATATTTTTCTTAATCAGAAAATGATTTTTATTTTATTTTTTGTATAAATATTGTATTTTTAAAATATTTAAATTTTTATTTAAATTAATTAATTGAATTTAATTAATTAAAATACCATTTAAGTTTCTAAAAATTACCAAACAAATCAAGAACCATCCCTTTGCATTTAGAAACATTTTCAAACTCTTCACACATATTTCTTTTTAGGTTTGATGATCATTTGAGAATTTTATTTGAATTAAGGGTCATTTAAATCATATTTTTGAACCCTAACTTGGAAAAAACTTTTCTGCCTAACCAAGAAGAGTTTGAATATGATTGTTTTTTCATTGTTTTGTGCATATCATGTAGTTTCTAGGATATTTTTGGCATGAATATATCTTTCATTTTCATTTTGTTTAGCATTTTTCATTGAAGATCACCCAAAAAAACCCTAGAAACTTAGGAAATTCATAACTCCTTCTAGGTTTGGCTTCTGACCTCCCCCTTTGGATGGTAACCTAATATAGGTTTAGGGTTCCTTTGAGTGCATTTTCAGTTTTTTATCATATAATTTGCTTCTGTCTTTGCCATTTTTATCCCATACTTTCATATACCCCTAATTTTGCATCTTCACTTGCATCCATCTTGTATATGCATCCATACATGAACTTGCCATGACATTTCATACATTCATATGTCATCTTAGGCATATTAGGACATGTTAGAATCATGTTTGATCATTTCTTCATTCATTTTCCATGATTTGCATTCATTTCCTTTCATAAACTTTCATGAACTTTCAAACTTCAAAGCATGCTTCCATTTGCATCTCATCTTTGTATGACCATTCATTGCACTTTGTATGCCTTTTCATCATGTCATAACATCATTTGCATCATGTGTATGCTTCTGGTTTTAGTCTTTGCCTTTGCATATACATTGCTTCATTCCATTTCATTTCTTTCCTTATGCATCTTGTGCTAACATTTTCAGGTGGTAAGTTAATTTAAGAAGTGAATTTTCCTTCACTTCTCATTTCTCTTCATCTTGTTCATATTGCATCTTTGATTCCTTTTTAATTGTCTTTGAGTGGGCTTTCTCACTTGTGTTCATATCTCACTTTCTTTCTTTAAGTTACTTATCTTCTTCAATGAAGTAAGTAACTTATTCCTTCTGCTTCTTCCTCCTTTCATTTGCTTCTTCCTTTGGTGGCTTCTTTGAAGATCCTTCTCAATCCTTATAAACCATAGGAACATACAAGCATGACAATAATTAGGGTGTGATTAGTCCCCCTTAGTTTTTACCTTTGAGTCTTCTTTGTGTCTCTCTTCTCATCTCATCATTAGAGACTAAACCTTTAAGGTTTTAGGACTTTGGAATTAGGGTTATGCCTGCATCCTTCTCTTAGGATGGAGTGTATAACTTTAATCCTAAGTGTTAAGCCCTTAATTTGTTTAAACCTCTTAATCAATCCATCTAATAATCACTAAGACATTAACTTGTAACTTGGGCCTTACATTAGGGTTCTAATTCTTCCTTCATTGGTTAAGAAGGACCAACCCTAATGTTTAATGGACAAGTCCCCCTCAAGTTTTCTTACAAATCATAAAAAACACTTCTTAATTTCAACCTTAATTAAAATCCATTTAATAAAGGCTTTGTTTTGTCATGAATTTAATCCCTAATCATGGATTAAGTTGAGGTATCTTCCTCAGCTTAAGTGTTATCATCTATTATCCTTCTATTAGGATGGTGTAATGAGTTCACTAATCCTTGATTATGGCTTAAACTCATTACTTAACACTAAACAAAAACCCAAAAACATCTAATTAATCACAAGTAGGTTAATGATCTTAATCCTACATCATCATGGTAATTAAGTTGAGATGCTTATCTCATACTTAAGTTGGCTCATTATCCCTAATCAGGGAGGATATAATGAGTTTACAAGCCCTTGATTTAGGCTTAAGCTCATTTACTTATGCAAAACACCAAAAACAATAACAAAATTGAAAACACAAAAAAACAAACAATAATCGTCTCCTTCGGGATTCTTTTCTCATCATCTTCAATCACAAACGAGAACTCGCTTCTTCCGTCTAATGCAAGACAGTTAGCACTTGAGTCAGACAAGTCATACACTTGAGCATAGACAAGCAAGCAGTTCACAGTCAATTTATCTTTCAGTCTCTTTGAGTCGAACTACGGTGTTCTGACTTCCTCATTGCACGGGAGGATACGTAGGCATAACTTAACAGTTATCGAACAAAAGTCTATGTGTCTTCCCCCCTTTCAACATTCTTCTTAAAGCCTCAGTTCCTGAGCAATTCACCCATTTTGCACTGACACTTGTATATTCTTTTCCAGCTTTTGCACACAGATAGCACATACACCTACCCCTTTAAACACAATCTTTTAAGCGTGGATACCGTCGAGTACGACGGACAATCTGGGTGCTAATACCTTCCCAGGTTGTAACCAACCCCCTTTCTCAGTTTCTCTGGTTCGCAACCGTCTTATCCATATCTTTCTAGGTTTATGCAGTATTACCTTTCCTTCGGGATAAAAATGCCTAGCTGGCGACTCTATTCATCTTCACTTCATTTCTCTTTTCGCCGACCGTTCGCGTCTATACCCTATTGGACCAGGTGTCTTTTCGGGGGAGCGATAGCTTGGCGACTCTGTTGGGGATCCTTATATTGCAACCAAGGCTTCTGGTTCTTTTTGTGGGTTCCTCCTAGCGCTTGTTTGATTTGTGTTTAGGGGGGTGTTATGTGCTACTTGTGCTTATTTATTGCTTTATTTATTGCTTTCTGTACAACTTTATTTATTGCTTTCATTTACAGTTTTATGCATTTCATACTGTCATTATCATTTGTGCTAGATCTGTTGTTTCCTTTATGGGTGGGGATCATTGAGTGATTAAGGTTCCATATCGGGGACCTGAGTGACACATAGGCTATAGTGGCTTCATATTCTTTCCCATTCAATTTCGGTCTGGTGCGGGAATATGAAACACGGTTCAGACATGGGTTTCTTCTTGAGAACTCTATGCTACGAATTTCCTGTAGTACTAGGGCTATCTAGGAATCCTGCTAAGTCTGGATGACCTTTTTATGACCTTCAGCATCTGAGGTTAATTAGAGGAGGATCTTTTATGGTTATTGTAAACACTGTACCTCTGGGTTAGAAGTGTTTACACTTCTCATAACTTATCCAAATCTGAGGATCCTTGTTCTAGAACAATACATGTGAGGGGGATGGGATGTTTACAGGTTTGCAGGAACCATTGGCCTCATCATACCCTTGTTACTAAGGTTGTTTTAAGAATGCACCACTTTGGATAGTTCTTGTGAAACCCTGGATTTGTGACTCTTTATTTGAGTCCCTCACCTGGTTACTGGTTTTCTAAAGCCTCCATCCGGACTTATGAACACACATGGACCCTATCAAGGCAAATAATAGATCCAACACTTGATCACAAACCCTTTGCATATCATTCTTCATACATCATTTTACATCATTTAACATTTGCCTATTTGTTTTACAGGGTATCCACCTTATTATCTTTGGTTTGGTTTTGACCTGTTCTGCTGCTCAGACTTTTTCAGTTATCTACACCGGCATCTTCATCAGTGTTCCTTCTCCAGCACCTTCATCAGTTTGTCAAAGACTCTTCTCCGGTTATCTTCACCAGTCTTCAGCAGTTACCTTCATCAGGGTTTATTACAATCTTCTTCACCAGCATCCATTATCAACATGGACACTTCCAGGAAGAGCAACATCACATACCACTTCTTTGAGCCCACCCTGACAGGCATCAGGCAGATCCAGTCTCTCATTACTCCTGATCATGTCCCATTATTCAGAGAACATTATGGAGGCATATTGGACATGATCATGGACCTGGATGCGTCCCAGAGGAGCATGATCCATACTTGCTTGCAGTTTTATGATCCACCTCTCAGATGCTTCACATTCCCTGATTTTCAGTTGGGACCTCTACTAGAAGAATTTTCCATGTTGTTAGGTGTCCCTATCAGGAGAGGGATTCCTTTTAACCCTGAGATGGTTGCTCCCAAGAATGAAGACATAGCTAAGGCTTTGCATTTGGAGCCTTCCCTCATTGATCAGAGCATGACCACCAAGGCTGGGGTTCCAGGCCTTCACCTAGATTTCTTGATCTCCCAGGCCACCCTGCATGCTACAGCAGGAAAGTGGGATGTTGTTTGTGCACTCTTAGCACTCAGCATATATGGAGTTATCTTGTTTGCAGACAAGCCAAAGTTTGTAAGCAATAGTGGCATTCACCTGTTCTTATTGAGGAACTCAATGCCTACCTTGCTTGGAGACTTCTTTTATTCAGTACACCAGAGGAATGAGAAGCAAAGAGGAAGACTGGTCAGATGTTGTGCTCCCCTCTATTACTGTTTGCTGCTAAGACACTTGCCAAAATCAGACACTTTCCTGAACCCTCACCAGCCAAAGAATTGGGCTAAGAGATTGATTGCCCTGACATTAGAAGACATCAGATGGTGCACTCAGAGCACCAAGGGTAAAGACATCATTACTAGCTGTGGGCAATATCCTAATGTGCCTTTGATTGGAGTAAAAGGCTGCATCAACTACAACCTTTTGCTCTTCAAGAGATAGTTAGGATATGCTTTGGTTCATCCCCCAAGAGGGCAAGACTTGACTGAAACCCTCTATTGTGAGATCCAGCACAACTCTGCTGTTGTCAGACAGGCAGCCTGGGCTTGGGACAACATTCAGACCAATGGGACAGCTATTTTGGGCAAATGCAACAATATAGCTTCAGCACCGTATCTTGATTGGTCTCGTACTAGGGCACAGATCACCCGGATGCCATTTACCTTGGAAGATGTGCCTGGACCTTCAACAGTGCAACCTGGAGCTACTGTCAGTTTGGAAGAGTTTGAGAAACTGAAAGAGAGGAATACTCAGCTCTCTGAAGCCTTGAAGAAGACCCTCTGGGAGAGGAATGACAGTCGTTTGGATAATGAGAGGTTAGAGAGGCTCCGGATTGAGCACTTGACCAAGATTTAGAAGACGGATGACTACATCATAAAGGCTAGAGCAGGGGAATTAGTACTGAAGAATGCATGCAAGGAAGCAAAGACTCAAAAAGCTAGGGCAGAGCACTACTTAGAGGAGAGCCAGGCTAGGTGGATCAGGATCACTGAGGCCCGTGCACAAGAAGATCAAAAGACTCAAGCTAAGATAGAGCAACTGGAGGCTAGTGAGAAGAAGAATCAGAAGGAATTATTAGCAGCACAGAAGGAGATCTCTGAGTTGAAACTCCGAGCGGGGTTGAAGAGGTCAAAGGATCAGGATAAGTATAATAAGTTGACCAGTGCCATTGCTACCAGGAACCTCCTCATCAGGACTATCACAGAGCACCTGGTTAGTCCAGTGACTAAGGCTCTCTTGAAGGAAGTCAGGGAGGATGACTTTGGATTGGAAGTTTGACCCCTTTTGGTTGTACTTCATTTTGATTGTATTTTCCTTTTGTTGTTGTATTTTGACCCGCCATGGGAATGTTATTGTAATCAAACTATGTATCTTCACTCTTTGTAATATATATGGTTTGTATTATTGGTCGGCTTTATCTCTCTTTGCAACATCATCAGCATTTCCTCGAGGTCTGGCAGGTCAAAACTAAAGAACCAAACCGGATACCCTTGGAAGACATATATGCATCTTGCATTGCATACTGACGTTTTTCTTTATTTTGTAGGTGTTTGTATTGTTATTGTTTCTCACTTTGTTGTGGTTTCAGGAAACATTGCTCGCAGAAGAGTGTTCCCTGTCAACAGAATACACCGGTACCCGACAAGAAACAACCTTCCAGGACTACAGATGGATCAAGTTCAGCAAGACCTGAATGAAGTGAGGGCCCAGATGGCCAATGAAAGGGTTGAGATGAGAAATCAAATGACTCAATTCATGACAGTGATGACTGGTCTAGCTCAGAGCCAGGAAAGACTAAGGGAGTTAGTTGAGCGACAAACTCACGAGGAACACCATCCAGGTACAAGAGGTACCAGTAACAACGATCACGTGCAGCCTCACACTGATCCACCATAGTTTGGACCTCATCTAAACCCAGACATCAATGTGTAAACACCCCAAATTTTCCCTCACTCATTTCACCATGGCTTGTGATCTTTTCATTTTCATAAGTTCAATCATGTCATCTCATATTGCATTTTTACTTCACTGCATTGATTCAAAGTCATCTGCATCTAGGGTTTGTGATCTGAGCCATCCATGGGCTATCTGAGCCACTCCAAAGGCCTTCAATCATCTCAAGAGGGTCCATGTATGTTCAAGCATCATATTATATCCTCCCAAGATCAAGGAAGTCAAACAAATCACAAGAACTGAGAAAGGCATGGAAGCAGAGCCAAGCTTAATACACAGATGACCTGAAATTAGGGTTTTGGTTTCAGAGGCCATAACTCCAAATTTTTTGGTCATTCTTGCTTCTATTGGTCATTATAGGCTATAAGGATCATACATACCAATTTTCATGAAGAAATTCAATGGGGAAGGCATTTTATCAATAGATGACTTCTTGAGCAAGTCAGTGCAAAATCAAGGCATCTGAGGCCCCCAATCACCCAACCAAAGGGTGTTCTCCATCATTTTGAATGTGTTTGATCTTTATTTGATCTTAGAAGATGTTAGAAGTTCACAAAATTGAAGAATTTCAAGCCATTTGCAAAGTTGCCTTTTTGGGAAAGTGACTTGTAATGCAAACTTGCCATTTTGGGAAAGTTTTTCAACCTCCTCTTTTTGATTCAAAAATGCTTCAAATGAAAAATATTTGGTCATGAAAGTTGTAGATTGGATCCTCCCATTTTCAAAAAGTACAAGAACTTGATCTAATTCATTTTTGATCAAAATTTATGGCCTTGCAAAGTTGGACAAAATCACTAAATTTTCACTTTCACACCAAAGAGGGAAACTTGCAAATTCACATGCCAAGCATTTCTATGACTTCAAAATGACTTCTAAGCATTACATAAACACAACACATGACCTAAAACTCAGAATGGCCCAAAGAATCACTCATTTTCATGCCTTGATCATTAAGAAATCCAAAAGGGGCCAAAACTCCATGAATTTGCAAAATGACCCAAAGCTTCTCATCCACTTGTGCCAGCTGCCAAAATGGACTTCCATGGACCTCCTTGAAGCAAGCTGATTCGAACCATGCCCTTGTTCCATGACTGAACCAGCCCATACCTTCACTTACACAAATGTTGACTTTATGCAACTTGAGCCATACCAATCAAACTGAGCAACACCAACTACTCTGACCAATCACAGCTTCACATACATGCCTCAAGGATCACATTTCACACAATCTTGGAGCCTGGAACTAGAGCATTACCATAGTTCACAAAAACCTCCCTCTTTGCATTTTCATTCGAATCTCAACACACAAACATCAAACCTCAAAACCAACTTCACCATTCATTCAGAAAAGCTTCATAGAGCATAAACCACCCTTCATCTTGCCCTGAAAGCCCTTGAAACTCAAACACGATTTTCTGACCAGTTGATCACAAACTCACAAAACAACCATAAAAAACTCCATCCAAGCTTCAAAGCTTCTTCAGGGAGGTCATTGGAGGCATTTTGAAGCAAGGAAACAGTCAGAAAGCTCCTGGGTTGAAAGCTCCATCTCAGGTAGCCATGTGAATCATTTTTTCCAGAACCTTTATTTTAAGCTATTAAATGGTTAAACTTGTTCCCCTGAGTGCAATGAACTTTGTATTTTTGAAAATGATGAAGAAATGAGAATGTATGGTGTGTCTGAAAGTTTCACCATTTTTGTTCTTGGCTTCGAATCTTGAAAATGAGTGAAAATAAATTATTTTTAAGGGTGGGGTTGATCTTAGGAGAGTGAGAGGAATCAATCTGGAGCTTTAGAGCTCCAGAAATGGCCTAGGGAGTGATTTGGAAAATTCTCAAGGGAGGTGTGGCCGGAAAAGATGGCCGGAGAAATGGCCTAGGGAGTGATTTACAAGTTTGTAGGTACCATTGGCCACATCATACCCTGCTACTTGTTTTAGAGTACCTCATTTTGGAAAGTTCTTGTGATTAACCCTGGACATATGACTCTTTATTTGAGTCCCCCACCCTGGTTACTGGATTTCTGAACCTTCATCTGGACTTTCTTTGAACATACATGGGCTTATATCCAGACAGATAATCAGATCCAGCTTGATCACAAACACTTACATATCATTTGCATACACCATCATTGCATCATTTAACATTAGTTTATTTGTTTTTCAGGGTATCCACATTATATCTGGTTTGGTTTTGACCCCTTCTCCTGCATAAACCCCTGATTCATCAGTAATCTGCTTCAGCTATTCTCATCATCACCAGCATCAGCCTTGATCTTCATCAACACCTATCTTCCTCCTCTTCAGCATTTATGACTACTCCCAGGAAGAGCAACATATCCTACCATTTCTTTGAGCCTGTGTTGACTGGCATCAGGCAAGTCCAGTCACTTATCACCCCTGACCACATCCCATTGTTCAGGGAACACTATGGAGGTATCCTGGATATGGTTATGGACCTTGACCCTTCTCATAGGAGCATGATCCACACATGCTTGCAGTTTTATGACCCTCCTTTGAGATGCTTCACATTCCCAGATTTTCAGTTAGGGCCTCTACTGGAAGAGTTTTCCTCATTGATTGGAGTACCTATCAGGGGTGAAATCCCTTTCAACCCAGAAATTACTTTTCCCAGCAATGGAGAAGTAGCAAAAGCACTGTACCTAGAACCTGCCTTGATTGAGCAAAATATGACAACAAAAGCTGGGATCCCTGGTTTGCACTTGGATTTCTTGATTTCTCAGGCCATCCTGAAGGCCTCACTGGGAGAATGGAGGGCAGTCTGTGCACTGTTAGCCCTCAGCATATATGGGGTTATACTGTTTGCAGATGAGCCCAAATTTGTCAGCAAGAATGCCATCCATCTGTTTCTTCTGAGGAACCCATTACCCACATTGCTGGGAGATTTCTATTACTCCATCCATCAGAGGAATGAGAAACAAAGAGGGAAGTTGGTGAGATGTTGTGCTCCTTTGTTTTACACCTGGATGCTCAGACACCTACCTAAATCAGATGCCTTCTTGAACCCTCACCAACAGAAGAATTGGGCCAAGAGGCTCATTGCTTTGACTTCAGATGATATTAGATGGTGCACCCAGAGCACCAAGAGCAAGGACATTATCACCAGCTGTGGGCAGTACCCAAATGTGCCTATGATAGGAGTAAAGGGTTGCATCAATTACAATCTTTTGCTGTTTAAGAGACAACTGGGCTATGCTTTGGTTCACCCTCCCAGAGTGCAAGATTTAGCTGAGACCCTATATTGTGAAGTGAAGCCTAATTCAGCTGCTGCCATACACGCATCCTGGGCTTGGGACAACATCCAGACAAAAGGGATGGCTATTCTAGGGAGGTGTAATAATGTTGCTTCTGCTCAGTACTATGATTGGTCCCGTACTAGAGCTCAGATTACTGGAATGCCTTTCACCATTGAGGACATACCTGGACCATCTACAACACAGCCAGCAGCAACTGTCAGCCTGGAAGAATTTTGAGAAGCTGAAGGAAAGAAATGAGAACCTATCTCAAGCTTTAAAGAAGACCCTTTGGGAAAGGAGTGATGGTCGTCTGGACATTGAGAGGTTGGAAAAGCTTAGGGTGGAACATCTTGCCAAAATTGAGAAAACAGAGGACTACATCAGGAAAGCAAGAGTTGGGGAACAAATATTGAAGAATGCCTGTAAAGAAGCCAAGATTCAGAAGGCTAGGACTGAGCTCTATCTGCAAGAGAGTCAGGCTAGGTGGGTCAGGATCACTGAAGCCCGGAAACAAGAAGACCAGAAAACTCAAGCCAAGATTGAACAGTTGGAGGCCAATGAGAAGAAGCAGCAGGAAGCTTTGTTGGCAGCCCAGAAGGAGATTTCAGAGTTGAAGCTCAGAGCAGGATTGAAGAGGTCAAAGGACCAGGACAGGCACAAGAAACTGACCACTGCCATTGCTACCAGGAACCTCCTCATTAGGACCATTACAGAGCACCCAGCTGGTCCAGTGACAGAGGCACTCCTGAAGGAGGTCAAGGAGGATGAGTTTGGACTGGATGTTTGATTCTTTGTTTGTTGTTATTTCCATTTGATGTACTTTTACCTTTTTATTGTATTTTGACCCTCCATGGGCAAGTGTTGTAAAACAAACTATGTATTTGTTCATCATTGTCGCTCCCGCCAAAATGAGGCTAAGTCAAATGGGGTACGGATGCGAACGGTCGGCGAGAGGGATGAGAACACACAAGGGTGAACTCAGAAAGAAAAGAGTCGCCAGCTAGGCATTTTTATCCCGAAGGAAAGGTAATGCTGCATAGACCTAAGAGAAGATGGATAAGACGGTTGCGAACCAGAGAAACTGAGAAAGGGGGTTGGTTACAACCTGGGAAGGTATTAGCACCCAGGTTGTCCGCCGTACTCGAGGGGATCCACGCTTGAAGGTTTGTGTCTAAAAGGGGTAGTGTCAGTGCAATCTGTGTATCAAAGCTGGAAAGAATGCAAGTGTCAGTGAAAAAGAAATGTGAAGTGCATAAGAGAAGTTTCAGTGTAAGAAAATAATGAAGTGCTCAAGATAATGAGGCTTAAAGAAATGCTGGAAGGAGGGGGAAGTCATAACACCGTAGTTCGACTCAAAAAGACTGAAAGATAAATTGACTGATGAACTGCTTACTTGTCTATGCTCAAGTGTATGACCTGTCTGGCTCAGGTGCAAACTGTCTTGCATTAGACGGAAGAAGCAAGTTCTCGTTTATGAGTGAATGAAATGAGAAAAGAAACCCGGAGGAGACGATTATTGTTTGCTTTTGTTATTTTCAATCTTTTATTGCTTTTTGAATTTGTCATAAGAAAATTAGCATAAGCCTAAACCAAGGGTTAGTAAACTCATCACATCCTCCCTCATATTAGGGGTAATGAGAATACCTTAAGCATGAAGTAAACACTTCACACTTAATCATCATGGTATAGGATTAAGATAATTAACCTACTTGCATTTATTTAGATGTTTTTGGTGTTTTTGTTTAGTGTTAAGTAATTAGTTTAAGCCATAATCAAGGATTTAATGGACCCATTACACCATCCTAATAGAAGGATAATATATGAGAACATTTAAGCTGAAGAAGGCTCCTCAGCTTAATCCATGATTAGGGATTAACCTCATGACAAAACAAAGCCTTTATTAAAGTGGATTTTTAGTTAATGGTAAGATTAAGAAGTGGATTTTAAGGTTTGTAAGACAACTTGAGGGGGACTTATCCATTAACACTAGGGTTAGTCCTTCTTAACCAATTAAGGAAGAATTATAACCCTAATGCAAGGCCCAAGTTTCAAGCTTGATGTCTTAGTGATTATTAGAGTGGATTGATTAAAGGATTTAAACACATTAAGGGTTTAACACTTAGGATTAAAGTTATACACTCCATCCTAATAGAAGGATACATGCATAACCCTAATCACAAAGCCCTAAAACCTTTAAGGTTTAGTCCTTGATTATGAGATGAGAAGAGAAGACACAAAGATGACACAAAGGCAAAACTAAAGGGAGACTAATCAAACCCTAATTGTTGTCATGCTTGGGTATTCCTAGGGTTTATGAGGCTTTCAAAAGATCTTCAAGAGGAAAGCCACCAGGAAAGAAGCAGATGAAAGGAGGAAGAAGCAAAGAGAAGCAAAACAACTTGCTTCACTTAAGAAGACAAGTTGCTTGAAGAAAGAAAGTGAGAAAGAGGCATGAATGAGCAATCTCACTCCAAAACACATAAAAAATGCAGCAAAGAGAGCATAATAGAGATGAGAAAAGATTATGAGAAGTGAAGGCAAATTCACTTCTCAAACACTTACCACCTGAAAAGTTAATAACAATAAAATAAAATGCAATGAAAATGAGATGAAATGCAATGATGCAAACCAAAACCAGAGGCATAAACATGATGTAGATGATGCTAAGAGATGATGAAAATGTATGCCAAATGCTATGGATGATCATACAAAGGATGAGAAGGCAAATGAAGCATGAAAGGAGGCATGAAAGTTCATGAATGCACATGAAATGAAATGAATGCATAACATGAAAAATGGATGATGCAATGATCAAACATGAGTCTAATGTGTCCTAAGATGTCTTATATGTCATATGGATGCACAAAATGTCATAGCAAGTTCATGTATGCAAGCATATGAGAGATGGATGCAAATGAAGGCAAGAATTAGGGTTTATGCATAACATGCAACACAAAATTCAAAATCAGAAGCAAATGACATGATAAAAAATTGAAAATGGGATCAAAGGAACCCTAACCCTACACAAGTTCACTGCCCAAAGGAGGGGACCTAAGTCTTAACCTAATGGAAGTTATGATTTTCTCAAGTCAACTAGGGTTTCAAGGCACTTCAAAAGGAAAAATGCACATTAAATTTAAAATGAAAGATAAATTCAAACCAATTTTACCCTAGAAACTACATGATATGAAGGATGCAATTCAAGAAGAACCATCATCAAACTCTTCATGGTTAGGCAGAATGAATTTTTCTAATTTAAGACCAAAATATTGCCTTTAAATAACTTTAATTCCAATGAAAAATGTCAAAATAGGTCAAGAACCAAAAAGAAATTTGTTTGAAGAGTTTGATAATGTTTCTAAATGTTTTAAAATGCAATGTGAATTTTTTGGTGATTTTTAAATACCTAAATGCATTTTTAATTAATTAATTTCCATAAACTAATTAAAAATAAACATTTAAATGATTTAAAAATGTTTTTTAGTGCAAAAAATAAAAATAAAAATATTTTTGGGTTTTGAAAATTAATAAAAGGTTTGATAAAAAAATTCAGAATTTTTTAATGTATTTTACTATTTTTAAAAATTCGTGGAAAGAAATACATTGAAAATGAAAATTAAATTGAATAAAAGGGAAAGTAATCTCATCCAACGGCTGGAATTCAAACCTGGGGGGGGGGGTGTTTGACTGCGCGCGCAATCTGAGGGTCAGGATTGACTCTAGTCAAATTAACTTAATTATAATTAATTAACTTAATAAAATCAGATTAGGGCTTAATGAATTGATCTGGGCCGCTCAAAAACTAAATTAATCTACATCCAATGGCTACGAATCCATCTGGCAAATAAATTAGGGTTAGGACTTAATGATTTTCAGGTGACCGGAGGGGAGCTCCGGTCATCTTCTCCGGCGGGTCAAAACCCTAAATCTCTCTACAAGCCACCCCAACTTAAATTAACTACCCAGAAATGATCCCCCAACCAAACTAAACCTAAATCCACCATCAAACACCATTTATTAAGCATGAACAAAGAGAATCGAAGCCATTCATTTTTACGGGTAAAATTTCAGAAGGGCACAAAATGCTTATTTTCACACCATTTTCAAATCTAAAAACATCAGAGTGATCCCCATGACATGTATTTTCATTTTGTAACAAAAAATCTAAGCTCTGAAAAGTTTTATTTTTGAAGCTACCTGAGGTGATGAACTGCAAATGTGTGCTGCCAGAGCCTCCCCTTCAAGCAAAGAGTCTCTTCTGATCCTCCTGAAGCTAGTGGAATGCTTCAAAACCCTTGATGTTGGCTAGTTTGAAAGTCCCAGCTCTGGTGTAGCAGAAATGGAGGGTTAAGTATGTGATGTTTCAGGCTGTTTCAATGGTGGATTTTTGTTCTATGGAGGATGTGTGACTCATTGGTGAAGGAAAAATGGAGGTTTGATGGTTGTGGGAGAAGTTTCGAAGAGGTGAAGTTTTTTGACAGTTTTTGTGAATTCTGGCTTCTTGGAGGTTGCATGCTTGTGTGTCTTTTGTTTTGGGATGCTTGAGGTCCACATATTAGGCTCTGATTGGGCAGAGAGTTGGTAGTGGCACAGTTTGATTGGCATGGGCAAAATGCAAAAATTCAAGATCTTGTGTACTATGGGTATGGCTCGGGTCAGAGAAGATCTTAGGGCTTGTCCTGCCTCAGCTTGAGTTAAGGAAGGCCTTTGGATCTGATTTTGTGAGCTGGATGGTCTTGATCAAGAGTTTCCAAAGTTCTTGCATATTTCCCTCTTTGAGTTTTCTTATGAACCAAGGCAAAGGATCTTGTGATTTCTTGGGTAAAATGCAGCAACATGAGCCACATGAAGTTGCTAGGATGCTTTGAGATCAATTAGTGTTCAATTCAAGCATTAAAGGTTCCTTTTGCAAAGATTCAATTTTTGAAGCTTCATGGGAAAATGCCTTATGTAACTTGTAATTCAAGGCATAGAAATAAGAAATCCTTTGGGCCATTCTGATTTTTAGGTCATGTGTTGTGTTTATGTAATGCTTAGAAGTCATTTTGAAGTCATAGAAATGCTTGGCATGTGAATTTGCAAGTTTCCCTCTTTGGCACAAAAGTGAAAATTTAGTGATTTTGTCCAACTTTGCAAGGCCATAACTTTTGATCTAAAATGAATTAGAATGAGTTCTTGTACTTTTTGAAAATGGGAGGATCCAATCTACAACTTTCATGACCAAAGATTTTTCATTTGAAGCATTTTTGAATCAAAAAGAGGAGGTTGAAAAACTTTCCCAAAATGGCAAGTTTACATTATAAGTCACTTTCCAAAAATGACAACTTTGCAAATGGCTTGAAATTATCCAATTTTGAGAACATATAACTTCTTCTAAGGTCAAATGAAGATCATACACATTCAAAATGATGGAGAAACCCCTTTGGTTGGGTGATTGGGGGCCTCAGATGCCCTGATTTTGCACTGACTTGCTCAAGAAGTCATCTTGTGATCAGATGCCTTCCCCATTGAATTTCTTCATGAAAATTGGTATTCATGATCCTCATATCATATAGAGACCAATAGAAACAAGAATGACCAAAAAAATGGAGTTATGGCCTTTGAAACCAAAACCCTAATTTCAGGTCATCTGTGCAGTTAAGCTTGGCTCTGCTTCCATGCCTTTCCTCAGTTCTTGTGATTTTTGACTTTATTGATCTTGGGAGGATATAATATGCAGCTTGAACATACATGGACCCTCTTGAGATGATTGAAGACCTTTGGGGTGGCTCAAATGGCTCAGGGATGGCTCAGATCACAAACCCTAGATGCAGATGGCTTTGACCCAATGCAGTGAAGCAAAAATGCTGTATGAGGTGATATGATTGAACTTATGCAACATGAAAAGAAACAAAAGCCATGGTGAAATGAGTGAGGGCAAATTTGGAGTGTTTACAATCATTTGTAATATATTAGTTTGCTTTCATTGGGTTTCTTTTCTCAGAACCATCAAGCATCTTCCTCGAGGTCTGGAAAGGTCAAAACCAAGAACCAAGTCGGATACCTTGGAAAACAAATAAGCATACTGCATTGCATACTAACCTTGTTTTGTTTTGTAGGTTTTGTTATTATTTGTTTCTAACTCTGTTGTCATCTCAGGAAACATTGCTCGTCGCCGAGTGTTCCCTGTCAACCGCACGCACCGGTACCTTACTCGCAACAACCTTCCTGGTATTCAAATGGATCAAGTACAGCAAGATTTGACTGAGGTCAGAAATCAGATGGCTAATGAGAGAGTGGAAATGAGAAATCAGATGTCTCAATTCATGGCTGTAATGACTGGCTTGGCCCAGAGTCAAGAAAGATTAAGAGAACTGGTGGAAAGGCAAACTCCTGAAGAGCCTCATCTTGGGACAGGAGGAACTAGCAACAATGAAAGGGGTCAGCCTCGTACTGATCCACCAATATTTGGACCTCATCTGGATCCAGAAGCTAACATCCCAAGAAATGTGCAGGGTAATACTGCTGGGGGGAGAATCTTACAGGAGGATCCCCAAGAAGAGCAGTTTACTGTTATGGGAGCAGGAGATGAAGTCTATGATAGGAGGTTAGATGAAATTGCTGAGAAGTTGAGATCTTTGGAGTCTCAGAATTCCTTGGGCTTCGATGTAATGGACATGGGGCTAGTGGATGGGGTGAGAATTCCCCACAAATTCAAACCCCCGTGCTTTGAGAAATACAATGGAACCTCCTGCCCACGAACTCATTTGCAGTCTTTCCTGGGGAGATTAAAAGCTTATATTATGGATGAGAAGCTGTGGATGTTCTACTTTGAAGACAGTCTGACCGGGGCTTCAAGAGAATGGTATTCGCACTTGACCAGGGCTACCATTAGATGTTGGAAGGACTTAGCTGAAGCCTTCATCAGGCAATATCGATACAATTTGGACATGGCTCCTAACAGGACCCTCCTGATGGGAATGTCTCAGTCTTCCAGAGAAAGCTTCAGGGAATATGCCCAAAGGTGGAGACAACTTGCTGCTCCTGTACAACCACCCATTTCGGAAAGAGAAATGGCTGACATGTTCATGAATACGTTGCAAGGAACATATATTGATAGACTGGCTGCCTTTTCTTCTACCAGTTTTGCTGACGTAGTTATAGTTGGGGAAAGGATTGAAAGCCTTTTAAAAATGGGAAAAAATTTTGACAGTGGTGCAAGCTCATCCAGTAATCCCAGGAAGCCTTTTGTGGGACCCCGAAGAGCCGGTGAGACCAATTCCATTCATGCAAGCAGGGGCAGACCTCAGTATGTTCACCGGTCAGTAGCAGCTGTTACCATTCCAGCTCCGACTCCTCAACAATCAGCATATCCTCAACAACAACAACCACAGTATAAACAACAAGTTCAGTATCCGTAACAGAGAACCTACAACAACAACAACAATAGCAACCAACAACAACGTCCTTTCCAACAAAGACCATCACAGGCAAACAAGGTGATTGACCCCATCCCTATGCCTTATGCTGCCTTATTGCCACAACTCCTGAAGCTTAACTTGGTTGAGTTAAGGACGTTGGCACCACCAGATCCCCTCAATCTCCCAAAGAATTATGATGTCAATGCCAGGTGTGCTTTCCACTCCAATGCACCTGGTCACAATACTGAAAAATGCAGGGCCTTACAAATGAAAGTCCAAGATCTTTGGATTCTAAAGCCCTCAACTTTGCACCGCCTCCGAATGTCAACAAAAATCCTATGCCTAATCATGGCGGGCCGAGGATTAATGCCATTGAGGAAGACAAACCATCTACCTTGATCACCAGTGTTGCACAAATTCGAACACCTTTGGTCGAAATTAAAGCTCAGCTCTTAGAATGCCAAGTGTTCCCCGGGTGTGAGCTCGGCTGTGGGTATTGCAACATTGCAGTCAATGGGTGTGAAAGGCTGAGAAGCGGCATAAATGGTCTTATTAAGGATGGTATCCTTTAGATTCCATCAAATATTCCGCCCAGCAGCAATTTCCAACAACAAGCCATGGCACCTCCAGCCAGATCACCCGTCACAATTTACTATGATCCGCACACCATTACAATACCTTCCTCTGCAGCTATCAGTCCGGTCACCATTACGGTGCCTGGACCCGTTCCTTATGAAAGCAGCAATGCCATACCTTGGCATTATGGCTCTGATCTCTACTGCAACGGGGAGAAAATCACTTTGGATTCATCAACCTCTTCTCCACAAATTGATAATGTTGGGGGAGGCGGAGGCTTCACCAAAAGCGGACACCTTTTTGCCTCACAAACACAAAGACCTAATGTTGAAGCGGAGGCTGTTGCCAAAGCAAAGGGAAAGAGTGTGGTATCTGAAGAGCCAACTACCAAAGAAACTCAGAAGACATCTTTTGAACAAGATGTAGACGAGTTCATGAGAATCATAAAAAGAAGTGATTACAAGGTGGTGGACCAGCTTCACCAAACTCCCTCCAAAATCTCCATATTGTCACTGTTAATGTGTTCTGAAGCTCACATGAACGCACTGTTGAAAGTCCTGCACGCAGCATACGTGCCGGAGGAGATTACTGTTAATCAGCTAGAAACCGTGGTTGCAAATGTCAACACTAGTCATGGACTGGGCTTTACCAATGTTGACTTAACAATAGAGGGATGCAACCATAACAAGGCTTTGCATATCATCTTGGAATGCAAGGGTGCTGTTCTATCTCATGTACTGGTGGACACTGGGTCATCACTCAATGTTCTACCGAAGAAAGCCTTAGTGAAGCTGGAGAATGATGGCTTGGCATTGCGTCCGAGTAATTTGGTGGTAAGAGCATTCGATGGCTATAAAAGATTAGTGCTTGGGGAAATTGATCTACCTGTGTTGATTGGCCCGCAGACCTTCAAAACTAACTTCTTTGTGATGGACATACAGCCGGCCTACAACTGTCTGTTGGGTAGACCCTGGATCCACGCCGCTGGCGCTATTACGTCTACCCTTCACCAGAAGTTAAAATTCGAGTGGGAAGGCAAAATCATCACCATCTGTGGGGAGGAGGACATCTTTGTTAGCCAGCTGGCTACGTATAAGTACATAGAAATGGACGGGGAGATCCATGAAACAATGAGCCAAGGCTTTGAGGCCTTGAACATTAATGAAGCATCTGCTGTACTGGGAACTTCCATAACATCGTACCAGCAAGCCCAGAAGGTTGTTGAGGAAGGTACCGCCCAAGGCTGGGGAAAGCTGCTGCCCGTGGAGAAGAAGGAAGACCGATTTGGGTTGGGTTACAGACCAACTCAACAAGGTCAATCAGAGGTTGCAATGGAGCCCAAGTTTATCAGCGGGGGAATGCTCACCACCGGATGCTGTGAACAATTTGGAAGATGAGTCGGAAGACGAGCGCAACCTGGAAAGCTGGATACGTCCAAGGACCCCGGGGAGCCATGTCTCAAACTGGTCTTCCCAGGAAATTATAAGGGTTACTCCTGCAGAGTAATTATTATTTCCTGTATTTTAAAGCATGCATCAAGTCTTGCGTCTTGCCCAAGATGTCAAGACTCATTTTGTAATCGGGCCATCTTGTATTTTGTGCAAAGATCAATTAATGAATATCAGGACATCTTTTGCAAATGAGTCTTTTTTCTTTTCCGCTCACTATTTTTCATTTTTCATTTTTTGTACAAAAATAAAATGGCAATGTTTTTCAGAATAAATAACTTCATTTTCACTTTTTTTAAATAAGATAAAACTGATCACTAAAATGAACAAATCTAAACCCTTGCAGAAAGTTCCCTCCAGACTGCACCGACAACAACACCGCTATGACTTTGTATGACTTTGAAAATCCAATCAATCAAGCTGATGAAGGGGTTGAAGAAGATTATGAGCTACCTGAAGAGCTAGCTAGGTTGTTGAGACAAGAGGAGAAGGTTATCACTCCTCATCAGGAGGAGGTCGAAACGGTTAATCTTGGTACAGAAGAAGACTCGAAGGAAGTCAAGATCGGGGCCTGCTTACAAGATTCAGTAAAAGAGCAACTGACTGACATGCTTCGAGAATATGTGGATGTTTTTGCTTGGTCTTATCAGGATATTCCAGGGTTGGACATTGACATTTTCATGCACAAGCTACCTCTGAAAGAAGACTGTCCGCCAGTAAAACAGAAGTTGCGCCGTACTCGTCCTGATATGGCCATGAAGATAAAAGAAGAGGTACAAAAACAGTGGGACGCCGGTTTCCTTGCTGTAACCAGTTACCCGCCGTGGGTTGCTAACATTGTACCTGTGCCTAAGAAGGATGGCAAGGTGAGGATTTGTGTGGATTACTGGGACCTGAACAGAGCCAGCCCGAAAGATGACTTCCCATTACCTCACATTGATGTATTGGTCGACAATACGGCTCAGTTCTCGGTGTTCTCCTTCATGGATGGTATAAGGTGAAGACATGGAGAAGACAACTTTCATCACACCCTGGGGCACGTTCTGTTATAAGGTGATGCCATTCTGACTGAAGAATGCGGGTGCCACTTATCAACGGGCTATGGTAACATTATTCCACGACATGATCCACAAAGAAATTGAATGTTATGTGGATGACATGATTGCCAAGTCCCTCACAGAAGAAGACCACCTGGTGAATCTGTTGAAGTTATTCAAGCGTCTGAGGAAGTACCAGTTGAAGTTAAACCCCAACAAATGCACATTCGGGGTACGATCCGGTAAGCTGCTGGGATTTATTGTAAGTGAAAAAGGGATTGAAGTTGACCCTGACAAAGTCAAAGCCATTACAGAAATGCCTACACCTAAGACTGAAAAAGACGTTTGGGGGTTCTTAGGAAGATTGAACTACATTTCACGGTTCATATCTCACCTTACTGCAACCTGTGAACCCTTATTCAAGTTGTTAAGAAAAGAACAAACGGTCAGATGGAACGAAGACTGCCAGAGGGATTTTGACAAAATCAAGGAATACTTACAGGAGCCTCCAATCCTTATGCCTCCAGTTGAAGGGAGACCTCTAATCATGTACCTGACAGTATTAGAAGAGTCGATGGGGTGTGTGTTGGGCCAGCATGACGAGTCTGGTCGAAAAGAGTATGCAATATACTACCTAAGAAAAAAGTTTACCGACTGTGAACAACGTTATTCACTGCTCGAGAAAACTTTTTGTGCTTTAGCGTGGGCTGCTCGCCGACTAAGGCAGTATATGTTGACCCACACTACTTTATTGATCTCCAAGATGGATCCAGTCAAGTACATTTTTGAGAAGCCAACACTTACTGGACGGGTTGCAAGATGGAAAATGATCCTCACAGAATATGATATCCAATACACATGTCAAAAGGCCATCAAAGGCAGTGTATTGTCTGATTATCTCGCTGAGCAACCCATTGATGATTACCAGCCTATGAGATTTGACTTCCCTGATGAAGACATCATGTTCATAAAAGCAAAAGATCATGAAGAGCCTATTCACACTGAAGGGCCTGACCTGGAGGAAGAATGGACCATGATGTTTGATGGGGCTGTCAATATGAATGGTCGTAGTGTCGGTGCAGTACTCATTACACCTAAAGGAGTTCACATGCCTTTCTCGGCAAAACTCACCTTTAACTGCACTAACAACGAAGCTGAATACGAAGCTTGCATTATGGGTCTGGAGGAAGCCATTGACCTCAGGATCAAGACTTTAGCTGTGTTCGGGGATTCAGCTCTGGTAATTAATCAAACCAACGACAAATGGTACACCCACCAAGATCATCTGGTACCTTATCGGGATTATACAAGGAGGTTATTGACTTTCTTCACAATAGTCAAGCTTGAGTATATCCCTTGAGATGAAAACCAGTTTGTAGATGCTCTGGCTACCATTTCATCCATGATCAAAGTTCAAGCTGCCAACTTTGTGCCTCGGATTTCAGTATCCAGGCTTGATAGACCAGCATATGTATTCTCAGCAGACCTTGCTAACGACGATAAGCCATGGTTCCATGACTTCAAATGCTTCTTGGAGGATCAAACATACCCACCTGGGGAATCTTCCAATGATAAGAAGACTTTGAGAAGGCTAGCTGGTAGTTTCTTCCTAAATACTGATGGTTCCTTGTACAAGAGAAACTTTGATATGGTACTTCTTAGATGTGTTGATAAGGCAGAGGAAGACTTGTTGATGCACGAGGTGCATGAAGGATCCTTTTGTACCCATGCAGGAGGGCATGCAATGGCTAAAAAGTTGCTGAGATCAGGCTATTACTGGATCACAATGGATGCAGACTGTTGTGCCTATGCCAGGAAATGCCATAAATGCCAGATTTATGCGGATAAAGTACATGTGCCTCCCAACCCTTTGAATGTGATGTCTTCACCCTGGCCCTTTGCCATGTGGGGTATTGATATGATTGGCAAGATTGAACCGACTGCTTCAAATGGCCAGAGATTCATCCTGTTAGCCATCAACTATTTTACCAAGTGGGTCGAAGCAGATTCTTATGCAAATGTCACCAGGCAAGTGGCAGCCCGATTTCTAAAGAGAGATATCATCTGTAGGTATGGAGTAACCGAGCGAATCATTATTGATAATGGTTCCAACTTGAACAACAAAATGATGGAAGAACTATGCCGGGACTTCAAGATCCAACACCACAATTCTTCTCCTGACAGGCCAAAGATGAACGGCGCCGTGGAGGCAGCTAACAAGAATATCAAGAAGATCGTGCAGAAAATGGTGGTTACCTACAAAGACTGGCATGAAATGCTACCATTTTCCTTACATGGGTACCGAACGTCAATCAGAACATCCACTAGGGCAACACCGTATCAACTTGTGTATGGTATGGAGGCGGTCCTACCTGTTGAAGTTGAATTACCCTCCTTACGGGTACTGATGGATGTCAAACTAAATGAGGCAGAATGGGTCCGATCCCGGTATGAACAACTGAGTCTGATTGAAGAAAAGAGATTAGCTGCAATCTGCCATGGGCAGCTATATCAGAAAAGAATGAAGAAAGCCTTCGATCAAAAAGTCAGGCTTCGAGAATACCAAGTAGGAGATATTGTGTTGAAAAGACTCCTCCCTCCTCATACAGACTACAGGGCAAGTGGACTCCGAATTATGATGGTCCATTCATAGTAAAGAAAGTTTTCTCCGGTGGAGCATTGATGCTCAGTACTATGGATGGTGAAGATTTCCTGTCCCCTGTGAATTCAGATGCAGTTAAAAGATACTTCGCATAAAATGACCCGCTGGACATAAAAACAGAATGGAAGTCCAGGCAAAAATAGGGCATCCCGGCGAGTCAAAAACAAAATAAAAGACTCGGGCAAAAATAAGGGAAAAAAAATAAAAAAAATGTACACCCGCTGAGTTGAAAAGCCACATTGGACAGCTCAGGCAAAAAATGGGTATCCCGGTGGATCGAAAACCCGAAAGGGCGATCCACGCAAAATAAGGGAGTAAGCGAACAATTGCATTCTGAATTCGTCTGTATCACTTACAGCACGGCAAGCTTCGAAAGGTTAAAGCATCGGTCAGAATCATCCTTCTTCAGAAAGCAAGATGAGAAGAACGTCAATGTCATACAAGTCATAGCAATGGAAGCTCCTTGAAGCATCATCAACATTGTGTAAACACCCCAAATTTTCCCTCACCCATTCACACCATGGCTTGTGATCTTTTCATATGCATGAATTCAATCATGGCATCTCATACCACATTTTTGATTCACTGCATTGCTTCTAAGTCATCTGCATCTAGGGTTTGTGATCTGAGCAATCCAAGAGCTATTGGAGCCACTCCAAAGTTCATCAATCACTTCAAAGGGGTCCATGTATGTTCAAGCATCATATTATATCCTCACAAGGTCAAGGAAGTCAAAAAATCACAAGAACTGAGAAAGGCATGGAAGCAGAGCCAGATTTAACTGCACAAATGACCTAGAATTAGGGTTTTGGTTTCAGAGGCCATAACTCCAAATTTTTTGGTCATTCTTGTTTCTATTGGTCTTTATATGTCATAAGGATAATGCATATCAATTTTCATGAAGAAATTCAATAGGGAAGGCATCTGATCAAGAGTTGACTTCTTGAGCAAGTCAATGTAAAATCAGGGCATCTGAGGCCCCCAATGACCCAACCAAAGGGTGTTCTTCATCATTTTGAATGTGTATGATCTTTATTTGATCATAGAAGATGTTAAAATTTCACAAAGTTGAAGAATTTCAAGCCATTTGCAAAATTGCCTTTTTGGGAAAATGACTTGTAATGGAAACTTGCCATTTTGGGAAAGTTTTTCAACCCTTTCTTTTTGATTCAAAAAAGCTTCAAATGAGAAAACTTTGGTCATGAAAGTTGTAGAATGGATCATCCCTTTTCAAAAAGTACAAGAACTCATTCTAATTCATTTTGGATCAAAAGATATGGCTTGTCAAAGTTGAGGAAAATCACATAATTTCAAGTTTTGCACCAAAGAGGCAAAGTTGCAAAACCTCTTGCCAAGGAAAAATGTGACCCCAATTGGACTTCTAACCTTTGCACAAACATAAACCAATGCCTAAAAATCAGTTTGGCCCAAGGAATTTCCCATTTCTATGCCTTAAGTTTCAAGTAACCATTAAGCCATTTTTCATAAAAGTGCAAAGAGGGATTTCTTGCAAAATGATTCTCAAAGGATTGTATGATCTCTAGTTGGTCTCAAAACATTACCATGACCTCATGAGGCATCTCACACCAAAAATTCAGCAAGACTTATCACATGTTCATGGCCAAAAATCATGAAATGTAACAAGTTGCCATATTGCAAGAACACTTCAAACATGTGATCCAATGCACCCAGCTGTCTTCTCTTGATCCTAGGGTCTTCCTTGACTCAAGCTGAGGCAGGACAAGCCCCAAGATTGCCTCTGACCCGAGCCATGCTTAGAGTACACAAAATCTTGACTTTCTTGCATTTTGCCCATACCAATCCCACAGTGCCACCACCAACTCTCTGCCCAACCAGAGTATGATATGTGGACATCAAGCAACCCAAAAACAGACCACACACAAGCAAGAAGCTCCCACATTGCAGCATACAAAAAAAATGTCAAAACCTTTCCCTCTTCGAATCATTCAACACAGCCATCAAACCTCAATTCTTTCTTCACCAATGAACCACACACTCTCCATGGAACAAAAGCCCACCATCAAAACAGCCCGAAACCCCCTATAGCATAACTGTGAAACCTGCCATATCAGAACACAAGCTCACAAATCAGCCACCAACAAGAGGTTTGAAGCATTCCATTGAGCTCAGGAGGTTCAGGGGAGACATTTTGCATAAGAGAAGAGTCAGGAAAGCTCATATCCATAGTTCTTCACCTCAGGTAGCTTCGAATTTCAAACTTTTCAGAGCTTGCTTTTTTTTGTTACAAAATGAAAATACACATCATGGGGATCACTCTGATGCTTTTAGTTTTAAAAAATGGTGTGAAAATGAACATTTTGTGCCTCTCTGAAATTTTGCCCGTGAATATGTTTGGTTTCGGTTCTCTTTGTTCATGGTGGATAAATGGTTTTTGATGATGGGTTTGGGTTTAGTTTGGATAGGAGAACGTTTCTGGGCAGTTAATTTAGGTTGGGGTGGCCTGTAGAGGAAGCTAGGTTTTTGGTTTCGCCGGAGAAGACAACCGGAACACTGTTCCGGCCGTCTGAGTTTGATTAAACCCTAATTAGGTTTAGCAGCGTAGTTAATGAGAGTTTGAATTTGGACCGTAGATGAGGTGGACTAGGGTTGACTCCCGCGTGTATGGATGGTCAGGATCAGTCATTAAACCCTAATCTTTAATTAATTAGTTTAATTAAAATTAATTAGTCAGAAGCAATCTGGACCTCTCATTTACGCGCCAGTCAACTCCCTCCAAATAACTTTGAATCTCAGCCTTGGATCTTACATACTTTCCATTTAAATTCATTTTTATTTCACTTTTATTCATTTATCTTTCATATTTATTTTAAAATAGTTAGAAAAATCCATAAATATTTCCCTTTGCATTTTTGTTTCAAATATTTTTCTTAATCAGAAAATGATTTTTATTTTATTTTTTGCACATAAAAAGTATTTTTAAATCATTTAAATGTTTATTTTTAATTAATTAATGAAAATTAATTAATTAAAAATGCATTTAGGTATTTAAAAATCACAAAAAAATTCACATTGCATTTAGAAACATTTAGAAACATTATCAAACCCTCAAACCAAATTTCTTTTTTATTCTTGATGCCTTTTGATCATTTTCATTGGAATTAAATTCATTTTAAGGCAATATTTTGGTTCAAACTTTAAAAAATTCATTCTGCCTAACCTTTGAGAGTTTGATGATGGTTCTTTTTGCATTGCATCTTTCATAGCATGTAGTTTATAGGATAAAATTGGTTTGATTTGATCTTCCATTTTCAATTTGTTTTGCATTTTTCATGATGAGGTACCCCAAAACCCTAGTAATCTTAGGGAATTCATAACTTGCACTAGGTTAAGAGTTGAGTCCCCTCCTTTGGGCAGTGAAATTGTATAGGTTTAGGGTATCTTTCATTTGCTTGCATCCAATGACTTGCCATGACATTTTGTGCATCCACATGATACATAATACATCTTAGGACATATTAGAATCATGTTTGATCATTGCATCTTTCATTTGCCATGTTGTATGTCCATTGCATTTCATAAACGTTTCTTGAACTTTCATGGTTCAAAGCATACCTCATTTGCATCCTTATGCTTGTTTGATCATTCTCATCTTTTGTCATGTGTTTTCACCATCTATTAGAATCATTAACATCATGTTTATGCTTCTGACTTTGGTTTGCATCATGACATTTCATCTCATTTGCATTGCATTCCATCTCTTTTGCTGACTTTTCAGGTGGTAAGTTGTTTTGAGAAGTGGATTTGCCTTCACTTCTCACAATCTCTTCTCATCTCTCTTGCATATTTGCTGCATTTTATCTTGTGTATTGGATTGAGCTTGCTCATTCATGTTCATCTTACTTTCTTTCTTCAAGAAAACTTGTCTTCTTAAGTGAAGCAAGTTGTTTTGCTTCTCTTTGCTTCTTTCTCCTTTCATCTGCTTCCTTCCTGGTGGTTTCTCTGAAGATCTTTCTCTCTTAAGCCTCATTAACCCTAGGAATGACCAAGAATGATAATAATTAGGGTTTGATTAGTCCCCCATTTAGCTTTCACCTTTGTGTCATCTTTTTTTCTTCTCTTCCCATCTCATAATCAGGGACTAAACCCTAAAGGTTTTAAGGCTTTGTGATTAAGCTTATGCCTGCATCCTTCTATTAGGATGGAGTGTATAACTTTAATCCTAAGTGTTAAACCCTTAATGTGTTTAAATCCTTTAATCATTCCATCTAATAATCATCAAGACATTAAGCTTGTAACTTGGGCCTTGCATTAGGGTTCTAATTCTTCCTTAATTGGTTAAGAAGGACTAACCCTAGTGTTAATAGACAAGTCCCCCTCAAGTTGTCTTACAAACCATAAAATTCACTTCTTCATCTTATCATTAACTAAAATCCATTTAATAAAGGCTTTGTTTTGTCATGAGGTTAATCCCTAATCATGGATTAAGTTGAGGAGTCTTTCTCAGCTTAAATGTTCTCATCTATTATCCTTCTATTAGGATGGTGTAATGGGCCCATTAAATCCTTGATTATGGCTTAAACACATTACTCAACACTAAACAAAAACAACAAAAACATCTAAATAATTGCAAGTAGGTTAATGATCTTAATCCTACATCATGGTGATTAAGTGTGAGGTGTTTACTTCATGCTTAAGGTATTCTCATTACCCCTAATCAGAGGGAGGATGTGATGAGTTTACTAACCCATTGGTTTAGGCTTAAGCTCATTAACTTATGACAAATCCAAAAGCAATAAAAGATTGAAAATACAAAAACAAACAACAATCGTCTCCTCCGGGATTCTTTTCTTACCTCATTCACTCACAAACGAGAACTTTCTTCTTCCGTCTAATGCAAGACAGTTTGCACCTGAGCCAGACAGGTCATACACTTGAGCATTGACAAGCAAGTAGTTCATCAAGTCAATTTATCTTTCAATCTCTTTGGGTAGAACTACGGCGTTCTGACTTCCTCATTGCACGAGAGGATACGTAGGCATAACTTAACAGTTATCGAACAAAAGTCTCTGTATATTCCCCCTCTTTCCAGCCTTATTTTTTAAGCCTCATGGTCTTGAGCATTTCAGTCTTGTTCTTACACTGACACTTCACTTATACACTTTACACTTCTTTTACACTGACACTTGCATTCTTTCCAGCTTTAATACACAAATAGCACTGACACTACCCCTTTAAAACACAAATATTTTAAGCGTGGATCCCGTCGAGTACGACATATAATCTGGGTGCTAATACCTTCCCAGGTTATAACCAACCCCCTTTCTCAGTCTCTCTGGTTCGCAACCGTCTTATCCATCTTTTCCTAGGTTTATGCAGCATTACCTTTCCTTCGGGATAAAAATGCCTAGCTGGCGACTCTATTCATTTCCTTCTCTCTTTCGCCGACCGTTCGCGTCTGTACCCCTTTTGACCAAGTGTCATTTGGTGGGAGCGACAGCTTGGCGACTCTGCTGGGGACCCTTATACTGTAACCAGGGCTTCTGGTTCTCTTTGTGGGTTCCTCCTAGCGCTTGTTTGATTTGTGTTTACTGGGGTGTTATGTGCTAATTGTGTTTATATATTTGCTTTATTTACTGCTTTATGTACAACTATTTATTGCTTTCTTTATAGCTTTATACATCATATTGTCATAATGTCATCTTGCTGGATGTTTTTTTTTTGTCTTGGTGGGTGGGGTTCTATTGAGAGTTTGAGGTCCTATACCTGGGACCTGAGTGAACCCTAGGCTAGAGTGGTTCATGTTCTTTCCCATTCCATTTCGGTCTGGTGCGGGAATATGAAACACGGTTCAGATGTGGGTTTCTTCTTGAGAACTCTGTGCTACAGATTTCCTGTAGTGCTAGGGCTATCTGGGAAGCCTGCTAAGTCTGGATGACCTTTATTATGACCTTCAGAAACTGAGGTGAATTAGAGGAGGATCTTTTATGGTTATTGTAAACACTGTACCTCCGGGTTAGAAGTGTTTACACTTCTCATAACTGATCCAAGTCTGAGGATCCTTGTTTTAGAACACCACCTGTGAGGGGGTTGGGCTGTTTATAGGTTTGCAGGTACCATTGGCCACATCATACCCTGTTACCTATTTGGTTTAAGAGTACCTCACTTTGGACAGTTCTTGTGATTTAAACCATGGACATGTGACTCTTTATTTGAGTCCCCTACCTTGGTTACTGGATTTCTGAAACTCCATCTGGACTTCTTAAACATACATGGGCCTATATCAAGACAGTTAATCAGATCCAGCTTGATCACAAACCCTTGCATGTCATTTGCATACTCATCATTTGCATCATTTAACATTTTTTTATTTGTTTTTCAGGGTATCCACATTACATCTGGCTTGGTTTTGACCCCTTCATCTGCATAGACCTCTGTTCATCAGTTATCTGCTTCAGCTATCTTCATCAGCTGTCTGCTTCAGTTGCCTTCATCACCAGCATCAGCCTATCAGTGACTCATCTCCAGTACCAGTCTTGACCTTCATCAGCACTTGTCTTCAGCTCTTCATCAGCAGTCATGGATCCTCCCAGGAAAAGCAACATTTCATACCATTTCTTTGAGCCTGTGTTGACTGGCATCAGGCAGGTCCAGGCAAATATCACTCCATACCACATCCCATTATTCAGAGAGCATTATGGAGGCATCCTTGATATGGTTATAGACCTGGACCCTTCTCAGAGGAGTATGATTCACACCTGCCTACAGTTTTATGACCGTCCTTTGAGATGCTTCACTTTCCAGAACTTTCTGTTAGGACCTCTGCTGGAGGAGTTCTCATCATTGATTGGAGTACCTGTCAGGGGTGGTGTCCCCTTCAACCCAGAGATGACTTCTCCCAGCAATGGAGAAGTGGCAAAGGCACTGTACCTAGAACCTATATTGATTGAGCAGAACATGACAACAAAGGCTGGGATCCCTGGTTTGCACTTAGACTTTCTGACTTCTCAGGCCATCCTGATGGCCTCCTTGGGAGAATGGAGGGCAGTTTGTGCATTGTTAGCCCTCAGTATATATGGGGTTATACTATTTGCAGATGAGCCCAAGTTTATTAGCAAGAATTCCATTCATCTTTTCCTTCTGAGGAACCCAGTACCCACATTGCTGGGAGACTTCTATTACTCCATTCACCAGAGGAATGAGAAGCAAAGAGGAAAGTTGGTGAGATGTTGTGCTCCTCTATTTCACACCTGGCTGCTCAAACACTTAACTAGGACTGATGCCTTCCTGAATCCTCACCAACAGAAGAATTGGGAAAAGAGACTTATTGCTTTGACTTCAGATGACATCAGATGGTGCACCCAGAGCACCAAGGGAAAGGACATAATCACTGGCTGTGGGCAGTACCCCAATGTACCTCTAGTAGGAGTGAAGGGTTGCATCAACTACAATCCTTTTCTGTTTAAGAGACAATTGGGCTATGCTTTGGTCCACCCTCCTAGAGTGCAAGATTTAGCTGAAACCCTGTATTGTGAGATAAAGCCTAATCTAGCTGTTGTCAGACAAGCATCCTGGGCTTGGGACAACATCCAGACCAAAGGGATGGCCATTCTTGGGAGGTGCAATAATGTGGCTTCAGCTCAGTATTATGAATGGTCTCATGCTAGGGCTCAGATTTCTGGGATGCCCTTCACCATTGAGGATATACCTGGACCATCCACAGTACAGCCAGCAGCCACTGTCAGCCTGGAAGAATTTGAGAAGCTAAAGGAAAGGAATGAGAATCTGTCTCAAGCTCTGAAGAAGACCCTCTGGGAGAGGAGTGATGGTCGTCTGGACATTGAGAGGTTGGAGAAGCTTAAAGTGGAGCATCTAGCCAAGATTGAGAAAGCAGAGGACTACGTCAAGAAATCAAGAGCTGGGGAGCAAATATTGAAGAATGCCTGTAAGGAGGCCAAGCTTCAGAAGGCTAGGACTGATCTCTATCTGCAAGAAAGTCAAGCTAGGTGGGTCAGGACCACTGAAGCTCGTACTCAAGAAGATAAGAGAACTCAAGCCAGGATTGAGCAGTTAGAGGCCATTGAAAAGAAACAATAGGAAGCTTTGCTGGCAGCCCATAAGGAGATTTCAGAGTTGAAGCTTAGAGCTGGTTTGAAGAGGTCAAAGGACCAAGATAGGCATAAGAAGCTGACCACTGCCATCGCCATTAGAAACCTTCTCATCAGGACTATTACAGAGCATCCGGCTGGTCCTGTAACTGAAGCACTTTTGAAGGGGTTAAGGAGGATGAGTTTGGATTAGATGTTTGACTTTTTTGCTTGTTATTTCCATTTGATGTACTTTTCTTTTATGTTGTATTTTTGACCCTTCAGGGGCATATGTTGTAAAAACAAACTATGTATGATCCACTATTTGTAATGTATTTGTTAGTTTGTTTCAATGAGTTTCTTTTCTCAAGCAACATCAAAGCATCTTCCTCGGGGTCTGGAAAGGTCAAAACCAAGAGCCAAACCGGATACCTTGGAAAGCAAATAAGCATACTGCATTGCATACTAACTTCTGTTTGTTTTGTAGGTTTTTCCTTTGTTATGTTTGTTTCTAACTCTGTTGTGGTTCAGGAATTATTGCTCGCCGTCGGGTGTTCCCTCTCAACCGTCCGCACTGGTATCCTACTCGCAGCAACCTTCCTGGTATCCAAATGGATCAAGTACAGCAGGACCTGACAGAGGTCAGAACTCAGATGGCTAACGAAAGAGTGGAGATGAGAAACCAAATGGCCCAATTCATGACAGTAATGACTGGCTTGGCTCAGAGTCAAGAAAGGTTAAGGGCATTGGTAGAAAGACAAAACCCCGAGGAACCTCATCCTAGGACTGGAGGAACTAGTAATAATGAGGGAGGTCAGCCTCATGTTAACCCACCAGTATTTGGACCTCATCTAGATCCGGAAGTCAACATCCCAAGGAATGTACCAGGCAACACTGCTGCAGGCAGGATCTTGCAAGAAGATCCTCAAGAGGAGCAGTTTACTGTAATGGGAGCTGGAGATGAAGTTTATGATAGGAGGTTTGATGAAATTGCTGAGAAGTTGAGATCCCTGGAGTCTCAAAATTCTTTAGGCTTCGATGTAATGGATATGGGGTTAGTAGATGGGGTAAGGATTCCCCACAAGTTTAAACCCCCGTGCTTCGAGAAGTACAATGGAACTTCCTGTCCACGAACTCACTTACAGTCCTTCCTGGGAAGACTTAAAGCATATACCATGGATGAAAAACTGTGGATGTTCTATTTTGAAGACAGCTTGACTGGAGCTTCAAGAGAGTGGTATTCACACTTGACCAGAGCCACTATCAGATGCTGGAAGGACCTAGCTGAAGCTTTCATCAGGCAGTACCAATACAATCTGGACATGGCCCCTAACAGGACCCTTCTGATGGAAATGTCTCAATCCTCCAGAGAGAGCTTCAGGGAATATGCCCAGAGGTGGAGACAGCTTGCTGCTGCTGTCCAACCACCCATGTCGGAAAGAGAGATGGCCGACATGTTTATGAATACTCTGCAAGGAACATATATTGATAGGCTAGCTGCCTTTTCTTCCACCAGTTTCGCTGACGTAGTTATAGCTGGGGAAAGGATTGAAAGCCTTTTGAAGATGGGTAAGATTTCTGATAATGGTGCAAGTTCGTCCAGTAACCCCAGGAAACCTTTTGTGGGACCTCGAAGGACCGGTGAGACGAATGCCACTCATGCCAACAGGGGCAGACCTCAGTATGTCCACAAATCAATAGCAGCTGTCACTATTCCGGCTCCGATCCCTCAGCAACCAACATATCAATAACCACAACAACCACATTATCAACAACAAGTTCAGTATCCGCCACAAAGAACCTACAACAACAACAACAATCAACAACAAAGACCTTTTCAGTAAAGACCGTCACAGGCAAATAGGGTGATTGACCTTATCCCTATGCCTTATGCCACCTTATTGCCACAACTCCTGAAACTCAACTTGGTTGAGTTAAGGACATTGGCACCACCAGATCCCTCCAATCTCCTAAGGAATTATGATGTCAACGCCAGATGTGTTTTCCACTCCAATGCACCTGGCCATAATACGGAAAAATGCAGGGCCTTGCAAATGAAAGTACAGGACCTGGTGGATTCTAAAGCCCTCAACTTTTCTCCCCCTCCAAATGTCAACAAGAATCCTATGCCTCATCATGGAGGACCAAGGATCAATGCCATAGAGGAAGACAAGCCATCTACTTTGATCACCAGTGTTGCACAAATTCGAACACCTCTGGTCGAAATTAAAGCTCAGCTTCTAGAGTGCCAGGTGTTCCCCGGGTGTGAGCTCGGTTTTGGGTATTGCAACATTGCAGTCAACGGGTGTGATAATTTGAGAAGCGGCATAGATGGTCTTATCAAGGATGGTATACATCAGATCTCAACAACAGCGCCTACAAATCCAGCAATTCCTTTGACAACAATTCCTGATTCTCCTACAATAGCAGCAACAATCATTCCTACTGATTCATCAATATCATTAGCAATGGCTCCGTCCATCACTTCAACAAATCAAATGTCAACAACCCTTTCTTCTACAACATCAGCAGAAATTAATGAAGATATCTCAACAGTCACCATTTACTATGATCCATCAAATGTTCCTTCAAACAACAACTTTCAACAAACAGTGGCACCTCCTGCCAGGTCACCAGTTACCATTTACTACGATCCGCACACCATTATAGTACCCTCCTCTGCAGCAGTCTGTCCAGTTACTATTACGGTGCCTGGACCAGTTCCATATGAAAGCAGTAATGCCATACCTTGGCATTATAGCTCTGATCTTTACTGCAACGGGGAGAAAATCACTCTGGATTCTTCAACCTCTTCTCCACAAATTGATAATGTTGGAGGAGGCGGAGGCTTCACCAGAAGCGGATGCCTTTTTGCCTCACAAGTGCAAAGACCTAATGCTGAAGCGGAAGCTGCTGCCAAAGCAAAGGGAAAGGGTGTGGTATTTGAAGAGCCGACTGTCAAAGAAACTCAGAAGACATCTTTTGAACAAGATGTAGACGAGTTTATGAGAATCATAAAGAGAAGTGACTACAAGGTGGTGGATCAGCTTCACTAAACTCCCTCCTAGATCTCCATATTATCCCTGTTGATGTGTTTTGAAGCTCACAGGAATGCATTATTGAAAGTCCTGCACGCAGCATACGTGCCAGAGGAGATTACTGTTAATCAGCTAGAAACTGTTGTAGCAAATGTCAACACCAGTCATGGACTGGGCTTTACCAATGCTGACTTAACAACTGAGGGACGTAACCACAACAAGGCTTTACACATCACTCTAGAATGCAAGGGTGCTGTTCTATCTCATGTACTCGTGGACACTGGGTCGTCACTCAATGTCCTACCAAAGAAAGCCTTAGTGAAGCTGGAGTATGATGGCTTGGCACTGTGTCCGAGTAATTTGGTGGTGAGAGCATTTGATGGCTCTAAAAGATCAGTGCTTGGGGAGATTGATCTGCCTGTGATGATTGGCCCGCAAACCTTCAAGATTACCTTCTATGTGATGGACATTCAGTCGGCCTACATCTGTTTGTTGGGTAGACCCTGGATCCATGCCGCTGGCGCTGTTACGTCTACCCTTCACCAGAAGCTGAAATTCGAATGGGAAGGCCAGATCATCACTATCTGTGGGGAAGAAGACATCTTTGTTAGCCATCTGGCTACATACAAGTACATTGAAATGGATGGAGAGATCCATGAAACTATGAGCCAAGGGTTTGAGGCCCTGAACATTGATGAAGCATCTGCTGTACTGGGAACCTCCATAACATCTTATCAGTAAGCCAGAAAGGTTGTTGAAGAGGGTACTTCCCAAGGCTGGGGCAAGCTGCTGCCCGTGGAAAAGAAAGAAGACAGATTTGGGTTGGGTTACAAACCAACTTAACAAGATCAATCAGAGGCTGCCAAGAAGCCCAATTTTGTCAGCGGGGGAATGCTCACCCCGGATGCAGTGAACAATGTGGAAGACGAGGAAGAAATCGACCACAACCTGGATAGTTGGATACGTCCAAGGATCCCGGGGAACCAAGTCCTTAACTGGTCTTCCCAGGAAATTATAAGGGTTACTCTTGCAGAGTAATTATTATTTCCTGTATTTTTAAGCATGCATCAAGTCTTGCATCTTGCCCAAGATGTCAAGACTCATTTTGTAATCGGGCCATCTTGTAATTTTGTGCAAATGGATTAATCAATGAATATCGGACATCTTTTGCAAATGAGTCTTTTCCTTTTCCGCTCACTGTTTTTCATTTTTCTTTTTGTAAAAAAATAAAATGGCAATGTTTTCCAAAATGATAACTTCATTTCACTTTTTCTAAACAATAGTAAAATTGATCACTAAAATGAACAATCTAAACCCTTGTAGAGAGTGCCTTTCAGATCGCACCGACAACAACACTGCTATGGCTTCGTATGACTTTGACAATCCAATCAATCAAGCTGATGAAGGGGTTGAAGAAGACTATGAGCTACCTAAAGAGCTAGCCAGGTTGTTAAGACAAGAGGAGAAGGTTATCACTCCTCATCAGGAGGAGATCGAAACGGTTAATCTTGGTACGGAAGATGAAGTGAAAGAAGTCAGGATCGGGGCCTGCTTACAAGATTCAGTGAAAGAGCAACTGATTGCCATGCTTCGAGAATACGTGGATGTTTTTTCTTGGCCTTATCAGGATATGCCAGGGTTGGACACCGATAATGTCATGCACAAGCTGCCTTTAAAAGAAGACTGCCCACCGGTAAAACAGAAGTTGCGCCATACTCGCCCAGATATGGCAATGAAGATTAAAGAAGAGGTACAAAAACAGTGGGACGCCGGGTTCCTTGTTGTAACTAGTTACCCGCCGTGGGTTGCTAATATTGTACCAGTTCCTAAGAAAGACGACAAAGTAAGGATGTGTGTGGATTACCGGGATTTGAACAGAGCCAGTCCGAAGGATGACTTCCCTTTACCTCACATTGATGTATTGGTCGACAATACGGCTCAGTTCTCGGTGTTCTCCTTCATGGACGGATTTTCAGGATACAATCAGATCAAGATGTCACCTGAAGACATGGAGAAGACAACTTTTATCACACCCTGGGGCACATTCTGTTACAAGGTGATGCCATTCGGACTGAAGAATGCTGGTGCAACTTATCAACGGGCTATGGTAACATTATTCCATGACATGATCCATAAGGAAATTGAATGTTATGTGGATGACATGATTTCCAAGTCCCTCACAGAAGAAGACCACCTGGTAAATCTGTTAAAACTATTCAAGCGTCTGAGGAAGTACCAACTGAAGCTAAACCCCAACAAATGCACATTCGGGGTGCGATCTGGTAAGCTGCTGGGATTTATTGTAAGTGAGAAAGGGATTGAAGTTGACCCTGATAAAGTCAAAGCCATTCAGGAAATGCCTGCACCGAAGACAGAAAAAGAAGTTCGGGGGTTCCTAGGTAGATTGAACTACATTTCACGGTTCATATCTCACCTTACTGCAACCTGTGAACCTTTGTTCAAGCTGTTAAGAAAAGAACAAACGGTCAGGTGGAATGAAGACTGCCAAAGGGCTTTTGACAAAATCAAGGAATACTTAAAAGAGCCTCCTATCCTTATGCCTCCAGTTGAAGGAAGACCTCTAATCATGTACTTGACGGTATTAGAAGAGTCAATGGGGTGTGTGTTGGGCCAACATGACGAGTGTCGCTCCCGACAAATGAAACTGGGTCAGATGAAGGTACAGTCGCGAACGGTCGGCGAGAGGGAACAATGAGAACACACAGCCGTGAACTCACTGGGGAATGAATAGAGTCGCCAGCTAGGCATTTTTATCCCGGAGGAAAGGCAATGCTGCATAAGCCTAGAAAGAGATGGATAAGACGGTTTGCGAACCAGAGAGACTGAGAAAGGGGGTTGGTTACAACCTGGGAAGGTATTAGCACCCAGATTGTCCGTCGTACTCGACGGGATCCACGCTTAAAAGATTTGTGCTATAAAGGGGTAGTGTCAGTGCAATTTGTGCATAAAAGAGCTGAAAAAGGATGTACAGGTGTCAGTGTAAAAGAGAGTGAAGTGTATAAATGAAGTGTCAGTGTAAGAAATGAATGGAATGCTCAAGATCATGAGGCTTAAAAGAATAAGGCTAGAAAGAGGGGGAATACACAGAGACTTTTGTTCGATAACTGTTAAGTTATGCCTACGTATCCTCTCGTGCAATGAGGAAGTCAGAACACCGTAGTTCGACCCAAAGAGACTGAAAGATGAATTGACTTGTGAACTGCTTACTTGTCCATGCTCAAGTGTATGACCTGTCTGGCTCAGGTGCAAACTGTCTTGCATTAGACGGAAGAAGCGAGCTCTCGTTTGTGAGTGAAGATGATGAGAAAAGAATCCCGAAGGAGACGATTATTGTCTGTTTTTGTGTTTTCAGTCTTTTATTGCTTTTTTTGGATTTTTGTCATAAGTTAATGAGCTTAAGTCTAAACCAATGGATTTAGTAAACTCATCACATCTTCCCTCTGATTAGGGGTAATGAGAGTACCTTAAGTGTGAAGCCAGATTCTCACACTTAATCACCTTTGGTGTAGGATCAAGATCATTAACCTACTTGTGATTATTTAGGTGTTTTTGGTGTTTTTGTTTAGTGTTGAGTAATGAGGTTAAGCCATAATCAGGGATTAAACAGACTCATTACACCATCCTAATAGAAGGATAATAGATGAGAATGTTTAAGCTGAGGAATGCTCCTCAACTTAATCCATGATTAGGGATTAAACTCATGACAAAACAAGCCTTTGATTAAGTGGATTTTATTTAATGGTAAGATGATGAAGTGAATTTTATGATTTGTAAGACAACTTGAGGGGGACTTGTCCATTAACACTAGGGTTAGTCCTTCTTAACCAGTTAAGGAAGAATTAGAACCCTAATGCAAGGCCCAAGTTACAAGTGTGATGTCTTGATGATTATTAGATGGATTGATTAAGGGAGTTAAACACATTAAGGGTTTAACACTTAGGATTAAAGTTATACACTCCATCCTAAGAGAAGGATGCAGGCATAAGCTTAATCACAAAGCCTTAAAGCCTTTAGGGTTTAGTCCCTGATTATGAGATGAGAAGAGAAGACTCAAAAGAGAGACACAAAGGTAAAACTATGAGGGGAGACTAATCAAAACCCTAATTCATTGTCATGCTTGGTTGTTCCTAAGGTTTGTGTGGTTTGCAAGAACAATCCTCAAAGGAGCCACCAGGAAGCAGATGAACAGGATCAAGAGAAGCAAAGTGACTTGCTTCATTCAAGAAGTCAAGTCACTTGAAGAAAGAAAGTGGGAGAAACAAGGATGAGCAAGCTCAATCTCAAACACATATAGGAATGCAGCAATGGATGCAAGAGAGGTGAAAAGAAAAGTTATGAGAAGTGAAGGCAAATTCACTTCTCAAAGTCACTTACCACCTGAAATGTTAGAAAGAAATGCAATGCAATGCAAAATGAGATGAAATGGTATGATGCTAAGCAAAACCAGAAGCATGTTGATGATGATTATGATGTTATGAGATGCTGCAAACATGAGGCAGCACATGGAGATGTTCATACAAGATTATGGATGCAAATGATGCAAGCTAAGAAGCATGGATAAGCATGGAAAGTTATGAAGCATACAAGGCAAATGACATGGCAAATATGTGATGCAATGATCAAACATGCTTCCTACATGTCTTATGATGTCAAATGAACCAAATGGAGGCATGGAATGGCATGGCAAGTCATGTTATACAAGAGAATGCAAGAGGTATGCAAATGGAAGCCCAAATTAGGGTTTATGAATCAAACAACAAACAAAAACCAAAAACAGAAGCAAACCCTAAGATAAAAAATGGAAAATGCCACCCAAAGAAACCCTAAACCTATACTAAACCAAGGTCCAAAGGGGAGGTCTCAACTCTTAACCAATCTCAAGATATGAATTTTCTAAGTTATTAGGGTTTTTTAGGGTTCTTAACAAAAGAAATGCCAAACAAATGGAAAATGTAAAATCAAATCAGGGCCATTTTATCCTAGAAACTACATGCCAAACATAAAACAATGCAAGAAGAACCAATGCCCAACTCTTCCTAGATAGGCAGAAATGAATTTTTGAACCCATGATCAAAATAATGCATAAAAAATGATTTAATTCCATGAAAAATTCTTAAAATGCATCAAGATCAAAAAAGAAATTTGGTTTGAAGGTTGGACAATGTTTCTAAATGCCTTAGAACATTTCATGAATTTTTTTGTAATTTTTAAATACCTAAAAGTATTTTTAATTAATTAATTCCCATTAATCAATTAAAAATAATCTTTTAAATATTTAAAAATACTTTTTTAATGATAAAAAATAAAATAAAAATATTTTTGTGTCATAAAAATTAATAAAACTTTTAGGAAAAGGTTTCATAATTTTTAGGAATTTTTAACTATTTTTAATAAATTATGCAAGTAAAAAGAAAAGAAAATGAAATAAAAATAAAAAGTATGCAGTATGAGTGGCTGAGATTGAGAATTGAAAGATCCAAAGGCCCTGCGTGCAAGTCAACAAGACTGGGGGTATGCACAATCCAAGGCCCAGATTCAAAGTTCTAAAACGCGCGCGATCTAATGGCTGTGGTTCAAAGCTACTTTAATTAATTATGATTAATTTAATTAAGCAAGATTAGGGTTTAATGACCCATCCAGGCCGTCCAAACACGCGCGGGAGAATCAAATCAATGGCCATAATTCAAAGTTCGTTAATTAATGAGGTTTAGCCCTAATCACATTCAGGCTGCCGGAGAAGACTTCCGGTCGTCTTCTCCGGCGAGCACCTCCCCTGAAAACTTCCCAGCTCACTCAAATCGTATCAAAAATGAAAACTAAGAATTGGGAAATGTTCCTTACACACTCACGAATCAAACCCCTCTCTCAAAACAAATTTCTTCTTCCTAAATAAGCTGAATCGAAGAAAATGAAAACTAGGGCACGCAGGTTTCAGAGAGAAATTAAATGCTCATTTCAAAGCCATTTTCGAAACCAATGACATCAGGATGATCAGTGAAGCACATAGAACAAGTTTATAACATGAAAAATGATTTCTGGAAAAATAAATTTCAAGCTACCTGAGATTCGAAGCTTTCACTCTGATGACTTTCTGGCCACTTCTCCTTGTGCAATCCACTCCACTTGATCCCCAGATGATGTTTGAATGCTCAAGAAGAGTTTATGTTGGCTGGATAGTGAGTTTCGAAAGCTCCTGCTTCAACTCAGTCAGAAATGGCAATGGTGATTCTGGCACTTTCAGGTCATGGTGAGGGGTTGTTTGTGATCCTGAGGGTGAATGGAGAAGGTCTATGGTGTTTGTTGGTATGTTTGTGAGCTATGGTGAGAGTTTCGAAGGAAACTGCAAAATGAGGTGAAGAATGGCAGTGGGATGTTCTTGCTTGTTTCAGGCCAGGCTCTTGGTGGTTTGAGGTCTATGGAGTGAGGTGAGATGAATGATGAAGATGGTGTGAGTGTTTGAAGGCTGGGCAGAGAGATTCGAAGGCTTATGCAGCTTGGTGTGTTTTTGTGAAATGTGTGTGTGTGAATGGTTTCAGCCTTGCTTAGTGTTATGCCTAGCTTGCAAATGGAAAGTATAAACAAATCTGATTGGCTGGATGATGTGACATGGCCTGCTATGATAGGTAAGTCACCTTTTGCAAAATGTCAACTTCTTTGTAAGAGAAAGTATGGGCAGCTTCTAGGCTAGTACAAGGCTGGTTCTGGTGCAGCATGGTGTGGTGAGAGGCTAGCTTAGTGTAGTAACCAATGCAGCAAGTTGTAGGAAGTGATCATGAAGATTTTGCAAGTTGTGACTTTTTGGTTCACATGTGATTCCTTTGTCCAACCAACCATAAAGCCATGGGCATTCTTGGTTCATTCTGAATTTTATGACTTAGAGAATGTTTGCATACTGGTTTGGAGTGAATTAGAAGTCACATTGGGCTTTGGTTCATGACTTTGCAAAATTTCCATTTGAAGCATGCCTTGAAAATCAATGATTTTAGCCAACTTTGCCATGCCATAACTTTTGATCCAAGAAGAGTTTGATCATGTTCTTGTACTTTTTGAAAAGGGAAAGATGAGATCTACAACTTTCATGACCAAAGTTTTTTCATTTGAAGCATTTTTGGATCAAGAATCAAGGCTTGAAAAATGACCTAAAATGAGGCATTCTTGAAAAGTCAACTATGCCCAAAAAAGTCAACATTTGCAAAACTTCCAAATTCTTGATTTCTATGAACTTCAACCTTCTTCCATGATCAAATAAAGATCATATACACTCAAAATGATGAAGATCACCCATTGGTTGGGTCATTGGGGGCCTCAGATGCCCTGATTTTGCACTGACTTGTCCAGAAAGTCAACCCTTGATCAGATGACTTCCCCATGGAATTTCTTCATGAAAATTGATATGCATACTCCCTATACCATATAGAGACCAATGGAAACAAGAATGACCAAAAAATTTGGAGTTATGGCCTCTGAAACCAAAACCCTAATTTCAGGTCAACTGTGCAGTCAAACCTGGCTCTGCATCCACTCAAACCCTAGTTCTTGTGATTCTTTTGCATTCTTGGCTTTGTGAGGATATAATATGATGCTTGAACACATGTAGACCCCTTTTAATTGATTGATAGCCTTTGGGGTGGCTCAAGAAGCCCTGAGATTGCTCAGATCACAAACCCTAGATGTAGATGACTTAGAACCAATGCAGTGACTCAAAATTGAGATATGAGATGATATGATGGTGTTTATGCATATGAGATGATCACAAGCCATGGTGAGTGGGTGAGGGCAAATTTGGGGTGTTTACAGCTGCCCCTATTCAAACATGAGTTAGCCGTGCAGGATGTAAGCGACGGCTTAACAGGCAAACAAGATAACTTGTGGTTGAATACCAAAGACAGTCCAAAATTTGCACTCACAGAAATGAAGAAGAAAAGGGATATAGATTGTAAAGGAAAATAAAGTATATTGTAAAGTGTGGGCGACGGAGGACGACCGTCGAGCAGAGGACGACTGCTGGGTAAAGAGCAATGACGGGGACAGCCGACATGCTGGGAAAAGTGTGTGAAGTAAAGCGACGACGGGGACGACCGACATGCTGGGGATAAAAGGTAAAGCTAAGACGGGGACGGCCGACTAGCTGGAGAAAATAAAATTATGATGGGGACGACCATCAAGATAGAGTAAGATTCTCTGGGAATTAATGAAACATGACGGGGACGGCCATCAAGTTCACAAAGCAAAGTAACCAACGATGGTGACGACCATCGGGCTAAAGAGAAAAAGGACCACGACGGGGACGGCCATCGGGTTAAAAAGAAAACGGACCACGACGGGGACGGCCATTGGGTTAAAGAATAAATGAAATAAACAGATGATGGGGTACGGCCATCAAAGGTGAAGGACGATCACCTAGCAGGGGACGGCTGCTCTGTTGGGGAATAAAGGAATTATGATGGGGACGACCATCAAAGGTGGAGGACGACCACCTGGCAGGGTATGGCTGCCGAAAATATCGCGACATAGGACGAATGCTGGATAGAAAAGGTCAACGATGGGGACGGCCATCGGACGAGCATGATGGAGGACGACCATCAAGAAGTGGAGGACGACCACTCAGCAGGGTACGGCTGCTCTCAAAGTTTATCATGACATAGGACGAATGCCAGATAACCAAAATCAACAATGGGGACGGCCATTGGATAAAATGATGAAGGATGATCATCAAAAGGTGGAGGACGACCACCTAGCAGGGGACGGCTGCTAAAAACAACGATGGGGACGGCCATCGGATGAGCATGATGGAGGACGACCATCAAGAAGTGGAGGACGACCACTCAGCAGGGTACGGCTGCTCTCAAAGTTTATCATGACATAGGACGAATGCCAGATAACCAAAATCAACAATGGGGACGGCCATTGGATAAAATGATGAAGGACGATCATCAAAAGGTGGAGGACGACCACCTAGCAGGGGACGGCTGCTAAAAACAACGATGGGGACGGCCATCGGATGAGCATGATGGAGGACGACCATCAAGAAGTGGAGGACGACCACTCAGCAGGGTACGGCTGCTCTCAGGGTTTATCATAACACAGGACGAGTGTCAGATAAAAGAAAGATGCTTTGTTGGCGATCTACTGGGGATATAGTAAACACGGACGAGTGTTCACAACCAAGAAAGGAAAGTATAAGTGTTTGGTATTGTGTATAGATTAAAGATGCGGACGAGCATCCTTAGACTATGATACGGACGAGTATCATGTAGAAACAAATACTGACACGTGTTCAGAGATGATGATACGGACGAGTATCAACTGGTTAACAGAGAACACGGACGAGTGTTGAATCTGAAGGGACTCTTCTGGGGAATAGTAGACACAGACGAGTGTCTATATTCAAGAAGACATAAGTGTTTGAAACAGTGTATGGATTAAAGATGCGGACGAGCATCCTTAAGACTATGATACGGACGAGTATCATATGGAAACAAACATTAGACGCAATGCTCTGAGATGATGATACGGACGAGTACCAACTGGTTAACAAAGAACAGAGACTACTGTCGAATCTGTGGGGATATAACTGGTATATACAAGATACGGACGAGTATCTGCAAAAGTGTACCATGAGTAGTGAGCATATATAGATGAGTGTTTTAACTGCTGGGGAGAATGACACGGACGAGTGCCAAGAGAGAAAAGTGTATAATATCAACAAGTATATGGGTTGTAAAAGTGTAAGCGACTGCGCTGGGGATATGACACGGACGGGTGTCAGGAAAGTGTATATATAGGTATGTGTGGGTGCAAAGAGGATGTCTTTGGCTTTCTGCTGGTGATTTGACACGGACGGGCGTCAAGAAGTGTCTGTAATACGGGTGATATGCTATAAAGAGTGTTCAGACGACTTTTACTGGGGAGTGATGATACGGACGGGTATCAAAAGGAAATATAAACTGATGTTTGTGAATATGAGGCCACTGCTTTTGCTGGGGACTCTGGTGAGGATTTCTGTACAATGATGATGAACGGTTATTATCCACAAGTGTCAATTCATAACATGGCTTATGATTATGCTATGCGTTTGATTTTTGCCGTAATGCTCCGTATTAGACGGAATGCTACGCTCTGAGGGGATAGTATGATGCGAATGCTATGATTATGCAAAGATAACAAACCGGGATTCGGATCCCGTTGCTGCGAAGATCTCTGGTCGATCTGTTTGAAAAGGACCTCCCAGCTGGGGATGAGATCATCGGTAGATCTGGTGAGATGTATTCATTTGGGGGTATAGGTCACTGGTTGACATATCCTTGTAATACGGGACCCAGCTGGGGTTTGTAGAAGCTTTCTTCACTCTGTTGTGATCTTCCTGCGCTGCTCTTCTGGATAGAGGCTGAAGATTCTGTGGGGAGATGATTCCCTGACTCCTGTACTCAGCTGAGGATGAAATGGCAACTCGGCTGGGGAATTGTGAGAGGCAACTCAGCTGGGGAGAGCAACAAGAGGCAACTCAGCTGGGGATAGAGCATTTCAGATGCTGAGATTGAGTGTATGTTGATTTGGCAACTTTGCTGGGGAAGTGGGCACCTTCCAGTGCCACGTGGAAGATAGACCGAGTTGATAATGATTCGCCAGCTTGCTAAGACGTAACTTGCATGCCCCAGGTTGCGTTCTGGATACCTGCAATCCTGCAAAGATAAGGAGACGCACAAAAGGTCCCGAGGTATTCTTTACTGGATTTCCGTCATAGGAGTCAAGCATTCTCACGAGTAAGTATATTCCCTGCAAGCATGTGTTTTATTATTATTATTTTTGGGAGAAAAACATCTGTACTTATGCAATTGATTTTTTAGAGACATCAGACATCCTTTGCAAATAAAAATATACAAAACGAAACATGACTGAAAAATCTGAATTTATTAATTCATGTGCCCTGAATCGGCAAGATACAACCAAAGAAACATATCCCCTGAAATGAGGAGATTGTTTACAAATTGAGAAACAAAGTGCTGGCAGTGTTGATGACGCTTTAAGGAGCTTCCTCTCCTGCTACGACTCGTATGACAATGACGTTCTTCTCGTCTTGCTTTCTGAAGAAAGTTGATTCTGATTGAAGCTTGATTTCGTCGGAGCTTTCCAAGTTGTAAGTGATACAGACGAATTCAGAGTGCAGTTGTTCGCTTATTCCCTTATTTTGCATGGATCGCCCTTTCGGGTTTTCAATCCATCGGGATACCCATTTTTGCCTGAGCTGTCCAATGCGGCTTTTCAACTCAGCGGGTGTACATTTCTTGCTTATTTTCCCTTATTTTTGCCCGAGTCTTTTATTCTGTTTTTGACTCGCCGGGATGCCCTATTTTTGCCTGGACTTACATTCTGTTTTTATGTCCAGCGGGTCATTTTATGCGAAGTATTTTTTAACTGCATCTGAATTCACAGGGGACGGGAAATCTTCACCATCCATGGTGCTGAGCATCAGTGCTCCACCAGAGAAAACCTTCTTTACCACAAATGGTCCTTCGTAATTTGGAGTCCATTTGCCCCTGTGGTCTGTATGAGGAGGGAGGATTCTCTTAAGCACAAGATCTCCTACTTGGTACCCTCGGTGCCTGACTTTCTGATCGAAGGCTTTCTTCATTCTTTTCTGATACAACTGCCCATGACAGATTGCAGCCAATCTCTTCTCTTCGATCAGACTCAGTTGTTCGTATCGGGCCCGAACCCATTCTGCTTCACCTAGCTTAACATCCATTAATACCCGTAGGGAGGGTAATTCAACTTCAACAGGTAGGACTGCTTCCATACCATACACAAGTTGATACGGTGTTGCCCCAGTGGATGTTCTGATTGACGTACGGTACCCATGCAAGGCGAACGGTAGCATTTCATGTCAGTCTTTGTAGGTGACTACCATCTTCTGCACAATCTTCTTGATATTCTTATTTGCCGCCTCAACAGCGCCATTCATCTTTGGCCTGTAAGGAGAAGAATTGTGATGTTGAATCTTGAAGTCCCGGCACAGCTCTGCCATCATTTTGTTATTTAAGTTAGAACCATTATCAGTAATGATTCGCTCGGGAACTCCGTATCGACAGATGATATCTCTTTTCAGAAATCGGGCTACCACTTGCCTTGTAACATTTGCATATGAGGCTGCTTCAACCCACTTAGTGAAATAGTCAATGGCGACCAGGATGAATCTGTGACCATTTGAAGCAGTTGGCTCAATCTTGCCAATCATGTCGATGCCCCACATGGCAAAGGGCCATGGTGAAGACATCACATTCAAAGGATTGGGAGGCACATGCACTTTGTCTGCGTAGATCTGGCATTTGTGGCATTTTCTGGCGTAGACACAACAGTTCGCATCCATTGTGATCCAATAATAGCCTGATCTTAACAACTTCTTAGCCATTGCATGTCCTCCAGCATGGGTACCAAAAGAGCCTTCATGCACTTCATGCATCAATAAATCTGCTTCCGTCTTGTCAACACATCTGAGGAGTACCATATCAAAGTTCCTCTTGTATAAAGACCCATCAGTGTTCAGAAAGAAACTTCCAGCAAGCCTTCTTAAGGTCTTCTTATCATTGGAAGATGCCCCAGGTGGGTATGTTTGATCCTCCAAGAAGCACTTAATATCATGGAACCAAGGCTTATCCTCTTTGACAACATCTGCTGCGAATACATATGCTGGTCTATCAAGTCTCGATACTGAAATCTGAGGTATAAAGTTAGCAGCTTGAACTTTGATCATGGACGAAATGGTAGCAAGAGCATCTGCAAACTGATTCTCGTCCCGAGGGATATACTCAAGCTTGACTGTTGTGAAGAAAGTCAATAACCTTCTTGTATAATCCCTGTAAGGTATCAGATGATCCTGGTGGGTGTACCATTTTCCGTTGGTCTGATTGACTACCAAAGCTGAATCTCCGAATACGGTCAATGTCTTGATCCTGAGGTCAATGGCTTCCTCAAGACCCATAATGCAAGCTTCGTATTCGGCTTCGTTGTTAGTGCAGTTGAAAGTGAGTTTTGCCGAGAAAGGCATGTGAACTCCCTTTGGTGAAATGAGGACTGCACCAACACCACGGCCATTCATGTTAACAGCCCCATCGAACATCATAATCCATTCTTCCTCCGGGTCAGGCCCTTCAGTGTGAATAGGCTCTTCATGATCTTTTGATTTAATGAACATGATGTCTTCATCAGGGAAGTCAAACCTCATAGGCTGGTAATCATCGATGGGTTGCTCAGCAAGATATTCAGACAATATACTGCCTTTGATGGCTTTCTGAGATGTGTATTGGATGTCATACTCTGTAAGGATCATTTGCCATCTTGCAACCCGTCCGGTAAGCGCTGGCTTCTCAAATATGTACTTGACTGGGTCCATCTTCGAGATCAACAAGGTAGTGTGGGTCAACATATACTGTCTCAGTCGGCGAGCAGCCCACGCTAAAGCACAGCAAGTTTTCTCGAGCAGTGAATAACGCTGTTCACAGTCGGTAAACTTTTTGCTTAGGTAGTATATTGCATACTCTTTTCGACCAGACTCGTCATGCTGGCCCAGCACACACCTCATCGACTCTTCTAATACTGTCAAGTACATAATCAGAGGTCTTCCTTCGACTGGCGGCATAAGGATTGGAGGTTCCTGCAGATACTCCTTGATCTTGTCAAAAGCCTTCTGGCAATCTTCATTCCACCTGACCGTCTGTTCTTTTCTTAACAGCTTGAACAAGGGTTCGCAGGTTGCTGTGAGGTGAGATATGAACCGTGAGATATAGTTCAATCGACCTAAGAACCCTCGAACTTCTTTCTCAGTTTTTGGTGCAGGCATCTCTTGGATGGCTTTGACTTTATCAGGGTCCACTTCAATCCCTTTCTCGCTTACAATAAAACCCAGCAGCTTACCAGATCTCACCCCGAATGTGCATTTGTTGGGGTTCAACTTCAGCTGGTATTTCCTCAGACGTTTGAACAATTTGAGCAGATTCACCAGGTGGTCTTCCTCTGTGAGGGACTTGGCGATCATATCATCCACATAACATTCTATCTCTTTGTGGATCATATCGTGGAATAATGTTACCATAGCCCGTTGATACGTCGCACCGGCATTCTTGAGCCCAAATGGCATTACTTTGTAGCAGAACGTGCCCCAAGGTGTGATGAATGTTGTCTTCTCCATGTCTTCAGGTGACATTTTGATCTGGTTGTATCCTGAAAATCCGTCCATGAAGGAGAATACCGAGAACTGAGCCGTGTTATCAACCAATACATCAATGTGAGGTAATGGGAAGTCATCTTTCGGGCTGGCTCTATTCAGATCCCGGTAGTCGACGCACATCCTTACTTTGCCGTCATTCTTAGGCACAGGTACTATATTAGCAACCCACGGCAGATAGCTAGTTACAGCAAGGAACCCGGCGTCCCATTGCTTTTGTACCTCCTCCTTGATTTTCATAGCCATGTCTGGACGAGTACGGCGTAGTTTCTGTTTAACTGGTGGGCACTCTTCTCTCAAGGGTAGCTTGTGCACCACAATATCGGTATCCAACCCTGGCATATCTTGGTAAGACCAGGCGAACACGTCCACATACTCCTGAAGCAGGTCTATCAGTTGTCTCTTCACTGAGTCTTGCAGGCAGGCCCCGATTTTAACCTCTTTCACGTCTTCCTCTGTACCAAGATTAATCACTTCAACCTCCTCCTGGTGAGGGGTAATAACCTTTTCCTCTTGTCTTAACAACCTGGCTAGCTCTTCAGGAAGCTCATATTCTTCTTCAACCCCTTCATCAGCTTGATTGATTGGATTGTCAAAGTCATACGAAGTCATAGCCGTGCTGTTGTCAGTGCTGTCTGGGAAGCACTCTCTGCAAGGGTTAAGTTGTTCATTTTAGTGATTGATTTTAGTCTTATTTAGAAAAGTGAAATGAAGTTGTCATTTTGCAAACACTGCCATTTATTTTTTTGTACAAAAAAGAAAAATGGAAAAACAGTGAACGAAAAGAAAAAGACGCGTTTGCAAAAAGATGTCTGATATTTCATTAATTGATCTTGTTTGCACAAAAAGTACAGATGGCCCGATTACAAAATGAGTCTTGTCATCTTGGGCAAGATGCAAGACTTTGATGCATGCTTATAAAATACAGGAAATAATAATTACTCTGATCGAGTAACTCTTATAATTTCCTGGGAAGACCAGTTCGAGACACTGCTCCCCGGGATCTTTGGACGAATCCAGCTTTCCAGGTTACGCTCCTCTTCCAGCTCGTCTTCCAGACAGTTGATAGCATCGGGGGTAAGCATCCCCCCACTGACAAAACCAGGCTCTCCAGCAGCCTTTGCTTGATGTTGAGTTGGTCTGTAACCCAACCCAAATTTGTCTTTCTTCTCCTCCACAGCTAAAACTTTGCCCCAGCCCAGGGCAGTTCCTTCCTCAACAACCTTCCGGGCTTGTTGGTAAGATGACATCGGAGTACCAGATACAGCAGATGCTTCATTCACATTCAAAGCTTCAAACCCCTGGCTCATTGTTTCATGGATCTCTCCATCCATTTCAATGTACTTATAGGTTGCCAGGTGGCTGACAAAAATGTCCTCCTCTCCACAGATTGTGACAACTTGGCCTTCCCACTCAAATTTTAACTTTTGGTGAAGGGTAGACGTTATTGCGCCGGCGGCGTGAATCCAAGGTCTACCCAACAAACAGCTGTAGGCGGGCTGAATGTCCATCACGTAAAAGATAGTTTTAAAGGTCTGTGGGCCAATTGTCACAGGCAACTCAATCTCACCCAGAACCGATCTCTTAGAACCATCAAAGGCTCTTACCACCAGGTTGCTGGGTCTCAATGCCAGTCCGTCATATTCTAACTTCACCAGAGCCTTCTTTGGTAAGACATTCAGGGATGACCCTGTATCTACCAGCACATGAGAAAGGACAGCTCCTTTGCATTCCATGGTTATGTGCAAGGCTTTGTTGTGGTTGCGGCCATCCGCTGTCAAGTCAGTATTGGTGAATCCTAGCCCATTGCTAGCAGTAACATTTCCAACCACAGTTTCCAACTGGTTGACAGTAATCTCTTCAGGCACGTAAGCTGCGTGCAGGACTTTGAGTAGTGCATTTCGATGGGCTTCGGAGCACATAAGCAGTGAGAGGATAGAGATTTTGGATGGCGTTTGGTGAAGTTGATCCACAATTTTGTAATCACTCTTTTTGATGATTCGCATAAACTCATCAACTTCTTGATCGAACGGTGTCTTCAAGGCTTCTTTAACAGCTTGATCTTCCTGCACCGGGCTCTTTCCTTTCGCCTTGGCAGCAGCTTCTGCTTCGGCTGTAGGTCTTTGAACTGGTGGAGCAAAGAGACGTCCGCTTCGAGTGAAGCCTCCGCCTCCCCCCACATTATCTACTTGTGGTGCAGGTGTTGATGTTTCAAGAGTGATTCTTTTTCCTTCGCAGTACACGTCAGAGCCATAGTGCCAAGGGATGGCCCTATTGCTTTCATATGGTACTGGTCCGGGCACTGTGACAGTGACCGGACTGATTGCTGCTGTTGAAGGGACTGTAATTGTTTGTGGATCATAAAAGATTGTAACTGGTGTTCTGATGGGAGCAGCACCTTCTGAATGGTAGGCAGAGTTGTTCTCAGGATCATAAAATATGGTGACAGTAGAGACATCTTCATGATTGATTGCTGGAGTTGTAGGAGCCATTGTTGGAAGTGCGGGTGTTGTTGTTGTAGGAGATTCAAGATGGAATGAAGCTGAAGTTGTAGCAGGAGAAATTGTTGAAAACTGATCAGTTGAGACGATTGATGGAGTACTTGTTGATGAAACCGAAGAATTGTCAGGAACAATAGTTGCTGCAGTTGTAGGAGGTTCTGAAACCGTTGCTGATGATATTGCTGGATTTGTTGGAAATGATGTGGTGATCTGAAGTTGGCCACTCTGAATAAGGCCATCTATGCCATTCCGCAAATTATCGCACCCATTTACCGAGATATTGCAGTAAGCACAGCCTAACTCACACCCCGGGAACATTTGACATTCCAAGAGCTGAGCTTTGATTTCTACCAATGGTGTCCTGATCTGTCCCACACTGGTTATTAAATAAGACGGCTTGTCTTCTTCAATAGCGTTAATCCGGGGACCACCATGGTTTGGCATCGGATTCTTATTGACATTGGGTGGTGGTGCGAAATTCAGAGCCTTGGAGTCTACCAGGTCTTGTACCTTCATATGCAGAGCCCTGCATTTTTCTGTATTGTGGCCAGGTGCGTTTGAATGAAAAGCACACCTAGCATTGGAGTCATAGTTCCTTGGTAGACTGTTGGGATCCGGAGGTGCCAACGTTCTTAGATCAACCAGGTTGAGTTTCAGAAGCTGTGGCAGCAAAGTAGCATATGGCATCGGGATCGGATCGATCACTCTGTTAGCTTGAGATGGCCTCTGTTGGAATGGCCTTTGTTGACTGTTGTTGTTGGTGTTGCTGTTGTTGTAATTTCTTGGAGGATACTGATTTTGCTGATGGAACTGCGGTTGCGGCTGATAGTTTTGTTGAGGAGGTTGATAGACAGGTTGAGGATGAGCTGGAGCAGGAATGGTGACTGCTGCTATCGACCTTTGAACATATTGGGGCCTGCCCCTGCTAGTGTGGATGGCATTGGTCTCGCCATTTCTTCTTGGGCCTGCAAAAGGCTTTCTTGTACTACTGGACGAGCTTGCACCGTTGTCTGAGATCTTTCCCATTTTCAACAGGCTTTCAATTCTCTCCCCAGCTATGACAACATCCGCGAAGCTAGTGGAGGAGAAAGCAGCCAACCTGTCAATATAGGTTCCCTGAAGGGTATTCATGAACATATCTGCCATCTCCCGTTCAGACATTGGTGGTTGAACAGCAGCAGCCAGTTGCCTCCATCTCTGGGCATATTCTCGGAAACTCTCTCTTGAAGACTGTGACATTCCCATTAGGAGGGTCCTGTTGGGTGCCATGTCGAGATTATACTGATACTGTCTGATGAAGGCCTCTGCCAGGTCCTTCCAGCATCTAATAGTTGCCCTTGTCAAGTGAGAGTACCATTCTCTCGACGCTCCAGTTAAGCTGTCTTCGAAATAGAACATCCAAAGCTTCTCATCCATTGTATAGGCCTTCAGCCTTCCCAGAAATGACTGTAAGTGAGTCCGGGGGCATGAAGTCCCATTATACTTTTCGAAACAAGGAGGCTTGAACTTATGGGGGATCCTGACCCCGTCTACCAAACCCATGTCCATAACGTCGAAGCCCAAAGAGTTTTGAGATTCTAAGGACCTCAACTTCTCAGCTATTTCATCCAATCTTCTATCATAAGCTTCTTCCCCAGCACCCATTACTGTGAATTGGTCTTCTTGAGGGTCTTCCTGTAGTACCCTCCCTGCTGTGGCAGTCCCTTGTATATTGACAGGGATGTTGGCCTCTGGATGGAGGTGTGGTCCAAAGACTGGGGGATTAACATGAGGTTGGACCCTTTCATTGTTGCTGGTGCCGGCAGTCCCTATATGTGGATCTTCTTGATTCTGCCTTTCCACCATGGCCCTCAATCTTTCCTGGCTCTGAGCCATGTTGTTCATTACTTCCATAAACTGCGTCATTTGATTCCTCATTTCTAGCCTTTCATTGGCCATTTGGTTTCTGACCTCAGTAAGGTCCTGCTGCATTTGATCCATTAGGATGCCCGGAAGATTGTTTCTAGTTGGGTATCTGTGTGGCCTGTTGAGGGGAAATACCCGGCGGCGAGCAATAATTCCTGAGATTCACAACAGAGGTTAGTAACAACAAAACAAAAACCTACAAAACAAACAAAAGGGTTAGTATGCAATGCAGTTATGCTTATTTGTTCTCAAGGTATCCGGTTTGGCCTTCAGTTTTGACCCTTCCAGACCCTTGAAGATGCTGTTGATGTTGCTTTTGAAGTGAAACTCGATTGGAACAAACTAATACATATATTACAAAAGCAAAATGGTACATAGTTTGTTTACAAATACAAGCCCTCTGAGAGGTCAAAATACATTACAAGAAAATAAAAGTACATGGAATGAAAGCAACAACAAACAAATGGTCAAACATCAAGACCAAACTCATCCTCACGAACTTCCTTGAGAAGTGCTTCGGTCACAGGATCAGCCGGACGCTCCGTGAGATTCCTGATGAGGAGATTCCGGGTCGTAACAGCTGCTGTTAGCTTTTTGTGCTGAGTTTGGTCCCTGGACCTCTTTACCCCTGCTTTGATCTTCAATTCTGATATTTCCCTCTGGGCTGCTGCCAGGGCTTCTTGCTGTTCTTTTGCATCGGCTTCAAATTGCTCCATCTTGTCTTGAACTCTCTTGTCTTCCAAAGTACGAGCCTCGGTGATCCTGACCCACCGAGCTTGGCTCTCCTTCAGATACAAGTCCGTCCTTGCTCTCTGGAACTGGGCTTCTTTGCAAGCATTCTTCAGAATTTGTTCACCAGCTTTAGACTTTTTGATATAATCCCCAGACTTTTCAATCTTAGTCAAATGCTCCACCCTCAACTTCTCCAATCTCTCAATCTCCCTCATACCTTCACTCCTTTCCCGGAGGGTCTTCTGCAAAGCCTGGGTTAGCTTCTCATTTCTTTCTTTCAAGCTCTCAAACTCCTCCAAACTGATAGTGGCAGGGGGTGGTGCTGAGGATGATTCGGGCATATCTTCTATGGTAAAGGGCATTCCAGAGAATCGAGCCCTGGCACGAGACCACTCATAATATTGTGCTGATGCCACATTGCTGCACTTCCCCAAAATGGTTATTCCCTTGGTTTGAACATTATCCCAGGCCCAGGCAGCCTGCCTAACAACAGCCAAACTAATCTTGTTCTCACAATAAAGAGTCTCAACCAAGTCCTGTGCCCTCGGAGTGTGGACCAGTGCATAGCCCAGTTGCCTTCTGAACAGCAGAGGATTATAATTAATGCTGCCCTTAACTCCTATTAGGGGCACATTGGGAAAATGTCCACAGCTGGTGATGATATCCCTGCCCTTGGTGCTTTGAGTGCACCACCTGATATCTGCTGAAGTTAGAACAGTGAGTCTCTTAGCCCAGTTGCTCTGCTGATGAGGGTTTAGGAATGCATCTGTCCTGGGTAGATGCCTGAGAAGCCAAGTGTGAAACAATGGAGCACAAAACCTCACTAACCTCCCCCTCTGCTTTTCATTCCTCTGATGCACCGAATAGTAAAGGTCCCCCAATAAAGTTGGCATTGGGTTCTTCAGAATGAACAGATGGATTGCATTCTTGCTAATGAATCGAGGCTCATCTGCAAACAACACAATTCCATATACACTTAGGGCCAACAAAGCACAAACAGCTTTCCACTCTCCTAAAGAAGCTTTCAGGGTAGCTTGAGAAATTAAGAAGTCCAGATGAAAGCCAGGGATCCCAGCTTTAGAGGTCATATGCTGCTCAACCAAAACAGGTTCCAGATGCAAAGCCTTTGCTATTTCTCCATTAGCAGGAAAGATCATCTCAGGGTTGAAAGGAATTTCTCTCCTGATAGGCATACCAACTAATGAGGAGTACTCTTCCAATAAGGGGCCCAACTGAAAGTCTTGAAAAGTAAAACATCTCAATGGAGGATCATAAAACTGAATGCAGGTGTGGATGAGGCTCCTCTGTGAGGGGTCCAGATCCATAACCATGTCAAGTATATCTCCATAACTCTCCCTGAACAAAGGTATGTGATCTGGAGTGATCAGGGTTTGGATCCTCCTGATGTCTGATAAGTCTGGCTGGAAGAAGTGATAGGTGATGTTGCTTTTCTTTGGAGCCATGATGACAAATGTTGATGAAGATACTGAAGAGAAGGGCCACTGATGGGCTGGAATAGATAGCTGGTAGCAAGTGCTGATGAAGGCAGGTCAAAACTGAAGATGGGGTCAAAACCAAAACCAGATGAAAATGGATACCCTGAAACACAAATAAGCAAATGTTAATATGATGCAATGAGTATGTATGCAAATGAAATGCAAGGGTTTGTGACTGAGCTGGATCTGGTCAAAACTCTGATATAGGTCCAAATGTGTTCAAGAATTCCAGATGGAGGTCTATAAATCCGGTAACCAGGGTGGGGGACTCAAATAAAGAGTCACATGTCCAGGGTTTTAGAATCACAAGAACTGTTCCAACATGGAGTATTCTTAATCAAATCAAAGTAAAAAGGTATTCTGAGGTCAAGGTACCTGCAAACCTGTAAACAGCCCAACCCCCTCACAGGTGGTGTTCTAAAACAAGGATCCTCAGACTTGGATCAGTTATGAGAAGTGTAAACACTTCTAACCCGGAGGTACAGTGTTTACAATAACCATAACAATTCCTCCTCTAATTCATCTCAGTTTCTGAAGGTCAATACTAAAGGTCATCCAGACTTAGCAGGCTTCCTAGATAGCCCTAGCATTGCAGGAAATCTGCAACATAGAGTTCTCAAGAAGAAACCCATATCTGAACCGTGTTTCATATTCCCGCACCAGACCGAGATGGAATGGGAAAGAATATGATTCACTCTAGCCTAGGTGTCACTCAGGTCCCAGGTATAGGACCTTAACTCTCAATGGAACCCCACCCACCAAAAGGAAAACCAGATCCAGCCAGCAACACAGTATGACAATGTGATATAATGCAAAGCTATAAAGAAAGCAATAAACAAAACTGTACATAAAGCAAATAGGCAAAAATAAATATACAATCACAGATAGCACATAACACCCCAGTAAACACAAATCAATCAAGCGCTAGGAGGAACCCACAAAAAGAACCAGAAGCCCTGGTTGCAATATAAGGCTCCCCAGCAGAGTCGCCAAGCTGTCGCTCCCGACAAATGAAACTAGGACAGATGAAGGTACAGTCGCGAACGGTCGGCGAGAGGGAACAATGAGAACACACAGCCGTGAACTCACTGGGGAATGAATAGAGTCGCCAGCTAGGCATTTTTATCCCGGAGGAAAGGCAATGCTGCATAAGCCTAGAAAGAGATGGATAAGACGGTTTGCGAACCAGAGAGACTGAGAAAGGGGGTTGGTTACAACCTGGGAAGGTATTAGCACCCAGATTGTCCGTCGTACTCGACGGGATCCACGCTTAAAAGATTTGTGCTATAAAGGGGTAGTGTCAGTGCAATTTGTGCATAAAAGAGCTGAAAAAGGATGTACAGGTGTCAGTGTAAAAGAGAGTGAAGTGTATAAATGAAGTGTCAGTGTAAGAAATGAATGGAATGCTCAAGATCATGAGGCTTAAAAGAATAAGGCTAGAAAGAGGGGGAATACACAGAGACTTTTGTTCGATAACTGTTAAGTTATGCCTACGTATCCTCTCGTGCAATGAGGAAGTCAGAACACCGTAGTTCGACCCAAAGAGACTGAAAGATGAATTGACTTGTGAACTGCTTACTTGTCCATGCTCAAGTGTATGACCTGTCTGGCTCAGGTGCAAACTGTCTTGCATTAGACGGAAGAAGCGAGCTCTCGTTTGTGAGTGAAGATGATGAGAAAAGAATCCCGAAGGAGACGATTATTGTCTGTTTTTGTGTTTTCAGTCTTTTATTGCTTTTTTTGGATTTTTGTCATAAGTTAATGAGCTTAAGTCTAAACCAATGGATTTAGTAAACTCATCACATCTTCCCTCTGATTAGGGGTAATGAGAGTACCTTAAGTGTGAAGCCAGATTCTCACACTTAATCACCTTTGGTGTAGGATCAAGATCATTAACCTACTTGTGATTATTTAGGTGTTTTTGGTGTTTTTGTTTAGTGTTGAGTAATGAGGTTAAGCCATAATCAGGGATTAAACAGACTCATTACACCATCCTAATAGAAGGATAATAGATGAGAATGTTTAAGCTGAGGAATGCTCCTCAACTTAATCCATGATTAGGGATTAAACTCATGACAAAACAAGCCTTTGATTAAGTGGATTTTATTTAATGGTAAGATGATGAAGTGAATTTTATGATTTGTAAGACAACTTGAGGGGGACTTGTCCATTAACACTAGGGTTAGTCCTTCTTAACCAGTTAAGGAAGAATTAGAACCCTAATGCAAGGCCCAAGTTACAAGTGTGATGTCTTGATGATTATTAGATGGATTGATTAAGGGAGTTAAACACATTAAGGGTTTAACACTTAGGATTAAAGTTATACACTCCATCCTAAGAGAAGGATGCAGGCATAAGCTTAATCACAAAGCCTTAAAGCCTTTAGGGTTTAGTCCCTGATTATGAGATGAGAAGAGAAGACTCAAAAGAGAGACACAAAGGTAAAACTATGAGGGGAGACTAATCAAAACCCTAATTCATTGTCATGCTTGGTTGTTCCTAAGGTTTGTGTGGTTTGCAAGAACAATCCTCAAAGGAGCCACCAGGAAGCAGATGAACAGGATCAAGAGAAGCAAAGTGACTTGCTTCATTCAAGAAGTCAAGTCACTTGAAGAAAGAAAGTGGGAGAAACAAGGATGAGCAAGCTCAATCTCAAACACATATAGGAATGCAGCAATGGATGCAAGAGAGGTGAAAAGAAAAGTTATGAGAAGTGAAGGCAAATTCACTTCTCAAAGTCACTTACCACCTGAAATGTTAGAAAGAAATGCAATGCAATGCAAAATGAGATGAAATGGTATGATGCTAAGCAAAACCAGAAGCATGTTGATGATGATTATGATGTTATGAGATGCTGCAAACATGAGGCAGCACATGGAGATGTTCATACAAGATTATGGATGCAAATGATGCAAGCTAAGAAGCATGGATAAGCATGGAAAGTTATGAAGCATACAAGGCAAATGACATGGCAAATATGTGATGCAATGATCAAACATGCTTCCTACATGTCTTATGATGTCAAATGAACCAAATGGAGGCATGGAATGGCATGGCAAGTCATGTTATACAAGAGAATGCAAGAGGTATGCAAATGGAAGCCCAAATTAGGGTTTATGAATCAAACAACAAACAAAAACCAAAAACAGAAGCAAACCCTAAGATAAAAAATGGAAAATGCCACCCAAAGAAACCCTAAACCTATACTAAACCAAGGTCCAAAGGGGAGGTCTCAACTCTTAACCAATCTCAAGATATGAATTTTCTAAGTTATTAGGGTTTTTTAGGGTTCTTAACAAAAGAAATGCCAAACAAATGGAAAATGTAAAATCAAATCAGGGCCATTTTATCCTAGAAACTACATGCCAAACATAAAACAATGCAAGAAGAACCAATGCCCAACTCTTCCTAGATAGGCAGAAATGAATTTTTGAACCCATGATCAAAATAATGCATAAAAAATGATTTAATTCCATGAAAAATTCTTAAAATGCATCAAGATCAAAAAAGAAATTTGGTTTGAAGGTTGGACAATGTTTCTAAATGCCTTAGAACATTTCATGAATTTTTTTGTAATTTTTAAATACCTAAAAGTATTTTTAATTAATTAATTCCCATTAATCAATTAAAAATAATCTTTTAAATATTTAAAAATACTTTTTTAATGATAAAAAATAAAATAAAAATATTTTTGTGTCATAAAAATTAATAAAACTTTTAGGAAAAAGTTTCATAATTTTTAGGAATTTTTAACTATTTTTAATAAATTATGCAAGTAAAAAGAAAAGAAAATGAAATAAAAATAAAAAGTATGCAGTATGAGTGGCTGAGATTGAGAATTGAAAGATCCAAAGGCCCTGCGTGCAAGTCAACAAGACTGGGGGTATGCACAATCCAAGGCCCAGATTCAAAGTTCTAAAACGCGCGCGATCTAATGGCTGTGGTTCAAAGCTACTTTAATTAATTATGATTAATTTAATTAAGCAAGATTAGGGTTTAATGACCCATCCAGGCCGTCCAAACACGCGCGGGAGAAGCAAATCAATGGCCATAATTCAAAGTTCGTTAATTAATGAGGTTTAGCCCTAATCACATTCAGGCTGCCGGAGAAGACTTCCGGTCGTCTTCTCCGGCGAGCACCTCCCCTGAAAACTTCCCAGCTCACTCAAATCGTATCAAAAATGAAAACTAAGAATTGGGAAATGTTCCTTACACACTCACGAATCAAACCCCTCTCTCAAAACAAATTTCTTCTTCCTAAATAAGCTGAATCGAAGAAAATGAAAACTAGGGCACGCAGGTTTCAGAGAGAAATTAAATGCTCATTTCAAAGCCATTTTCGAAACCAATGACATCAGGATGATCAGTGAAGCACATAGAACAAGTTTATAACATGAAAAATGATTTCTGGAAAAATAAATTTCAAGCTACCTGAGATTCGAAGCTTTCACTCTGATGACTTTCTGGCCACTTCTCCTTGTGCAATCCACTCCACTTGATCCCCAGATGATGTTTGAATGCTCAAGAAGAGTTTATGTTGGCTGGATAGTGAGTTTCGAAAGCTCCTGCTTCAACTCAGTCAGAAATGGCAATGGTGATTCTGGCACTTTCAGGTCATGGTGAGGGGTTGTTTGTGATCCTGAGGGTGAATGGAGAAGGTCTATGGTGTTTGTTGGTATGTTTGTGAGCTATGGTGAGAGTTTCGAAGGAAACTGCAAAATGAGGTGAAGAATGGCAGTGGGATGTTCTTGCTTGTTTCAGGCCAGGCTCTTGGTGGTTTGAGGTCTATGGAGTGAGGTGAGATGAATGATGAAGATGGTGTGAGTGTTTGAAGGCTGGGCAGAGAGATTCGAAGGCTTATGCAGCTTGGTGTGTTTTTGTGAAATGTGTGTGTGTGAATGGTTTCAGCCTTGCTTAGTGTTATGCCTAGCTTGCAAATGGAAAGTATAAACAAATCTGATTGGCTGGATGATGTGACATGGCCTGCTATGATAGGTAAGTCACCTTTTGCAAAATGTCAACTTCTTTGTAAGAGAAAGTATGGGCAGCTTCTAGGCTAGTACAAGGCTGGTTCTGGTGCAGCATGGTGTGGTGAGAGGCTAGCTTAGTGTAGTAACCAATGCAGCAAGTTGTAGGAAGTGATCATGAAGATTTTGCAAGTTGTGACTTTTTGGTTCACATGTGATTCCTTTGTCCAACCAACCATAAAGCCATGGGCATTCTTGGTTCATTCTGAATTTTATGACTTAGAGAATGTTTGCATACTGGTTTGGAGTGAATTAGAAGTCACATTGGGCTTTGGTTCATGACTTTGCAAAATTTCCATTTGAAGCATGCCTTGAAAATCAATGATTTTAGCCAACTTTGCCATGCCATAACTTTTGATCCAAGAAGAGTTTGATCATGTTATTGTACTTTTTGAAAAGGGAAAGATGAGATCTACAACTTTCATGACCAAAGTTTTTTCATTTGAAGCATTTTTGGATCAAGAATCAAGGCTTGAAAAATGACCTAAAATGAGGCATTCTTGAAAAGTCAACTATGCCCAAAAAAGTCAACATTTGCAAAACTTCCAAATTCTTGATTTCTATGAACTTCAACCTTCTTCCATGATCAAATAAAGATCATATACACTCAAAATGATGAAGATCACCCATTGGTTGGGTCATTGGGGGCCTCAGATGCCCTGATTTTGCACTGACTTGTCCAGAAAGTCAACCCTTGATCAGATGACTTCCCCATGGAATTTCTTCATGAAAATTGATATGCATACTCCCTATACCATATAGAGACCAATGGAAACAAGAATGACCAAACAATTTGGAGTTATGGCCTCTGAAACCAAAACCCTAATTTCAGGTCAACTGTGCAGTCAAACCTGGCTCTGCATCCACTCAAACCCTAGTTCTTGTGATTCTTTTGCATTCTTGGCTTTGTGAGGATATAATATGATGCTTGAACACATGTAGACCCCTTTTAATTGATTGATAGCCTTTGGGGTGGCTCAAGAAGCCCTGAGATTGCTCAGATCACAAACCCTAGATGTAGATGACTTAGAACCAATGCAGTGACTCAAAATTGAGATATGAGATGATATGATGGTGTTTATGCATATGAGATGATCACAAGCCATGGTGAGTGGGTGAGGGCAAATTTGGGGTGTTTACAACGAGTCTGGTCGAAAAGAGTATGCAATATACTACCTGAGCAAAAAGTTTACCGACAGTGAACAACGTTATTCACTGCTCGAGAAAACTTGTTGTGCTTTAGCGTGGGCTGCTCGCCGATTAAGGCAGTATATGTTGACCCACACTACTTTATTGATCTCAAAGATGGACCCAGTTAAGTACATTTTTGAGAAGCCAGCACTTACCAGACGGGTTGCAAGATGGCAAATGATCCTCACAGAATATGACATTCAGTACACCTCTCAGAAAGCCATCAAAGGCAGTGTATTGTCTGATTATCTAGCTGAGCAACCCATTGATGATTACCAGCCTATGAGATTTGACTTCCCCGATGAAGACATCATGTTCATAAAAGCAAAAGATCATGAAGAGCCTTTTCACACTGAAGGGCCTGACCCAGAAAAAGAATGGACTATGATGTTTGACGGGGCTGTTAACATGAATGGTCGTGGTGTTGGTGCAGTGCTTATTACACCTAAAGGGGTTCACATGCCTTTCTCGGAAAAGCTCACCTTTAACTGCACTAACAACGAAGCTGAATATGAAGCTTGTATTATGGGTCTTGAGGAAGCCATTGACCTCAGGATCAAGACTTTGACTGTATTCGGAGATTCAGCTCTGGTAATTAATCAAACCAACGGCAAATGGTACACCCACCAAGATCATCTGATACCTTACCGGGATTATACAAGAAGGTTATTGAATTTCTTCACAACAGTCAAGCTTGAGTATATCCCTCGAGATGAGAATCAGTTTGCGGATGCTCTGGCTACCATTTCATCCATGATCAAAGTTCAAGCTGCCAACTTTGTGCCTCGGATTTCAGTATCCAGACTTGACAAACCAGCATACGTGTTCTCAGCAGAAGTTGTTAAAGATGATAAGCCTTGGTTCCATGACATTAAGTGCTTCTTGGAGGATCAGACATACCCAACTGGGGCATCTTCCAATGATAAGAAGACATTAAGAAGGCTAGCTGGTAGTTTCTTCCTGAATACTGACGGTTCCCTGTACAAAAGAAACTTTGATATGGTACTCCTCAGATGCGTTGATAGAATAGAAGCAGACTTGTTGATGCACGAGGTGCATGAAGGATCCTTTGGTACCCATGCAGGAGGGCATGCCATGGCTAAAAAGTTGTTAAGATCAGGCTATTACTGGATTACAATGGATGCAGACTGTTGTGCTTACGCCAGAAAATGCCAGATTTATGCAGATAAAGTGCATGTGCCTCTGAATCCTCTGAATGTGATGTCTTCACCCTGGCCCTTTGCCATGTGGCGCATTGATATGATTGGCAAGATTGAACCGACTGCTTCAAACGGCCACAGATTCATCCTGGTTGCTATTGACTATTTTACCAAGTGGGTTGAAGCGGCTTCTTATGCGAATGTTACGAGGCAAGTGGTAGCCCGATTTCTGAAAAGAGATATCATCTGTCGGTATGGAGTGCCCGAGCGGATCATTACTGATAATGGTTCCAATTTAAACAACAAAATGATGGCAGAACTGTGTCGGGACTTCAAGATCCAACACCACAATTCTTCTCCTTACATGCCAAAGATGAATGGCGCTGTTGAGGCAGCTAACAAGAATATCAAGAAGATTGTGCAAAAGATGGTGGTTATCTACAAAGACTGGCATGAAATGCTACCATTTGCCTTGCATGGGTACCGAACGTCAATCAGAACATCCACTGGGGCAACACCGTATCAGCTTGTGTATGGTATGGAAGCGGTCCTACCTGTTGAAGTTGAATTACCCTCCCTGCGAGTACTAATGGATGTTAAGCTGAATGAAGCAGAATGGGTCCGGTCCCGATACGAACAACTGAATCTGATTGAAGAGAAAAGATTGGCTGCCATTTGTCATGGGCAGTTATATCAGAAAAGAATGAAGAAAGCCTTCGATCAGAAAGTTAGGCTCCGAGAGTACCAAGTAGGAGATCTTGTGCTGAAAAGACTCCTCCCTCCTCATACAGACCACAGGGGCAAGTGGACTCCGAACTATGAAGAGCCATTCGTAGTAAAGAAAGTTTTCTCCGGTGGAGCACTCATGCTCAGTACTATGGATGGTGAAGACTTTCTATCCCCTGTGAATTCAAATGCAGTTAAAAAATACTTCGCATAAAATGACCCGCTGGACATAAAAACAGAATGTAAGTCCAGGAAAAAATAGGGCATCCCGGCGAGTCAAAAATAGAATAAAAGACTCGGGCAAAAATAAGGGAAAATAAACAAAAAAAATGTACACCCGCTGAGTTGAAAAGCCGCATTGGACAACTCAGGCAAAAATGGGTATCGCGGTGGATTGAAAACCTGAAAGGGCGATCCACGCAAAATAAAGGGAGTAAGCGAACAACTGCATTCTGAATTCGTCTGTATCACCTACAACTTGGTAAGCTTAGAAAGGTCCGAGCGTCGGTCAGAATCAGCCTTCTTCAGAAAGCAAGACGAGAAGAACGTCAAAAGTCATACGAGTCATAGCAAAAAGGAAGCTCCTTGAAGCGTCATCAACATTGCCAGCATCTTTTGTTTCTCAATTTGTAACAATCTCCTCATTTCAGGGGATTTGTTTCTTTGACTGTATTTTGCCAATTCAGGGCACACGAATTAATAAAATCAGATTTTCAGTCACACATTGTCTCGTACTCTTTCATTTGCAAAAATGTCCGATGTCATTATTTTGTTAATCGCATTAATACAGATGCGTCTTTCCTAAACTACATGCTTGCAGGAAATATGTTTACTCTCGGGAGTGTCTAAACTCCTATGATGGAATCCAGTAAGGGATACCTCGGGATACTTGTGCGTTTCTCTGTCTTTTCAGGATTGCAGGTATTCAAAACGCAACATGGGGCATGGAAGCTTCTCCCCAGTAGGCTGCCAAATCATTGTTTCCTCAGCACACTTTCCAAACAGTACCAGGGATGCCTTCTCCCCGTCAGAGTTGCCAGGCATCACTTCTCCAACACTTCCTTCAGAGCAGCACCAGAAGGTGTTCATATCCCCATCTGAGTTGTCAAGTATCATCCTCAGCATGATCCTCACAAAAATCTCTAAGAAGATCTTTCAGTGATCTCTCTTCTTCCCCAGCCAAATGCTAGACAGAGAATTACTTCCCCACAGAGTCTCAACCCCTATCCAGCAAAGCAATGCCTGAAGATCTCACAACAGAGTGACGAAAGCTTCTACAAACCCCAGCTGGATCTCTCATTGCCAGAATAGGTCTATCAGTGACCTACTTCCCCATACAGAGTCATACATGACAGATCTACCAATGATCTCATCCCCAGCTGGGATATCCACTTCAAGTAGACCAGCCAGAGATCTCCACAACAACGGGATCCGAACCCCGGATCGGTATCTTTGCATAATCACAACATTCGCATCATATCTTCCCCACAGAGCGTAGCATTCCATCTAATACGGAGCATTACGGCAAAAATCAAACATATTGCATAAACATCGGCCATGATCTGAATCAAACACTTGTAAATACTGAAAATCCATCAACGATATACAGAAAACTCCCCAGATTCCCCGCCAGAGAGCCAAGGCACTTTCCCTAAATATATAGATACTTCCTGACACCCGTCCGTGTCATATTCCCAGTAGAAAGCCAAAGCGTCCCCTTTGCACTCACAGATACATATCTATACAAATTCCCTGACACCCGTCCGTGTCACCTTCCCCAGCATAGTTGCCTAAACACTTTGTAAACCATACACTTGTTTATATTACACTTTTCTCTTTGTGACACTCGTCTGTGTCACTCTCCCCAGCAAGTTAAACACTCGTCTGTACACCACTCATACTTGTTACTCTTGTTTTACTCATACAGATACTCGTCCGTATCTTGTATACACCACTTATATCCCCTCAGATTCGACACTCGTCCATGTTCTTTGTTAACCAGTTGGTACTCGTCCGTATCATCATCTCTAAACATACGTCGGCGTTGGTTTCTACTGATACTCGTCCGTATCATGGTCTTAAGGATGCTCGTTCGCATCTTTAATCCATACACAATGTCAGATACTTTTACCTCTTTTTAGAGTTTAGACACTCGTCTGTGTCTATTATTCCCCAGAAGAGTCCCCACAGAATCAATACTTGTCCGTGTTCTTTGTTAACTAGTTGATACTCATTCGTATCATCATCTCCGAACATGTGTCAGCATTTGTTTCTACCTGATACCCGTCCGTATCATAGTCTTAAGGATGCTCGTCCGCATAGTTAGTCTATACACAGTACCCAAACACCTATACCTATCATTTCTTGGATGTAGACACTAGTCCGTGTTTACTTTTCCCCGGCGAAGTCCCCAACAAAACTTGTTAAACTATTTCCTTTCTATCTGACATTCGTCCTATGTCATGATACCTTTGCGGCAGTCGTACCCTGCTGGGTGATCGTCCTTCACCTTTTTGATGATCGTCCTTCATCAACCCCCAGTGGAGTCTCTATTCATTAGAACCCCTTCTTATCCGACATTCGTCCTATGTCGTGATATCTTTAGCAGCTGTCCCCTGCTAGGTGATCGTCCTTCACCTTAGATGATTGTCCCTCATCTTAACCCCGAGAGCAGTCGTACCCTACTAGGTGATCGTCCTTCACCTCTTGATGATCGTCCTTCATCATGCTTATCCGATGGCCGTCCCCATCGTCGACCTTGTTACCCGACATTTGTCCTATGTCGTGGTATATTCGGCAGCCGTACCCTGCCCGGTGATCGTCCTTCACCTTAGATGATCGTCCCTCATCTTATCCCCAACAGAGCAGCCGTCCCCTGCTTGGTGATCGTCCTTCACCTTTGATGACCGTACCTCATCATTTTATTTCGTTTACCTATAATCCCCAAAGAGTCTTATAGCTTTACCTAATGGCCTTCCCCATCACAATCTCTTATATCCCCAGCTTGTCGGCCGTCCCCGTCACTGCTTTATTTCCCGCCTCCTCCCCAGCATGTCGGTCGTCCCCGTCATTGCTTTATCCCCAGCAGTCGTCCTCTGCTCGACGGTCGTCCTCCGTCGCCCGCACTTTATAATTATACTTTATTTTCTTTTACAATCTATATCACTTTTTCTTCTTCATTCTGTGAGTGCAAATTTTGGACTGTCTTTGGTATTCAACCACAAGTTATCTTGTTTGAATGATAAGCCGTCGCTTACATCCTGCACAACTAACTCATGCTTGAATAGGGGCAGCTGTAAACACCCCAAATTTTCCCTCACCCATTCACACCATGGCTTGTGATCTTTTCATATGCACGAATTCAATCATGGCATCTCATACCACATTTTTGATTCACTGCATTGCTTCTAAGTCATCTGCATCTAGGGTTTGTGATCTGAGCAATCCAAGAGCTATTGGAGCCACTCCAAAGTTCATCAATCACTTCAAAGGGGTCCATGTATGTTCAAGCATCATACTATATCCTCACAAGGTCAAGGAAGTCAAAAAATCACAAGAACTGAGAAAGGCATGGAAGCAGAGCCAGGTTTAACTGCACAGATGACCTAGAATTAGGGTTTTGGTTTCAGAGGCCATAACTCCAAATTTTTTGTTCATTCATGTTTCTATTGGTCTTTATATGTCATAAGGATAATGCATATCAATTTTCATGAAGAAATTCCATAGGGAAGGCATCTAATCAAGAGTTGACTTCTTGAGCAAGTTAGTGTAAAATCAGGGCATCTGAGGCCCCCAATGACCCAACCAAAGGGTGTTCTTCATCATTTTGAATGTGTATGATCTTTATTTGATCATAGAAGATGTTAGAAGTTCACAAAGTTGAAGAATTTCAAGCCATTTGCAAAATTGCCTTTTTGGGAAAATGACTTGTAATGGAAACTTGCCATTTTGGGAAAGTTTTTCAACCCTTTCTTTTTGATTCAAAAAAGCTTCAAATGAGAAAACTTTGGTCATGAAAGTTGTAGAATGGATCATTCCCTTTTCAAAAAGTACAAGAACTCATTCTAATTCATTTTGGATCAAAATATATGGCTTGTCAAAGTTGAGGAAAATCACATAATTTCAAGTTTTGCACCAAAGAGGCAAAGTTGCAAAACCTCTTGCCAAGGCAAAATGTGACCTCAATTGGAATTCTAACCTTTGCACAAACATAAACCAATGCCTAAAAATCAGTTTGGCCCAAGGAATTTCCCATTTCTATGCCTTAAGTTTCAAGTAACCATTAAGCCATTTTTCATAAAAGTGCAAAGAGGGATTTCTTGCAAAATGATTCTCAAAGGATTGTATGATCTCTAGTTGGTCTCAAAACATTAACATGACCTCATGAGGCATCTCACACCAAAAATTCAACAAGACTTATCACATGTTCATGGCCAAAAATCATGAAATGTAACAAGTTGCCATATTGCAAGAACACTTCAAACATGTGATCCAATGCACCCAGCTGTCTTCTCTTGATCCTAGGGTCTTCCTTGACTCAAGCTGAGGCAGGACAAGCCCCAAGATTGCCTCTGACCCGAGCCATGCTTAGAGTACACAAAATCTTGACTTTCTTGCATTTTGCCCATACCAATCCCACAGTGCCACCACCAACTCTCTGCCCAACCAGAGTATGATATGTGGACATCAAGCAACCCAAAAACAGACCACACACAAGCAAGAAGCTCCCACATTGCAGCATACAAAAAAATGTCAAAACCTTTCCCTCTTCGAATCACTCAACACAGCCATCAAACCTCAATTCTTTCTTCACCAATGTTACAAAATGAAAATACACATCATGGGGATCACTCTGATGCTTTTAGTTTTAAAAATGGTGTGAAAATGAACATTTTGTGCCTCTTTGAAATTTTGCCTGTGAATATGTTTGTTTTTAGATTCTCTTTGTTCATGGTGGATAAATGGTTTTTGATGATGGGTTTGGGTTTAGTTTGGATAGGAGAACGTTTCTGGGCAGTTAATTTAGGTTGGGGTGGCCTGTAGAGGAAGCTAGGTTTTTGGTTTCGCCGGAGAAGACGACCGGAACACTGTTCCGGCCGTCTGAGTTTGATTAAACCCTAATTAGGTTTAGCAGCGTAATTAATGAGAGTTTGAATTTGGACCGTAGATGAGGTGGACTGGGGTTGACTCCCGCGTGTATGGATGGTCAGGATCAGTCATTAAACCCTAATCTTTAATTAATTAGTTTAATTAAAATTAATTAGTCAGAAGCAATCTGGACCACTCATTTACGCGCCAGTCAACTCCCTCGAAATAACTTTGAATCTCAGCCTTGGATACTGCATACTTTCTATTTAAATTCATTTTTATTTCACTTTTATTCATTTATCTTTCATATTTATTTTAAAATAGTTAGAAAAATCCTAAAAATATTTCCCTTTGCATTTTTGTTTAAAATATTTTTCTTAATCAGAAAATGATTTTTATTTTATTTTTTGCACATAAAAAGTATTTTTAAATCATTTAAATTTAAATTTTTAATTAATTAATGAAAATTAATTAATTAAAAATGCATTTAGGTATTTAAAAATCACAAAAAAATTCACATTGCATTTAGAAACTTTTAGAAACATTATCAAACCCTCAAACCAAATTTCTTTTTTGTTCTTGATGCCTTTTGATCATTTTCATTGGAATTAAATTCATTTTAAGGCAATATTTTGGTTCAAACTTTAAAAAATTCATTTTGCCTAACCTTTGAGAGTTTGATGATGGTTCTTTTTGCATTGCATCCTTCATAGCATGTAGTTTATAGGATAAAATTGGTTTGATTTGATCTTCCATTTTCAATTTGTTTTGGATTTTTCATGATGAGGTACCCCAAAACCCTAGTAATCTTAGGAAATTCATAACTTGCACTAGGTTAAGAGTTGAGTCCCCTCCTTTGGGAAGTGAACTTGAATAGGTTTAGGGTATCTTTGATTGCATTTTCAATTTTTTATCATGTCATATGCTTCTGATTTTGAGTTTTGCTTTGTGTGTTGATCATAAACCCTAATTTGTGCTTTCCTTTGCATCCATCTTTCATTTGCTTGCATCCAATGACTTGCCATGACATTTTGTGCATCCACATGATACATAATACATCTTAGGACATATTAGAATCATGTTTGATCATTGCATCTTTCATTTGCCATGTTGTATGTCCATTGCATTTCATAAACTTTTCTTGAACTTTCATGGTTCAAAGCATACCTCATTTGCATCCTTATGCTTGTTTGATCATTCTCATCTTTTGTCATGTGTTTGCATCATCTCTTAGCATCATTAACATCATGTTTATGCTTCTGACTTTGGTTTGCATCATGACATTTCATCTCATTTGCATTGCATTCCATCTCTTTTGCTGACTTTTCAGGTGGTAAGTTGTTTTGAGAAGTGAATTTGCATTCACTTATCACAATCTCTTCTCATCTCTCTTGCATATTTGCTGCATTTTATCTTGTGTATTGGATTGAGCTTTCTCATTCATGTTCATCTTATTTTCTTTCTTCAAGCAACTTGTCTTCTTAAGTGAAGCAAGTTGTTTTGCTTCTCTTTGCTTCTTTCTCCTTTCATCTGCTTCCTTCCTGGTGGTTTCTCTGAAGATCTTTCTCTCTTAAGCCTCATTAACCCTAGGAATGACCAAGCATGATAATAATTAGGGTTTGATTAGTCCCCCATTTAGCTTTCACCTTTGTGTCATCTTTGTGTCTTCTCTTCCCATCTCATAATCAGGGACTAAACCCTAATGGTTTTAAGGCTTTGTGATTAAGCTTATGCCTGCATCCTTCTATTAGGATGGAGTGTATAACTTTAATCCTAAGTATTAAACCCTTAATGTGTTTAATTCCTTCAATCAATCCATCCAATAATCACTAAGACATCAAGCTTGTAACTTGGGCCTTGCATTAGGGTTCTAATTCTTCCTTAATTGGTTAAGAAGGACTAAACCTAGTGTTAATGGACAAGTCCCCCTCAAGTTGTCTTACAAACCATAAAATTCACTTCTTCATCTTATCATTAACTAAAATCCATTTAATAAAGGCTTTATTTTGTCATGAAGTTAATCCCTAATCATGGATTAAGTTGAGGAGTCTTTCTCAGCTTAAATGTTCTCATCTATTATCCTTCTATTAGGATGGTGTAATGGGTCCATTAAATCCTTGATTATGGCTTAAACTCATTATTCAACACTAAACAAAAACAACAAAAACATCTAAATAATTGCAAGTAGGTTAATGATCTTAATCCTACATCATGGTGATTAAGTGTGAGGTGTTTACTTCATGCTTAAGGTATTCTCATTACCCCTAATCAGAGGGAGGATGTGATGAGTTTACTAACCCATTGGTTTAGGCTTAAGCTCATTAACTTATGACAAATCCAAAAGCAATAAAAGATTGAAAATAAAAAAACAAACAACAATCGTCTCCTCCGGGATTCTTTTCTTACCTCATTTACACACAAACGAGAACTTGCTTCTTCCGTCTAATGCAAGACAGTTTGCACCTGAGCCAGACAGGTCATACACTTGAGCATTGACAAGCAAGCAGTTCATCAAGTCAATTTATCTTTCAATCTCTTTGGGTCGAACTACGGAGTTCTGATTTCCTCATTGCACGAGAGGATACGTAGGCATAACTTAACAGTTATCGAACAAAATTCTCTGTATATTCCCCCTCTTTCCAGCCTTATTCTTTAAGCCTCATGGTCTTGAGCATTTCAGTCCTGTTCTTACACTGACACTTCACTTATACACTTTACACTTCTTTTACACTGACACTTGCATTCTTTCCAGCTTTAATACACAAATAGCACTAACACTACCCCCTTTAAAACACAAATCTTTTAAGCATGGATCCCGTCGAGTACGGCGGACAATCTGGGTGCTAATACCTTCCCAGGTTGTAACCAACCCCCTTTCTCAGTCTCTCTGGTTCGCAACCGTCTTATCCATCTTTTCCTAGGTTTATGCAGCATTACCTTTCCTTCGGGATAAAAATGCCTAGCTGGCGACTCTATTCATTTCCTTCTCTCTTTCGCTGACCGTTCGCGTCTGTACCCCTTCTGACCAGGTGTCATTTGGTGGGAGAGACACATTGCCAGCACCTTTTTTGTTTCTCAATTTTGTAACAATCTCCTCATTTCAGGGGATCTGTTTCTTTGACTGTATTTGCCCAATTCAAGGCACGCAAATTAATAAAATTAGATTTTCGGTCATAATTCGTCTCATATATTTTATTTTCATTTGCAAAATGTTCGATGTCCTTAAGATGTTGATTGCATAAGTACAGATGCGTCTTTTCTAAATTACATGCTTACAGGAAATATATTTGCTCCCGGGAGTGTCTAAGACTCCTATGATGGAATCCAGTAAGGGATACCCCGGGGTATCTTTGCATAATCATAGCATTTGCATCATATTTTCCCCTAGAGCGTAGCATTCCGTCTAATACGGAGCATTACGGCAAAAATCAAACATATTGCATAAATCATAAGCCATGTTCTGAATCACACACTTGCAAATACTGACATACCATCAGCAATATACCAAATACTTCCCAAGCTGCCCAGCAGAAAGCCGAAACATCCTCTTTGCACTCACAAATACAAATACATGCTCCTGTCACCATTCCCCAGTAAAGTCGCCCGAACGTTCTCTACAGACAAATACATATATATACAATTTCCTGACACCCGTCCGTGTCACCTTCCCCAGCATAGTTGCCTAAACACTTTGTAAACCAAAATACTTATTTATAATACACTTCTTCCGACACCAGTCCGTGTCGTGATCTCCACAGCAAGTTGGACACTCGTCTATGTCTCACTCATCACTTTTTACTCATACAGATACTCGTCCGTATCTTGTATACATCACTTAAATCCGCTCAGAGTCGACACCCGTCCGTGTTCTTTGTTAACTAGTTGGTACTCGTCCGTATCATCATCTCGGAACACGCGTCAAGCGTTTGTTTCTACTGATACTTGTCCGTATCATAAGTCTTAAGGATGCTCATCCGCATCATTAATCTATACACCGTGTCAGACACTTATGCCTTTACTTTCTTGAAATTAGACACTCGTCTGTATCTACCACTCCCAAAAAAGAATTCCCGGCAAATCTTGATAAATTATCTCCTCATATCTGACATTCGTCCTATGTCATGATATTTTTGGCAGCCGTACCCTGCCAGGTGATCGTCCTTCACCTTTTTGATGATCGTTCTTCGTGATTCCTAGCGGAGTCTCTATCCATTATAACCCCTTCCTATCCGACATTCGTCCTATGTCGTGATATTTTCAGCAGCCGTCCCCTGCTAGGTGATCGTCCTTCACCTCTTGATGATCGTCCTTCATCATTTTATCCGATGGTCGTCCCCGTCGTTGATCTTGTTATCTGACATTCATCCTATGTCATGATAAACCCCAAGAGCAGCCATACCCTGCTAGGTGATCGTCCTTCACCTCTTGATGATCGTCCTTCATCATGCTTATCCGATGGCCGTCCCCATCGTCGACCTTCTTTATCTGGCATTCGTCCTATGTCGTGATACTTTCAGCAATCGTACCTTACCAGGTGACCGTCCTTCACCTTGGATGATCGTCCCTCATCCATATCCCCAACAAAGCAGCCGTCCCCTGCTAGGTGATCGTCCTTCACCTTTGATGACCGTTCCTCATCATTTATTTCATTAACCCGATGGTCGTCCCCATCATTTATCTTCAATCCCCAGAGAGTCTTATTACTTAACCTGATGGCCGTCCCCATCATGATACTTCCATCACCCCAGCACGTCGGCTGTCCCCGTCATTGCTTTATTCCCCGGCAGTCGTCCTCTGCTCGACGGTCGTCCTCCGTCGCCCGCACTTTATAATCATACTTTACTTCCTTTTACAATCTATATCCCTTTTCTTCTTCATTCAGTGAGTGCAAATTTTGGACTGTCTTCGGTATTCAACCACAAGTTATCATGTTTGAATAGGGGCAGCTGTAAACACCCCAAATTTTCCCTCACTCATTTCACCATGGCTTGTGATCTTTTCATTTGCATAATTTCAATCATGTCATCTTATATTGCATATTTACTTCACTGCATTGATTCAAAGTCATCTGCATCTAGGGTTTGTGATCTGAGCCATCCCTGGGCTATCTGAGCCACTCCAAAGGCCTTCAATCATCTCAAGAGGGTCCATGTATGTTCAAGCATCATATTATATCCTCCCAAGATCAAGGAAGTCAACCAAATCACAAGAACTGAGAAAGGCATGGAAGTAGAGCCAAGCTTAACTACACAGATGACCTGAAATTAGGGTTTTGGTTTCAGAGGCCATAACTCCAAATTTTTTGGTCATTCTTTCTTCTATTGGTCATTATAGGCTATAAGGATCATACATACATTTTTTCATGAAGAAATTCAATGGGGAAGGCAACTGATCAATATATGACTTCTTGAGCAAGTCAGTGCAAAATCAGGGCATCTGAGGCCCCCAATCACCCAACCAAAGGGTGTTCTCCATCATTTTTAATGTGTTTGATCTTTATTTGATCTTAGAAGATGTTAGAAGTTCACAAAATTGAAGAATTTCAAGCCATTTCCAAAGTTGCCTTTTTGGGAAAGTGACTTGTAATGCAAACTTGCCATTTTGAGAAAGTTTTTCAACCTCCTCTTTTTTATTCAAAAAGGCTTCAAATGAAAAATCTTTGGTCATGAAAGTTGTAGATTGGATCCTCCCATTTTCAAAAAGTACAAGAACTTGATCTAATTCATTTTTGATCAAAAGTTATGGCTTTGCAAAGTTGGACAAAATCACTAAATTTTCACTTTCACACCAATGAGGGAAACTTGCAAATTCACATGCCAAGCATTTCTATGACTTCAAAATGACTTCTAAGCATTACATAAATACAACACATGACCTAAAACTCAGAATGGCCCAAAGAATCACTCATTTTCATGCCTTGATCATTAAGAAATCCAAAAGGGGCCAAAACTCCATGAATTTGCAAAATGACCCAAAGCTTCTCATCCACTTGTGCCAGCTGCCAAAAATGACTTCCATGGACCTCCTTGAAGCAAGCTGATTCAAACCATGCCCTTGTACCATGACTGAACCAGCCCATACCTTCACTTACACAAATGTTGACTTTATGCAACTTGAGCCATACCAATCAAACTGAGCCACACCAACTACTCTGACCAATCACAACTTCACATACATGCCTCAAGGATCACATTTCACACAATCTTGGAGCCTGGAACTAGAGCATTACCATAGTTCACAAAAACCTCCCTCTTTGCATTTTCATTCGAATCTCAACACATAAACATCAAACCTCAAAACCAACTTCACCATTCATTCAGAAAAATTTCATAGAGCATAAACCACCCTTCATCTTGCCCTGAAAGCCCTTGAAACTCAAACACGATTTTCTGACCAGTTGATCACAAACTCACAAAACAACCATAAAAACTCCATCCAAGCTTCAAAGCTTCTTCAGGGAGGTTATTGGAGGCATTTTGAAGCAAGGAAACAGTCAGAAAGCTCCTGGGTTGAAAGCTCCATCTCAGGTAGCCATGTGAATCATTTTTTCCAGAACCTTTTTTTTAAGTTATTAAATGGTTAATCTTGTTCCCCTGAGTGCAATGAACTTTGTATTTTTGAAAATGATGAAGAAATGAGAATGTATGGTCTGTCTGAAAGTTTCACCATTTTTGTTCTTGGCTTCGAATCTTGAAAATGAGTGAAAATAAATTGTTTTTAAGGGTGAGGTTGATCTTAGGAGAGTGAGAGGAATCAATCTGGAGCTTTAGAGCTCCAGAAATGGCCTAGGGAGTGATTTGGAAAATTCTCAGGGGAGGTGTGGCCGGAGAAGATGACCGGAGGTCATTTCCGGCCACCTGAAAGTCATTAATGCCTTAATCTGGATTAGGGCTTAGTTTGAATGTGGGCCTTTGATTTGGTTTCCCGCGCGCGAATGAACGAACCAGATTCATCATTAAACCCTAATTCAGATTAATTAGTTTAATTAATTAGGTTTAAAATTTGAAATTCTCAGAATCAATCCTAGCCATCAAAACGCGCGCGGGTCAACTCCCTCCAAAAATCATTGAATCTCAGCCTCAGGATCTTCATACTTTTCCATTTTATTTGTTTTATTTCATTTTATTTCTATTTAATTTCTACGAATTTTTAAAAATAGTAGAATACATTAAAAAATTCTGAAAATTTTTATCAAATCTTTTATTAATTTTCAGAACCCAAAAATATTTTTATTTTTATTTTTTGCATCAAAAATTATTTTTAAATTATTTAAATGTTTATTTTTAATTAGTTAATGGAAATTAATTAATTAAAAATGCATTTAGGTATTTAAAAATCACCAAAAAATTTACATTGCATTTTGACATATTTAGAAACATTATCAAACTCTCCAAACAAATTTCTTTTTGGTTCTTGATGTACTTTGACATTTTTCATTGGAATAAAAGTTATTAAAAGGCAATATTTTTGTTCTAACTTAGAAAATTTCATTCTGCCTAACCATGAAGAGTTTGATGATGGTTCTTCTTGCATTATATCCTTCATATCATATAGTTTCTAGGGTAAAATTGGTGTGAATTTATCTTTCATTTTCAATTTAATGTGCATTTTTCCTTTTAAGGTGCCTTGAAACCCTAGCAAACTTGAGAAAATCATAACTCCCATTAGGTTAAGATTTAGGTCTCCCCCTTTGGGCAGTGAACTTGTGCAGGGTTAGGGTTCCTTTGATCCCATTTTCATATTTTTATCATGTCATTTGCTTCTGATTTTGAATTTTGCATTGCATATTGTATGTAAACCCTAATTTTGCCTTCATTTGCATTCATCTCTCACATGTTTGCATACATGAACTTGCCATGACATTTTGTACATTCACATGACTTCTAAGACATCTTAGGACACATTAGAATCATGTTTGATCATTGTATCATTCATTTTCCATGTTATGCATTCATTCCATTTCATAAACTTTCATGAACTTTTATGGTTCAAAGCATGCTTCATTTGCATCCTCATCCTTGTATGATCATCCACATCTCATGACATACATTTGCATCACCTCTTAGCTTCATTTGCATCATGAACATGCTTCTGGTTTTTATTTGCATCCTTGCATTCATTTCATTTTCATTTCATTTCATTTTCCTTTTGCTAACTTTTCAAGTGGTAAGTTACTTTGAGAAGTGAATTTTCCTTCACTTCTCACAATCTCTTCTCATCTCTCTTATGCATCTTTTCTGCATTTTGTATGTGTATTAGACTGAGCTTGCTCATTCATGTTCCCTCATCACTCTCTTTCTTCCAGCAACTTATCTTCTTAAGTGAAGTAAGTTTACTTGCTTCTTTTTGCTTCTCCTCCTTCCATCTTTCTTCTTCTTTGGTGGCTTTCCTTGAAGATCTCTTGAAAGCCTCATAAACCCTAGGAATACCCAAGCATGATCACAATTAGGGTTTGATTAGTCCCCCCATTAGTTTAACCTTTGTGTCATCTTTTGTGTCTCTCTCCTCATCTCTTAATTAGGGACTAAACCTTTAAAGCTTTAAGGCTTTGTGATTAAGGTTATGTCTGCATCCTTCTCTTAGGATAGAGTGTACAAATTTAATCCTAAGTTTTAAACACTTAATGTGTTTTAAATCCCTTAATAAATCCACCTAATAATCACTAAGACATCAAGCTTGTAACTTGGGCCTTGCATTAGGGTTCTAATTCTTCCTTAATTGGTTAAGAAGGACTAACCCTAGTGTTAATGGACAAGTCCCCCTCAAGTTGTCTTACAAAGCCTAAAACTCACTTCCTAACTTATACATTAACTAAAATCCACTTTAATAAAGGCTTTGTTTTGTCATGAGGTTAATCCCTAATCATGGATTATGTTGAGGAGCCTTCCTCAGCTTAAATGTTCTCATATATTATCCTTCTATTAGGATGATGTAATGGGTCCATTAAATCCTTGATTATGGCTTAAACTCATTACTTAACACTAAACAAAAACACCAAAATATCTAAATAAATGCAAGTAGGTTAATGGTCTACATCCTACATCATGGTGATTAAGTGTGAGGTGTTAACTTCATACTTAAGGTATTCTCATTACCCCTAATCAGAGGGAAGATGTGATGAGTTTACTAACCCTTGGTTTAGGCTTAAGCTCATTTTCTTATGACAAACCACCAAAGGAAATAAAAGATTGAAAACCCAAAAACAAACAATAATCGTCTCCTCCGGGATTCTTTTCTCACCTCATTCACTCACAAACGAGAACTCGCTTCTTCCATCTAATGCGAGACAGTTTGTACCTGAGCCAGACAGGTCAAACACTTGAGCATAGACAAGTAAGCAGTTCACAAGCCAATTTATCTTTCAGTCTCTTTGAGTCGAACTACGGTGTTCTGACTTCCTCATTGCATGAGAGGATACGTAGGCATAACTTAAGAGTTATCGAACAAAAGTCACTGTATATCCCCCCTCCTTGCAGCATTATTCTTTTAGCCTCATTATCTTAGGCTTTGCACTCCTGTTCTTACACTGACACTTCATATATTTCACTTTACTTTCTTCCAGCACTGACACTTGCATTCTTTCCAGCCTTGATACATAGATAGCACTGACACAACCCCTTTAAGCACAAATCTTTCAAGCGTGGATTCCATCGAGTACGACGGACAATCTGGGTGCTAATACCTTCCCAGGTTGTAATCAACCCCCTTTCTCAGTTTCTCTGGTTCGCGACCGTCTTATCCATCTTTTCTCAGGTTTATGCAGCATTACCTTTCCTCCTGGATAAAAATGCCTAGCTGGCGACTCTTTTCTTTCTAAGTTCACCCTTGTGTGCTCTCACCACCTTCGCCGACCGTTCGCGTCTGTACCCCTTCTGACCAGGTGTCATTTGGTGGGAGCGACACAATGCCATAAGAAATACTCAGGGTAACACTACTGGAGGAAGCCTCTTGCAGGAGGATCCTCAAGAAGAGCTGTTTACTGTGGTAGGGGCTGGAGACGAAGTTTACGACCGTCGGTTGGAGGAAATTGTAGAGAAGCTAAGGTCTCTTGAATCCTAAAACTCCCTAAGTTTTGATGTCATGGACATAGGATTAGTGGAAGGGGTGAGAATTCCTCACAAGTTCAAACCCACGTGTTTTGAAAGATATAATGGCACATCCTGCCCACGCACCCACCTTCAGTCTTTCTTGGGGAGATTGAAAGCTTACACCATGGACGAGAAGCTGTAGATGTTTTACTTCGAGGATAGCTTGACAGGGGCATCCCGAGAATGGTATTCTCATTTGAACAGAGCCACAGTAAGAAACTAGAAAGATTTGGCTGAAGCTTTTATCCATCAGTGTCAATATAATCTTGACATGGCTCCAAACAGGACCTTTAAACACCCCAAATTTGCCCTCACTCATTTCACCATGGCTTGTGATTCTTTCATATGCATAAGTTCAATCATATCATCTCATATTGCATTTTTGCTTCACTCCATTGGTTCAAAGTCATCTGCATCTAGGGTTTGTGATCTGAGCCATCCCTGAGCCATTTGAGCCACTCCAAAGGTCTTCAATCATCTCAATAGGGTCTATGTATGTTCAATCATCATATTTTATCCTCCAAAGATCAAGGAAGTCAAAGGATCACAAGAACTGAGGAAGGCATGGAAGTAGAGTCAAACTTAACTGCACAGATGACCTAAAATTAGGGTTTAGGTTTCAGAGGCCATAACTCCAAATTTTTTGGCCATTCTTGTTTCTATTGGTCTCTATATGATATAAGGATCATGCATACCAATTTTCATGAAGAAATTCAATGGGGAAGGCATCTGATCAATATATGACTTCTTGAGCAAGTCAGTGCAAAATCAGGGCATCTGAGGCCCCTAATCATCCAACCAAAGGGTCATATCCATCATTTTAGGTGTATATGATCTTTATTTGATCTTAGAAGAAGTTATAAGTTCACAAAATTGAAGAATTTCAAGCCATTTCCAAAATTGCCATTTTGGGAAAGTGACTTGTAATGCAAACTTGCCATTTTGGGAAAGATTTTCAACTTCCTCTTTTTGATTCAAAAGTGCTTCAAATGAAAATTTATTGGTCATGAAAGTTGTAGATTGGATCATTCCATTTTCAAAAAGTAAAAGAACTTGATCTAATTCATCATAGAACTCAAGTTATGGCCTTGCAAAGTTGGGAAAATCACAAAATTTCACTTATGTGCCAAAGAGGGAAACTTGCAAAACCACTTGCCAAAGCATTTTGTGACTTCAAACACACTTCTAAACATTACACAAACATAGTACAAGACCTATAATTCAGAATTTCCCAAAGAATTTACAAGTTTCATGCCTTGATCATCAAGATTTCTCAAAGGGGGCAAAACTTCACATAATTGCAAAACACCCCATAACTTTATCCCCACATGCTGAATTGCTTCAAAACTAATTTCATAGCCTTCCTTGATCCTTGTTGTGCACAGCCATGCCTCTGTCCCAGCCTGCCACTTGCCATACCTCAAGTACACCAACTCTTGACTTTATGCATTTTTCCCCATACCAATCAGCATAGCCCACAACAACTACACTGACCTATCCCAGCATGTTATGTGGCAAAGAAGCAAGCCATTTCACATAAGTTTGGAACCTGAATCCTCCCATTGCTGAGCATAGCAAAAAAACTCCCCAACTTGCAAAACCTTTCGAAACTCATAGCTCAGCCATAAAATCTCCAAACTCTTTTCACCATTCAACTCCATATTCATCACTGATCATTTCCCACCCTTCATTTTGCTTTGAAACACCTTGTATCAAAAACACGATTTTCACATTTCTTGAACTGAGTTTCAGCCAACATCATTTAGAGGCCATATAAACTCCAACCAAGCATCACAAACTCTTCAGAAGGATCAGTGGAGGTGATTTGAAGCAAAGAACTGGCCAGAGAGTACCAAAGTTGAAAGCTCAAGTTCAGGTGAGCTCACAAACTTTTTTTCCAGAACCTTCATTTTAAGTTCCTAATTGATTCTATGTGCTCTCCTGATGATCATGATGTCTTTACTTTTGAAAATGATTGAGAAACAAGCATGTAAGAAGCTTCTGAAACTTTTGATGTATTTTCCGTTTTGCTTCGATTCATGTTCTTGATGGTAAATAAATGATTTTTGTTGTTTGATTCTTGTTGGGAGTGATGTGAGGATTATTTTTGGAAAGTTTGAGGGCTTGGGGTTACATATTAGGTGAGATAGCATGTTTGGCTAGCCGGAGAAGATGACCGGAACACTGTTCCAGTGACCTAAGAGTAATTAGGGTTCAGATTAGGGCTCTAATCATAATTAGCGTAGTTTGAATTCTGGCCGTTCAGACGCGCGCTGGTCAATTCCCGCGTCTTAATTTCAAACCTTGGCCCTTGGATCAGTTGACTTCCATTTAAATTCATTTAATTTTAATTTTATTTGCATTTTCTTTACCATTTTATTAAAAATAGCAAAACTCATTTAAAAAATTTTATCTTTTGCATTTTCCTTTCAAATATTTTTCTCATTCTGAAAATAATTTTTATTTTATTTTTTGCATAAAATTTGTATTTTTAAAATATTTAAATGTTTATTTTTATTAATTAATGGAAATTAATTAATTAAAATACCATTTAAGTTTCTAAAAATCACCAAAAAAATCACATTGCATCTTGACACATTTAGAGACATTATCAAACCATTCATACAAATTTATTTTTGGTTCTTGATCCACTTTGACATTTTTCTTTTGATTTTGGGTTCTTTAAAATCAATATTTTGACCCTAACTTAGAAAAATCTTTTCTGCCTAACCATGAAGAGTTTGATAATGGTTCTTTTTGCATTGCATTCCACATACCATATAGTTTCTAGGATAAAATTGGCATGAACACATATTTCATTTTTGATTTGTTTTGCATTTTTCTTTGTAAGGTACCTTAAAACCCTAGCAAATTAGGAAAATCATAACTTTCATTAGGTTAAGAGTTAGGTCTTCCCATTTGGGCAGTAAACTTGTGTAGGTTTAGGGTACCTTTGATCCTATTTTCAATTTTTTATCTTGTCATTTGCTTCTGATTTTGATCTTTGCATTGCATCTTGTACATAAACCCTAATCTTTGCCTTCATTTGCATTCATTCTTCATATTCTTGCATACATGAACTTGCCATGACATTTATTGCATCCAAATGACATGTAAGACATCTTAGGGCATATTAGAATCATGTTTGATCATTTCATCATCCATTTTCCATGTTATTGATTTCATTTCATGTCATATGCATTCATGAACTTTCATGCTTCTTACATGTCTCATTTGCATTCTCATCCTTTGTATGATCATCTCCATCTCATACCATACATTTGTGCCATCTCTTTGCATCATTAGCATCATAAACATGCTTCTGGTTTTGGTTTGCATCATTGCATACTTTTCATTTTCATTCCATCTTCATTTCCTTTCACTAACTTTTCAGGTGGTAAGTGATTGAGAAGTGAATTTGCCTTCACTTCTCACCATCTCTTCTCATCTCTCTTATGCATTCATTGATGCATTTTGTATTTGTACTAGAGTGAGCTTGCTCATTCATGCTCCCTCCTCACTTTCTTTCTTCAAGAAACTTGTCTTCTTAAGTGAAGCAAGTTGTCTTGCTTCTTGTTGCTTCTTTTCATTTCATCTGCTTCTTCCTTGGTGGCTTCTCTGAAGATCTTATTGCAACCTTCACAAACCCTAGGGATACCTAACAATGATAAAAATTGAGGTTTTGATTAGTCCCCCTTTAGTTTTTACCTTTGGGTCATCTTTGTGTCTTCTCTTCTCATCTCTTAATCAAGGACTAAACCTTAAAGGTTTTGAGGCTTTGTGATTAAGGTTATGCCTGTATCCTTCTATTAGGATGGAGTGTATAACTTTAATCCTAAGTGTTAAACCCTTAATGTGTTTAATTCCTTTAATCAATCCATCTAATAATCACTAAGACATCAAGCTTGTAACTTGGGCCTTGCATTAGGGTTCTAATTCTTCCTTAATTGGTTAAGAAGGACTAACCCTAGTGTTAATGGACAAGACCCCCTCAAGTTGTCTTACAAACCATAAAATTCACTTCTTAATCCTACCATTAACTAAAATCCATTTAATAAAGGCTTTGTTTTGTCATGAGGTTAATCCCTAATCATGGATTAAGTTGAGGAGCATTCCTCAGCTTAAATGTTCTCATCTATTATCCTTCTATTAGGATGGTGTAATGGGTCCATTAAATCCTTGATTATGGGTTAAACTCATTACTTAACACTAAACAAAAACTCCAAAAACATCTAAATAAATGCAAGTAGGTTAATGATCTTAACCCTACATCATGGTGATTAAGTGTGAGGTGCTTACTTCATACTTAAGGTATTCTCATTACCCCTAATCAGAGGGAGGATGTGATGAGTTTACTAACCCTTGGTTTAGGCTTAAGCTCATTTTCTTATGACAAACTTCAAAAAGCAATAAAAGATTGAAAACAAACAATAATCGTCTCCTCCGGGATTCTTTTCTCATCTCATTCACTCACAAACGAGAACTCGCTTCTTCCGTCTAATGCAAGACAGTTTGCACCTGAGCCAGACAGGTCATACACTTGAGCATAGACAAGTAAACAGTTCACAAGTCAATTTATCTTTCAGTCTCTTTGAGTCGAACTACAATGTTCTGACTTCCTCATTGCACGAGAGGATACGTAGGCATAACTTAACAGTTATCGAACAAAAGTCTCTGTATACTCCCCCTCTTCCAGCATTATTCTTTAAGCCTCACAGTCTTGAGCTTCTTTCTTCCTTTACACTGACACTCCTTTATTTCACTCCACACCTTTTTTTACACTGACACCTGCACATCCTTTTCCAGCTCTTTTGCACACAAAATAGCACTGACACTACCCCTTTAAAACACAAATCTTTCAAGCGTGGATCCCGTCGAGTACGACGGACAATCTGGGTGTTAATACCCTTTCTCAGTTTCTCTGGTTCGCAACCGTCTTATCCATATCTTTCTAGGTTTATGCATCATTACCTCTCCTTCGGGATAAAAATGCCTAGCTGGCGACTCTTTTCTTTTCAGTTCATCCTTGTGTGTTCTCTCCTTTCACCGACCGTTCGCGTCTATACTCTATCTGACCAGGTGTCATTTAGTGGGAGTGACAGCTTGGTGACTCTGCTGGGGATCCTTATATTGTAAACAGGGCTTCTAGTTCTTTTTGTGGGTTCCTCCTAGCGCTTGTTTGATTTGTGTTTACTGGGGTGTTATTGTCTAATTGTGTTTATGTATTTGCTTTATTGCTTTATGTACAGTTTTATTTACTGCTTTCTTTACAGCTTTATGCATCATACTGTCATACTGTCATTGCTGGATCTGGTTTGTTGTTTTGATGGGTGGGGTTCCATTAAGAGTTTAAGGTCCTATACCGGGGACCTGAGTGACACCTAGGCTAGAGTGGTTCATATTCTTTCCCATTCCATTTCGGTCAGGTGCGGGAATATGAAACACGGTTCAGATATGGGTTTCTTCTTGAGAACTCTGTGCTACAGATTTCCTGTAGTACTAGGGCTATCTGGGAAGCCTGCTATGTATGGATGACCTTTATTATGACCTTCAGAAGCTGAGGTGAATTAGAGGAGGATCTTTTATGGTTATTGTAAACACTGTACCTCCGGGTTAGAAGTGTTTACACTTCTCATAACGGATCCAAGTCTTAGGATCCTTGTTCTAGAACATTACCTATGAGGGGGTTGGGTTGTTTACAGGTTTGCAGGAACCCTTGGCCACATCATACCCTGTTACTGTATTGTTTAAGAATACTCCACTTTGGACAGTTCTTGTGATTAACCCCGGACATGCGACTCTTTATTTGAGTCCCCCACCCTGGTTACTGGACTTCCAAACCTCCATCTGGACTTTTTGAACATACATGGGCCTTATGTCAAGACAGATAAATCAGATCCAGCTTGATCACAAACCCTTGCATATCATTTGCATATATCATCATTGCATCATTTAACATTTGTTTATTTGCTTTTCCGGGTATCCACCTCATTATATGTTGGTTTTGGTTTTGACCCCTTCTTCTGCATAGACCTCTGCTTCAGCTGCCTTCATCAGTTATCTGCTTCAGTTATCTTCATCACCACCTGCATCAGTCTGCCAGAGACTTATCTTTAGCTTCTTCAGCAGCATTCATGACTACTCCCAGGAAATGCAACATATCCTACCATTTCTTTGAGCCTGTGTTGACTGGTATCAGGCAGGTCCAGTCACTTATCACACCTGACCACATACCCTTGTTTAGAGAGCACTATGGAGGTATCCTGGACTTGGTTATGGACCTTGACCCTTCTCAGAGGAGCATGATCCACACATGCATGCAGTTCTATGACCCACCTTTGAGATGTTTCACCTTTCCAGACTTCCAGTTAGGGCCTCTACTGGAAGAGTTTTCTTTATTGATTGGAGTACCTATCAGGGGTGGAATCCCCTTCAACCCAGAGATGGCTGCTCCTAGAAATGAAGAAATAGCAAGGGCACTGCACTTAGAGCCTGCCCTGATTGAGCAAAGTATGACAACAAAGGCTGGGATCCCTGGTTTGCACTTGGACTTCTTGATTTCTCAAGCCATCCTGAAAGCTTCATTGGGAGAGTGGAGGGCAGTCTGTGCACTGTTAGCCCTCAGCATATATGGGGCTATACTGTTTGCAGATGAGCCCAAATTTGTCAGCAAGAATGCCATCCATCTGTTTCTTCTGAAGAACCCAGTACCTACATTGCTAGGAGATTTTTACTACTCCATTCATCAAAGGAATGAGAAACAAAGGGGGAAGTTGGTAAGATGTTGTGCTCCTTTGTTTTACACCTGGCTGCTCAGACACCTGCCTAAGTCAGATACCTTCTTGAATCCCCACCAGCAGAAGAATTGGGCCAAGAGGTTCATTGCCTTGACTTCAGATGATATCAGATGGTGCACCCAAAGCACCAAAGGCAAGGACATTATCACCAGCTATGGACAATACCCAAATGTGCCTCTGATAGGAGTAAAGGGTTGCATCAATTACAATCCTTTAATGTTTAAGAGACAACTGGGTTATGACTTGGTTCACCCTCGCAGAGGACAAGATTTAGCTGAGACCCTATATTGTGAAGTGAAACCTAATTCAGCTATTGTCAGACAAGCATCCTGGTCTTGGGACAACATCCAGACAAAAGGGGTAGCTATTCTTGGAAGATGTAACAATGTTTCTTCAGCTCAGTACTATGACTGGTCCCATACCAGAGCTCAGATTACCAGAATGCCTTTCATCTGGGAAGACATACCTGGACCATCCACAGTACAACCTACAATAACAATCAGCCTGGAGGAGTTTGAGAAGTTGAAGGAAAGGAATGAGCAGCTATCCCAGGCCTTGAAGAAGACTCTTTGGGAAAGAAGTGATGGTCATCTGGACATTGAGAGATTGGAAAAGCTCAGGGTGGAGAATCTTGCCAAAATTGAGAGGACAGAGGACTACATCAGGAAAGCAAGGGCTGGGGAACAGATATTGAAGAATGCCTGCAAGGAGGCCAAGATTCAGAAAGCTAGGGCTGAGCACTATCTGCAGGAGAGTCAGGCTAGGTGGGTCAGGATCACTGAAGCCCGTACACAAGAAGACCAGAAGACTCAAGCCAAGATTGATCAGCTGGAAGCCGATGAGAAGAAGCAGCAGGAAACCCTGTTGGCTGCACAGGAAGAGATATCAGAGCTGAAGCTCAGAGCAGGGTTGAAGAGATCAAAGGACCAGGACATGCATAAGAAGCTGACTACTACCATTGCTACCAGAAACCTCCTCATTAGGACCATTACAGAGCACCCAGCTGGTCCAGTGACTGAGGCACTCCTGAAGGAGGCCAGAGAAGATGAGTTTGGACTGGATGGTTGATTCTTTGTTTGTTGTTTGTTCCTGTTTGAAGTACTTTTCCTTTTGATGTATTTTGACCCTCCATGGGCATGTAGTGTAAAACAGACTATGTATTGTTCATCATTTGTAATATATTTTAGTTTGTTTTCATTTGGGTTTTCTCTCGACAACATCAAGCATCTTCCTCGAGGTCTGGAAAGGTCAAAACCAAGAACCAAACCGGATACTTTGGAAAACAAATAAGCATACTGCATTGTATACTAACTTTGTTTTTGTTTTGTAGGTTCTGTTGGTTATTTATTGTTTCTAACTTTGTTGTGATCTCAGGAAACATTGCTCGTCGCCGAGTGTTCCCTGTCAACCGCTCACACCGGTATTTGACTCATAACAACCTTCTCGGCATTCAAATGGAACAAGTACAGCAGGATCTGACTGAGGTCGGAAATCAGATGACCAATGAGAGACTGGAGATGAGAAACCAGATGTCTCAATTCATGGCAGTAATGACTGGCTTAGCCCAGAGCCAGGAGAGGTTAAGAGAGCTGGTGGAAAGGCAAACTCCTGAAGAGCCTCATCTTGGGACAGGAGGGACTAGCAACAATGAAGGAGGCCAGCCTCGTATTAACCCACCAGAGTTTGGACCTCACCTAAATCCAGAAGTTAATATCCTAAGAAATGGTCAAGGTAATGCTACTGGAGGCCCAATCCTGCAGGAAGATCCACAGGGAGAACAATTTACTGTTATAGGAGCTGGAGATGAGGTATATGACCGAAGATTGGACGAGATTGCCGAAAAGTTAAGATCCTTGGAATCTCAGAATTCTTTGGGCTTCGATGTGATGGACATGGGATTGGTAGATGGGGTAAGAATTCCCCACAAATTCAAGCCCCCATGCTTTGAAAAGCACAATGGTACCTCCTGTCCTCGCACTCATCTGCAGTCTTTCTTGGGAAGGCTCAAAGCTTATACTATGGATGAAAAGCTATGGATGTTTTACATTGAGGACAGCCTGACTGGAGCTTCGAGAGAATGTTATTCGCATTTGTCTAGGGCCACCATAAGATGCTGGAAGGATTTGGCTGAGGCTTTCATCCGTCAATATCAATACAACCTGGACATGGCTCCCAACAGGACCCTTCTAATGGGAATGTCTCAATCTTCTAGAGAGAGCTTCCGGGAGTATGCCCAAAGGTGGAGACAGCTTGCTGCTGCTGTCCAACCACCCATGTCAGAAAGGGAAATGGCTGACATGTTCATGAATACATTGCAAGGGACCTATATTGATAGACTGGCTGCTTTTTCCTCTACCAGTTTTGCTGATGTGGTCATAGCTGGTGAGAGGATTGAAAGTCTCTTAAAGATGGGCAAAATCTTCGACAGTGGTGCAAGTTCCTCCAGCAATCCCAGAAAACCTTTCGCAGGACCCCGAAGGGCCGGTGAGACAAACTTCATTCATACAAACAGAGGCAGGCCTCAATATGCTCACCGGTCAGTAGCAGCTGTTACCATCCCAACACCATTTCCACAACAATCAGCATATCCTCAACAACAACCACCACAGTATCAACAACAAGTTCATTATCCGCAACAAAGGTCGTACAACAACAACAACAACCAACAACAACGTCCCTTCCAACAAAGGCCATCACAAGCAAACAGGGTAATTGACCCAATCCCAATGCCGTAAGCTGCATTCTTGCCACAACTCCTGAAGATCAACCTAGTTGAGTTAAGGACATTGGCACCTCCAGATCCTCTTAATATGCCCAAGAACTATGATGCAAATGCCAAATGTGCATTCCTTTCAAACGCACCGGGGCATAATACTGAAAAATGCAGGGCCCTACAGATGAAAGTCCAGGATTTGGTGGACTCAAAAGCTCTCAATTTTGCGCCTCCTCCGAACGTCACAAGAAATCCAATGCCTAGTCACAATGGGCCTGGGATTAATGCTATCGTGGAGGGAAAACCATCCACATTAATTAACAGTGTTGCACAAATCCGAACACCCTTGGTTGAAATCAAAGCTCAGCTGTTAGAAATTGCAACATTGCCGTTAATGGATGTGAGAGACTGAGAAACGACATAGATGGTCTCAGTAAAGATGGAATTCTTCAGATTACGACAACAGCGACTACAACTCCAACAATTCCTTCATCAACAATCACAGATACTCCTACAACGTCAGCAACCATTGTTCCAACGGATTCTACTACAACTCCAACGATTACTCAGTCAATCACCTCAACGGATACGAGTTCGGTCACAATTCCTTCTACAACAACAACACCCATTATTTCATCAGTTCCTGCTACAACTTCAACACTTGTCCAATCAATAGTACCTCCTACAACATCGGCAACAGTTAATGAAAGTGTCTCAGCGGTTACGATATACTACGATCCTGCAGATATTCCTTCCAACAATTCACAACAAATTGCTACTCCTATCAGAACTCCAGTTACCATATATTATGATCCACACACCATTATGGTCCCCTCCGCAGCTGCTATCAGTCTGGTCACTATCACAGTGTCTGGGCTAGTTCCTTACGAAAGCAATAATGCCATCCCTTGGCATTATGGCTCAGATCTGTACTGCGAGGGGCAGAAAATCACTTTAGAATCATCAACTTCTTCACCTCAGATAGACATTGTGGGGGGAGGCGGAGGCTTCACTAGAAGCGGACGTCTCTTTGCCTCGCAAATACCAAGACCCCTTGCTGAAGCAGAAGCTGCTGCTAAGGCAAGAGGGAAGAGCCTGGTGCAAGAAGAAGCAGTTGCTAAAGAAGCTTTGAAGACTCCTTTTGATCAAGAGGTTGATGAATTCATGCGGATCATCAAAAAGAGTGATTATAAGATGGTGGACCAGCTTCACCAAACACCTTCCAAAATCTCCATACTATCATTGCTAATGTGCTCCGAGGCTCACCGGAACGCACTATTAAAGGTCCAACATGCAGCTTATGTGCCAAAGGAGATTACTGTCAATCAGTTAGAGGCCGTGGTTGGAAATGTCAACGCTAGTCATGGACTAGGATTTACCAACACTGATCTGACAACGGAAGGTCGCAATCACAACAAGGCTTTGCACATTACCTTGGAGTGTAAGGGTGCAGTCCTTTCTCACGTGTTGGTAGACACAGGGTCGTCACTTAATGTCCTACCCAAGAAAGCCCTTGTGAAGCTGGAGTATGAAGGATTGGCACTATGCCCAAGCAACTTGGTAGTGAGAGCCTTTGACGGTTCTAAAAGATCAGTTCTGGGAGAGATAGAGTTACCAATAATGATTGGCCCACAGGTTTTCAAAATGACCTTCTTTGTGATGGATATACAGCCTGCCTACAGCTATCTATTGGGTAGACCATGGATACACGCCGCTGGCGCCGTGACGTCAACCCTTCACCAGAAGTTAAAATTCGAGTGGGAGGGCCAAGTCATTACCATTTGTGGGGAGGAGGATATCTTCGTTAGCCAGCTGGCTACTTTCAAATACATTGAAATGGATGGGGAGATCCATGAAACCATGAGCCAAGGGTTTGAGGCCCTCAATATCAATGAAACATCTGTTGTGTCTGGGACCTCCATCACATCATATCAACAAGCCCGGAAGGTTGTTGAGGAAGGTACCGCCCAAGGCTGGGGCAAGCTGCTGCCCGTGGAGAAGAAAGAGGACCGATTCGGGTTGGGTTATAGACCAACTCGACAAGATCAACCAGAGGCTGCAAAGGAGCCCAAGTTTGTCAGCGGGGGAATGCTCACCCCGGATGCTGTGAATAGTTTGGAAGATGAGTCAGAAGACGAGCGCAACCTGGAAAGCTAGATACGTCCAAGGATCCCGGGGAGCCGTGTCTCAAACTGGTCTTCCCAAGAAATTATAAGAGTTACTCCCGTAGAGTAATTATTATTTCCTGTTTTTAAAGCATGCATCAAGTCATGCGTCTTGCCCAAGATGTCAGGACTCATTTTGTAATCGGGCCATCTTGTATTTTGTGCAAAGATCAATTAATGAATATCATGACATCTTTTGCAAATGAGTCTTTTCTTTTCCGCTCACTGTTTTTCATTTTTCATTTTTTGTACAAAAATAAAATGGCAATGTTTTTCAAAATGATAACTTCATTTCCACTTTTTTTAACAAGATAAAACTAATCACTAAAATGAACAAATCTAAAACCCTTGCAGAGAGTACCCTCCAGACTGCACCGACAACAACACTGCTATGACTTCGTATGACTTTGACAATCTGATTAATCAAGCCGACGAAGGGGTTGAAGAAGATTATGAACTACTTGAAGAGCTAGCCAGGTTGTTGAGACAAGAGGAGAAGGTTATCACTCCTCATCAGGAGGAGGTTGAAACGGTTAATCTTGGTACGGAAGAAGACTTGAAAGAAGTTAAGATCGGGGCCTGCCTGCAAGATTCAGTAAAAGAGCAACTTATTGACATGCTTCGGGAGTATGTGGATGTTTTTGCTTGGTCTTATCAGGATATGCCAGGGTTGGACACCGACATTGTTATGCACAAGCTGCCTCTAAAGGAAGATTGTCCGCCGGTAAAACAGAAGTTGCGCTGTACTCGCCTAGATATGGCAATGAAGATCAAAGAAGAGGTACAAAAATAGTGGGACGTCGGTTTCCTTGCTGTAACTAGCTATCCGCCGTGGGTTGCTAACATTGTACATGTGCCTAAAAAGGATGGCAAGGTAAGGATGTGTGTCGATTACCAGGATCTGAACAGAGCCAGTCCGAAGGATGACTTCCCTTTACCTCACATTGATGTATTGGTCGACAATACGGCTCAGTTCTCAGTGTTCTCCTTCATGGATGGATTTTCAGGATATAATCAGATCAAAATGTCACCTGAAGACATGGAGAAGACAACTTTCATCATACCCTGGGGCACATTCTGTTATAAGGTGATGCCAATCGGACTGAAGAATGCTGGTGCCACTTATCAATGGGCTATGGTAACATTATTCCATGACATGATCCATAAAGAAATTGAATGTTATATGGATGACATGATTGCCAAGTCCCTCACAGAAGAAGACCACCTGGTGAATCTGTTGAAGCTATTCAAGCGTCTGAGGAAGTACCAGTTGAAGTTGAACCCCAATAAGTGTACATTCGGGGTACGATCTAGTAAGCTGCTGGGATTTATTGTAAGTGAGAAAGGGATTAAAGTTGACCCTGACAAAGTCAAAGCCATTCATGAAATGCCTGCACCGAAGACTGAAAAGGAAGTTCGGGGGTTCTTAGGTAGATTGAACTACATTTCGAGGTTCATATCTCATCTTACTGCAACTTGTGAACCCTTGTTCAAATTGTTGAGAAAAGAACAAACGGTCAGGTGGAATGAAGACTGCCAAAGGGCTTTTGACAAAGTCAAGGAATACTTACAAGATCCTCCCATCCTTATGCCTCTAGTTGAAGGAAGACCTCTGATAATTTACTTAACAGTATTAGAAGAGTCAATGGGGTGTGTGTTGGGCCAGCATGACGAGTCTGGTCGAAAAGAGTATGCAATAAACTACCTAAGCAAAAAGTTTACCGACTGTGAACAACGTTATTCATTGCTCGAGAAAACTTGTTGTGCTTTAGCGTGGGCTGCTCGCCGACTAAGGCAGTATATGTTGACCCACACTACTTTATTGATATCCAAGATGTATCCGGTCAAGTACATATTTGAGAAGCCAGCACTTACCGTACGGGTTGCAAGATGGAAAATGATTCTCACAGAATATGACATTCAGTACACATCTCAGAAGGCCATCAAAGGTAGTGTATTGTCGGATTATCTTGCTGAGCAACCCATTGATGATTACCAGCCTATGAGATTTGACTTCCCCGATGAAGACATCATGTTCATAAAAGCAAAAGATCATGAAGAGCCTATTCACACTGAAGGACCTGACCCAGAAGAAGAATGGACTATGATGTTTGATGGGGCTGTTAATATGAATGGTCGCGGTGTTGGTGCAATACTCATTACACCTAAGGGAGTTCACATGCCTTTCTCGGCAAAGCTTACCTTCAACTGCACTAACAACGGAGCTGAATACGAAACTTGTACCATGGGTCTTGAGGAAGCCATTGACCTCAGGATCAATACTTTAACTGTGTTCGGAGATTCAGCTCTGGTAATCAATCAAACCAACGACAAATGGTATACTCACCAGGAGCATCTGACACCTTACCGGGATTATACAAGGAGGTTGCTCACATTCTTCACTACAGTCAAGCTTGAGTATATCCCTCGAGATGAAAATCAATTTGTAGATGCTCTGGCTACCATTTCATCAATGATCAAAGTTCAAGCCGCCAACTTTGTACCTCAAATTTCAGTATCCAGACTTGACAGGCCATCATATGTATTCTCAGCAGACCTTGCTACTGATGATAAGCCTTGGTTCTATGACATCAAATGCTTCTTGGAGGATTAAACATACCCACCTGGGGCATCATCCAATGACAAGAAGACGTTAAGAAGGCTAGCTGGTAGTTTCTGTAGATGTTTAGAATTGGCAGAATTTTTGACCAACAAGAAGTGTTGAACTTAGTTCAGTATGTCACATCAGATGTTGTGACATTATCAAACAGAGTATAAGTAAATGAACTTAATTCAGGATGTCACACCAGATGTTGTGACATTGTATTAGTTAATGAAGTAAGTTCAGTTTTCAGGATGTCACACCAGATGTTGTGACATCTCAAACCTGCTACCAGAATTAATTAATGCTTAACAGAACTGAGTAAATTCAGGGAATTTATCTGGAATTAATTATGAATGGATAAAACAGAAGAAGGCGCATCTGTAGGGAGATTGGTTATATGATTTCCGTATAATCAGAAGAACTGACTCACCTAGAATCAAGGAAGTAACAAACCCTAATTCAAGGTGATGGCAGCATGCGTATCAGGATTGGATAACCTACAGAAAGTCCAAAATCCAAGCATCTATTTAACCAATAGAAACTCTCAGAATAGAGTATGAAATTAAGAAGACAAAATAGGGTGTTTGTGTTTTAATAGCAGGTTGTTTATTTGTATCACTTTATGAGCTTTTAAGCAAAAGTGTATTGTGTCTTGATTGAAACTGTGAAGTAAGATCAAGCTGTTTTGTTTGAAGTATGACTTCAATTTTATTAAACTTGTAAACATATCACCGTGTGATTGAGGGGGAATGAGTTGGTACTCATATCTAAGTTGTGTCTTAGGTAGAAATTTCCTTGGGTAGATATTAAGTGAAAGATTAAACTGAGTGGTTTAAGTCTAGAATTAATATTACTTATATTGGATTTCCTTCCTGGCTTGGTAGCCCCCAGATGTAAGTGTGGTTATACACTGAACTGGGTTAACAATTTCCTGTGTTGTTTAATTTTCCTGCACTTTAAGTTTTGTTCAAGTCTTCAAATGTTTAAACATCTCATTCGACATCACGTACCTTATCCCAAAATTTCAGTTTCTTCCTGAATGCTGATGGTTCCTTGTACAAAAGAAACTTTGATATGGTACTTCTCAGATGTGTTGATAAGGCAGAAGCAAACTTGCTGATGCACGAGGTGCACGAAGGATCTTTTGGTACCCATGCCGGAGGGCATGCTATGGCTAAAAAGTTGCTAAGATCAGGCTATTACTGGATCGCAATGGATGCAGACTGTTGTGCTTATGCCAGGAAATGCCATAAATGCCAGATTTATGTAGATAAAGTGCATGTGCCTCCGAATCCTTTGAATATGATGTCTTCACCTTGGCCCTTTGCCATGTGGGGCATTGATATGATTGGGAAGATTGAACCGACTGCTTCAAATGGTCACAGATTTATCCTGGTTGCCATTGACTATTTTACCAAGTGGGTTGAAGCAGCTTCATATGCAAACGTCACCAGGCAAGTAGTAGCCCGATTCTTGAAGAGAGACATCATTTGTCGGTATGGAGTGCCCGAGCGAATCATTAATGATAATGGTTCCAACTTGAACAACAAAATGATGGCAGAACTGTGACGGGACTTCAAAATCCAACACCACAACTCTTTTCCTTACAGGCCAAAGATGAATGGAGTTGTTTAGGAAGCTAACAAGAAAATCAAGAAAATTGTGCAGAAGATGGTAGTCACCTAAAAAGACTGGCATGAAATGTTACCATTTGCCTTGCATGGGTACCGTACGTCAATCAGAACATCCACTGGGGCAACACTGTATCAGCTTGTGTATGGTATGGAGGCAGTCCTACCTGTTGAAGTTGAACTACCCTCCTTGCGGGTACTAATGGATGTCAAATTGAATGAAGCAGAATGGGTCTGATCCCGGTACGAACAACTGAATCTGATAAAAGAAAAGAGATTAGATGCAATTTGTCATGGGTAGTTATATCAGAAGAGAATGAAGAAAGCCTTCGATCAGAAAGTCATGCTTCGGGAATACCAAGTAGGAGATCTTGTGCTGAAAAGACTCCTTCCTCCTCATACGGACCACAGGGGCAAATGGACTCCGAATTACGATGGTCCATTCATAGTAAAGAAAGTTTTCTCTGGTGGAGCACTAATGCTCAGTACTATGGATGGTGAAGACTTCATGTCCCCTGTGAATTCAGATGATGTTAAAAACTACTTCGCATAAAATGACCCGCTGGACATAAAAACAGAATGTAAGTCCAGGCAAAAATAGGGCATCCCGGCGAGTCAAAAACAGAATAAAAGACTCGGGCAAAATAAGGGAAAAAAATGTACACCCGCTGAGTTGAAAAGCCGCATTGGATAGCTCAGGCAAAAATGGGTATCGTAGTGGATTGAAAACCCGAAAGGGCGATCCACGCAAAATAAGGGAATATTCGTCTGTATCACTTACAACATGGCAAGCTTCGAAAGGTTCAAGCATCGGTCAGAATCAGCCTCCTTCAAAAAGCAAGATGAGAAGAACGTCAATGTCATATGAGTCATAGCAAAAGGGAAGCTCACTGAAGCGTCATCAACATTGCCAGCACCTTTTTGTTTCTCAATTTGTAACAATCTCCTCATTTCAGGGGGTCTGTTTCTTTAACTGTACTTGCCAATTCAGGGCACCCAAATTAATAAAATCAGATTTTCAGTCACACTTTGTCTCGTACATTTTATTTTCATTTGCAAAAATGTCCAATGTCCTTTGATTGCATAAATACAGATGCGTCTTTTCTAAATTACATGCCTACAGGAAATATATTTGCTCCCGGGAGTGTCTAAACTCCTATGATGGAATCCAGTAAGGGAAACCTCGGGATGCTTGTACGTTTCTTTGTCATAACAGGATTGCAGGTATTCAGAACACAACTTAGGGTATGAAAGCTTTTCCCCAACAAGCTACCAAATCACTATTTCCTCAGCACATCTTCCAAACAACACCAGAGTTGCTTTCTCCCCAACTGAGTTGCCAGACTGCATCATCTTCAGCAAAGTCACAGAAGTCTCTAGGAAGATCGTTCAGTGATCATTCCTCCTTAGTAAGATGTTAGACAGGGAACCATCTCCCTGTAGAGTTTCAACCTCTATCTAGAAAAGCATTGTCAAACGATCTCACAACAAAGTGATGAAAGCCTCCACAGACCCCAGCTGGGCTCCTCACAACCAAAATAGGTCTATCAGTGACTTAATCCCCAAACAGAGTCAGATCTACCAGTAATCTCATGCCCAGCTGGGACATTCCTTTCAAGCAGATCAGCCAGAGATCTCCACAAGCAACGGAATCCGAATCCCATATCGTTACCTTTTGCATAATCATAGCATTCGCATCATATTTCCCCTCAGAGCGTAACATTCCGTCTAATACGGAGCATTACGGCAAAAATCAAACATATTGCATAATCACAAGTCAGGTTCAAACCAGTCACCTGTAAATACCGACAATACCTCATCAGTGATATACAAATACCTCTCAAATCCCCCAGCAGAAAGCCAAAGCGTGCCCTTTGCACTCTCGAAATACAAATATATGCTCATTTGGCACTCATCCGTGTCATCATTCCCTAGTAAAGTCGCCCGAACATTCTCTACAAACAAATATCTATACACTCTTTAGACACTCGTCTGTGTCTACCATTCCCCAGAAGAGGTCCCAGCAAATCCCCAGTGAAAAGCAAAATTATTTCCTTTCTATCTGACACTCGTCCTATGTCATGATATTTTCGGCTGCCGTACCCTGCCAGGTGATCGTCCTTCACCTTTTGATGACCGTCCCTCATCATTTCCCCAGCGGAGTCTCCATTATTGGAACCCTTTCGTATCCGGAATTCATCCTATGTCATGATATGTTAGCAGCCGTACCCTGCTAGGTGATCGTCCTTCACCTTTTGATGATCGTCCTTCATCATTTTATCTGATGGCCGTCCCCATCGCCGATCTTGTTATCTTACATTCGTCCTATGTCATGATAAACCCCGAGAGCAGCCGTACCCTGCTAGGTGATTGTCCTTCACCCTTTTGATGATCGTCCTTCATCACGTTTATCCGATGATCATCCCCATCGTCGACCTTTTCTATCCGGCATTCGTCCTATGTCGTGATACTTTCGGCAACCGTACCTTGCCAGGTGATCGTCCTTCACCTTAGATGACCGTTCCTCATCTTATCCCCGACAGAGCAGTCGTCCCCTGCCAGGTGATCGTCCTTCACCTTTGATGACCGTCCCTCATCAATTATTTCTTCAAACCTGATGGTCGTCCCCATCATTGCCATTACCACTAATCCCCAGAGAGTCTTGTTACTTTGCTTGATGGTCGTCCCCATCACGATATCTTTACTCTCCCCAGCATGTCGGCCGTCCCCGTTATTGCTTCATCCCCAACAGTCGTCCCCTGCCCGACGGTCAGCCTCCGTTACCCGCACTTTATAATCATACTTTACTTCCTCTTACAATTTATATCCCCTTCTTTCTCCCCTGCGAGTGCAAATTTTGGACTATCTTTGGTATTCAACCACAAGTTATCTTGTTTATCTGTTAAGTCGTCGCTTACATCCTACACAGCTAACTCATGCTTGAATAGGGGCAGCTGTAAACACCCCAAATTTTCCCGCACTCATTTTACCATGGCTTTTGATTCTTTCATATGCATAAGTTCAATCATATCATCTCATATTGCATTTTTGCTTCACTGCATTGGTTCAAAGTCATCTGCATCTAGGGTTTGTGATCTGAGCCATCCCTGAGCCATTTGATCCACTCCAAAGGTCTTCAATCATCTCAAGAGGGTCTATGTATTTTCAATCATCATATTTTATCCTCCAAAGATCAAGGAAGTCAAAGGAACACAAGAACTGAGGAAGGCATGGAAGTAGAGCCAAGCTTAACTACACAGATGACCTAAAATTAGGGTTTTGGTTTCAGAGGCCATAACTCCAAATTTTTTGGCCATTCTTGTTTCTTTTGGTCTCTATATGATATAAGGATCATGCATACCAATTTTCATGAAGAAATTCAATGGGGAAGGCATCTGATCAATAGATGACTTCTTGAGCAAGTCAGTGCAAAATCAGGGCATCTGAGGCCCCCAATCATCCAACCAAAGGGCCTTCTCCATCATTTTAGGTGTATATGATCTTTATTTGATCTTATAAGAAGTTAGAAGTTCACAAAATTGAAGAATTTCAAGCCATTTGCAAAATTGCCATTTTGGGAAAGTGACTTGTAATGCAAACTTGCCATTTTGGGAAAGATTTTCAACTTCCTCTTTTTGATTCAAAAGTGCTTCAAATGAAAAATTCTTGGTCATGAAAGTTGTAGATTGGATCATTCCCTTTTCAAAAAGTACAAGAACTTGGTCTAATTCATCATAGAACTCAAGTTATGGCCTTGCAAAGTTGGGAAATATCACAAAATTTCACTTATGTGCCAAAGAGGGAAACTTGCAAAACCACTTGCCAAAGCATTTTGTGACTTCAAACACACTTCTAACCATTACACAAACATAGTACATGACCTATAATTCAGAATTTCCCAAAGAATTTACAAGTTTCATGCCTTGATCATCAAGATTTCTCAAAGGGGGCAAAACTTCACATAATTGCAAAACACCCCATAACTTTATCCCCACTTGCTGAATTGCTTCAAAACCAATTTCATAGCCTTCCTTGATCCTTGCTGCGCACAGCCATGCCTCTGTCCCAGCCTGCCACTTGCCCATACCTCAAGTACACCAACTCTTGACTTTATGCATTTTGCCCCATACCAATCACCATAGCCCACAACAACTACACTGACCTATCCCAGCATGTTATGTGGCAAAGAAGCAAGCCATTTCACATAAGTTTGGAACCTGAATCCTCCCATTGCTGAGCATAGCAAAAAAACTCCCCAACTTGCAAAACCTTTCGAAACTCACAGCTCAGCCATAAAATCTCCAAACTCTTTTCACCATTCAACTCCATATTCATCACTGATCATTTCCCACCCTTCATTTTGCTTTGAAACACCTTGTATCAAAAACACGATTTTCACATTTCTTAAACTGAGTTTCAGCCAACATCATTTAGAGGCCATATAAACTCCAACCAAGCATCACAAAATCTTCAGAAGGATCAGTGAAGGTGATTTGAAGCGAAGAACTGCCCAGAGAGTACCAAAGGTGAAAGCTCAAGTTCAGGTGAACTCAAGAACTTTTTTTCCAGAACCTTCATTTTAAGTTCCTAATTGATTCTATGTGCTCTCCTGATGATCATGATGTCTTTACTTTTGAAAATGATTGAGAAACAAGCATGTATGAAGCTTCTGAAACTTTTGATGTATTTTCCGTTTTGCTTCGATTCATGTTCTTGATGGTAAATAAATGATTTTTGATGTGAGGATCATTTCTGGAAATTTTGAGGGCTTGGGGTTACGTATTAGGTGAGATAGCATGTTTGGCTAGCCGGAGAAGATGACCGGAACATTAGGGTTTAGATTAGGGCTCTAATCATAATTAGCGTAGTTTGAATTCTGGCCATTCAGATGCACGTGCTGGTTAATTCCCGCGTCTTAATTTCAAACCCTGGCCCTTGGATTAGTTGACTTCCATTTAAATTCATTTAATTTTAATTTTATTTGCATTTTCTTTACCATTTTACTAAAAATAGCAAAACTCATTTAAAAAATTTTATCTTTTGCATTTTCCTTTCAAATATTTTCTCATTCTGAAAATAATTTTTATTTTATTTTTTGCATAAAATTTGTATTTTTAAAATATTTAAATGTTTATTTTAATTATTTAATGGAAATTAATTAATTAAAATACCATTTAAGTTTCTAAAAATCACCAAAAAAATCACATTGCATCTTGACACATTTAGAGACATTATCAAACCATTCATACAAATTTATTTTTGGTTCTTGATCCACTTTGACATTTTTCATTTAATTTAGGGTTCTTTAAAATCAATATTTTGACCCTAAATTAGAAAAATCTTTTCTGCCTAACCATGAAGAGTTTGATAATGGTTCTTTTTGCATTGCATTCCACATACCATATAGTTTCTAGGATAAAATTGGCATGAATTCATCTTTCATTTTTGATTTGTTTTGCATTTTTCTTTGTAAGGTACCTTAAAACCCTAGCAAACTTAGGAAAATCATAACTTTCATTAGGTTAAGAGTTAGGTCTTCCCCTTTGGGCAGTAAACTTGTGTAGGTTTAGGGTACCTTTGATCCTATTTTCAATTTTTTATCTTGTCATTTGCTTCTGATTTTGATCTTTGCATTGCATCTTGTACATAAACCCTAATATTTGCCTTCATCTGCATTCATTCTTCATATGCTTGCATACATGAACTTTCCATGACATTTCTTGCATCCAAATGATATGTAAGACAACTTAGGGCATATTAGAATCATGTTTGATCATTTCATCATCCATTTGCCATATTTTTGCTTTCATTTCATGTCATATGCATTCATGAACTTTCATGCTTCTTACATGTCTCATTTGCATTCTCATCCTTTGTATGATCATCTCCATCTCATACCATACATTTGTGCCATCTCTTTGCATCATTAGCATCATAAACATGCTTCTGGTTTTGGTTTGCATCATTGCATACTTTTCATTTTCATTCTATCTTCATTTCCTTTCACTAACTTTTCAGGTGGTAAGTGATTGAGAAGTGAATTTTGTAACGCCTTAATTTTTATATTTATTTTTGTGAAATAAATATTAAATAATTTAATGGCATAATTGAATATTTGGTGAAGAAAGTATTTTATGAGAATAATAATAATAATATAAGGTGTATTATTATGAAGTTGTTATTATTTAAATAAAATAAATAAATAAATAAATGGTTAGATAGAGGTTTAAGGGGCAAAGGTGGAATTGTTATTTCATAAAAAGAGGAAATAGGGAAACAAACCTCATTTCATCGTATTTTGACGAAGAACAGAGAGGTCACCGAGACCCAAAAGTTGTGCAGAAAAGCTTCAATTTTAAGGTAAGGGGGGAGAAAAGGGTTTATGATTGGTGATAGGACATAGAAGGGTAATTGAGAGTTCCTTCCTCCCTTAGGTATTTTAAGAGATTATGATATCAATGATTGAATTGATGCAATATTGTGAAATTATTGATGAATATGATTATACGATGTATTTTGAAAATATATTTGGTGTCGTATGTTGGGTATTGGGAAGATTGATATATGAAGGTTGTGGGGGTTATGATGAACAGAGAAGAGGATTAAACCTCATAGATTCCTTAATTGATCTAGGAAAGTTTATTAGTAAAACTAGTTGATATTATATGTATAAATGGATAATAAACATGTGAATTGGTTGGTCTTGAGTGTTAAATTTGACTTAGAATGGTTGGGATTCGTACATGTGAGGAAGAGGGAAGAAATTGGGACTTTTGGAAAAATTGAATTTTTGGGGTACAGGTGCCACAACACAGCCAGTGTTGTACAACACGGCGGCCGTGTTGTCCTTCTGGAAAATGAGTTTTTGTGGATTTTGAGGGGCGTGTCCCAGGCCACCTGACACGGGCCGTGTCAGGCAACACGGGCGGCCGTGTTAGGCCCCTGTAAATGCAATTTTTCGTCCGTTTCAAGGTGGATTTGATTCATTCTTCTAATGTAGGATGATATTAGTGAAATAAGACTTTGAGGATGTTCTAATAATGAATATAGGACTTGATGATTAGTCGCATAAGAAATCCTAAGTGCTTAATTGATTTATATGAATATGTAGATTGTTATAATTGTGAACAACATGAGAAATGTGTATGCCTTGTGTATGAATAAGATGCACTGATGATTGGTTGACGAGATCATGATGATCGTAAAGCATGATGTGTTCATGTGTATTGTGATATGGTATGCGTTGTTGTGTCTGCATGCGTATACATTTGATGGAATAATCATGTCGTGGATGTGATTATTCGGGAATCATTGAGAATCGTGGTTGCAGGGATGATCGTGTCTTGTTGGAGACGTTAACGATGCATTCGGGGTTCTATTGATGAACCGTTATTGTGAGTCGGTACCGCATTTGCATTGTGCATTGGAGTCACATTGCATTTTGACTGATTAAATGATATGATTGATTGAATGATATGATTGATAACTTGGTGTGATTAGGGGTGAATTACTTCTTCATATATGTCGTATGCACCGTTATATTATGAATCTATTTCTCACCCCTCTGTTTGTTTTGTTGCGTCTGTGCTTCTTCGGAAGTGCAGACAATTCAGGTACTTGAGAAGTACGTTGGTGTGATGTCCGTGTCCTAGGAGCTCTGATATGTAACGGGAACGGGGATCTTTTCCACATTTACTTTTATTGTTTAGAAAAAGTTATCTTTATGATTAAACTTGAATTGAAGAACCTTTTTATGTGTGATTAGCTTAGCCTTTGAGCTATTGACGTTAAATATTTGGATTCCGTTGTTTTCTTTTATTAACAATTTTGATGAATGATGATGATGTAGCATCTCACTTTAGACAAGTAACTCTGATTATATTAAAGATTTATTATAATAATTTTATGGGAAAAGTGGGTGTTACAATTGGTATCAGAGCTGGTCGGTCCAACCGGCCAGATTGAGTCAGTCCTTAGAGTAAGAGTCGTGTGTTTCCTAACCAGAGGTATTTGTTGTATCAGTATGGCAGGAAGGAATGATGCTGCTCTTGCTGCGGCTATGCAAGCCATGGCATAGACGGTTGAGAACATTGTTCAAGTCGTTCAGGGTGGAGGAAATGCTCAGTCTCGTGCATTGGAGCAGTTCCGGAATAACAAGCCGCTGACGTATGAAGGTGGAATTCTGGATCCAGAGGCTGCGTAGAGGTGGTTGAAAGCTGTTGAGAAGATCTTCAGAACCATGGGATGCTCTGATGATCAAAAGGTGAGATTTGGTACTCACATGCTGGAGGGAGGAGCTGATGTCTGGTAGGACAACAGTCGCCAAAGGATGGAAGACGCGGGTACGACTATCACTTGGGCGGTATTTCGCAGAGAATTCTTGGAAAAGTATTTCCCGGAAGACATCCGCAGTGCTAAGGAGGTTGAGTTCTTGGAAATCAAGCAAGGTAATATGTCAGTGGTGGAGTATACTGCCAAGTTTGAAGAGCTAGTGCAATACTGTACGCACTACAATACTAAAGAGGCAATGACTTCCAAATGTCTGAAGTATGAGAATGGACTGCGTCCTGAGATTAAGTTGGGTATTGCTTGCTAGAAGATCAGGAATTATCCAGAGCTGGTAAGTAGAAGCAGGATTTATGATAATGACAACAGGGCGCAGATTGCACACTACAAAGCTATGAGTGATAAGAAAGGGAAGCAGAGATTTGGTGGTACTCGGTACAGTGCTCCAGCTGACAAAGGGAAGCAAAAAGCTGGTAATGAGAAGAGACCAAGTGGGGGAGGAAGTACTCCCGGTGTGCTCAAATGCTATAGATGTCACGGCGCGGGACATCGTGCCAATAATTGTCCTACCGAAGAAAAGAAGTGTTTTAAGTGTGGAAAGGCGGGTCATGTGATGGCCAATTGCAGAGGGAATGTGCCTATTTGCTATAATTGTGGAGAGCAGGGCCACATTAGCACTAGTTGTCAGAAACCAAAGAAGCAGAAATCCGATGGGAAAGTGTTTGCATTAGTGGGAGCTCAACCTACTAGTGAAGATCGATTGGTCAAAGGTACTTGCTTTATCAATAATATTCCTTTATTTGTGATTATTGATATGGGTGCAACACACTCGTTTATTTCTTTGGAATGTGTGAAAAAGTTAGGATTGGAACCTTCTCAGTTAAGTCGAGGAATGGTTATTGATACACCATCTATAGGGTCTGTGACTACTACCTTGATATGTCGTGATTGTGTTTTGGCTATTTCTGGTAAAGAGTTTAGAGTGGATCTCATATGTCTACCACTCAGTAATCTTGATATAATCTTGGGTATGAACTGGTTGGAATCCAACCGAGTTTATATTGATTGCTTTAGGAAGAGATTGTTATTCCTGACTCCAAAAGAAGAAATTTTGGCCAGTTCAGTTTCTACTAAAGAACTGAGGACCTTATTGGAAGACGAAGCGAAAATGTTTGTTGTGTTTGCTTCACTATCTATAGAAGAAAAGGTCGTTGTTGAAGAGTTACCAGTGGTGAATGGATTTCTTGAAGTATTTCCCAATGATATTACAGAGTTACCTCCGACGCGTGAAGTGGAGTTTACTATTGACTTGATTCCTGGTACCAGGCCTATTTCTATGGCACCGTATAGGATGTCTGCTACTGAGTTAGCTGAATTGAAATCGCAGATTGGTGATTTACTTGATAAGAAGTTCATTCGACCCAGTGTATCTCCATGGGGTGCTCCAGTGTTATTAGTTAAGAAGAAGGATGGTAGTATGCGCTTGTGCATTGACTACCGACATCTGAATAAGGTTACTATTAAGAACAAATATCCACTTCCAAGGATCAATGACTTGATGGATCAACTTGTGGGAGCTTGTATTTTTAGCAAGATTGATTTGAGATCAGGATATCATCAAATCAGAGTGAAAGAGGAAGATATCCAGAAGACGGCATTTAGAACTCGATATGGTCATTACGAATATGTAGTGATGCCTTTCGGAGTGTCTAATGCGCCGGGTGTGTTTATGGAATATATGAATCGGATATTCCATTCTTACTTGGATCAATTCGTCGTAGTATTTATTGATGATATATTAATATACTCGAAGTCTGAAGAAGAGCATGAGAAACATTTGAGAATTGTGCTGCAAATGTTAAAAGATAACAAATTGTTTGCTAAATTTTCCAAGTGTGAATTCTGGTTTAAGAAAGTGAGCTTTCTGGGGCATGTAATATCTGGTGAAGGTATAACGGTAGACCCTTCGAAGGTCAGTGCTGTTCTTGATTGGGAACCTCCGAAGACGGTAACAGAAATTAGAAGTTTTCTTGGTTTAGCTGGTTATTATCGAAGGTTTATAGAAGGATTTTCTAATTTGGCTTTTCCATTAACTCAATTGACTAGGAAGAGTCAAGCCTTTATTTGGGATGTAACTTGTGAGAGAAGCTTTGAAGAATTGAAAAAGAAATTGACTTCAGCACCGGTATTGATTTTACCGAATCCGAATGAAGCTTTTGTTGTGTATTGTGATGCATCTAAAATGGGGTTAGGTGGCGTGTTAATGCAGGTTGGTAAAGTAGTATCCTATGCTTCAAGACAGTTGAGGATACACGAGAGGAATTATCCTACTCATGATTTAGAATTGGCTGCAGTGGTATTTGTGTTGAAAATTTGGAGGCATTATCTCTATGGATCGCGATTTGAAGTCTTTAGTGACCATAAGAGTCTGAAATATTTATTTGATCAGAAGGAACTTAATATGAGGCAGAGGAGATGGTTAGACTTTTTGAAAGATTATGATTTTAATTTAAATTACCATCCGGGAAAGGCAAATGTAGTTGCGGACGCATTAAGCCAGAAAACAGTTCATATGTCGGCTATGATGATGAAAGAGATGGATTTAATTGAGCAATTTAGAGACTTGAGTATGGTGTGTGAGATAACACCTGGAAGTGTCAAGTTGGGCATGTTACGAATAAATAATGAATTTCTTGATGTAATTAAGGAAGGCCAACGACAAGATGTGAAATTGGTGGACTTAATGCCTACCGAAAGAAATGATCAAGGCGGTGATTTTAGTTTGGATAATAATGGTATTTTTAGATTTCGGGAGATAATTTGTATACCCGATAGTGTTGAACTAAAGAAAGCAATTCTGGAAGAGAGTCATCGGAGTAGCTTAAGTATTCACCCAGGAGCTACAAAGATGTACCATGACTTGAAGAAATTATTTTGGTGGCACGGTATGAAACGAGATATTGCACACTTTGTTTATGCTTGTTTAGTATGTCAGAAATCAAAAGTAGAACATCAGAAGCCTTCGGGGCTGATGCAACCTTTAGAGATCCCAGAGTGGAAGTGGGATAGTATTGCTATGGATTTTGTGACAGGTTTGCCGAATACTACAAGAGGACTGGATGCTATTTGGGTGGTGGTGGACCGGTTGACTAAGTCCGCACATTTTATTCCGATAAACATCAGTTACCCGTTAACTAAGTTGGCGGAAATTTATATCCGAGTTGTTGTGAAATTGCACGGTGTACCGTCAAGTATAGTATCGGATAGAGATCCGCGATTTACTTCTGAGTTTTGGAAGAGTTTGCATGAGGCTTTAGGTTCTAAGTTGAAATTAAGTTCGGCTTACCACCCACGAACAGATGGACAATCCGAGAGGACTATTCAGTCATTAGAAGATTTGTTGAGAACTTGTGTGCTAGAAAAGGTGGTGCGTGGGATACACATTTGGCACTGATTGAATTTACTTATAATAATAGCTATCATTTGAGTATTGGAATGGAGCCGTTTGAAGCTCTTTATGGTAGAAGATGTAGAACACCTCTGTGTTGGTATGAGACAGGTGAAAATGTTATGCTTGGGCCTGATATTATTCAGCAGACTACTGGAACTATTGAGATGATCAAGGAGAAAATGAAAGCGTCTCAGAGTCGGCAGAAAAGTTACCATGATAATAGAAGGAAAGACTTAGAGTTCAATGAGGGTGACCATGTATTTTTGAGAGTCAACCCGATGACCGGTGTTGGACGTGCGTTGAAGTCTAAGAAGCTGGATCCTAGGTTCATTGGACCGTATCAGATTATGCAGAGAGTAGGCAAGGTTGCTTACAGAGTGGCATTACCGCCAGAACTTTCGAATTTGCACGAAGTGTTTCATGTATCGCAACTCAGGAAATATGTGTCTGATCTGTCACATGTAATTCAGAGAGATGAAGTGCAAATCCGTGACAATCTTATGGTGGAAACTTTACCATTGAGGATTGAAGATCGTAAGATGAAGCAACTTCTAGGCAAAGAGATACCTCTTGTGAGAGTAGCTTGGGGAGGAGCTGCTGGTGGAAGCGTTACCTGGGAACTGGAGAGCAAGATGCGGGAATCATATCCAGAGTTATTCCATTCAGGTACATTTTCGAAGACGAAAATAATTAAGTAGGGGAGAGTTGTAACGCCTTAATTTTTATATTTATTTTTGTGAAATAAATATTAAATAATTTTATGGCATAATTGAATATTTGGTGAAGAAAGTATTTTATGAGAATAATAATAATAATATAAGGTGTATTATTATGATGTTATTATTATTTAAATAAAATAAAAAAATAAAAAAATGGTTAGTTAGAGGTTTAAGGGGCAAAGGTGGAATTGTTATTTCATAAAAAGAGGAAATAGGGAAACAAACCTCATTTCATCGTATTTTGACGAAGAACAGAGAGGTCTGGAGAAAGAGGAGAAGAAAGACAAGGTCAAGGATCATAGATCACCGAGACCCAAAAGTTGTGCAGAAAAGCTTCAATTTTAAGGTAAGGGGGAGAAAAGGGTTTATGATTGGTGATAGGACATAGAAGGGTAATTGAGAGTTCCTTCCTCCCTTAGGTATTTTAAGAGATTATGATATCAATGATTGAATTGATGCAATATTGTGAAATTATTGATGAATATGATTATACGATGTATTTTGAAAATATATTTGGTGTCGTATGTTGGGTATTGGGAAGATTGATATATGAAGGTTGTGGGGGTTATGATGAACAGAGAAGAGGATTAAACCTCATAGATTCCTTAATTGATCTAGGAATGTTTATTCGTAAAACTAGTTGATATTATATGTATAAATGGATAATAAACATGTGAATTGGTTGGTCTTGAGTTTTAAATTTGACTTAGAATGGTAGGGATTCGTGCATGCGAGGAAGAGGGAAGAAATTAGGACTTTTGGAAAAATTGAATTTTTGGGGTACAGGTGCCACAAAACGGCCAGTGTTGTACAACACGGGCGGTCGTGTTTTCCTTCTGGAAAATGTGTTTTTGTGGATTTTGAGGGGTGTGTCCCAGGCCACCTGACACGGGTCGTGTCAGGCAACACGGGCGGCCGTGTTAGGCCCCTGTAAATGCAATTTTTTGTCCGTTTTAAGGTGGATTTGATTCATTCTTCTAATGTAGGATGATATTAGTGAAATAAGACTTTGAGGATGTTCTAATAATGAATATAGAACTTGATGATTAGTCGCATAAGAAATCCTAAGTGCTTAATTGATTTATATGAATATGTAGATTATTATAATTGTGAACATGAAATATGTGTATGCCTTGTGTAGAATAAGATGCACTGATGATTGGTTGATGAGATCATGATGATCGTAAAGCATGATATGTTCATGTGTATTGTTATATGGTATACGTTGTTGTGTCTACATGCGTATACATTTGATGGAATAATCATGTCGTGGATGTGATTATTCGGGATTCGTTGAGAATCGTGGGTGCAGGGATGATCGTGTCTTGTTGGAGACGTTAACGATGCATTAGGGGTTCTATTGATGAACCGTTATTGTGAGTCGGTACCGCATTTGCATTGTGCATTGGAGTCACATTGCATTATGACTGATTAAATGATATGATTGATTGAATGATATGATTGATAACTTGGTGTGATTAGTGGTGAATTACTTCTTCATATATGTCGTATGCACCGTTATATTATGAATCTATTTCTCACCCCTCTGTTTGTTTTGTTGCGTCTGTGCTTCTTCGGAAGTGCAGACAATTCAGGTACTTGAGAAGTACGTTGGTGTGATGTCCGTGTCCTAGGAGCTCTGATATGTAACGGGAACGGGGATCTTTTCCACATTTACTTTTATTGTTTAGAAAAACTTATCTTTATGATTAAACTTGAATTGAAGAACCTTTTTATGTGTGATTAGCTTAGCCTTTGAGCTATTGACGTTAAATATTTGGATTCCGTTGTTTTCTTTTATTAACAATTTTGATGAATGATGATGATGTAGCATCTCACTTTAGACAAGTAACTCTGATTATATTAAAGATTTATTATAATAATTTTATGGGAAAAGTGGGTGTTACAAATTTGCCTTCACTTCTCACCATCTCTTCTCATCTCTCTTATGCATTCATTGCTGTATTTTTTATTTGTACTAAAGTGAGCTTGCTCATTCATGCTCCCTCCTCACTTTCTTTCTTCAAGCAACTTGTCTTCTTAAGTTAAGCAAGTTGTCTTGCTTCTTGCTGCTTCTTTTCATTTCATCTGCTTCTTCCTTGGTGGCTTCTCTGAAGATCTTCTTGCAAGCTTCACAAACCCTAGGGATACCCAAGCATGATAACAATTAGGGTTTTGATTAGTCCCCCTTTAGTTTTTACCTTTAGGTCATCTTTGTGTCTTCTCTTCTCATCTCTTAATCAAGGACTAAACCTTAAAGGTTTTGAGGCTTTGTGATTAAGGTTATGCTTGTATCCTTCTATTAAGATGGAGTGTATAAATTTAATCCTAAGTGTTAAACCCTTAATGTGTTTAATTCCTTTAATCAATCCATCTAATAATCACTAAGACATCAAGCTTGTAACTTGGTCCTTGCATTAGGGTTCTAATTCTTCCTTAATTGGTTAAGAAGGACTAACCCTAGTGTTAATGGACAAGTCCCCCTCAAATTGTCTTACAAACCATAAAATTCACTTCTTAATCCTACCATTAACTAAAATCCATTTAATAAAGGCTTTGTTTTCTCATGAGGTTAATCCCTAATCATGGATTAAGTTGAGGAGCCTTCCTCAACTTAAATGTCCTCATCTATTATCCTTCTATTAGGATGGTGTAATGGGTCCATTAAATCCTTGATTATGGCTTAAACTCATTACTTAACACTAAACAAAAACTCCAAAAACATCTAAATAAATGCAAGTAGGTTAATGATCTTAACCCTACATCATGGTGATTAAGTGTGAGGTGCTTACTTCATACTTAATGTATTCTCATTACCCCTAATCAGAGGGAGGATGTGATGAGTTTACTAACCCTTGGTTAATGCTTAAGCTCATTTTCTTATGACAAACTTCAAAAAGAAATAAAAGATTGAAAACACAAAAACAAACAATAATCGTCTCCTCCAGGATTCTTTTCTCATCTCATTCACTCACAAACGAGAACTCGCTTCTTCCGTCTAATGCAAGACAGTTTGCACCTGAGCAAGACAGGTCATACACTTGAGCATAGACAAGTAAGCAGTTCAGAAGTCAATTTATCTTTCAGTTTCTTTGAGTCGAACTACGATGTTCTAACTTCCTCATTGCACGAGAGGATACGTAGGCATAACTTAACAGTTATCGAACAAAAGTCTCTGTATACTCCACCTCTTCCAGCATTATTCTTTAAGCCTCACAGTCTTGAGCTTCTTTCTTCCTTTACACTAACACTCCTTTATTTCACTCCACACCTTTTTTTACACTGACACCTGCACATCCTTTTCCAGCTCTTTTGCACACAAAATAACACTGACACTACCCCTTTAAAACACAAATCTTTCAAGCGTGGATCCCGTCGAGTACAACGGACAATCTGGGTGCTAATACCTTCCCAGGTTGTAACCAACCCCCTTTCTTAGTTTCTCTGGTTCGCAACCGTCTTATCCATATCTTTCTAGGTTTATGCAGCATTACCTCTCCTTCGGGATAAAAATGCCTAGCTGGTGACTCTTTTCTTTTCAGTTCACCCTTGTGTGTTCTCTCCTTTCGCCGACCGTTTGCGTATGTACCCTATCTGACCAGGTGTCATTTAGTGGGAGCGACAGGACCCTCCTGATGGGAATGTCACAATCTTCCCGTGAAAGCTTTATAGAATATGCCCAAAGGTGGAGGCAACTGGCTGCTGCTGTTTAGCCCCCGATGTCAGAAAGGGAGATGGCCGACATGTTCATGAATACTCTCCAGGGTACCTATATTGACAAATTGGCTGCATTTTCCTCCACCAGCTATACAGACATGTTGATAGTTGGGGAAAGAATAGAGAGCCTATTGAAGATGGGAAATATCTCCGACAACGGTGCCAGTTCAAGCAGTGCAAGGAAGCCATTTGTTGGGCCCCCGTAGGACTGGAGAAACAAACTCTGTACACATGGGAAGAGGGAGACTCCAATATCTGCCCAGATCAGTTGCTGCTGTTACTATCCCTGCTCCACCTCCTCAGTATACTCAACAACCACAACACTTTCCGCAACAACAATAATTTCCTCAACAGAGATCTTATAGAAACAACAACAACAATCAACAACAACGCCCTTTTCAACAACGGCCATCCCAGATCAACAGGGTGATTGACCCTATTCCAATGCCATATGCTACGTTGCTGCCACAACTCCTAAAGCTCAATCTTGTTGAGTTGAGCACATTGGCTCCACCTGATCCTCAGAACCTTCCAAGAAACTACGATGTCAATGCTAGGTGTGCTTTTCATTCTAATGCACCTGATCACTCCACGGAAAAATGCAGAGCTCTGCATATGAAGGTCCAGGATCTGGTAGATTCAAAGGCCCTAAACTTTGCACCACCTCCCAACGTCATGAAAAATCCTATGCCAACCCACAATGGGCCAAGGATTAATGCTATAGAGGAAGGCTCACCCATGAGTTTAATAGAAGATATTTCAAGTATTCAGACACCTCTTGCAGAGGTTAAAGCCTAGCTTTTGAGATGCCAAGTGTTTCCAGGTTGTAAGGCCTGTTGTGAATCATGAAAACGTTCCGAGAATGGGTGTGCAAGCTTGAGGAATGGCATTAATGGCTTGATCAAAGAGGGCATTCTGCAAATTATAACCACTGCTTCTACAACACCAGCAACTCTTTTGTCAACAACAAGTGATTCTTCTACAACTTCAACAACCATTGTTCCTACTGATTCATCTACAACTTCAACAACCATTTCTTGCTTCACTTCAACAAACAACAATTCCATTTCATCTCCTTCTACAACTCCAGCAACCACCAACATTGATGTCTCCACCGTTACAATTTATTATGACCCGACAACGGTCCCGAACTCCAACAACTTTCGACAATCTCAACAATAGTTTCAACCAAGCTTCAATTCATCACCACCAACATCCACAAGAAGTCCTGTCACCATCTTTTATGATCCACAGACAATTATAGTTCTAACTTCTGCTTCAGTGAGCCCAATCACTATCACAGTGCCAGGGCCAATCCCATATGATAAAGACAGTGTTGTACCATGACATTATGGTGCTGACCTCTACTGCAACGGAGAAAAAGTCCTTCTTGATTCTTCTATTCACACTCCCCAAGTGGATAATGTCGGGGGAGGCGGAGGCTTCACCCGAAGCGGACGTCTCTTCGCATCACAAGCTCCCATAATTAATACTGAGGCAGAGGCTGCTGCCAAAGCCAAAGGGAAGAGTGCGATACCTGAAGAATCTGCATCAAAAGAGATTCATAAATCATCCTTTGATCAAGATGTGGATGAATTTATAAGGATAATCAAAAGAAGTGACTACAAGGTTGTGGATCAGCTCCACCAGACTCCTTCTAAGATCTCTATACTATCCCTACTGTTGTGTTCCGAAGCCCATCGGGATGCACTACTCAAAGTTCTGCATGCTACCTACGTTTCAGAAGAGATCACAGTGAATCAGCTTGAAACAATTGTGTCAAATGTCAATACTAGCCATGGGCTAGGTTTCACTGATGCTGATTTGACAACAGAAGGACGTCACCACAACAAAGCTTTGCACATAACCCTGGAGTGCAAAGGAGCTGTACTATCTCATGTTCTTGTAGACATTGGGTCCTCACTCAATGTCTTACCCAAGAAAGCTCTCGTCAATCTCGAATATGATGGTATAGTTCTCCGACCAAGAAACCTTGTGGTCAGGGCGTTTGATGGCTCCAAAAGATCTGTGCTTGGAGAGATGGAGCTACCAGTGATAATCGGTCCGCAGATCTTTAAGACTACTTTCTATGTGATGGACATTCAGTCGGCCTACAGCTGTTTGTTGGGTCGACCATGGATTCACGCCGCAGGCGCAGTAACGCCGACCCTTCACCAAAAAATGAAATATGAGTGGGAAGGGCAGATTATCACCATCTGTGGTGAAGAGGACATCTTTGTTAGCCATCTGGCTACGTATAAATACATTGAGATGGATGGTGAAATCCATGAAATAATGAGCCAAGGGTTCGAGGCCCTGAACGTCAATGAGGCGACGACTGAAGTATTTGCTGCATCCCAGGAGGATAGGATAGGTACTTCAATTGTCTCTTATCAGCAAGCCCGAAAGGTTGTTGAAGATGGTAATGCCCAAGGCTGGGGCAAGCTGCTGCCGGTGGAAAAGAAGGAGGATATATTCGGTTTGGGTTACAGACCATTCCGACATGATCAATCAGAGGCTGCGAAAGAGCCCAAGTTCATCAGTGGGGGGATGCTCACCCCAGATGCTCTAAAAAACCTGCAAGACGAGGCGGAAAGCAACCTCAATTTGGAGAACTGGATACGTCCAAGGATCCCGGGGCACCAAGTCCTTAACTGGTCTTCCCAGGAAATTATAAGGGTTACTCCTGCAGAGTAATTATTATTTCCTGTCTTTTTAGCATGCATCAAGTCCTGCATCTTGCCCAAGGTGTCAGGACTCATTTCGTAATAGTGCCATATTGTAATTTTGTGCAAATGAATTATCAATGAATATCAGACATCTTTTGCAAACAAGTCTCTTTTTTTCGCTCACTGTCTTTTAATTTTTCACTTTTGTACAAAACAATAAAATGGCAATGTTTTCAAAATAAACAACTTCATTTTCACTTATTCTAAACAAGATTAAAATTGATCACTAAAACAAACAAATCTCAACCCTTGCAGAGATTATCCTCTAGATTGCACCGACAACATCACTGCTATGACCTTGTATGACTTCGACAATCCGATTAATCAAGCCGATGAAGGGGTTGAAGAAGACTATAAGTTACCTGAAGAGTTAGCCAGGTTGTTAAGGCAAGAAGAGAAAGTGATTACTCCTCATCAGGAGGAGGTTGAGACAATTAATCTTGGTACCGAAGAGGATTTGAAAGAAGTGAATATTTGGGCCGGTCTGCAGGCTTTAGTAAAGGAACAGCTTATTGACATGCTTCGAGAATACGTCGACGTCTTTGATTGGTCCTATCAAGACATGCCAGGTCTAGATACAGACATTGTTATGCACAAACTGCCATTGAAAGAAGATTGCCCTCCAGTGAAGCAAAAGCTACGCCGTACTCGCCCAGATATGGCCATGAAGATAAAAGAAGAAGTACAAAAACAGTGGCACGTCGGGTTCCTTGCTGTAACTAGTTACCCGCCGTGGGTCGCTAATATTGTACCAGTGCCTAAGAAGGATGGCAAAGTACGTATGTGTGTGGATTATCGGGATCTGAACAGAGCTAGCCCGAAGGATGATTTCCCATTACCTCACATTGATGTATTGGTTGACAACACAGCCCATTTCTCGGTATTTTCCTTCATGGATGGTTTTTCAGGGTATAATCAAATCAGAATGTCACCCGAAGACATGGAGAAGACAACATTCATCACACCTTGGGGATCATTTTGTTACAAGGTAATGCCTTTTGGATTGACGAATGTCGGCGCAACCTATCAATGGGCTATGGTAACATTATTCCACGACATGATCCACAAAGAAATTGAATGCTACGTGGATGACATGATTGCCAAGTCCCTTACTGAAGAAGATCATCTGGTAAATCTGCTGAAGTTGTTCAAGCGCCTGAGAAAGTATCAGCTGAAGCTAAACCCCAACAAATGCATATTCGGGGTGCGTTCCAGTAAGTTGCTGGGACTTATCGTAAGTGAAAAGGGAATTGAAGTTGATCCTGACAAAGTCAAAGCCATTCAAGAGATGCCTGCACCTAGGACTGAAAAGGAAGTTTGGGGTTTTTTAGGTAGATTGAACTACATATCAAGGTTCATATCTCACCTTACTGCAACCTGTGAGCCCCTGTTCAAATTGCTAAGAAAGGAACAGATAGTCAGGTGGAATGAAGATTGTCAGAAGGCTTTTGACAAGATCAAGGAGTACTTACAAGAACCTCCAATTCTTATGCCTCCAGTTGAAGGAAGACCTCTAATAATGTACCTAACAGTATTAGAAGGATCAATGGGGTGTGTGTTGGGCCAGCATGACGAGTCTGGTCGAAAAGAGTATGCGATATACTACCTAAGCAAAACGTTTACTGACTGTGAACAACGTTATTCACTGCTCGAGAAAACTTGTTGTGCTTTATCGTGGGCTTCTCGCCGACTAAGACAGTATATGCTGACTCACACTACTTTGTTGATTTCAAAGATGGACCCCGTCAAGTACATATTTGAGAAGCCATCACTTACCGGAAGGGTTGCAAGATGGAAAATGATTCTGACAGAGTATGACATTCAGTACACATCTCAAAAGGCCATCAAAGGCAGTGTTCTGTCTGACTATCTGGTTGAGCAACCCATTGATGATTACTAGCCCATGAGATTTGACTTCCCTGATGAGGACATCATGTTCCTAAAAGAAAAAGATCATGAAGAGCCTGTTCACACTGAAGGGCCTGACCCAGAAGAAGAATGGATAATGATGTTTGATGGGGCTGTCAATATGAATGGTCGTGGAGTTGGTGCAGTGCTCATTACACCTAAAGGAGTTCATATGCCTTTTTCGGAAAAACTCACCTTTGCCTGCACCAACAACGAAGCTGAATACGAAGCCTGTATCATGGGTCTTGAGGAAGCCATTGACCTCAAGATCAAGACTCTTTAACTATATTCGGAGATTCAGCTCTGGTAATTAATAAGACAAACGGCAAATGGTACACTCACCAAGAGCATCTGATTCCATACCGTGAATATACGAGGAGATTATTGACTTTCTTCACAATGGTCAAACTTTAATATATCCCTCGAGACAAAAATCAGTTCGCAGATGCTTTGGCTACCATTTCCTCCATGATAAAGGTTCAAACTGCCAATTATGTACCTCAGATTTCGGTATCCAGACTAGACCGACCAGCATACATATTCTCGTTGGACGTTGCTAAAGATGACAAGCCTTGGTTCCATGATATCAAAAGCTTCTTAGAGGATAAAATATACCCACCTGGGGCATCCTCCAATGATAAGAAGACATTAAGAAGGCTGGCTGGTAGTTTCTTCCTTAATGCTGATGGTTCATTATACAAGCGAAACTTTGTCATGGTTCTTCTCAAATGTGTTGACAAGAAAGAAGCAGACTTGCTGATGCACGACGTGCATAAAGGATCTTTCGGTTCTCATGCTGGAGCACATGAAATGGCTAAGAAATTATTAAGATCGGGTCACTACTGGATCACAATGGATGCAGACTGTTGTGCCTATGCCAGAAAGTGCCACAAATGCCAAATTTATGCAGACAAGGTGCATGTGCCTCCAAATCCTTTGAACGTGATGTCTTCACCCTGGCCCTTTGCCATGTAGGGCATTGACATGATTGGAAAGATTGAACCGACTGCTTCAAATGGTCACAGATTCATCCTGGTAGCCATTGATTACTTCACCAAATGGGTTGAAACGGCTTCCTATGCAAACGTCACCAGACAAGTGGTAGCCAAATTTCTAAAATGAGACATCATTTGTCGATATGGAGTACCCGAGCGAATCATTACTGATAATGGTTCCAATTTGAACAACAAAATGATGGTAGAACTGTGCCGGGACTTCAAAATCCAACATCACAACTCTTCTCCTTACAGGCCAAAGATGAATGGCGTTGTTGAGGCAGCTAACAAAAACATCAAAAAGATTGTACAGAAGATGGTGGTTACTTACAAAGACTGACATGAGATGTTACCATTTGCCATGCATGGGTATCGAAGCTCAATAGGAATGTCTACTAGGGCAACACCTTATCAGTTGGTATATGGCATGGAAGTTGTCTTGCCTATTGAAGTTGAACTACCCTCTTTACGGGTACTGATGGATGTAAAGCTGAACGAAGCGAAATGGGTCTGGTCTCGGTATAATCAACTGAATCTAATCGAAGAGAAGAGATTAGATGCAATTTGTCATGGGCAGTTATATTAGAAAAGAATGAAGAAAGCCTTCGATCAGAAAGTCAGGCTTCGGGAATACCAAGTGGGAGATCTTGTGCTAAAAAGACTCCTTCCTCCTCATACAGACCTCAAGGGCAAGTGGACTCCAAATTACGATGGTCCATTCATAGTAAAGAAGGTTTTCTCTGGTGGAGCACTGATGCTCACTACTATGGATGGTGAAGATTTCTTATCCCATGTGAATTCAGATGCAGTTAAAAAATACTTCGCATAAAACGACCCGCTGGACATAAAAACAAAATGTAAGACCACGCAAAAATAAGGCATCCCGGAGAGTCAAAAACAAAATAAAAGACTCAGGCAAAAATAAGGGAAAATTGAAAATAAATGTACACCTGCTGAGTTGAAAAGCCGCATTGGATAACTCAGGCAAAAATCGGGTATCCCGGTGGATTGAAAACCCGAAAGGGCGATCCACGCAAAATCAGGGAATAAGCAAACAACTGCATTCCGAATTTGTTTGTATCACTCACAACACGATAAGCTTCGAAAGGATAAAGCATCGGTCATAATCAATCCTCTTCAGAAAGCAAGACGAGAAGAACGTCAAGGTCATACGGGTCATAGCAAAGGAAGCTCACCGGAGCATCGTCAACATTGCCAACACTTTTACTTTTTCAATTTGTAACAATCTCCTCATTCCAGGGTATCTGTTTCTTTGACTGCATCTGCCAGTTCAGGGCACCCAGATTAATAAAATCAGAGTTTTCAGTCACACCTCGTTTTGTATATTTTTGTTTCGTTTGCAAAATGTCCAATATCCATGATATAATACTTGCATAAAACAATTGAGCCATTTTTAATAAATGCTTGCAGGAAGTATATTTACTTTCAGGAATATCTAATTCCTATGACGGAATCCGGTAAGGGATACCTCAGGATGCTTGTGCGTTTCTTGTCTTAACAGATTGCAGGTATTCAATACGCAACATGGGGCATGCCAAGCATCACTTCCCCAACATACCTCCTCCCCGAACAGTATCTGGAATGCTTTTCCCCAGCGGAGTTATCAAAGCCTCCTCATTCCTAGAACAGGTCTACTCAATAGGAGCATCCCTAGCCAATCTCCCCACAGAAGTTCTGGCCTCTCCCCAATAGATCAATGTTTGAAACTCTTACACAACAAAGTGACAGAAGCCTCTTTATCCCCAGCTGGGTTTCCCCTTGCAGGATAGGTATATCAATGATCTATTTTCCCCAAGCAGAGCTATATATCCTAGCAGATCTACCAATGATCTCCCCCAGCTGGGACATCCCTCCAAGCGGATCAGCCAGAGATCCAATCTTCAGTCGGATCCAAATCCCGGATTAGTTTCCCTTTGCATAATCATAGCATTTGCATCATTTTTCCCCATAGAGCGTAGCATTCCGTCTAATATGGTGCATTACAGAAAAAGTCAAACATTTGCATGACCACAAGCCAGGTTCGAGCTAGTCACCTGCAATTACCATCAGTATTTCATCAACAATATATAAAAGCTCATATCCCCTACAAACAAAAGCCAAAGCCTCCCCATTGCACTCTCCAACACAATTACCCGTTCGACACTCGTCCGTGTTATATCATTCCCCTGCAGATATAAGCCTAAACATCCTTTTTGCAGTCAGAAACCTATACATACCCTTTTGACACTCGTCTGTGTCACCTTTCCCCAGCACAGTTGCCAAAACACTTGCTGCAAACCAAGTACTTATTTATAACACACTCCTTTAGACACTCGTCTGTGTCATCCTATCCCCACAGGTCGCCAGAACACCTTTTTTACACTCCCACATACAAATTGTTGTTCATAACTTATGTATATTCTCCTTTAACACCCGTCTGTGTCATACATTCCCCAACAAGTCGAACACTCATTTGTGTCTTGCTCATACTTCACCAACAAACAATACTCACTCATACTTATACAGACGTCTCTGATACTTGTCCGCATCTTGTATATATATTATCATTCCCCCACAGATTCGACACTCGTTCGTGTTCTCTATTAACCAATTGGTACTCGTCCGTACCATCATCTCTGAACATGCGTCAGCGTTTGTTTCTATCGATACTCATCTGTATCATGGTCCTAAGGATGCTCGTCCGCATCTTTGATCTATACACAACGTCAAACACTTATAACTATTATTCTTGAGCGTAAGCACTCGTCCGTGTTTACCAGTTACCAACATAACAACTTTTCTTCTATCCAACATTCGTCATATGTCGTAATACTTTCGGCAGCCGTACCCTGCCAGGTGATCGTCCTTCACCTTTGGATGACCGTCCCTCATCCTTTCCCCAGAGGAGTCTCCATTATTGGAACCCTTTAATATCCGGCATTCGTCCTATGTCATTATAAAGATCATTCGTCCCTTGCTAGGTGATCGTCCTTCACCTTTTGATGACCATCCCTCATCATTTTATCCGATGGTCGTCCCCATTGTTGATCTTGTTATCCGACATTCGTCCTATGTCGTGATAAACCTCGAGCGCAGCCGTACCCTGCTAGGTGATCGTCCTTCACCTCTTGATGATTGTCCTTCATCATGCTTATCCGATGGCCGTCCCCATCGTCGAGCTTTGCTATCTGACATTCGTCCTATGTCGTGATAAAGAGCAGCCGTCCCCTGCTAGGTGATCATCCTTCACCTTTGATGACTGTCCCTCATCATGTATTTCATTTATTCTTCAACCCGATGACCGTCCCCATCGTTGTTTACTTTACTTTCCAAGCTTGATGGTCGTCCCCATCATTGCTTATGCCTTTAATTTGATCCCCAGAGAATCTTATCTCCTTACCTAATGGTTGTCCCCGTCATGATCTCTTTATTTCCCCAGCTAGTCGGCCGTCCCCGTCATTGCTTTGCTTACCACTTTATCCCCAGCAGTCGTCCTCTTCTCGATGGTCGTCCTCCATTGTCCGCATTTGATAATCATATTATACTATCTTTTACAATTTATATCCCTTTTCTTCTTCTCCCCAACGTGTGCAAATTGTGGACTGTCTTTGGTATTCAACCACAAGTTATCTTGTTTGTCTGTTAAGCCAGGCGCTTACATCCTGCACAGCTAACTCATGCTTGAATAGGGGCAGTTGTAAACACCCCAAATTTTCCCTCACTCTTTATTACACCATGTCTTGTGATCTTTCATGTTTGCATAAGCATAAGCATACCACATCATATTGGATTTTTGTTTCATCTGCATAGTTCAAGTTCATCTGCATCTAGGGTTTGTGATCTGAGCAATCCAAGATCCCATCTGAGCCACTCCAAAGGCCTACAATTGTTCCAAGAGGGTCCATGTGTGTTCTATCATCATATTATATCCCTTAAAGTTCAAGGAAGTCAATAAATCACAAGAACTGGCAAGGCATGGAAGCAGAGCTAGGGTTTTCACTACACAAATGACCAAAATTAGGGTTTTGGTTTCAGAGGCCTTAACTCCAAATTTTTGGGTCATTCTTGTTTCTAATGTTCTTAAGATGTTATAAGGATTATTTGTACCAAGTTAGATGAAGAAATTCATTGTGGAAGTCATCTGTTCATTGGGTAACTTCTTGAGCAAGTCAGAGCAAAATAAGGGCATCTCAGCCCCCAACAATGGAACCAAAGGGGTATTTTCATCAAATTGAAGTTCTATGATCTTTATTTGATCATTGAAGTGCTTGGAAGTTCACAAAATTGAAGAAATTTGAGCTAAACCAAAAGTTCCCAGAAATGGAAATGACTTGTAATGGAAACTTTCCATTTTGGGAAAGTTCTTCAACCTCCTCTTTCTTAATCAAAAATGCTTCAAATGAAAATTTTTGGTCATGAAAGTTGTTGATTAGGACTTTCCCTTTTCAAAAAGTACAAGAACATGTTCTAATTCATTATGGAACTCAAGTTATGATCCTTCAAAGTTGGCAAAAATCCCATAATTTTAAAGAATGCACCAAAGAGGGATTTTTGCAAAACCACTTCCAAGGCTTCTAATGAATTATAATGTTCCCAAATGTGACATAAAATGATCAAACAACTTCAAAGTATCAGAATTGGCCCAAGAATTGGAAGGTTTCATGCATTGAATCACAAGATACACCAAAGAGGGAAAATTTGCAAAACGCAAAGAAACCCTAGCTTCAAGTGATCCAGCTGCATTGTTTCAATCCTATGGACCTCCTTGAACTCAGTTGAGGCCAGACACCCCTTGCAACCAAGCCTGCCATGACCCATACCTCAAGTACAACCAAACTTGACTTTTTGCAAAATCACCCATACCAATCAGCATAGCCCACACCAACTCTTCTGACCTATCAAGACATGATATGTGGACTTTATGCAAGCCATAACACATAACACACAAGCCAAGCTCAGATTACACAAAATCTCTCTCAAACTTCATCTCTTCGAAACTCTCAACTCCCTCAACCAAAATCAAAAATTCCTTCACCAATCATCTCCACATAACCCTAGGATCATTTCCCACCCCTCACATTGGCCTGAAACCACCTCAAACAAAAACATGATTTCTGCTTCCCCTGAACTGAAACTTTTAAAACAGTCCATACAAACTTGTTTCAAGCTTTCCAGAAGCATCAAGGGGTTCATTGGAGTGGAAAAGCACCAAGGAAGTGGCCAGAAAGCTCCAGTTTCGAAAGCTTCAGCTCAGGTAACTTCAGGAACATTTTTTCCAGAAATGCATTTTTAAGTTCTTAGATGAATCTTCATGATGTGCTGATGATCCTGATGTGTTTAGTTTTGAAAATGATTGAGTATTAAGCATGTATGAGCTCTCTGAAATTATTTGACCTAGAACTAATTTGTTTCGATTCAGCCTAAATACGTGAAATAAATTTGTTTTGATGGATGATTTTTGTTGTATGATGCTTGGGGTTTGATTCTGGGCAGAGAGATTATGTTTTAGAATCTTAGGGAGAGAGATAGCATTTTGGTTCGCCGGAGAAGATGACCGGAGCACTGTTCCGGTCATCTGAAAATAATTAGGATTTAATCAATGTAATTAGTGAAGTTTGAAATCTGGCCCTTAGATTTGCTTCCCGCGCGTGTTTGAATGGCCTGTTTCCCTCATTAACCCTAATCCAATTTAATTAAGTTTAATTTTAATTAATTAAATCAGAACAAATCTCAGCCACTAGATTGCGCGCCAGTCAACCCTTTTCCCTCAACTTTGAATCCTAGCCCTCAGATTGTCATACTTCCCGTTTAAATTAATTTTATTTTCATTTTAATTGAATTTTCTTGCATAATTATTTTAAAATACCTAGAAAAATCCCAAAAATATTTCCTTTTGCATTTTTATTCCAAATATTTTTCTTAATCAGAAAATGATTTTTATTTAATTTTTTGCATAAATATTGTATTTTTAAAATATTTAAATGTTTATTTTAATTAATTAATTGAATTTAATTAATTAAAATACCATTTAATTTTCTAAAAATCACTAAAAAAATCAAGAACCATCCCTCTGCATTTAGAAACATTTTCAAACTCTTCACACAAATTCTTTTTAGGTTTGATGATCATTTGAGAATTTTATTTGAATTAAGGGTCATTTAAATCCTATTTTTGAACCCTAACTTGGACAAATCTTTTCTGCCTAGCCAAGAAGAGTTTGAAGATGAAACTTTTTGCAATGTTTTGTGCATATCATGTAGTTTCTAGGATATTTTTGGCATGAATTTATCTTTCATTTTCAATTTGTTTAACATTTTTCATTGAAGATCACCCAAACAAACCCTATAAACTTAGGAAATGCATAACTCCTTCTAGGTTTGGCTTCTGACCTCCCTCTTTGGATGGTAACCTAATATAGGTTTAGGGTTCCTTTGAGTGCATTTTCAATTTTTTATCATGTCATTTGCTTCTGTCTTTTCCATTTGCATCTCATACTTTCATATAACCCTAATTTTGCATCTTCACTTGCATCCATCTTGTATATGCATCCATACATGAACTTGCCATGACATTTCATACATTCATATGTCCTCTTAGGTATCTTAGGACATGTTAGAATCATGCTTGATCATTTCTTCATTCATTTTCCATGATTTGCATTCATTTCCTTTCATAAACTTTCATGAACTTTCAAACTTCAAAGCATGCTTCCATTTGCATCTCATCTTTGTATGACCATTCATTGCACTTTGTATGCCTTTGCATCATGTCATAGCATCATTTGCATCATGTGTATGCTTCTGGTTTTAGTCTTTGCCTTTGCATATACATTGCTTCATTCCATTTCATTTCTTTCCTTATGCATCTTGTGCTAACATCTTCACTTCTCATTTCTCTCCATCTTGTACATATTGCATCTTTGCTGCCTTTTTAATTGTCTTTGAGTGGGCTTGCTCACTTGTGTTCATCTCTCACTTTCTTTCTTTAAGTTACTTATCTTCTTCAATGAAGTAAGTAACTTATTTCTTCTGCTTCTTCCTCCTTTCATTTGCTTCTTCCTTTGGTGGCTTCTTTGAAGATCCTTCTCAAGCCTTAAAAATCATAGGAACATCCAAGAATGACAATAATTAGGGTGTGATTAGTCCCCCTTAGTTTTTACCTTTGAGTCTTCTTTGTGTCTCTCTTCTCATCTCATCATTAGAGACTAAACCTTTAAGGTTTTAGGACTTTGGAATTAGGGTTATGCCTGCATCCTTCTCTTAGGATGGAGTGTATAAATTTAATCCTAATTGTTAAACCCTTAATTTGTTTAAACCTCTTAATCAATCCATCTAATAATCACTAAGAAATTAACTTGTAACTTGGGCCTTACATTAGGGTTCTAATTCTTCCTTCATTGGTTAAGAAGGACTAACCCTAGTGTTTAATGGACAAGTCCCCCTCAAGTTGTCTTACAAATCATAAAACTCACTTCTTAATTTCATCCTTAATTAAAATCCATTTAATAAAGGCTTTATTTTGTCATGAATTTAATCCCTAATCATGGATTAGGTTGAGGTATCTTCCTCAGCTTAAGTGTTCTCATCTATTATCCTTCTATTAGGATGGTGTAATGAGTTCACTAATCCTTGATTATGGCTTAAACTCATTACTTAACACTAAACAAAAACCCAAAAACATCTAACTAATCGCAAGTAGGTTAATGATCTTAATCCTACATCATCATGGTAATTAAGTTGAGATGCTTATCTCATACTTAAGTAGGCTCATTATCCCTAATCAGGGAGGATATAATGAGTTTACAAGCCCTTGATTTAGGATTAAGCTCATTTACTTATGCAAAACACCAAAAATAATAACAAAACTGAAAACAGAAAAAAAAAAACAATAATCGTCTCCTTCGGGATTGTTTTCTCATCATCTTCAATCACAAACGAGAACTCGCTTCTTCCGTCTAATGCAAGACAGTTAGCACTTGAGCCAGACAAGTCATACACTTGAGCATAGATAAGCAAGCAGTTCACAGTCAATTTATCTTTCATTCTCTTTGAGTCGAACTACGGTGTTCTGACTTCCTCATTGCACGCGAGGATACGTAGGCATAACTTAACAATTATCGAACAAAAGTCTCTGTGTCTTCCCCCCCTTTCAGCATTCTTCTTAAAGCCTCAGTTCCTGAGGAATTCACCCATTTTGCACGGACACTTGTATATTCTTTTCCATCTTTTGCACACAGATAGCATATACACCTACCCCTTTAAACACAATCTTTTAAGCGTGGATCCCGTCGAGTACAACGGACAATCTGGGTGCTAATACCTTCCCAGGTTGTAACCAACCCCCTTTCTTAGTTTCTCTGGTTCGCAACCGTCTTATCCATATCTTTCTAGGTTTATGCAGCATTACCTTTCCTTCGGGATAAAATGCCTAGCTGGCGACTCTATTCATCTTCACTTCATTTCTCTTTTCGCCGACCGTTCGCGTCTGTACCCTATTGGACCAGGTGTCTTTTCGGGGGAGCGACACAAGTATCTCATGCTTGGGAAACAAAGGTTAGGGAGGGTAAGAAAGAATTTGGAAAGGTAGACCCTTAGACTTATCCCTCTTTAGCTGCTTGGATCCAAGGGAGGGTTGATACCTTCTTCCTTCCGTTTTCAGTTGAGGCGCCGCTATATCCAAAGGAGGTACCGATGCAAACCACTGTTTCTCTTAAAGGTTACAAGAAGTTGGAAGCTCAGTTGCACGAGATTCGGGTAGAGAATTCTGAAATGGCTAGTTTGTATCACCGTGCCAATCATGCTAAGCAAGAAGCAGAAGAAAAGCTACAGATGACACAGGCTACCTTAGAAGCTAAAGAAAAGGAGTTTGTTGGGAGAGAAGCTCATTTTCGGAGATTGGGTTTAACAGAGTCAAAGAGAGAAGCAGAGCATAAGAGGATTGTGAAGACACTCATAGAAGCTCGTCAGTCCATTACTTGGTTACAGGGCCAAAGAGAATAGGAGCAGAAGAAGTACAAAGAAAAGGAAGAGTTCTTTGAAGTGCAGATGGCATTCAAGAAAGAAGAGGTCGAACAAGCTCACAAAATACGAAGGGAAAAGACTCAGCAATTGGAACAGAGCCAGTTAGCCTTGAAGGAAGCAATGAAGGAGATTGCAGATCTTAAGCTGAGAGCAGACGTCAAGAAGAACCAGACAGAGGTAGAGACTGCAGAAGAGGAGCCTGAATCTTCTTTTTAGCCTAGGATTTCAGTTTATTTTTGATTTTATTCTGACTACCTACAAGCTAGTTGTAGGTGTCTTGCTTTATCTTTTTGTCATTTGTGTTGAATTGTAACCCTTTGGGGAATGTTGTTTATGACTATGACTCTAATTGTTAGTAGTTTGTTCCTGCTATGCAATGATACTTTCCAGTTACCGTTTCTGAATGAGCAAATTTGGTTGTCCTAAGCCATCAGGGTCTGAATACTCCTCAAAAGAGTTTGAAAAGTCAGTTTAAAAAAAAAGGGTCATCTGGAGTATTTTCTGTCAAAATACCAGAACTGGGGAACATTAATGCTGGAACATGGAAACATGAATAATTACATTGCATGCATATAACGTGTTTGTTGTTTTGCAGGTATTTCCCCAGTGTTCTAACGTTCATGTCACTTTCAGGCTCTATAGCTCCCAAGAAGGTTCAGAGACAGTCAACGATGCACAAATACCCTACAAAGGTGAACAGAGAGAGAGCAATGGAGCAGATGCAAGCAGATTTGGCTGACTTAAGGAGGAGAATTGACAACTTCATAACCCTCATGGTTAGGATGGGTTAAACTCAAGAGTGTCAGCGCAAAATGGTAGAAAAAATCAAGCCAGGAACAATGGGACATCAGAGGGAGGTAATCGCAATGGGGCTAGTGCCCGTCATGTTGAAATCCATGTGGGGCAACCAGGGGTCACTATTGTCAATGATGGAGTGAATAATCTATAGATGGATGGGAAGGACAAGCAGTTTACTTTGCTGGATGAGGCGGAAGGCCAAGTGTCGCTCCCCGGATTTCCATCCTGGTACAAACACGAAAGTGGCGCAGAAAGAGGTAAAGTCGCCAGCCAGGCATTTTTATCCCGAAAGAACGGGAATGGTAATGCTGCACAAACCAGAAGAAAAGAAAAGGAAGGACACAGCTCCTGCGAACCAAAGAGACTGAGTTCGGGAGTCGGTTACGACCTAGGAAGGTATTAGCACCCAGATCGTCCGCCGTACCCGACGGGATCCATGCTTGCAAAGAAATTAGTTTCAAAGGTTGAAGAAATGAAAGCTGTTGTGAAGAAAAGGAACCAAACTGGATAAAAGAAAAGAAAAGGGAACTGAAAAAGGAAAGAAAAGATTGTGCTCGAACGGGCCCTACCCCACTGCCTACGTACCTCATCTGGACAATGAGGATCAGAGTCGTTGTAGTTCCCCTAACTAGGGATGGAAATGATTGCTTGTGAATTAAGGCTTGAACTGCCTATGTCAATGCTCAGGTGTTGCAGGCTCGGACGACGAGTGCGTTACCGTCTTGCAAAATGACAAGTAGGAGCAAGTTCGCTGACGGAGCGAAGGAGATGAGAAAAGAATTCCCGAAGGAGAGACGATTATTGTCTGTTTGAATTTTTTATGAGCTTTTATTATGAGTGTGGCACAAAGAAGTGTGTTTTATGATTTTCTTTGTGAAAGTAGTCTCATGATTAGACTTGTGCTTCATGATGAATAAGCTTGTACTATCCCAAGATGGGAAAACTACAAGTGTTTCATGGAATAAGGCTATTGCACATGAGCCCACTTCAATCCTTATTAAATGTTTTTTATACTTTTTATTTTTGAGATGAGAAAAGAAGAGAAACAAAAGGATCTTAAAGGTAAAAGTCTAACGGGGGACTAACACCTAATTGTTATCATGCATAGAAAATCCTAGGTTAGTGAGGTTTGCTATCCTAAAGGAGGAAGAGATAAGAAGAGAAGCAACAAGAAAGGAGAAGAAAGCTAGAAAGGGGAAAGATAACCACATGATGGCACAAAGCACATCAAAACCCACAAAGCAAAAGCTAAACAAAAGAGGAAATATGAAGAATTGAAATGTGGATAAACATCCACACTTCTCTTACCATAAGCCCCTAAAATGTTAGCAAAAATCCAGCAAATTGATCAACACAATCATGGAATTAACATGCTCAAAGGTTCTTGCAAACAAAGATCAAACAACAGGCCAAGTATTGCAAATACACGTCTTATGCGTCGAAAACATGAAAGGATACATCAACCAGCAAGCAAATCACCCTAAAATAACATGTTCAATGATCATACAATGATCCATGGCAATTAAAGCAAGCAAGGGGATCAAACAAGCTCAAAACAACCCCAAAAAGTCATTCTGCTTCAGTGTTAACCGGTTTACCAAATGCGTTAACCGGTTAACCAGTTCAAACCTGCACAAAATACGCATAAAATAGGTGCGTTAACCGGTTAACCATATGCGTTAACCGGTTAAAACTGTTAAAACAACAGCAAATCCTGCAAAAACAGCAACTCAAACCAGCTTATTCAAATAATCTTACACCAGACCAGCAATCAATTACACATGGAAAAATTAGATCAATTCACATTAATCCATATCATTAAGCTCATGAACATTAACAATCGGATCCGGTTACAAATCAACCAATCAATTCATGCAACACAAGCAAATACACAAGCACATGGTGGATCTAAAACACAAGCATGCAAATAAGCTAAAAAACAGAGCTAGATCTGAAATTAACCAACCTACAAAGCTGAGGTATGCTTTGGTAATTGTTGATTGAGCTGAAAACGATAGTGTCGCTCCCAAAGATTTGCATCCCGGTACAAGCGCGAACGGTCGGCAAAAAGAATGAGGAGAACACACAGAAGTGAACTCAGAAAGACAAGAGTCGCCAGCTAGACATTTTTATCCCGGAGGAAAGGTAATGCTGCATAGACCTAGGAAAAGATATGGATAAGACGGTTGCGAACCAGAGAGACTGAGAAAGGGGGTTGGTTACAACCTGGGAAGGTATTAGCACCCAGATTGTCCGCCGTACTCAACGGGATCCACGCTTAAAAGATTTGTGTTTTTAAAGGGGTAGTGTCAGTGCAATTTGTGTATCAAAGCTGGAAAAGAATGCAAGTGTCAGTGTAAAAGAAAGTGAAGTGTAATATGTACAGTGTCAGTGTAAGGACAGAAGTGAAGTGCTCAAGACTATGAGGCTTGAAGAATGATACAGGAAGGAGGGGGAATATACTGAGACTTTTGTTCGATAACTGTTAAGTTATGCCTACGTATCCTCTCGTGCAGTGAGGAAGTCAGAACACCGTAGTTCGACCCAAAGATACTGAAAGATAAATTGACTGATGAACTGCTTACTTGCCTATGCTCAAGTGTATGACCTGTCTGGCTCAGGTGCTAACTGTCCTGCATTAGACGGAAGAAGCGAGTTCTCGTTTGTGAGTGAAGATGATGAGAAAAGAATCCCGGAGGAGACGATTATTATTTGTTTTTGTATTTTCAGTCTTTTATTGTTTTTGGAAATTTGTCATAAGTTAATGAGCTTAAGCCTAAACCAATGGGTTAGTAAACTCATCACATCCTCCCTCTGATTAGGGGTAATGAGAATACCTTAAGTGTGAAGTCAGCATCTCACACTTAATCACCATGGTGTAGGATTAAGATCATTAACCTATTTGTGATTATTTAGATGTTTTTGTTTTTTTTGTTGTTTTTGTTTAGTGTTAAGTAATGAGGTTAAGCCATAATCAGGGATTAAACAGACTCATTACACCATCCTAATAGAAGGATAATAGATGAGAATGTTTAAGCTGAGGAAGACTCCTCAACTTAATCCATGATTAGGGATTAATCTCATGACAAAACAAAACCTTTATTAGATGGATTTTAGTTAATGGTATGATAAAGAAGCGATTTTTATGATTTGTAAGACAACTTGATGGGGACTTGTCCATTAACACTAGGGTTAGTCCTTCTTAACCAGTTAAGGAAGAATTAGAACCCTAATGCAAGGCCCAAGTTACAAGCTTGATGTCTTGATGATTATTATGTGAATTTATTAAAGGATTTAAACACATTAAGGGTTCAATACTTAGGATTAAAGTTATACACTCCATCCTAATAGAAGGATGCAAGCATAAGCTTAATCACAAAGCCTTAAAGCCTTTAGGGTTTAGTCCCTGATTATGAGATGAGAAGAGAAGACTCAAAGAGACACAAAGGTAAAAGCTAAGTGGGGGACTAAACAATCCTAAAATGTTATCATGCTTGGAAGTCCTAGGGTTTGTGAGGTTTAAGAGAAAGATCTTCAAGGAACCACCAAGGAGAGACACAGATGAAAGGAGCAAAGAGAAGCAAAACAACTTGCTTCACTTAAGAAGTCAAGTTGCTTGAAAAAGAAAGTGAGATGAACAAGAATGAGCAAGCTCAATCCAATACACATACAAAAATGCAGCAATGATGCATAAGAGAGATGAAAAGAAATTGTGAGAGGTGAAGGCAAATCCACTTCTCAAAACAACTTACCACCTGAAAAGTTAGCAAAAGAAATGAAATGCAATGAAAATGAGATGAAATGTGATGATGCAAACCAATACCAGAAGAATGAATATGATGTTAATGATGCTAAGAGATGATGCGAACATGAGGCAAGGCATTAGAATGATCATACAAACATATGGATGCAAGAGAAGCATGCTTTGAACCATGGATGTTCATGAAATGTTATGAAATGTAATGGACATACAACATGGCAAATGAAAGATGCAATGATCATACATGATTCTAATATGTCCTAAGATGTATTATGAATCAAATGGATGCACAAAATGTCATGGAAGGTCATGGTATGCAGGCAAATGTAAGATGGATGCAAAGGAAGGCATGAATAAGGGTTATATGCAACATACAAAGCAAAAATCCAAAACCAGAAGAAAATGAAATGATAAAAATTTTAAAATGCAATCAAAGGAACCCTAAACCTATACAAACTCACTGCCCAAAGGAGGGGATCTAACTCTTAACCTAGTGAGAGCTATGAATTTCCTAAGATTGTTAGGGTTTTAAGGTACCTTGTCAAGAAAATTGCCAAACAAATTGAAAATGCAAGATCAATTCATGCCAATTTAATCCTATAAACTACATGTTATGCAAGATGCAATGCAGAAAGAATCATTGTCCAACTCTCAATGGTTAGGCAGAAATGAATTTTTGAAGTTTGAAGCAAAATAATGCCTAAAAATGGGATTAATTCCAAAGAAAATTATCAAAAGGCATCAAGATCAAAAAAGAAATTTGGTTTGAGAGTTGGACAATGTTCCTAAATGTTTTTAAAGGTTACATGAATTTTTTTGTGATTTTTAAATACCTAAAAGTATTTTTGATTAATTAATTTTCATTAATTAATTAAAAATAAACTTTTAAATGATTTAAAAATAATTTTTAATGCAAAAAGTAAAAATAAAAATATTTTTGGGTTCTGAAAATTAATTAAAGCTTTGATAAAAATTTTCAGAATTTTTAAACATTTTTTGCTATTTTAATTAATTCGTGCAAAATAAATATGAAACAAATAAAAATAAAATGAATTTAATGAGAAAATAGGAAAGTCAGCAGATCTAGGGGCCAGGATTCAAACTGGGACGCGCGGGAATTGACTATGCGCGAATCTGGATGGCCAGAATTCAAATTTCCTTAATTATGATTAAAGCCCTAACCTGAACCCTAATGACTTTCAGATGACCGGAACAGTGTTCCGGTCATCTTCTCCGGCGAGACCAAATCCCCAACTCTCTCTACAAGCCACCCCACCCCAAATTAACTATCCAGAAATGATCCCCCACTCAAAACGAACTCAAACCATCATCCAAACATGATTTATAACAAGCATACATGGAGAATCGAAGGAAAAAAGAAAACTGGACAAAGTTTCAGAGAGTCATAACATGTTCATTTCTCAACTATTTTCGAAAATAAAAAGAGCAGCATGATCAGTGAAGCATGGAGAACAACTTTATAACAAAAAATACAAGTTCTGGAAAAATTATTCTTGGTGATACCTGAGATTGAGCTTTCGAAACAGGGACTTTCTGCTTGCCTCTCTGCCTCAAAATGATCCCAATGGTCCCCCTGATGAAGTTATGAAGCTTGGTTGGAGTTTATAATGGTTGGTTTGTGAGTTTGCAGAAGTTCTGTTCAGTGAGGGGTGAGGATCGTGTTTCTAATTGAGGAGGTTTCAGGGCAAAGTGAGTGCAGGGAAATGATCAGGAGAGTGTGCTGAGATGTTTTGTGAAGTTTGTTTGTGTGTTTTATGCTTGTGCTGTGTTTTTCGAATGGTTTTGCATATGAGGCATAAAATTGGAACTATGGCTTATGATCTGATTCAGGCTTGTGTGTGTGGTGTGTTATGTTGGCTTTGGTCCACTTATCACAACTAGAGAGGTCAGAGGAGTTGGTGTTGACTGTTGTGATTGGTATGGCTCAAGTTGCAAAAAGTCAAGAGAGTTGTACTTGGAGGTATGGGCAAGTGGCAGGCTGAGATAGATGCATGGATATGCGCAGCAAGGATCAAGGAGTGTCATGAAATCAGATTTTGTGAGCTGGCTCAAGTGGATGAAGGGTTATGGATCATTTTGCAATTTTGTCCAACTTTGGTCCCTTTTGTAATTCTTGAAGTTTAAGGCATGGAACTTAAGAAATTCTTGGGCCAATCTGAAGATTAAGTCATGTATGATGTTTGTGTAAAGGTTGGACATCAATTAGAAGTCACAAATTGCCTTGGTACAAGAATTTGCAAGTTTCCCTCTTTGGTGCATAACTTGAAATTATGTGATTTTTTCCAACTTTGACAAGCCATAACTTTTGATCCAAAATGAATTAGAATGAAAAGGGAATGATCCATTCTACAACTTTCATGACCAAAGTTTTCCCATTTGAAGCATTTTTTAATCAAAAAATAAGGGTTGAAAAAGCTTCCCTAAATGGCAATTTTCCATTACAAGTCATTTTCCCAAAAAGTCAACTTTGCAAATGGCTTGAAATGCTTCAATTTTGTGAACTTCCCACATATTATATGATCAAATAAAGATCATACATAATCAAAATGATGAAGAACACCCCTTGGTTGTGTCATTGGGAGCCTCAGATGCCCTGATTTTGCACTGACTTGCTCAAAAAGTCAACTCTTGATCAGACGACTTCCCCATGGAATTTTTTCATGAAAATTGATATGCATGATCCCTATACCATATAGAGACCAATAGAAACAAGAATGACCAAAAAATTTGGAGTTATGTCCTTTGAAACCAAAACCCTAATTCTAGGTCATTTGTGCAGTTAAACCTAGCTCTGCTTCCATGCCTATCTCAGTTCTTGTGATTCTTTGATTTCTTTGACTTTGTGGGGATGCAATATGATGCTTGAACATACATGGACCCCTTTGAAGTGATTGATGACCTTTGGAGTGGCTCAAATGGCTCTTGGATTGCTCAGATCACAAACCCTAGATGCAGATGACTTAGAAACAATGCAGTGAATCAAAAATGCAATATGAGATGCTATGATTGAACTTATGCATATGAAAAGACCACAAGACATGGTGTGAATGAGTGAGGGAAAATTTGGGGTGTTTACAGCTGCCCCTATTCAAACCTGATTTAGCTATGCAGGATGTAAGCAACGGCTTAACAGGCAAACAAGATAACTTGTGGTTGAATACCAAAGACAGTCCAAAATTTGCACTCACAGAATGAAGAAGAAAAGGGATATAGATTGTAAAAGAAAATAAAGTATATCATAAAGTGCGGGCGACGGAGGACGACCGTCGAGCAGAGGACGACTGCTGGGGAAAGAGCAATGACAGGGACGGCCGACATGCTGGGAAAAATGCGGGAAATAAAGCAATGACGGGGACGGCCGACATGCTGGAAAAAATGCGGGAAATAAAGCAATGACGGGGATGGCCGACATGTTTGGGATATAAGGCTCTCTGGGGATTAGAGGTAAATGATGAGGTGCGGTCATCAGGTTTATAAAGTAATGCAAACAACGATGGGGACGACCATCGGGCTAAACTGATGAAAGACAATCATCAGAAAAAAGAAAAAGGGACCACGACGGGGACGGCCATCGGGTTAAAGAATAAATGAAATAATGATGAGGGACTGTCATCAAAGGTGAAGGACGATCACCAGGAAAAGGAAAAGGGACCACGACGGGGACGGCCATCGGGTTAAAGAATAAATGAAATAATGATGAGGGACGGTCATCAAAGGTGAAGGACGATCACCTAGCAGGGGACGGCTGCTCTGTTGGGGATAAGATGAGGGACGGTCATCTAAGGTGAAGGACGATCACCTGGCAGGGTACGGCTGCCGAAAGTATCGCGACATAGGACGAATGCTGGATAAAAGGTCGACTATGGGGACGGCCATCGGATGAGCATGATGAAGGTCGATCATGAGGAGGTGAAGGACGATCACCTAGCAGGGGACGACTGCTCTCAAGGTTTACCATGACATAGGACGAATGTCAAATAACAAGATCAACGATGGGGACGGCCATCGGATAAAATGATGAAGGACGATCATCAAAAGGTGAAGAATGATCACCTAGCAGGGGACGACTGCTAAATATCACGACATAGGACGAATGTCGGATAGAAAAGATCAACGATGGGGATGGCCATCGGATGAGCATGATGAAGGACGATCATCAAGAGGTGAAGGACGATCACCTAGCAGGGTACGACTGCTCTCAGGGTTTATCATGACATGGGACGAATGTCAGATAGAAAAGATCAACGATGGGGACGGCCATCAGATGAGCATGATGAAGGACGATCATCAAAAGGTGAAGGACGATCACCTAACAGGGTACAGCTGCTCTCAGGGTTTATCATGACATAGGACGAATGTCAGATAGAAAAGAAATTTTGCTTTGCTGGCGACCTACTGGGGAATAGTAAACACGGACGAGTGGTTACATCCAAGAAATAAAAGGTATAAGTGTTTTGACGTTGTGTATAGATTAAAGATGCGGGCGAGCATCCCTAAGACCGTGATATGGACGAGTATCAGGTAGAAACAAATACTGACACGTGTTCAGAGATGATGATACGGACGAGTATCAACTGGTTAACAAGGAAAACGGACGAGTGTTGATTCTGAGGGGACTCTTCTGGGGAATAGTAGACACAGACGAGTGTCTAAATTCAAGAAGACATGAGTGTTTGACACGTGTATGGATTAAAGATGCGGACGAGCATCCCTAAGACTATGATACAGACGAGTATCAGGTAGAAACAAACGCTTGACGCATGTTCTGAGATGATGATACGGACGAGTATCAACTGGTTAACAAAGAACACGGACGAGTGTTGAATCTGCAGAGGTATGAGTGGTGTATATAAGATACGAACGAGTATCTGTATGAGTGAAACAGGAGTAATAAGTATGAGTGGTGTTCAGGAGTGTTTAACTTGCTGAGGAGGGTGACACGGACGAGTGTCGAAAGAGAAAGGTGTAATATAAACAAGTATATGGTTTGCAAAAATGTTTAGGCGACTGTGCTGGAGAAAGCGACACGGACGAGTGTCAGGGAATTTGTATAAAGAGGTATCTGTGAGTGCAAAAGAGGACGCTTTGGCTTTCTACTGGGATATGACATGGACGGGTGTCAAGAAGCATCTGTAATATATAAGTGGTTTGTTTGTACAGAAAGTTCGGGCGACTTTACTGGGGAATGATGACACGGACGGGTGCCCAAAAGGAGTGTGTATCTGGCATTTGTGAGTGTAAGGCCATTGCTTTAGCTTTAGCTCTCCGCTGGGGATATGACACGGCCGGGTGTCAGGAAGCATCTGTATCTTTAGGGAAAGTGCCTTGGCTCTCTGCCGGGGAATCTGGGGAGTTTTCTGTATATCGTTGATGGATTGTCAGTATTCACAAGTGTTTGATTCAGAACATGGCTTATGATTATGCAATATGTTTGATTTTTGCCGTAATGCTCCGTATTAGACGGAATGCTACGCTATGTGGGGAGAATATGATGCGAATGCTATGATTATGCAAAGGGTAACCATCTGGGATTCGGATCCTATTGCTGAGAAGATCTCTGGCTGATTTGCTTGAAGTGGACATCCCAGCTGGGGATGAGATCATTGGTAGATCTGACAAGATGTATCTGCTTGGGGAATAGGTCACTGATAGACCCATCCTTGTAATGAAGGACCCAACCGGGGTTTGTAGAAGCTTTCTTTACTCTGTTGTGAGATCTTCAGGCGTCGCTCTTCTGGATAGAAGCTCTGTGGGGAGATGGTTCCCTGGCTTTTGCACTTGGCTGAGGAGGAATAATGAATGGAAACTCGGCTGGGGAAGAAAAAAGACCATGGGAAGGTCTTCCTGGAGATTCCTGTAGGGGTCCTGCTGAGGATGATACTTGACAACTCAGCTGGGGGAAAACCATCTCCGGTGCTAATTGGGAGATAGACTGAGTAGATAATGATTTTCCAGCTTGCTGGGATGGAGCTTTCATCCCCCATGTTGTGCTTTGAGTACCTGCAATCCTGAAAAGTCAGAGAAACGCACAAGTAATCCCGAGGTATCCCTTACCGGATTCCGTCATAGGAGTTTATACACACCTGGGAGTAAGTATATTTCCCGTAAGCACGTATTTTTAGAAGAGAAGCATCTGTATTTATGCATTCAGTATCTTAAAGACATCGGACATTTTGCAAACGAAAATAAAATGTACGAGGCAAAACATGACTGGAAATCTGGTTTTATTAATTCATGTGCCCTGAATTGGCAAGATACAGTCAAAGGAACAGATCCCTGAAATGAGGAGATTGTTACAAATTGAGAAATAAAAGGTATTGGCAATGTTGATGACGCTTCAAGGAGCTTCCCTTTTGCCATGACTCGTATGACTTTTGACGTTCTTCTCGTCTTGCTTTCGGAAGAAGGCTGATTCTGAAAGAAGATTGATCCTTTCGAAGCTTACCAAGTTGTAAGTGATACAGACGAATTCAGAATGCAGTTGTTCGCTTATTCCCTTATTTTGCATGGATCGCCCTTTCGGGTTTTCAATCCATCGGGATACCCATTTTTGCCTGAGTTGTCCAATGCGGCTTTTCAACTCAGCGGGTGTACATTTTTTTGTTTATTTTCCCTTATTTTTGCCCGAGTCTCTTATTCTGTTTTTGACTCGCCGGGATGCCCTATTTTTGCCTGGACTTACATTCAGTTTTTATGTCCAGCGGGTCATTTATGCGAAGTATTTTTTAACTGCATCTGAATTCACAGGGGACGGGAAGTCTTCGCCATCCATAGTGCTGAGCATCAGTGCTCCACCCGAGAAAACTTTCTGTACTATGAACGGTCCTTCATAGTTAGGAGTCCACTTTCCCCTGCGGTCTGTATGAGGAGGAAGGAGTCTTTTCAGCACAAGATATCCCACTTTGTACTCTCGGAGTCTGACTTTCTGATTGAAGGCTTTCTTCATTCTTTTCTGATATAACTGCCCATGACAGATTGCAGCCAATCTCTTCTCTTCAATCAGACTCAGTTGTTCGTATCGGGATCGGACCCATTCTGCTTCGTTCAGCTTAACATCCATCAGTACCCGTAAAGAGGGTAATTCAACTTCAACAGGTAGGACTGCCTCCATACCATACACAAGTTGATATGGTGTTGCCCCAGTAGATGTTTTGATTGATATACGGTACCCATGCAAGGAAAACGGTAGCATTTCATGCCAGTCTTTGTAGGTGACTACCATCTTCTGCACAATCTTCTTGATATTCTTATTAGCTGCCTCTACAGCGCCATTCATCTTTGGCCTGTAAGGAGAAGAATTGTGGTGTTGGATCTTGAAGTCCCGGCATAGTTCTGCCATCATTTTGTTGTTTAAGTTGGAACCATTGTCAGTAATGATCCGCTCGGGCACTCCATACCGACAGATGATATCTCTCTTCAGAAATCGGGCTACCACTTGCCTTGTAACATTTGCATAGGAAGCTGCTTCTACCCACTTGGTAAAATAGTCAATGGCTACCAGGATGAATCTGTGGCCATTTGAAGCAGTCGGTTCAATCTTGTAGATCATGTCAATGCCCCACATGGCAAAGGGCCAGGGTGAAGACATCACATTCAAAGGACTGGGAGGTACATGCACCTTATCCGCGTAAATTTGGCACTTATGGCATTTCCTGGCATAGGCACAACAGTCGGCATCCATTGTGATCCAGTAATAACCTGATCTTAGAAACTTCTTGGCCATTGCATGTCCTCCAGCATGGGTACCAAAGGATCCTTCGTGTGCTTCGTGCATCAACAAGTCTGCTTCTGTTCTATCAACGCACCTGAGGAGTACCATATCAAAGTTTCTCTTGTACAGGGAACCATCAGTGTTCGAAAAGAAACTACCAGCAAGCCTTCTTAGAGTTTTCTTATCATTGGAAGATGCCCCAGGTGGGTATGTCTGATCCTCCAAGAAGCATTTGATGTCGTGGAACCAAGGTTTATCATCTTCGGAAACATCTGCTGCAAATACATATGCTGGTCTGTCAAGTCTGGATACTGATATCCGAGGCACAAAGTTGGTAGCTTGAACTTTGATCATGGATGAAATGGTAGCAAGAGCATCTGCAAACTGATTCTCGTCCCGAGGGATGTACTCAAGCTTGACCATTGTAAAGAAAGTCAATAACCTCCTTGTATAATCCCTGTAAGGTATCAGATGATCCTGGTGTGTGTACCATTTGCCGTTGGTTTGATTAACTACCAGAGCTGAATCTCCGAACACAGTCAAAGTCTTGATCCTGAGGTCAATGGCTTCCTCAAGACCCATAATGCAAGCTTCGTATTCAGCTTCGTTGTTAGTGCAGTTAAAGGTGAGTTTTGCCGAGAAAGGCATGTGAACTCCCTTAGGTGTAATGAGTACTGCACCAACACCACGACCATTCATATTAACAACCCCATCAAACATCATAGTCCATTCTTCTTCTGGGTCAGGCCCTTCAGTGTGAACAGGCTCTTCATGATCTTTTGCTTTTATGAACATGATGTCTTCATCAGGGAAGTCAAATCTCATAGGCTGGTAATCATCAATGGGTTGCTCAGCAAGGTAATCAGACAATACACTGCCCTTGATGGCTTTCTGAGATGTGTACTGGATGTCATATTCTGTGAGGATCATTTGCCATCTTGCAACCCGTCCAGTAAGCGCTGGCTTCTTAAATATGTACTTGACTGGGTCCATCTTTGATATCAATAAAGTAGTGTGGGTCAACATATACTGCCTTAGTCGGCGAGCAGCCCACGCTAAAGCACAGCAAGTTTTCTCGAGCAGTGAATAACGTTGTTCACAGTCGGTAAACTTTTTGCTTAGGTAGTATATTGCATACTATTTTCGACCAGACTCGTCATGCTGGCCCAGCACACACCCCATTGACTCTTCTAATACTGTCAAGTACATTATCAGAGGTCTTCCTTCAACTGGAGGCATAAGGATTAGAGGCTCTTGTAAGTATTCCTTGATTTTGTCAAATGCCCTCTGGCAGTCTTCGTTCCACCTGACCGTTTGTTCTTTTCTTAACAGCTTAAACAAGGGTTCACAAGTTGCTGTAAGGTGAGATATGAACCTTGAAATGTAGTTCAATCTACCTAAAAACCCTCGAACTTCTTTCTCAGTTTTCGGTGCAGGCATTTCTTGAATGGCTTTGACTTTATCAGGGTCAACTTTAATCCCTTTCTCGCTTACAATAAATCCCAGCAATTTACCGGATCGCACCCCGAATGTGCACATGTTGGGATTTAACTTCAGTTGGTACTTCCTCAGACGCTTGAATAGCTTCAGCAGATTTACCAGGTGGTCTTCTTCTGTGAGGGACTTGGCAATCATGTCATCCACATAACATTCGATTTCTTTATGGATCATGTCGTGGAATAATGTCACCATAGCCCGTTGATATGTTGCACCAACATTCTTCAGTCCGAATGGCATCACCTTGTAACAGAACGTGCCCCAGGGTGTGATGAAAGCTGTCTTCTCCATGTCTTCAGGTGACATCTTGATCTGGTTATATCCTGAAAATCCATCCATGAAGGAGAACACCGAGAACTGAGCTGTATTATCAACCAATACATCAATGTGAGGTAATGGGAAGTCATCTTTCGGGCTGGCTCTGTTCAGGTCCCGGTAATCCACACACATTCTAACTTTGCCGTCCTTCTTAGGCACAGGTACAATATTAGCAACCCACGGCGGATAGCTAGTCACAGCAAGGAACCCGACGTCCCATTGCTTTTGTACCTCTTCCTTAATCTTCATTGCCATGTCTGGGCGAGTACGGCGCAGTTTCTGTTTAACCGGTGGGCAATCTTCTCTTAAAGGCAGCTTGTGCATGACAATATCGGTATCCAACCCTGGCATATCCTGATAGGACCAAGCAATCACATCCACGTACTCCCGAAGCATATCAATCAGTTGTTCTTTCACTGAGTCTTGTAGGCAGGCCCCGATCTTAACTTCTTTCACATCTTCTTCCGCACCAAGATTAACCGTTTCGACCTCCTCCTGATGAGGAGTGATAACCTTCTCCTCTTGTCTTAACAACCTGGCTAGCTCTTCAGGAAGCTCATAATCTTCTTCAACCCCTTCATCAGCTTGATTGATTGGATTGTCAAAGTCATACGAGGTCATAGCTGTGTTGTTGTCGGTGCAGTCTGAAAGGCATTCTCTGCAAGGGTTTAGATTGTTCATTTTAGTGATTGATTTTAATCTTGTTTAGAAAAAAAAGTGAAATGAAGTTTATCATTTTGAAAACATTGCCATTTTATTTTTTGTACAAAAAGAAAAATGAAAAACAGTGAGTGGAAAAGAAAAAGACTCATTTGCAAAAGATGTCTGATATTCATTGATTGATCTGTTTGCACAAAAGATGGCCCGATTACAAAATGAGTCTTGTCATCTTGGGCAAGATGCAAGACTTGATGCATGCTTAAAAATACAAGAAATAATAATTACTCTGCAGGAGTAACCCTTATAATTTCCTGGGAAGACCAGTTTGAGATACGGCTCCCCGGGATCCTTGGACATATCCAACGCTCCAGGTTGCGTTCATCTTCCGACTCATCTTCCAAGTTGTTCACTGCATCCGGGGTGAGCATCCCCCACTGATAAAGCTGGGCTTCTTGGCAACCTCTGATTGATCTTGTTGAGTTGGTTTGTAACCCAACCCAAATCTGTCCTCCTTCTTCTCCACGGGCAACAGCTTGCCCCAGCCTTGGGCAGTCCCCTCTTCAACAACCTTCCTGGCTTGCTGATAAGATGACATGGAGGTTCCAAGTACAGCAGATGCTTCATTAATGTTCAGGGCCTCAAACCCTTGGCTCATAGTTTCATGGATCTCTCCATCCATCTCAATATACTTGTACCTAGCCAGATGGCTAACAAAGATATCTTCTTCACCACAGATGGTGATGATATGGCCTTCCCACTCGAATTTCAGCTTCTGGTGAAGGGTAGACGTAACAGCGCCAGCAGCATGAATCCAAGGCCTACCCAACAAACAGCTGTAGGCTGGCTGAATGTCCATCACATAGAAGGTAATTTTGAAGGTATGCGGGCCAATCATCACAGGTAGATCAATCTCCCCTAGCACTGATCTTTTAGAGCCATCAAATGCTCTCACCACCAAATTACTCGGACGCAGTGCCAAGCCATCATACTCCAGCTTCACCAAGGCTTTCTTTGGTAGAACATTGAGTGAAGACCCAATGTCCACCAGTACATGGGATAGAACAAAACCCTTGCATTCTAGAGTGATGTGTAAAGCCTTGTTGTGGTTCCGTCCCTCAGTTGTTAAGTCAGCATTGGTGAAGCCCAGTCCATGACTGGTGTTGACATTCGTCACCACAGTTTCCAGCTGATTAACGGTAATCTCCTCTGGCACGTATGCTGCGTGCAGGACCTTTAGTAATGCATTCCTGTGAGCTTCAGAACACATCAGCAGGGACAATATGGAGATCTTTGAGGTAGTTTGGTGAAGCTGATCCACCACCTTGTAATCACTCCTCTTTATAATCCTCATGAATTCATCTACATCTTGCTCAAAAGATGTCTTCTGAGTTTCTTTGAGAATTGGTTCTTCAGGCATTACACTCTTCCCCTTTGCTTTGGCAGCAGCTTCTGCTTCGGCATTAGGTATTTGCAATTGTGAGGCAAAAAGGCGTCCGCTTCTGGTGAAGCCTCCGCCTCCCCCAACATTATCAATCTGTGGAGAAGAGGCTGAAGAATCCAAAGTGATTTTCTCCCCATTGCAGTAGAGGTCAGAGCCATAATGCCAAGGTATGGCATTGCTGCTTTCATATGGAACTGGTCCAGGTACCGTGATGGTAACTGGACTGACTACTGCAGAGGAGGGTACTGAAATGGTGTGCGGATCGTAGTAGATGGTGACTGGTGACCTGGCAGGAGATGCCACTGCTTGTTGTTGAAAGTTGTTGTTTGGAGGAACATATGCTGGATCATAATAAATGGTGACTGCTGAGATATCTGTTGGCGTTGTAGAAGATTCTGTTGAATGAAGGGGTGATGATGTTGTAGAAGAAATGGTTGTTGACATCTGATTTGTTGAAGTGATGGCCGGAGCCATTGTTGATGATATTGATGAGTTGGTTGGAATGATTGTTGTTGCAGTTGTAGAAGAGTCAGGAATTGTTGCCAAAGGAATTGCTGGATTTGTAGGTGCTGATGTTGTGATCTGAAGTATACCACTCTTGATAAGACCATCTATGCCGCTTCTCAAGTTATCACACCCATTGACCGAAATGTTGCAATAACCACAACCGAGCTCGCACCCGGGGAACATCTGGCATTCTAGGAGCTGAGCTTTAATTTCTACCAGAGGTGTCCGAATCTGCCCAACACTGGTGATTAAGAAAGATGGCTTGTCTTCCTCAATGGCATTAATTCTTGGTCCTCCATGATTGGGCATGGGATTCTTGTTGACATTTGGCGGGGGTGCAAAATTGAGGGCTTTGGAATCCACTAGATCCTGCACTTTCATTTGTAAAGCCCTGCATTTCTCTGTATTGTGGCCAGGTGCATTGGAGTGGAAAGCACATCTGGCGTTGACATCGTAGTTTCTTGGAAGACTTGAGGGATCTGGTGGTGCCAATTTCCTTAGTTCAACCAAGTTGAGTTTCAGGAGCTGTGGCAATAAAGTGGCATAAGGCATAGGGATAGGGTCAATCACCCTATTTGCCTGTGATGGTCTTTGCTGAAAGGGTCTTTGCTGTTGATTGTTGTTGTTGTTGTTGTAGTTTCTCTGTGGTGGGTACTGAATTTGTTGCTGATACTGAGGTTGTTGTTGTGGTTGATATGCTGGTTGCTGAGGAATCGGAGCTGGAATAGTGACAGCTGCCACTGACCTATGAACATACTGAGGTCTGCCCCTGTTGGCATGAATAACATTAGTCTCACCGGTTCTTCTAGGTCCCATAAAAGGCTTCCTAGGATTACTCGACGAACTTGCACCATTATCAGAAATCTAACCCATCTCCAGAAGGCTCTCAATTCTTTCTCCAGCTATAACTACGTCAGCGAAGCTGGTGGAAGAAAAGGCAGCTAGCCTATCAATATATGTTCCTTGCAGAGTGTTCATAAACATGTCGGCCATTTCTCTTTCCGACATGGGTGGCTGGACAGCAGCAGCAAGCTGTCTCCACCTCTGGGCATATTCCCTGAAGCTCTCTCTGGAGGACTGAGACATTCCCATCAGAAGGGTTCTGTTAGGAGCCATGTCTAGATTGTATTGGTACTGTCTGATGAAAGCTTCAGCTAGGTCCTTCCAGCATCTGATAGTATCCCTGGTCAAGTGAGAGTACCACTCCCTTGAAGCTCCAGTCAAGCTATCTTCAAAGTAAAACATCCACAGTTTCTCATCCATGGTGTATGCCTTAAGTTTTCCCAGAAAAGACTGCAAGTGAGTTCGTGGACAGGAAGTTCCATTGTACTTCTCGAAGCACGGGGGTTTAAACTTGTGGGGAATTCTTACCCCGTCCACTAACCCCATATCCATGACATCAAAACCCAGGGAATTTTGAGACTCCAGAGATCTCAACTTCTCAGCAATTTCATCAAGCCTTCTATCATAAACTTCATCCCCAACTCCCATTATAGTGAATTGCTCCTCTTGGGGGTCTTCTTGTAAGATTCTGCCTGCAGTGGTATTCCCTTGCACATTAGTCGGGATGTTGACTTCCGGATGTATATGAGGCCCATATACTGGTGGATTAACATGAGGCTGAACCCTCTCATTGTTACTTGTTCCTCCAGTTCCCAGATGGGGTTCTTCTGGGGTCTGTCTCTCTACCAATGCCCTCAATCTTTCTTGACTTTGGGCTAAGCCATTCATTACTTCCATGAACTGGGTCATTTGGTTTCTCATCTCCAGCCTTTCATTAGCCATCTGGGTCCTGACTTCTGTCAGATCTTGCTGTACTTGGTCCATCTGGATACCAGGAAGATTGTTGCGAGTGGGATATCTGTGAGGACGGTTGAGAGGGAACACCCGACGACGAGCAATAATTCCTGAACCACAACAGAGTTAGTAACAAACAAAACAAAAACCTACAAAACAAAACAAAAGTTAGTATGCAATGCAGTATGCTTATTTGTTTCCAAGGTATCCGGCTTGGCACTTGGTTTTGACCTTTCCAGACCCTGAGGAATATGCTTTGATGTTGCTTGAGGAAAAGAAACTCAATGAAACAAACTAACAAATATATTACAAAAAGGTGCATAGCACATAGTCTGTTTTTACAACACATGCCCTCTGAGGGGTCAAAATACAACATAAAAAGAAGAGTACATGGAATGGAAACAACAACAAGCAAAAAGTCAGACACCAAGACCAAACTCATCCTCCTTAACCTCCTTCAAAAGTGCTTCAGTTACAGGACCAGCCGGATGCTCTGTAATGCTTCTGATAAGAACGTTCCTGGTGGTAATAGCAGTGGTCAGTTTCTTGTGTCTGTCTTGGTCCTTTGATCTCTTCACACCAGCCCTAAGCTTCAACTCTGAAATTTCCTTCTGGGCTGCCAGCAAAGCTTCCTGTTGCTTCTTTTCATTTGCCTCCAACTGCTCAATTCTGGCCTGAGTTCTCTTATCTTCTTGAGTGCGAGCTTCAGTGATTCTGACCCACCTAGCCTGACTTTCTTTCAGATAGAGATCAGTCCTAGCTTTCTAAAACTGGGCCTCTTTACAGGCATTCTTCAAAATCTGCTCTCCAGCTCTTGATTTCTTGATGTAGTCCTCTGCTTTCTCAATCCTGGCTAGATGCTCCACCTTAAGCTTTTATAACCTCTCAATGTCTAGAAGACCATCACTCCTCTCCCAGAGGATCTTCTTCAGAGCTTGAGACAAATTCTCATTCCTCTCCTTCAGTTTCTCAAATTCCTCCAGGCTGACAGTGGTTGGAGGTGGTGTTGTGGATGGTCCAGGTGCATCCTCAATGGTGAAAGGCATCCCAGAAATCTGATCCCTAGCATGAGACCATTCATAATACTGAGCTGAAGCCACATTATTGCATCTCCCAAGAATGGCCATCCCTTTGGTCTGGATGTTGTCCCAAGCCCAGGATGCTTGTCTGACAACAGCTAGGTTAGGCTTTATCTCACAATACAGGGTTTCAGCCAAGTCTTGTATTCTAGGAGGGTGGACCAATGCATAGCCCAATTGTCTCTTAAACAGCAAAGGGTTGTAGTTGATGCAACCCTTCACTCCTATCAGAGGTACATTGGGGAACTGCCCACAGCTAGTAATTATGTCCCTGCCCTTAGTGCTCTGGGTGCACCACCTGATGTCATCTGAGGTCAAAGAAATAAGTCTCCTAGCCCAATTCTTCTGTTGGTGAGGGTTCAAGAAAGCATCAGTCTTGGGTAAGTGTTTGAGCAGCCAGGTATGAAATAGAGGAGCACAACACCTTACCAATCTTCCTCTCTGCTTCTCATTCCTTTGGTGAACAGAATAATAGAAATCTCCCAGCAAGGTGGGTACTGGGTTCCTCAAAAGGAAGAGATGAATAGCATTCTTGCTGATAAACTTGGGCTCATCTGCAAAAAGTATAACCCCATATATACTGAGGGCTAACAATGCACAAACTGCCTTCCATTCTCCGGAGGAGGCCTTTAGGATGGCCTGAGAAGTCAAGAAATCCAAGTGTAGACCAGGGATGCTAGACTTTGTTGTCATGTTCTGCTCGATCAAGATAGGCTCCAGATACAGTGCTTTTGCCACTTCTTCATTGCTGGGAGAAGCCATCTCTGGGTTGAAGGGGATACCACCCCTAACAGGTACTCCAATCAGTGATGAAAACTCCTCCAACAGAGGTCCCAACTGAAAATTCTGGAAAGTGAAGCACCTCAAAGGAGGATCATAGAACTGTAGGCAGGTGTGAATCAAACTCCTCTGAGAAGGGTCCAAGTCCATAACCATATCAAGGATGCCTCCATAATGCTCTCTGAATAAAGGGATGTGGTCTGGAGTGATAAGTGCCTGGACCTGCCTGATGCCAGTCAGCACAGGCTCAAAGAAGTGATATGAAATGTTGCTCTTCTTGGGTGCCATGACTGCTGGTGAAGAGCTAAAGCAGATAGCTGATGCAGATAACTGATGAGCAGGGGTCTATGCAGATGAAGGGGTCAAAACCAAGCCAAAATATAAGGTGGATACCCTGAAAAACAAATAAGCAAATGTTAAATGATGCAATGATGATGTATGCAAATGATATGCAAGGGTTTGTGATCAAGCTGGATCTGATTACTGCCTTGTTATAAGTCCATGTATGTCTAAGAAGTCCAGATGGAGGTTCAGAAGTCCAGTAACCAAGGTGGGGGACTCAAATAAAGAGTCACATGTCCAGGGTTAAATCACAAGAACTGTCCAAAGTGAAGCATTCTAAAACAAGTATCAGGGTATGATGTGGCCAGGGTTCCTGCAAACCTGTAAACATCCCAACCCCCTCACAGGTGGTGTTCTAAAACAAGGATCCTCAGACTTGGATCAGTTATGAGAAGTGTAAACACTTCTAACCCGGAGGTACAGTGTTTACAATAACCATAAAAGATCCTCCTCTAATTCACCTCAGTTTCTGAAGGTCATAGTAAAGGTCATCCAGACTTAGCAGGCTTCCCAGATAGCCCTAGCACTACAGGAGATCTGTAGCACAGAGTTCTCAAGAAGAAACCCATATCTGAACCGTGTTTCATATTCCCGCACCAGACCGAAATGGAATGGGAAAGAACATGAACCACTCTAGCCTAGGTGTCACTCAGGTCCCAGGTATAGGACCTTAAACTCTCAATATAACCCCACCCACCAAAGCAAAAACCAAATCCAGCCAGATGACAATATGACAGTATGATATATAAAGCTGTAAAGAAAGCAATAAATAACTGTACACAAAGAAAAAATAAATACAAATATACAAACACAAATAGCACATAACACCCCAGTAAACACAAATCAAGCAAGCGCTAGGAGGAACCCACAAAAAGAACCAGAAGCCCTGGTTACAGTATAAGTTTCCCCAGCAGAGTCGCCAAGCTGTCGCTCCCAAAGAATTGCATCCCGGTACAAGCGCGAACGGTCGGCGAAAAGAATGAGGAGAACACACAGAAGTGAACTCAGAAAGACAAGAGTCGCCAGCTAGGCATTTTTATCCCGGAGGAAAGGTAATGCTGCATAGACCTAGGAAAAGATATGGATAAGACGGTTGCGAACCAGAGAGACTGAGAAAGGGGGTTGGTTACAACCTGGGAAGGTATTAGCACCCAGATTGTCCGCCGTACTCGACGGGATCCACGCTTAAAAGATTTGTGTTTTTAAAGGGGTAGTGTCAGTGCAATTTGTGTATCAAAGCTGGAAAAGAATGCAAGTGTCAGTGTAAAAGAAAGTGAAGTGTAATATGTACAGTGTCAGTGTAAGGACAGAAGTGAAGTGCTCAAGACTATGAGGCTTGAAGAATGATACAGGAAGGAGGGGGAATATACAGAGACTTTTGTTCGATAACTGTTAAGTTATGCCTACGTATCCTCTCGTGCAGTGAGGAAGTCAGAACACCGTAGTTCGACCCAAAGAGACTGAAAGATAAATTGACTGATGAACTGCTTACTTGCCTATGCTCAAGTGTATGACCTGTCTGGCTCAGGTGCTAACTGTCCTGCATTAGACGGAAGAAGCGAGTTCTCGTTTGTGAGTGAAGATGATGAGAAAAAAATCCCGGAGGAGACGATTATTGTTTGTTTTTGTATTTTCAGTCTTTTATTGCTTTTGGAAATTTGTCATAAGTTAATGAGCTTAAGCCTAAACCAATGGGTTAGTAAACTCATCACATCCTCCCTCTGATTAGGGGTAATGAGAATACCTTAAGTGTGAAGTCAGCATCTCACACTTAATCACCATGGTGTAGGATTAAGATCATTAACCTATTTGTGATTATTTAGATGTTTTTGTTGTTTTTGTTTAGTGTTAAGTAATGAGGTTAAGCCATAATCAGGGATTAAACAGACTCATTACACCATCCTAATAGAAGGATAATAGATGAGAATGTTTAAGCTGAGGAAGACTCCTCACCTTAATCCATGATTAGGGATTAATCTCATGACAAAACAAAACCTTTATTAGATGGATTTTAGTTAATGGTATGATAAAGAAGCGATTTTTATGATTTGTAAGACAACTTGATGGGGACTTGTCCATTAACACTAGGGTTAGTCCTTCTTAACCAGTTAAGGAAGAATTAGAACCCTAATGCAAGGCCCAAGTTACAAGCTTGATGTCTTGATGATTATTATGTGAATTTATTAAAGGATTTAAACACGTTAAGGGTTCAACACTTAGGATTAAAGTTATACACTCCATCCTAATAGAAGGATGCAGGCATAAGCTTAATCACAAAGCCTTAAAGCCTTTAGGGTTTAGTCCCTGATTATGAGATGAGAAAAGAAGACTCAAAGAGACACAAAGGTAAAAGCTAAGTGGGGGACTAAACAATCCTAAAATTTTATCATGCTTGGAAGTCCTATGGTTTGTGAGGTTTAAGAGAAAGATCTTCAAAGAACCACCAAGGAGAGACACAGATGAAAGGAGCAAAGAGAAGCAAAACAACTTGCTTCACTTAAGAAGTCAAGTTGCTTGAAAAAGAAAGTGAGATGAACAAGAATGAGCAAGCTCAATCCAATACTCATACAAAAATGCAGCAACGATGCATAAGAGAGATGAAAAGAAATTGTGAGAAGTGAAGGCAAATCCACTTCTCAAAACAACTTACCACCTGAAAAGTTAGCAAAAGAAATGAAATGCAATGCAAATGAGATGAAATGTGATGATGCAAACCAAAACCAGAAGCATGAATATGATGTTAATGATGCTAAGAGATGATGCAAACATGAGGCAAGGCATTAGAATGATCATACAAACATATGGATGCAAGAGAAGCATGCTTTGAACCATGGATGTTCCTGAAATGTTATGAAATGTAATGGACATACAACATGGCAAATGAAATATGCAATGATCATACATGATTCTAATATGTACTAAGATGTATTATGAATCAAATGGATGCACAAAATGTCATGGCAGGTCATGGTATGCAGGCAAATGGAAGATGGATGTAAAGGAAGGCATGAATTAGGGTTATATGCAACATACAAAGCAAAAATCCAAAACCAGAAGCAAATGACATGATAAAAATTTGAAAATGCAATCAAAGGAACCCTAAACCTATACAAACTCACTGCCCAAAGGAGGGGATCTAACTCTTAACCTAGTGAGAGCTATGAATTTCCTAAGATTGTTAAGGTTTTAAGGTACCTTGTCAAGAAAATTGCCAAACAAATTGAAAATGCAAGATCAATTCATGCCAATTTAATCCTATAAACTACATGTTATGCAAGATGCAATGCAGAAAGAATCATTGTCCAACTCTCAATGGTTAGGCAGAAATGAATTTTTGAAGTTTGAAGCAAAATAATGCCTAAAAATGGGATTAATTCCAAAGGAAATTATCAAAAGGCATCAAGATCAAAAAAGAAATTTGGTTTGAGAGTTGGACAATGTTCCTAAATGTTTTTAAAGGTTACATGAATTTTTTTGTGATTTTTAAATACCTAAAAGTATTTTTGATTAATTAATTTTCATTAATTAATTAAAAATAAACTTTTAAATGATTTAAAAATAATTTTTAATGCAAAAAGTAAAAATAAAAATATTTTTGGGTTCTGAAAATTAATTAAAGCTTTGATAAAAATTTTCAGAATTTTTAAACATTTTTTGCTATTTTAATTAATTCGTGCAAAATAAATATGAAACAAATAAAAATAAAATGAATTTAATGAGAAAATAGGAAAGTCAACAGATCTAGGGGCCAGGATTCAAACTGGGATGCGCGGGAATTGACTATGCGCGAATCTGGACGGCCAGAATTCAAATTTCCTTAATTATGATTAAAGCCCTAACCTGAACCCTAATGACTTTCAGATGACCGAAACAGTGTTCCGGTCATCTTCTCTGGCGAGACCAAATCCCCAACTCTCTCTACAAGCCACCCCACCCCAAATTAACTATCCAGAAATGATCCCCCACTCAAAACGAACTCAAACCATCATCCAAACATGATTTATAACAAGCATACATGGAGAATCGAAGGAAAAAAGAAAACTGGACAAAGTTTCAGAGAGTCATAACATGTTCATTTCTCAACTATTTTCGAAAATAAAAAGAGCAGCATGATCAGTGAAGCATGGAGAACAACTTTATAACAAAAAATACAATTTCTGGAAAAATTGTTCTTGGTGATACCTGAGATTGAGCTTTCGAAACAGGGACTTTCTGCTTGCCTCTCTGCCTCAAAATGATCCCAATGGTCCCCCTGATGAAGTTATGAATCTTGGTAGGAGTTTATAATGGTTGGTTTGTGAGTTTGCAGAAGTTCTGTTCAGTGAGAGGTGAGGATCGTGTTTCTGATTGAGGAGGTTTCAGGGCAAAGTGAGGGCAGGGAAATGATCAGGAGAGTGTGCTGAGATGTTTTGTGAAGTTTGTTTGTGTGTTTTATGCTTGTGTTGTGTGTTTCGAATGGTTTTGCATATGAGGCATAAACTTGGAACTATGGCTTATGATCTGATTCAGGCTTGTGTGTGTGGTGTGTTACGCTGGCTTTGGTCCACTTATCACAACTAGAGAGGTCAGAGGAGTTGGTGTGGACTGTTGTGATTGGTATGGCTCAAGTAGCAAAAAGTCAAGAGAGTTGTACTTGGAGGTATGGGCAAGTGGCAATCTGAGATAGGGGCATGGCTATGCGCAGCAAGGATCAAGAAGTGTCATGAAATCAGATTTTGTGAGCTGGCTCAAGTGGATGAAGGGTTATGGATCATTTTGCAATTTTGTCCAACTTTGGTCCCTTTTGTAATTCTTGAAGTTTAAGGCATGGAACTTAAGAAATTCTTGGGCCAATCTGATGTTTAAGTCATGTATGATGTTTTTGTAAAGGTTGGACATCAATTAGAAGACACAAATTGCCTTGGTACAAGAATTTGCAAGTTTCCCTCTTTGGTGCATAACTTGAAATTATGTGATTTTTCCCAACTTTGACAAGCCATAACTTTTGATCCAAAATGAATTAGAACGAGTTCTTGTACTTTTTGAAAAGGGAATGATCCATTCTACAACTTTCATGACCAAAGTTTTCCCATTTGAAGCATTTTTTAATAAAAAAATAAGGGTTGAAAAAGTTTCCCAAAATGGCAATTTTCCATTACAAGTCATTTTCCCAAAAAGTCAACTTTGCAAATGGCTTGAAATGCTTCAATTTTGTGAACTTCCCACATCTTCTATGATCAAATAAAGATCATACATAATCAAAATGATGAAGAACACCCCTTGGTTGTGTCATTGGGAGCCTCAGATGCCCTGATTTTGCACTGACATGCTCAAAAAGTCAACTCTTGATCAGACGACTTCCCCATGGAATTGTTTCATGAAAATTGATATGCATGATCCCTATACCATAAAGAGACCAATAGAAACAAGAATGACCAAAAAATTTGGAGTTATGGCCTTTGAAACCAAAACCCTAATTCTAGGTCATCTGTGTAGTTAAACCTGGCTCTACTTCAATGCCTATCTCAGTTCTTGTGATTCTTTGATTTCTTTGACTTTGTGGGGATGCAATATGATGCTTGAACATACATGGACCCCTTTGAAGGGATTGATGACCTTTGGAGTGGCTCAAATGGCTCTTGGATTGCTCATATCACAAACCCTAAATGCAGATGACTTAGAAACAATGCAGTGAATCAAAAATGCAATATGAGATGCTATGATTGAACTTATGCATATGAAAAGACCACAAGCCATGGTGTGAATGAGTGAGGGCAAATTTGGGGTTTTTACAGATAGATCTCACGCAAAGCTTTGAAGATCCGGTGCTAAGCTTCACTCTCCGTGCAAAATAAATGTAAGAACAAGCTCTTGATGCAGAATTTTGGATCCAAAAGAACTTCTAGGTCCCAAACCAAATCTGAATCTCCAATAAAACCAGCAAAAAAGATGCAAAGAAAATATGGATGGAGGCCTAGTTCCAAGATCTACACACCTGAAGGCAAGGTTATGTGATCTTCAAAGAGGAACTTTGAGTAATTTGGAAAAATGGGAGAGAAAAGTGAGAGAATTATTAGTGAGAGGAGTCAAAATTCAGAAATGAGAGTGAAAATTGTGTGAGAGAGAGAGTCTTGGTTTGGAGGGAAATGGAATAAACATGGTTTAGGTTTGGGGCCCAAAATTTTGGTTTGGGATCCAAAATTATGGTTTGGGTAGTGTGATTAAGACTTTGCAATGGGATTAGGCTTGGACAAATGCTTTAGATCCTTCTCCATAATTCCCAATTAATTCAAATGAATAAAAATCAGAAAATTGGAAAATGGAGCCAAAACACACATGCTGAACTTGCTGCTGAAATTCAAATTTCGCAGCCGTTAACCGGTTAACCATATGCGTTAACCGGTTAACGCTGGAAAAATTTAAATTTCCATCCTTTTGGTGGGAAACCTCAAGAATAACCCGACGCCAACCGTTTCAAGCTGATTTTGATCCTCATCCTTCTTTAGGGTCTTGAACATGATACAGAACTTGCGCAAAATGATCCTGTGAGATTCTTGCCAGGTCACCATGCTCTTTATTTTGACTTGCAGTGCTTCAAAATTCCAGGATGACTGATCATATGCCTTATGCTAGACCATGCGAGTGTTATGCTTCATTTTTCAATGCAAAATGCTAAGGATATGACATGCTTATGATGATTATGATATGATGATGATGCTAAACAAAAGAGGGAAAATTTGGGGTGTTACACCAAGGAGTTGACATGAATAGAAGGTTCAAAGAAATGGCTGAGCAGATTCGTGCCATTCAGTCTCAGAGTTCTCTAGGGTTTGACATCACTGATCTGGGCTTAGCGTCAGGGGTGAGAATTCCCTACAAGTTTAAGGTTCCTACTTTTGATAAGTACAACGGAATGGCGTGCCCAAAAACTCATCTCCAGTCGTTTGTGGGAAAAATTGTTGCGCATACAGATGATAAGAAGCTGTGGATGTATTACTTCCAGGATAGTCTTGTAGGAGCTTCCTTGGAATGGTACATGAAGTTAAGAAGGGTCAATATCCGAAGCTGGAAGGATCTAGCTGAGGCATTTGTGAAGCAATATTAGTATAATTTGGATATGGCTCCAAATCGTACCCAGTTGTAGACAATGTCTCAGAGTGCTAAAGAAGGGTTCAAAGAGTACGCCCAGAGGTGGCGTCAGCTTGCTGCTCGAGTGCAACCTCCCTTGTTGGAAAATGAAATGGAAGATATGTTTATGGGAACGCTGCAGGGGGTGTTTATTGAGAGACTGGTGTCTTGTTCGGCAACGAAGTTCAACGACATTGTGATAGTAGGAGAGAGAGTTGAAACGCTTCTGAAAATTGGAAAGATTCAAGACACTAGTGCAAGCAGCTCAACTGGTGTGAAAAAAGCTTTCAGTGGACCTCCAAGAAGAAGGGAGGGAGAAACTAATGTTGTGTACGGTCGAGGTCGGGGCCGCGGATACAGAGGATCTTATGAGCAGGTGGAAACTGTCACCATCCCCATAGGTCCTATACAACTATAGCAGCAACAACAGCAACAGCCGCAGTGCAATAATTATCAGCAAAGACCATATCAGCAAAGACAAGCTCGTCCAGCTAACAGGGTGCTCGAAGCCATCCCAATGACGTACACGGCACTCCTCCAGAGATTGTTAGACTTAACTTGGTACCATTGAGGACGTTAGCACCACCTCCACCTGGAGAGCTTCCAATGGGGTATGATGCTAATGCAAGATGCGCATTTCAATTAGGAGCTCCCGGACACTCAACGGAGAAGTGCATGGCATTGCTACATAAGGTCCAGGACTTGATTGATTCAAAGGCAATTAACTTCGCACCGCCTCCAAATGTTACCTCAAACCCCATTCCTAATCATGGAGGAGCCAGGATAAATGCCATTAACAGTGGTGAGAGGTTAAACTTAATTTTGAATGTGGATTAAGTGAAGACTTCCTTGTTAGTCGTGAAAGATAGATTGCTGAAAGGGCAGATATTCCCGGGGTGTGATTATGACTGCGAAGGTTGTTTGAATTCGGTTAATGGTTGTGGGGATTTGAGAGCTGGGTTGCAGTGTTTGATTGACGAGGGGTCGCTACAGTTTGACATAGTTGACAATAGAAGTGATTGTGTGTCTACGGTGACAATCAATTTTGATCCTGCAGAGGTTCCTGCCCGAAGAGAGCCGGTGACTATCTATGTTCCAGAAGTGAGTCCTGTTACCATTATTGTTCCGGGACCAGTCCCTTATGCTGATGACAAGGCCATCCCGTGGCACTATGGCTCGGACGTGTATGTAGAAGGTCATAAAGTGGAAAGTCAAGCAATGACAATTGATCTGACTGTTGTGAATGTCGGAGGAGTTGGTGGATTTCCAAGGAATGGGCGTCTCTTTGCTCCTCAAGCTCTTAGAGGTGATCTTGAAGCTGGAGCTGCTACGAAGGCTAAGGGTAAACAGATAGCAACTGAAAAGGTGACAACTCCTGCTCCTAGTCAAGGCACCTTCGAAAGGAAAGTTTAAGATTTCATGAGAATAATTAAGAAAAGCGACTATAAGGTGGTTGAACAGCTGAATCAGACCCCGTCCAAGATATCCATTCTGTCGTTGCTGATGTGTTACCAAGCTCATCGAGAGGCTTTGCTAAAAGTTTTGCAAATAGCGTATGTACCACAAGAGATAACTATCAACCAGTTGGAGGCTGTGGTAGGCAGCGTAAACGCCAGTCATGGGTTAGGATTCACAGATAGAGATCTCACTTCTGAGGGACACAATCACAACAAAGCCTTGCACATAACCATGGAGTGTAAGGGCGCTGTTCTATCACACGTCCTGGTAGATATAGGCTCTTCTCTCAATGTTCTCCCTAAGAAGGCCTTAATGAAGCTGAACGTTGATGGCATCGTCTTGCGACCTAGTGATTTGATTGTGAAAGCCTTCGATGGGTCCCGAAGATCTGTGTTTGGGGAGGTGGAGCTACCAGTGAAGATTGGGTGTCAGATATTCAAGAGTACATTCTATGTTATGGATATTTAGCCCGCTTATAGTTGTTTGCTGGGACGTCCTTGGATTCACGCTGCTGGCGCGTTAACATCCACGTTGCATCAGAAGTTGAAATATGTGATAGACGGCCAAGTTATTACTATATGCGGAGAAGAGGATATTTTTGTAAGCCATCTGTCAACCTTCAAGTATGTAGAAATGGACGGGGAGATCAATGAGACACTTTTCCAAGCTTTTGAGACGGCTAGTGTCAGTAATTTGTCTCCGGCGATTCAGAACAGCGAGAAGGAAGGGACTCCTATCCACTCCTACAAGCAAGCTAAGGAGGTAGTTCAATCCGGAAATGCCCAGGGCTGGGGAAAGCTGCTAGAAGTGGAAAAGAAGGATGACAAGTTCGGTCTCGGATATCAACCTGGTCAGTCCAGCTAGTCTCATGGCGGTAAGCCCATAGCATTCACTAGCGCTGGAATGCTCGACTACAACAATGTTTGTGCAACAGATGCCGATGGGGATAGTGATTGTGACTTGGATAACTGGATTCACCTATGCGTACCTGGGGAGGAGCTCTAGAACTGGTCTGCTGAAGATTTTGTTCAAGTTACTTGGCAGTCAAAGTAATTTTCTTTGGTTAACTGGATTCACCTATGCATACTGCATGTCAAATCCTACACTCTGCCCAAGGTGCATGAATCCATCTGTAGGGCCACCATGTTTTTAATGCATTTACTTTTTCAATGAAATAAAGGACATTTTTCAAGCAAATTGTGTTCTCTTTCTTTCGTTTTCAAATTTTTCACAAATAAAATGGCAATGTTTTTTCTTTCCAGTATTTTGGTGTGTTTGTGTCTCCTTTAGAAAAATCCTGATTCTGAAATAAGAACATCACTTGTGTAGTGTTGATCATTCGGATTCCTGTGACAACGTTCCTGCTATGACTATGCATGACTTCGACAATCCTATCTACCAAGCTGATGAAGGGGTTGAGGAAGATTGTGAACTCCCGGAAGAATTGGTCAGGTTGTTGAAACAAGAGGAAAGGGTCATTTAGTCTCATCAGGAAGAAATATAGATCATCAACATTGGATCTGAAGATGTAAAGAGAGAGATAAAGATTGGGGCCAGACTGCAAGGTCGAGGTAAAGAAGGAGTTGATTGGTATGCTACGTGAATATGTGGATATCTTCCCCTGGTCGTATCAGGATATGCCAGGGTTGGATACTGACATTGTTGTGCACAAGCTGCCACTAAGGGAAGACTGTCCTCCCGTGAAACAAAAGCTGAGAAGAACTAGCCCTGATATGGCTATGAAGATCAAGGAGGAAGTTTAGAAACAGTGGGATGTCGGGTTCCTTGTTGTGACCATTTACCCACCTTGGGTAGCTAACATTGTGCCGGTACCAAAGAAAGACGGTAAGGTCCGGATGTGCATCGATTATCGGGATTTGAACAGAGCAAGTCCAAAAGATGACTTTCCATTACCTCACATCGATGTGCTGGTAGATAACACCGCTCAGTTCTCGGTAGTTTCTTTCATTACCCCGTGGGGTACATTCTGTTACAAGGTTATGCCCTTTGGATTGAAGAACGCTGGGGCAACGTATCAACGGGCTATGGTAACATTGTTCCACGATATGATACATCAAGAAATTGAATGCTATGTGGACGGAATGATTGCCAAGTCCCGGGACAAAGAAGGGCATATGGTCAATCTCAAAAAGCTGTTTGATAGGTTGATAAAGTATAGACTGAGGTTGAATCCAAACAAGTGTACTTTCGGAGTGCGTTCTGGTAAGTTGTTGGGTTTCATTGTTAGTCAAAGAGGAATCGAGGTAGATCCTGCAAAAGTAAAAGCAATACAAGATATGCTTGCACCGAAAACAGAAAAAGAAGTGCGTGGATTCTTAGGGAGATTGAACTACATTTTGCGGTTTATATCTCATCTAACTGCCACATGCGAGCCAATATTCAAATTGTTGAGAAAAGAGAAAACGGTCAGGTGGAATGAGGACTGTCAAAGGGCCTTTGAAAAGATAAAAGAATATCTGCAGGAGCCTCCGATTCTAATGCCTCACGTTCCAGGACGGCCACTTATCATGTACTTGACTATGTTAGAAGGGTCGATGGGGTGTGTTCTAGGCCAACATGACGAGTCTGGTCGAAAAGAGCATGCTATTTACTACCTTAGCAAAAAGTTTACCGACTGTGAATCCCGTTACTCACTGCTCGAGAAAACTTGTTGCGCTTTGGTATGGACTGCTCGCCGACTGAGACAGTACATGTTGACCCATACCACACTGCTAATCTCAAAAATGGACCCCGTCAAGTACATTTTCGAGAAACCAGCATTAACCGGAAGGGTTACAAGGTGGAAAATGATCTTAACAATGTATGACATACAATATACTTCCCAGAAAGCCATCAAAGGAAGTGTATTGTCGGATTATCTTGCACAACAACCGCTTGAAGACGACTATCAGCCGATGAAGTTTGATTTCCCTGATGAGGACATCGTGTACCTCCAGGCAAGAGATTGCGAGGAACCATTTCCGGAGGAGGGGCTAGACCCTGAATCCAAATGGAAGTTGATGTTTGATGGGGCAGTCATTATCAACGGACGTGGAGTTGGTGTTGTTCTTATCACTCCCGAAGGTGTTCACTTTCCCTTCGCTGCCAGAATTACTTTTGGCTGCACCAACAATGAAGCGGAATATGAGGCATGCATAATGGGAATAGAGGAGGCTATTAATTTTCGGATTAAGACCCTCGATATATTCGGAGATTCGGCCCTCGTTATCAACCAGATTACTGGCAAGTGGTATACACATCAAGAACACTTAATTCCTTATAGGGATTACGCCAGAAGACTGTTGATGTTCTTCACAACAGTTAAGCTTCAGTACATACCAAAAGATGAGAATCAATTTGCTGATGCATTGGCTACTCTCTCTTCGTCCATCAAAGTCTTGTGTTGGAACTATGTGCCCTGGATTGCCATTTCCAGGCTTGACGCACCAGCATATGTTTTCTCTGTAGACGCAGTGTCTGATGAGAAACCTTAGTATTTTGATATTAAGCTTTTCCTGGAAAAATAAGAATACCCAGCGGGGGCATCATCCAATGACAAGAAGACCTTGAGACGACTTGCTACTAGCTTCTTCTTGAATACAGACAGAGTTCGGTATAAGAGGAACTTTGACATGGTTTTGCTCAAATGCGTGGATAGACACGAAGCAGACCTGTTAATGCAGGAGGTCCACGAGGGATCTTTCGGTACTCATGCAAGAGGACATGCAATGGCTAAGAAGTTACTGAGATCAGGGTATTATTGGTTAACAATGGATGCAGACTGTTTTTCGTACGCCCGTAAATGCCACAAGTGCTAGATATATGCAGACAAAGTGCATGTTCCTCCTAGCCCGCTCAACCTCATGTCATCTCCTTGGCCCTTTTCTAGGTGGGGCATTGACATGATTGGGAAGATAGAGCCTACTGCTTCAAACGGTCATCGTTTCATCTTGGTTGCGATTGATTACTTCACCAAATGGGTTGAAGCAGCACCTTATGCCAATGTCACTCGTCAAGTGGTAGCCATATTTCTGAAGAGAGACATCATTTGCAGATACGGAGTGCCCGAGCGAATCATTACTGATAATGGTTCCAACTTAAACAACAAGATGATGGCAGAACTATGCCGGGACTTCAGGATTCAACATCACAACTCTTCTCCTTACAGGCCAAAGATGAATGGCGCGGTAGAGGCGACTAACAAGAATATTAAGAAGATTATGCAGAAGATGGTTGTCACTTATAAAAATTGGCATGAGATGTTATCATTCGCGCTGCATGGGTACTGAACGTCAGTCAGGACGTCAACTGGGGTAACGCCTTTCTCATTGGTGTATGGCATGGAGGCAGTCTTGCCTGTTGAGGTAGAAATTCCTTCATTGCGTGTGATGATGGACATGAAGCTTGATGAGACTGAGTGGGTATGTGCTCGATATAATCCGTTGTGCCTAATTGAGGAAAAGAGATTAGAGGCTATTTGTCATGGTCAGCTTTATCAGAGGAGGATGAAGCGAGCATTCGACCAACGAGTGTGTACTCGAGAGTATCAAGTAGGCAAGCTTGTGCTCAAGAGGATCATTCCTCCAGGTTCAGATCACAGGGGCAAGTGGACCCCAAACTATGAAGGCCCATTCATAATGAAGAAAGTTTTCTCAGGTGGGGCATTGATGCTCACTACTATGGATGGAGAAGATTTCCAGTCTCCTATTAACTCGGACGCAGTTAAAAAATACTTTGCATAAACAGACCCGCTGGACACAACAACAAAATTAAAGTCCAGGCAAGAAAAGGGCATCCCGGCGAGCTAAAAACAGAATAAAAAGCTCGGGCAAAAGTTAGGGAAATAAATGGAAAAAATGTACACCCGCTGAGTTGAAAAGCCACATCTGAAAGCTCAGGCAAAAAAGGGGTATCCCGGTGGATTGAAAACCCGAAAGAGCGGTCCCCGCAAAATAAGGGAATAAACAAACAATTGCGATCCGGGTAATCTGAACCAAATCAATGTTTCGTGCAGTCTGACAATATCAGAAGGATAGGAATCATTCCCCTCGTCTTCTTCAGAAAGCAAAGGTAAGAACAGAAAGTCTTGAAGACATGCTGGTCATAGCAAGAAGGAAACTCATTGGAATGTCGTGTACATTGCCATTAGGATAGTTTCTTTTCTCATTTTTCATGGTATCTACCTCTTTCCAGGTAGTTGCTTCCTGATGTAAATCTTTGCCTATTCAGAGGCCATTCAATGAATGAATATTCAGTCATAAAAACTGCATTGTGTTTGTTTACTTTGTTTGCAAAAATGTCCTGAATTTTTGGCAAAAAGAGCATTGCATATGAAACATGTTGATTTTTCTGGAAAACAAATCTTTGACATGGCAGGGAAACAATTAAAAAATCTTTGAGTGTCGGGTGACAATGGATGAACAGATCATACCATGCAAATCCCCCGGGCACATGTCTGTATACTGTTGTTGCAGGTTTTGCAGGGCGATGTTGCACTTCCCCAAGCAGAGAGTGCTCCCCAGCTGAGCTATGAAAACCGACACGCCTAGCAGATTTTCAAAACTAATCAAGGATGATGTCACCCCCAAGTGGTGTCTCTTCACAAGAAAGACATGGTATTCCCCAGTAGAGTTCAGATGGAACCTTCCCCAGTTGAGCTAGAGCAAGTGGAATCCTCAGCAGAACTTCAAAATCTGATCGAAGAGGTTTGTCCCCAATCGGAGTCTTTGTGTCAGTATGGGCTATCCCCAGCGAGCAACTGAATGCCTGTTTCCCCACAGAGTTGAAATTTTCAGAATTCCTTCCCCAGCTAGGTTCTGACCAAGTATCATCCTCAGCCAAATCTGAAGACGGTTAGTCCCCCACAAAGTTCATGTTTGGGTTTCACTCCCATTATTGAAATATTCCCTAGAGAAGTCGCCAATTTAGTTTTGGCCATTGTGATGATACAAACCGTCATTCATCTCCCCAGTCAGAGTTAGGCATTGGCAAAGCCTCTTGACCAAGTTTCCCTGCAGAGTCGGGATTGTTGTTGCCAATCAGGGTATTTCGAAGCATGCTCGTTTGCATTCCCAGCAGTCGTCTGTGTTGGTATCTGCTTGATGCTCTTCTGCACTGTACAACACTCGTCTGTGTTTGATGTTTGATAGTTGCTCATCTGCATCGCCCCAACGCTCGTCTATGTTCACACTTTGCTCATTTTCTTTCCCCAGCAGTCGCCTATGGTTGGTAGATGTTGATGCTCGTCCGCACTTCGGCACTCGTCTGTGTGCAACATCTGGTTTGATGCTCGTCTACATTCTTCGGCACTTGTTTGTATGCAACATCTTGTTTGATGCTCGTCTGTATTCTTCGGCACTCGCCAGTGTGCAACATCCGTTTGATGCTCGGCACTCGTCTGTGTTTGATATTTGCTTGTTGCTCGTCTGTTTTCCCTAGCAGTCGTCTGTGTTGGTATCTGCTTGATGCTAGTCTGCACTGCACAACACTCGTCTGTGTTTGATGTTTGATAGTTGCTCGTCTGCATCCCTCTCAACACCCGTCCGTGTTTAAGGTTTGATAGTTGCTCATCTGCATCTCCCCAACGCTGGTCTGTGTTCACACTTTGCTCGTTTGCTTTCCCCGGCAGTCGCATATGGTTGTTAGATGTTGGTGCTTGTCCGCACTTCGGCACTCGTCTGTGTGCAACATTTGGTTTGATGCTCGTCTGCATTCTTCGGCACTCGTCTGTATGCAACAACCTGTTTGATGCTCGTCTGCATTCTTTGGCACTCGCCTGTGTGCAACATCCGTTTGATGCTCGGCACTCGTCTGTGTTTGATATTTGCTTGTTGCTCGTCTGCATTTCCCAGCAGTCGTCTGTGTTGTTATCTGCTTGATGCTCGTCTGCACTGCACAACACTCATCTGTGTTTGATGTTTGATAGTTGCTTGTCTGCATCCCCCTCAACACCCGTCCGTGTTTAAGGTTTGATAGTTGCTCGTCTGCATCGCCCCAACGCTCGTCTGTGTTCACACTTTGCTCGTTTGCTTTCTCCAGCAGTCTCCTATGGTTGGTAGATGCTAGTGCTCGTCCGCACTTTGGCACTCGTCTGTTTGCAACATTTGGTTTGATGCTCGTCTGCATTCTTCGGCACTCGTCTGTGTGCAACACCTTTTTGATGCTCGTCTGCATTCTTCGGCACTCGTCTATGTGCAACATCCGTTTGATGCTCGACACTCATCTGTGTTTGATATTTGTTTGTGGCTCGTCTGTAGTCCCCAGCACTCGTCTGTGTTTGTTATTTGTTTGAAGCTCGTTCGCATTGTTTGGATACTCGTCTGTATCATCCTTCCCACTCGTCTGTGTTAGCTCATACCCATATGAATGTTGATTTGATAATCGTTCTGGTACATGTCTGTATTGCTACTCCAAATGCTCGTCTGTATTGGATCTCTGGTATTCATCTGTATCAGTGGCTGGTATTCGTCTGTATCATCGCCTGAAGCGCTTGTCTGTGTTTCTTAGGTCATCGTCTGATATTCGTTGGTATTATTGACTTATGGAACTCGTCTGTGTTCTCTTGATAAATCATCCAATGCTCGTCTATATTGAAGAGGTTTGAAGTCCTGACGGTGGGATTAAACATCAAAATGGTTACTGGTCCTGGCGTAACAGGTATATCCGAAGGAGGTTCGTCTGTCTCAGAGACCACTTATCTACGCAAGATTTGTGAAGAGGGTTCGTCAAATCCTAATGTTACACCTGGCGTAATAGGTTTCCTCAAAGGAGACTCGTCTGTCTTAGACCATATATCCACGGATAATATATGAGGAGGGTTCGTCTATCCTGATTATGCATGTCTATCCCACAGACCTAAGTGCATTACCGGTCTTGGCGTAACAGGTTTATCCGAAGGAGGTTCGTCTGTCTCAGATCATATATTACAAAATGTATGAGGGCTCGTATGTCCAGTCCCTGGAGTAACAAGTTTATTTGAAGAGGGCTCGTATGTCTAGTCCCTGGCGTAATAGGTTTATTTGAAGAAGGCTCGTATGTCCAGCACCTGGCGTAACAGGTTTGTTCGAGGAAGACTCGTCTGTCTGGTTTTTTTCTATCCGAAGTAACAATTCAGGTTGGAAGGAGCTCGTCTGCTTTCTCCCCGCTCCAGTCTCCAAAGCTTCATTTGGTTGGGTTTATTTCCCATTGCTTGCATTCTCTAGCAGAGTGCAAATTTCAGGTCTTCTTGGTATTCAACCACATTTCATCTTGAACGGTCGATAGTCGTGCTACCGTCCTTTTCAGATTAACCGTTGCTTGAATAGGGGCAGCTGTAACACCCCAAAATTTTCCCTCTCCTGTTTAGCATCATCATTATATCATAATCATCATCAGCATGTCATGTCCTTAGCATATTGCATAGAAAAATGAATCATAGCATTTGCATGTTCCAGCATAAGGCATGTGATCAATCATCAGGGAAATTCAAAGCTCACAAGGCATGTTACAAGGTTGACATCAGGGTCAAGGGTTTAAAAAGGATTGAGGATCAAAATCAGATCAAAACGGTTAGCGTCGGGGTATTCCTGAGGTTTCCCAACAAAAGGAGGGAAAATTCAAAATTCACTGGCGTTAACCGGTTAACGGCTGCGAATTTGGAATTCCAACAAAATTTTCCAGCATGTGTTTGGCTCCAATTTTTGAAGTTTCTGATTTTTATTCATTTTTGAATTAATTGGAAATTAAAGAGAAGGATCTAGCACACTTATCCAAGCCTAATCCCATTGCTAAATCCTAATCTCATTGCCAAACCATAATTTTGGATCCCAAGCCTAATTTTTGGGCCCCAAACCTAAACCATATTTAATCCATTTCTCTCCAAACCAAGAGGGGGCTCTCTCACAATTTCCATTCTCATTCTGAATATTCACTCTTCTCTCTCACAATTCTCTCACTTTTTCTCTCCCAATTTTCCAAATCAACCCAAAGTTCCTCTTTGAAGATCACATAACCTTGCCTTGAGGTGTGTAGATATTTGGAACTAGACCTCCATCCATAGCTTCCTTGCATTATTTTGCTGGTTTAATTGGTGATTCAGATCTGGTTTGGGACCTAGAAGTGCTTTTGGATCCAAAATTCTGCATCAAGACCTTGTTCTTGCATTTATTTTGCATGGATTGTGAAGCTTAGCATCGAATCTTCAAAGTTTTGCGCGAGATCTATCGTTTTCAGCTCGATCAACAATTACCAAAGCATACTTCAGCTTTGTAGGTTGGTTAATTTCAAATCTAGCTCTGTTTTAGCTTTTTTTCATGCTTGTGCTTTAGATCCGCCATGTGCTTGCGTATTTGCTTATGTTGCTTGAATTGATTGATTGATTGGTAACTGGATCTATGTATTAATGTTCATTAGCTTGATGATGACTTTTAATGTGAATTGATCCACTTATATCATGCTCCATTGATTGCTGGTCTGGTGTGAGATTAATTGGAAAAGCTTGTTTGAACTGATTTTTTCTACAGGAATTGTTGTTGTTTTAACAACGTTAACCGGTTAACGGATTGGTTAACCGGTTAACGCACATGTTTCTGTGTTGTTTTTCTGCATGCTTTGATTGGTTAACCGGTTAACACTTTGGTTAACCAGTTAACACTGAAGCGGTAAGCCATTTTTGGGCTATTTTGGACTTGTTTGATACCTTTACTTGCTTTAAATGCCATGGATCATTATATGATCATTGAATATGATTGTTAGGGTGATTTGCTTGCTGGTTGATGCATGCTTCCATGTTCTTGACACGTAAATGCTTGTATGTGCAATGTTTGGCATGTTTGTTTAACTTGGTTTTCTAGAACTTTGAACATGCCATCTTCATGAGTTTTGATGATGAACATGTGCTGGATTTTGCTAACATTGCAGGGGATCATGGTAAGAGAAGTGTGGATGTTTATCCACATTTCAACTCTTCATCCTTTTCCTTTTAAGTTGTTTTCTCTTTATGTTTTGATGTGCCTTATGCCATCATATGACGCAACTCTTTTCTTCCCCCTTTAGGAGCAACTTATCTCTTTTAGAGGAGTAAGTTGCTTGCTAGCTTTCCTCCCTTTCTTCTTGCTCCTCTTTGGTCTTTCTTTCCTTATTCTTCATTAGGATTGTTGAAACCTCACTAACCTAGGTTCATCCATGCATGATAACCTTAGGATTAGTCTTTCCCCATTTTAGATTTTACCCTTTTTGCTCCTTTGGTTTCTTTCTCTTCTCATCTCAAAACCAAATATAAAAAACATTAATAAAGAAAGAAGTGACTTCTTGTGTAATAGCCTTATTCCATTGGGCATATGTATTCATTCCATCTTGGAATAGTGCATTTGTCTAGCATGATGTACAAGTCGGATCATGAAGTCATCTTCATCAAGAAAAGCATAAAAAACATTTCTTCATTTTTAATCACTAAAACACCTAATAAATTCAACAAGTCAATGAAATTAGGCCCTTGCCCTTGGAAACAAGTCTTGGATAAGTTCTCCTTACTTGGTGTGCTTGTTCTATTATTCCATCTTAGAATTTAGTAACAAGTACACATTCCATGGAAAAGAGCTTGAGTTCAATCTCTTGTGCCACACCGATAAAAAGCTCTAAAAAACACAAACAAACAATAATCGTCTTTCCTTCGGGAATTCTTTTCTCATCTCCTTTGCTCCGTCTGCGAACTTGCTCCTACTTGTCATTTTGCAAGACGGTTACACACTCGTCGTCCGAGCATGCAACACCTGAGCATTGACATAGGCAGTTCAAGCCTTAATTCACAAGCAATCTTTTATACCCCTAGTTAGGGGAACTACGGCGACTCTGATCCTCATGTCCATTGAGGTACGTAGGCAGCGGGGTAGGACCCGTTCGAGCACACTCTTTATTTTCCCTACATTTTTCCTATTCATTTCTTTTTTCAGTTTCCTGCTATCTTATCCAGTTCAGTTCTCTTTTGCAGCAGCTTTCATTCTTTCACCCTTTGAAACAGATTTCGTTGCAAGCGTGGATCCCGTCGGGTACGACGAACGATCTGGGGTGCTAATACCTTCCCAGGTCGTAACCGACTCCCAAACTCAGTCTCTTTTGTTCGCAGGACTTGTGTCCTTTCTTTTCTTTTCTTCGGTTTGTGCAACATTACCATTCCCGTTTCTTCGGGATATAAATTCTTGGTTGGCGACTCTACCTCTTTCCACGCCACTTTCGCGTTTGTACCAGGATGGAAATCCGGGGAGTGACAAACGACTGCTGAAAATATCGCGACATAGGACGAATGTCGGATAGCAAGTAATTTTGTTGGTGACTTACTGGGGAATGGTAAACACGGACGAGTGCCTACGCTTTAAAATAAACGATATAAGTGTTTGACAGTATGTATAGACTAAAGATGCGGACGAGCATCCTTAGGACCACGATACAAACGAGTATTGATAGAAGCAAACGCTGACACGTGTTTAAGGATGATGACACATACGAATATCAATCGGTTAAGCAAGGAACACAGACGAGTGTTGATCTGCTGAGGAGATGATACATACAAGATACGGACGAGTATTAGAGGATTGTGTATAAGTATGTATAAGTATTTGACTTGCTGGGGAAATATGTGCAAGACATGGACGAGTGTTAAAAAGATTGAGCAAAGGACATGGGCGAGTGTAAAAAAGAATATGTACAAGTATGAACAAGTATATGTATTGAGAGTTCAAAAATTAATCTGGCTTTGTCTGCGGGGGATAAGTTTTGTATATTGCTGGCGAAGTGATTCTGACGTTTGCAGGTGACTGGCTTGAACCTGGCTTATGATCATGTAAATGTTTGATTTTTACAGTAATGCTCCGTATTAGACAGAATGCTACGCTTATTTTGGGAAAAAATGATGCGAATGCTATGATTATGCAAAATGAGAGAACCGATTTGAGATCCGGATCCTGCAGGAAGAAAGATCTCTGGGCGATCTGCCTAAGGAACTCTGTGGGGATCCCGGATAGGGAAGCTTCTGTTGAAGAGACTCATGCTGGGGGTGAGGAGGCTTCGGAAAACCGCTGGAGAACAGAAAAAAAACCTGGCAACTCTACTGGGGAGAAACTGGCCACTCTGCGGGAAAGCGATTTTCCCGACTCTGCTGAGGATGAGAAAATCCTGGCAACTCTGATGGGGAACAGAAAGTCCTGACGACTGGCTAAGGAAGGGGACTCTTCCCACTCTGTCGAGGATGAGAAAATCCTGGCGACTCCGTTGAGGAAAAGAAGATCCTGGGAAATATACTGGGGAAAACTTTGGCAACTTGCTGGAGATGAGAGGATCTTGGAAACTTAGATGAGGAAAAATCTGGTGACCTTACTAGGAAAAAGAAGACTCTGGAAATTCTTTGGGGAAAAAGAAGTTCCTGGCGACTTTGCTAGGGAGAAGGAGTTCCTGGCAACTTCGCTGGGGAAGAGCAGTTCAGGCGTTGCTCGGGAGATCCTTCTTGGGGAGAAGAGAACTTCTGGGAAGTAATTTGTTGTAACTCCTTCGTCAAAGCGACACCTGGGGATTTTAATGAGTTTTTTGAAGGATCCTCTGAAGGGATGACAGCTTCGCGGGGGAAGAATCCTGTCAAGTAATCCTGCTGATGAGGTGATTGCTGACCGTGCTGGGGAGATGAGGCTTGATATACCCTATGTTGTGAGATTGTCTGTCTTGAGTACATGCAACCTGTTAAAAAGAAACGCACAAGTGTCCCGAGGTATCCTCAACCAGATTCCGTCTTAGGAGTTAGATTTGCTCAAGAGTGCATATTTCCTGCGAGCATATATTGAAAATGGCTTATATGTTTTCATGCAAGTGTTGTATTATGAACTTTGGACATTTTGCAAACGAAACAAAAAATGTACAAAACAAAGTGTGAATGAATATTCTGATTTTATTGATTTGTGTGCCCTGAATAGGCAAGTACATTGAAGAAGTGAATCCCAGAAAGGAGGAGATTGCTGTAAAATTGAGAAAATAAAGGTGTTGGCAATGTTGAAGTTGACGCTCCAATTATTTTCTTTTTCCCAGATTTTGCGTGGACCTCCCTTTCGGGTTTTCAATCCACCGGGATACCCGTTTTTGCCTGAGCTATCCGATGTGGCTTTTCAACTCAGCGGGTGTACACAATTTTTTTAATTTTTCCCTTATTTTTGCCCGAGTCTTTTATTCTGTTTTTGACTCGCCGGGATGCCCTATTTTTGCCTGGACTTACATTCTGTTTTTATGTCCAACGGGTCTTTTATGCGAAGTATTTTTTAACTGCATCTGAATTCACAGGAGATAAGAAATCCTCGTCATCCATAGTAGTGAGCATCAGTGCCCCACCAGAGAAAAATTTCTTTACTATGAATGGGCCTTCGTAGTTTGGCGTCCATTTGCCCCTGTGGTTTGTATGAGGAGGAAGAAGTCTTTTCAGAACAAGCTCTCCCACTTGGTATTCCCGAGGTCTGACTTTCTGATCGAAGGCTTTCTTCATTCACTTTTGATATAATTGCCCATGACAGATGGCTGCTAATCTCTTTTCTTCAATCAGACTGATTTGATTATATCAAGATCAGACCCATTCTGCTTCATCCAGTTTCACATCCATCATCACCCGTAAGGAGGGTAGCTCAACTTCAACAGGTAGGACAACTTCCATACCATACACAAGCTGATAAGGTGTTGCCCCATGCAAGGCAAATGGTAGCATTTCGTGCCAGTCTTTATAGGTGACTACCATCTTTTGCACAATCATCTTGATATTCTGGTTAGGGGCCTCAACAACGCCATTCATCTTTGGCCTATAACCAGAAGAGTTGTGATGTTGAATTTTGAAGTCCCGGCAAAGTTTTGCCGTCATCTTGTTGTTCAAATTGGAACCATTATCAGTAATGATTCGCTCGGGAACTCCATATCGACAGATGATATCCCTTTTCAGAAATCGAGATACCACATGCCTGGTGACATTTGCATCAGAAGCTGCTTCAACCCATTTTGTGAAGTAATCAATGGCTACCAGGATGAATCTGTGACCATTTGAAGCAGTCAATTCAATCTTTCCAATCATATCAATGCCCCACATGGCGAAGGTCCAAGGTGAAGACATTAAATTCAAAGGATTCAGAGGCACATGTACTTTATCTGTGTAGATCTGGCATTTGTGGCATTTTCTGGCATAGGCACAACAGTCTGCATCCATTGTGATCTAGTTGTAACCCGATCTTAATAACTTCATTGCCATTGCATGTCCTCCAACATGGGTACCGAAAGAACCTTCATCTACTTCGTGCATCAGTAGGTCTGCTTCGTTCTTGTCAACACATCTTAGCAAGACCATGTCGAAGTTTTGCTTGTACAAAGAACCATCAATATTGAGGAAGAAACTGCCGGCTAGCCTTCTCAATGTCTTCTTATCGTTTGACGATGCCCCAGGTGGGTATGTATGAGTTTCCAAGAAGAATTAGATGTCGTGGTACCAAGGCTTGTTATCAGTGAAAGTGTCCACAAAGAATACATATGCCGGTCTGTCCAGTATGGATACCAAAATTTGAGGTACATAATTGGCGACCTGTACTTTGATCATGGATGAAATGATAGTTGTCGCTCCCACCTGATGACACCGGGTCAAGAGGGGGTACAGACGCGAACGGTCGGCGAAGGAGGAGAACACAAGGGTGAACTGAAAAGAGTCTCCAGCTAGGCATTTTTATCCCGAAGGAAAGGTAATGCTGCACAAACCTAGAAAGATATGGATTAGACGGTTGCGAACCAGAGAAACTAAGAAAGGGGGTTGGTTACAACCTGGGAAGGTATTAGCACCCAGATTGTCCGTCGTACTCGACGGGATCCACGCTTAAAAGATTTGTGTTTAAAAGGGATAGTGTCAGTGCTATTCTGTGTTTAAAAGCTGGAAAAACAATGCAAGTGTCAGTGTAAAAGAAATGTGAAGTGAATAAGAGGAGTGTCAGTGTAAGAAAAGAGTATGAAGCTCAAGATTATGAGGCTTAAAGAATAAGGCTAGAAGAGGGGGAATGTACAGAGACTTTTGTTCGATAACTGTTAAGTTATGCCTACGTATCCTCTCGTGCAATAAGGAAGTCAGAACACCGTAGTTCGACTCAAAGAGACTGAAAGGTGAATTGACTTGTGAACTGCTTACTTGTCTATGCTCAAGTGTATGACCTGTCTGGCTCAGGTGCAAACTGTCTTGCATTAGACTGAAGAAGCAAGTTCTCGTTTGTGAGTGAATGAGATGAGAAAAGAATCCCGGAGGAGACGATTATTGTTTGTTTTTGTGTTTTCAGTTTTGTTATTGTTTTTGGTGTTTTTCATAAGAAAATGAGCTTAAGCCTAAACCCAGGGTTAGTAAACTCATCACATCTTCCCTTTGATTAGGGGTAATGAGAATACCTTAAGTATGAAGTAAGCACCCCACACTTAATCACCATGATGTAGGATTAAGATCATTAACCTATTTGCAATTATTTAGATGTTTTTGGTGTTTTTGTTTAGTGTTAAGTAATGAGTTTAAGCCATAATCAAGGATTTAATGGACCCATTACACCATCCTAATAGAAGGATACAAATGAGAACATTTAAGCTGAGGAAGGCTCCTCAACTTAATCCATGATTAGGGATTAACCTCATGACAAAACAAAGCCTTTATTAAAGTGGATTTTAGTTAATGGTGAGATTAAGAAATGGATTTTATGGTTTGTAAGACAACTTGAGGGGGACTTGTCCATTAACACTAGGGTTAGTCCTTCTTAACCAATCAAGGAAGAACTAGAACCCTAATGCAAGGCCCAAGTTACAAGCTTGATGTCTTAGTGATTATTAAATGGATTGATTAAAGGATTTAAACACATTAAGGGTTTAACACTTAGGATTAAAGTTATACACTCCATCCTAATAGAAGCATGCAGGCATAAGCTTAATCACAAAGCCTTAGAACCTTGAAGGTTTAGTCCTTGATTAAGAGGTGAGAAGAGGAGACTCAAAGATGACACAAAGGTAAAACTAATGGGGAGACTAATCAAACCCTAATTGTGATCATGCTTGGGTGTTCCTAGGGTTAATGAGGCTTGCAAGAAGATCTTCAAAGAAGCCACCAAGGAAGAAGCATATGAAATGGAAAGAAGCAGCAAGAAGCAAGACAACTTGCTTCACTTAAGAAGAAAAGTTGCTTGAAGAAAGAAGGAGGAGAAAGAGCCTGAATGAGCATGCTCACTCTAATTCAAAAGTAAAAATGCAGCAAAGATGAATAAAGGGAATGAGAAGAGGTTATGAGAAGTGAAGGCAAATTCACTTCTCGAACACTTACCACCTGAAAAGTTAGCAAAAGGAAGTGAAATGAAATGAACATGAGATAAAATGCAAAGGTGAAAACCAAAGTCAGAAGCATAATCATGATGCAAATGATTCTATAAGATGGTATGAAAGCATGTTAAGATATGTGAATGATCATACAAGAGATGGAAATGCAAATGAAGCATGTAAGGAGGCATGAAAGCTCATGAAAACTTATGAAATGCAATGGGTGCACAACATGGCAAATGGATGATGCAATGTTCAAACATGATTTCAATATGTCCTAAGATGTCTTATATGTCATGTGGATGCACAAAATGTCATGGCAAGTTCATGTATGCAAGCATATGAAGGATGAATGCAAATGAAGACAAAAATTAGGGTTTACATACAATATGCAATGTAAAATTCAAAATCAGAAGCAAATGACAAGATAAAAAATTGAAAATGCAATCAAAGGAAACTTAAACCCATATGAAATCACACCCCAAAGGAGGAGACCTAACCCTTAACCCTAAGGAAGTTATGATCTTTTCTAAGTTTCTAGGGTTTCAAGGATGATCCTAAAGGGAAAGTGCCAAATAAATTGAAAATGCAAGATAAAAATGAAACAAAAATGTTTTTAGAAGCTTGAAAGTATATAGAACACAATGCCAAAAGAACCATTCACAAACTCACTTTGGTTTAAAAGTTATGAATTTTTGAAGTTAGGGTTAAAAATATTCAAATTTAAGAACCCTAATTCAAATGAAAATTATCAAAATGTGATCAAAACCAAAAAGAAATTTGTTTTGTGAGTTTGTAAATGTTTCTAAATGTTTGAAAAGGCTCTCTGAATTTTTGTGATTTTTAAATACCTAAATGTATTTTTAATTAATTAATTCCCATTAATTAATTAAAAATAAACATTTAAATGATTTAAAAATAATTTTTAATGCAAAAAAATAAAAATAAAAATATTTTTGGGTTCTGAAAATTAATAAAAGCTTAGATAAAAAAATTCAGAATTTTTTGATGCTTTTTCCTATTTTTAAAAATTCGTAGAATATTAAATAAGAAAAGTGAAATAAAAATAATAAAAAGGAAAGGTAATCCCATCCAAGGGCTGGAATTCAAACCTGGGGAAGGAAGTTTGACTGCGCGCGCAATCTGAGAGTCAGGATTGACTCTGATTAATTTATTTATTAATCCTAATTTAAACTAATTAAAATGAATTAAGAATTAATGGGGGAATCTGGGCCACTCACTTCCTAAACTAAACACGATCCAAGGGTGCACAACGTATCTGGAGATTAAACCCTAATCAGGGTTAATCACTTTCAGGTAACCGGAGGGGAGCTCCGGTCATCTTCTCCGGCGGGTCAAAAACCCTAAATCTCTCTACAAGCCACCCCAACTTAAATTAACTGCCCAGAAACGATCCCCCAACCAAACTAAACCTAAACTAACCATCAAACATCATTTATCACGCATGAACAAGGAGAATCGAAGCTATTTATTTTCACAGGTGAAATTTCAGAAGGTCACAAAATGCTTATTTTCACACCATTTTCAATTCTAAAAACATCAGAGTGATCCCCATAACATGTATTTTCATTTTGTAACAAAAAATCTAAGCTCTGAAAAGTTTTGTTTTTGAAGTTACCTGTGGTGATGAACTGCAAATGTGAGCTTTTAGAGCCTCTCCTTCGTGCAAAGAGTCTCCTCTGATCCTCCTGAAGCTAGTGGGATGCTTCAAAACCCTTGATGTTGGCTAGTTTGAAGGTTCCAGTTCTGGTGTAGCAGAATTTGAGGTTTGTCTATGTGGTGTTTCAGGCTATTTCAGTGCTTGATTCTTGATCCATGAATGGTATATGACTTGTTGGTGAAGAAAAGTTTGAGGTTTGAGGGCTGTGGGAAGAGTTTCGAAGAGATGAAGCTTTTGACAGTTTTTTGCAATCTGATTGTGTGTGTCTGTTGAGCTCATGTCCAGCCTGTTTTATGATCCATAAACCAATCCTGAACTATTGGAAGGAGTCAGAGGAAGTGACATGTACTGTGGGAATGGTATGGGGCAATTGGCTTAAAAGTCAGTGGTAGGTGTACCTCAAGTATGGAATGTGACAGAAGCTATCCTAGAGCTGCTCTGAGTTCTGCTGGCTTTAAGGGTGGCCATGGGATGCTTTGAAGTGATCAGAAATGGATGAAGGGTGAGATGCCACATGTTTTGCCTTTTTACAACTTGTTGCATTTTGAAGTTTTTGGTCATGGACATGTGACATTCCTTGGGCAATATGCAGCAAAGTGGACCATACAATGTTGTTATGATACTTTGAGATTGATTAGAGATCAAACAAAACCCTAAGAATCTTTCTTGCAAGATTTTTCCTCTTAGTGACCTTTATGACAAATGGCTTATGATTCTTGTGATCCAAGGCATGAAAGTGAGAAATTCCTTGGACAAATATGAATTATAGGTCATGTACTATGTTTGTGTAATGGTTAGAAGTGTGTTTGAAGTCACAAAATGCTTTGGCAAGTGGTTTTGCAAGTTTCCCTCTTTGGTACATAAGTGAAATTTTGTGATTTTTCCCAACTTTGCAAAGCTATAACTTGAGTTATATGATGAATTAGATCAAGTTTGTAATTTTTGAAAAGGGAATGATCCAATATACAACTTTCATGACCAAGAATTTTTCATTTGAAGCATTTTTGAATCAAAAAGAGGAGGTTGAAAAACTTTCCTAAAATGGCAAGTTTGCATTACTAGTCACTTTCCCAAAATGGCAACTTTGCAAATGGCTTGAAATTCTTCAATTTTGTGAACTTCTAACTTCTTCTAAGATCAAATAAAGATCATATACACCCAAAATGATGGAGAAGACCCTTTGGTTGTGTCATTGGGGGCCTCATATGCCCTGATTTTGCACTGACTTGCTCAAGAAGTCATATATTGATCAGATGCCTTCCCCATTGAATTTCTTCATGAAAATTGGTATGCATGATCCTTATAACATATAGAGACCAATAGAAACAAGAATGACCAAAAAATTTGGATTATGGCCTTTGAAACCAAAACCCTAATTTTAGGTTATCTGTGTAGTTAAGCTTGGCTCTGCTTCCATGCCTTTCTCAGTTCTTGTGATTTTCTGACTTCCTTGATCTTGGGAGGATATAATATGATGCTTGAACATAAATGGACCCTCTTGAGAAGATTAAAGACGTTTGGAGTTGCTCAGATAGCTCAGGGATTGCTCAGATCACAAACCCTAGATGCAGATGAGTTTGAATCAATGCAGTGAAGCAAAAATGCAATGTGACATGATATGATTGAACTTATGCAAAAGGAAAAGATCATAAGCCATGGTGAAAAGAGTGAGGGAAAATTTGGGGTGTTTACAGCTGCCCCTATTCAAGCATGAGTTAGCTGTGCAGGATGTAAGCGACGGCTTAACAGACAAAATGGATAACTTGTGTTTGAATACCAAAGACAGTCCAAAATTTGCGCTCACTGGTTGTAAAGGAGAAAGGGGATATAGATTGTAAAAGAAAGTAAAATATGAGTATAAAGTGCGAGCGACGGAGGACGACCGTCGAGCAGAGGACGACTGCTGGGGATAAAGCAATGAAGGGGACGGCCGACATGCTGGGGAAAATGGAGGTATCATGATGGGGACGACCATCAGGAAAAGGAACAAAGCTCTCTGGGGATTAAAGGTAAAGTAAAGGATGGGGACGACCATAGGTTCAAAGCATAAATTAAATAAACGATGAGGTATGATCATCAAAGGTGAAGGACGATCACCTAGCAGGGGACGGCTGCTCTGTAGGGGATAAGATGAGGGACGGCCATCTAAGGTGAAGGACAATCACCCGGTAAGGTATGGTCGCCGAAAGTGTCACGACATAGAACGAATGTCGGATAGAAAGAGTCGACGATGGGGACGGCCATCGGATAAGCATGATGAAGGACGATCATCAAGAGGTGAAGGACGATCACCTAGCAGGGTACGGCTTCTCTGGGGTTTATCATGACATAGGACGAATGTCATATAACAAGATCAACGATGGGGAACGGCCATCGGATAAAATGATGAAGGACGATCATCAAGAGGTGAAGGACGATCACCTAGCAGGGGACGGCTGCTAAAAATATCACGGCATAGGACGAATGTCAGATAGGGAAGGGTTCCAATAATGGAGACTCAGCTGGGGATGATGAAGGAAAATCATCAAAAGGTGAAGGACGATCACCTGGCAGGGTACGGCTGCCGAAAGTATCATGACATAGGACGAATGTCGGATAGAAAAGAAATTCTGCTTTTTACTGGGTATTTGCTGGGAATTCTTCTGGGGAATGGCAGACGCATAAGAGTGTCCATAAGGAAAGGTATAAGTGTTTGACGCTGTGTATAGATTAAAGATGCGGACGAACATCCTTAAGACTATGATACGGACGAGTATTGGTAGAAACAAACACTGACGTATGTTCAGAGATGTTGATACGGACGAGTATCAATTAGTTAACAAAGAACACGGACGAGTGTTGACTCTGAGGGGAAAAAGGTGTGTATGCAAGATACGGACGAGTATCTGTATGAGTAAAAAGTAAACATGAGTGAGACACAGACGAGTGTTCAATTTGCTGGGGAGAATATGACACAGACGAGTATCATAAGAGGAAGTGTATAATTTACGAACTTATGAGTGTAAAAGATATTCTGAAGATCTGTGGGGATAAGATGACACGGACGGGTGTCGGAGGGAGTGTGTTATAGGCAAGAGTCTGGTTTACGATAAGTGTTTAGGCAACCATGCTGGGGAATAATGACACGGACGAGTGTCCCAAGAGTGTATATAGATGTATCTGTCTGTAGAGAACATTCGGGCGACTTTACTAGGGAATGATGACACGGACAAGTGCCAAAAGGAGCATGTATATGCATTTTGATAGTGCAAAGGGGAAGCTTTGGCCTTCTGCCGGGGAAATTTGAGAGGTATTTTGCATATTGTTGATGTGGTATTGTTGGTATTTACAGGTGCCTGATACAAAACATGGCTTATGATTATGCAATATGTTTGATTTTTTCCGTAATGCTCCGTTTTAGACGGAATGCTACGCTCTGAGGGGGAAATATGATGCGAATGCTATGATTATGCAAAGATAACGATCCGGGATTCGGATCCCGTTGCGATGAAGATCTCTGGCTGATCTGCTTTGAAAGGATATCCCAGCTGGGGGAAAAGATCATTGGTAGATCTGACATATATGACTCTGTTCGGGGGAAATAGGTCACTAATAGACCTAATCTTGATGATGAGGAGCCCAGCTGGGGCTTGTGGAAGCTTTCGTCACTTTGTTGTGAGATCTTCAAACATTGCTCTTCTTGATAGAGGTTGAAACTTTGCGGGGAGATGGTTCCCTGTCTAATACTTGGCTGAGGAGGAATGATCATTGAACGACCTTCCTAGTGATTTCTGTGATTCTGCTGAAGATGATTGAAGTCTGGCAACTCAGCTGGGGAGAAAGCATCTTCTGGTGCTATTTGGAAGATGTGCCGAGTAAATAATGATTTGGCAATTTGCTGGGGAGAAGCTTTCATGCCCCATGTTGCACTTTGAATACCTGCAACCCTGTTATAACAAAGAAACGTACAAGTATCCCGAGGTATCCCTTACTGGGTTCCATCATAGGAGTTTAGACAACTCCCAGGAGTAAGTAATATATCCTGCAAGCATGTAATTTAGAAAAGACGCATATATATTTATGCAATCAATATCTTAAGGTCATCAGTCATTTTTGCAAAGTGAAAGTAAAATGTACAAGACTAAGTGTGATTGAAGATCTGATTTATTAATTTGGGTGCCCTGAATTGGCAAATACAGTCAAAGAAACAAATCCCCTGAAATGAGGAGATTGTTTACAAATTGAGAAACAAAGAGATGCTGGCAACGTTGATGACGCTTTCATGAGCTTCCCTTTTGCTATGACTTGTATGACATTGACGTTCTTCTCATCTTGCTTTCTGAAGAAGGCTGATTTTGACCGATGCTCGAACCTTTCAAAGTTTACCATGTTGCAAGTGATACAGACGAATTCAGAGTGCAGTTGTTCACTTATTCCCTTATTTTGCGTGGATCGCCCTTTAGGGTTTTCAATCCACCGGGATACCCATTTTTGCATGAGCTGTCCAATGCGGCTTTTCAACTCAACGGGTGTACACATTTTTATTTATTTTCCCTTATTTTTTCCCGAGTCTTTTATTCTGTTTTTGACTCGCCGGGATGCCCTATTTTTGCCTGGACTTACATTCTGTTTTTATGACCAGCGGGTCGTTTTATGCGAAGTATTTTTTAACTGCATCTGAATTCACAGGGGACAAGAAGTCTTCACCATCCATAGTACTGAGCATTAGTGCTCCACCAGATAAAACTTTCTTTACTATGAATGGACCATCGTAATTCGGAGTCCACTTGCCCCTGTGGTCTGTATAAGGAGGGAGGAGTCTTTTCAACACAAGATCTCCTACTTGATATTCTCGAAGCCTGACTTTCTGATCGAAGGCTTTCTTCATTCTTTTCTGATATAACTGCCCATGACAAATTGCAGCTAATCTTTTCTCTTCGATCAGACTCATTTGCTCGTATCTTGATCGGACCCATTCTGCTTCATTCAGTTTAACATCCATCAGTACCCGTAAGGAGGGTAATTCAACTTCAACAGGTAGGACTGCCTCCATACCATACACAAGCTGATATGGTGTTGCCCCAGTGGATGTTCTATTTGAGGTACGGTACCCATGCAAGGCAAATGGTAGCATTTCATGCAAGTCTTTATAGGTGACCGCCATCTTCTGCACAATCTTCTTGATATTCATGTTAGCTGCCTCTACAGCGCCATTCATCTTTGGCCTATAAGGAGAAGAATTGTGATGTTGGATCTTGAAGTCCCGGCATAGCTCTGCCATCATTTTGTTGTTCAAGTTGGAACCATTATCAGTAATGATTCTCTCAGGCACTCCATACCGACAGATGATGTCTCTCTTCAGAAATCGGGCTACCACTTGCCTGGTGACGTTTGCATATGAAGTTGCTTCAACCCACTTGGTAAAATAGTCAATGGCAACCAGGATGAATCTGTGGCCATTTGAAGTAGTCGGTTCAATCTTGCCAATCATATCAATGCCCCACATGGCAAAGGGCCAAGGTGAAGACATCACATTCAAAGGATTCAGAGGCACATGTACTTTATCTGCATAAATTTGGCATTTATGGCATTTCCTGGCATAAGCACAACAGTCCGCATCCATTGTGATCCAATAATAGCCTGATCTTAACAACTTTTTAGCCATAGCATGCCCTCCAGCGTGGGTACCAAAAGATCCTCCGTGCACCTCGTGCATCAGCAAGTCTGCTTCTGCCTTATCGACACATCTGAGAAGTACCATATCAAAGTTTCTCTTGTACAAGGAACCATCGGCCTTCAGAAAGAAACTACCATCCAGCCTTCTTAATGTCTTCTTGTCATTGGAAGATGCCCCAGGTGGGTATGTTTGATCCTCCAAGAAGCATTTGATGTCATGGAACCAAGGTTTATCATCTTTAGCAATGTCTGCTGAGAATACATATGCTGGTCTGTCAAGTCTGGACACTGAAATCCGAGGCACAAAGTTGGCAGCTTGAACTTTGATCATGGATGAAATGGTAGCCAAAGCATCCGCAAACTGATTTTCATCTCGAGGGATATACTCAAGTTTGACTGTTGTGAAAAATGTGAGTGTACCATTTGTCGTTGGTTTGATTGATTACCAGAGCTGAATCTCCAAATACAGTTAAAGTCTTGATCCTGAGGTCAATGGCTTCCTCAAGACCCATGATGCAAGCTTCGTATTCAGCTTCGTTGTTAGTGCAGTTAAAGGTGAGCTTTGCCGAGAAAGGCATGTGAACTCCTTTGGGTGTAATGAGTACTGCACCAACACCACGACCATTCATATTAACAGCCCCATCAAACATCATAGTCCATTCTTCGTCCGGGTCAGGTGTAACACGGTGGGAGAACTGACTTTAGTTATGTTGCGGATAGCAAGAGTCGCCACCGACTTTTATTTTATCCAAAAGGAAAGGCATAAAAGAACAGGAAAGACCTTTTAAAAGATTTTTGGGTCCGGGGGGTAGGTTATGTAAAGGGAAGGTGTTAGCACCCTTTACATCCATGGTTATCCATGGGCTCTTAGTTACTTAGCTCACTTTAAAATGTTTTTGAAATGTGTAGTGTGTGAATAGAAATTTTCATAAGAGTTTAATAATGATCCATGTACGGATGCGTAAAAAACTTGTGTTTGAAAATTGTTTGAAATTGTGAAATGTTTGAAATTGTTTTGAAATAGTGAGCAAGTAACTACGAGGAACCTACCCTAAAGTTTAAGTCTTTCTGTTCTTTATCCTTTAAATGGTAAGACTATCCCTATTATTAAGGAATAGGTAGTCATTACCTTGGATGTGTTAAGGGACAAACGTAGGGTCATCGTATGGTCAATGAAGGCAACTTAAGGGATGTCTTTAGCAATTCGTAGGGACTATCATCATTTATTCGAAGGGACAAGATCATTATTCCGTAGGCAACTTCGAAGGGACTTGATCTTTTAAATTTATAGGGACTTGATGATTTTATAAGTGAAGGGACTTTGCTTAAGACACCCCTATATTCGAGGGACTTGACCATTTTATTTTAAGGCAACCAAGAGGAATACCCTAGGAAGTGCAAGATGGCGATCAAAAATCGACTTACGTGTGTGAGTGTTTATTTTCAAATATTTATCTTTTAAAGTTAATTATCTAAATTAATTTTAATTACAAATAGTTTCCACACCCTATTTACTAACCACGCAGTTAATATGAAAAATAAATGGCAGAAATTAAAAGGCAGAAAATAAAATTCCTACACTATTACATGGCTTAGGGGCAGTTACATAATAATAATAATAATGGCGGAAAATAATAAAAACCAATTATTACAAAGGCGAAGCAGTTACATAATCAGGAAAACAGTGAATGAATAACATAAAAATGAGTGAATAAATTAGAAGAAAAAAAGTTTGCAGACTAGGTTAAGAAAACAATTAGGGTTATGGTTTGAGAAAAAATTTAAGGTTTAAAAAAAAATTTAAGGTTTAGGAAAAAATTTTAGGGTAAAAATTATGGCGAAATTTGGGTTTTAAGATAAAGATTAAGGCTAAATTTTTAGGGTTTAAAGTTTATGAAAAAAATTAAGATTTAGGTTTAAAATTAAGGTTTAGGGAAAAAATTAAGGTTTATGAAAAAAATATAAGTTTTTAAAAAAAAGGATTTTGTTTTATCTTTTAGAAATTAGTTTAATAATAATAATAAGGAAATTCAAAGAAAATACATAATTTGATGAAAAAGGGAAAAATAAAGTTAGAGATACCAAAAATATTGGGGGTTTGCCCTTTTTGCTTCATTGAGTTCTTTGCCACTGGGACACCCACGTTTCTTCATCAAAATGCTCCAAACCTCAGTTCCTTGCCACTAGGTTGTGGGCCTTAGGTCTTTGTCACTAGGGCAATCAGCGCATGCCACACACCATCTTTTTCCTCCCACCTGCCTATTTTTGGTATATACTGTTGGAAGAATAAAAAAAGAAATAAACAGGATCAAATAAAATTGCTGCAGATTTTAAAATAATGAAAAATAAGAAAAGCGATTAAAATAAAATATAAAAAATATTAAAACGATGCTAAAAATCTAATAAAATCAAATAAAGAACGCACAATTTTTTTTAGATTTTTTTGAGAATATGAAAATAGAAAATAAATCAAATAAAATAGAAAAAAGAGGAATTTGCGATTTTGAGGGTCGAAATCTTTTAGAATTCTATTCTAAAAGAGTATTGTTTGTCGATTTTTTTATGAATTTCTGGAAAAAATTCGGAGCAAATCGAAATAGTAGTACTTACCTGACTTACCTGTCAGCCTGTAATGTTTATCACTACTGCAGCCTTCGAAGTATCGACGAAAACAGATTACAGCAGATTAACCAATAGTTTAGTTCTCCATGGTGCCCTATGATTCCTGCATCGAAACTTAAATCCAACTATCCAAAAACCATCTACACAATCAAACAAACATATTATGTAATCAAAATCAATTAATCATGCGTAAATCATTAAAATTGAAAAAAACCAAAAGAAAGGCAAGAATATGAATTTGGTTTGTATGATTTGGCATGAATTTGATGATGAGGATGACTGGAATAGGTTCAGTGATGTCTCAATGTTGTTGTCTAGAAATCATCTCAATAGCACTCTAACTTAGAAACCGAAATCAAGTTTTTGTATGATTTTTTGAAGTTTTGAGACCAGGTGAGAGGCTGCCAAAATCCTCCCTTTGAAGTTGTTTCATGTTGTATATATAGGAGTGAATGAAATTAGGTTAAGAGCTTTCACAAACTTGTGGATATTTGGACCTTTTAAGATTGAAAAATATTTGGTTTTAAAACTTGAAATATCTTGATCTAGCCTTGCCATTTTGGGATGATTTTCATAACTCTTGTATCAATTAGATCAAAATATCATTTATGACATTCTAGAAGCAAAATAATTTTAAATCTTCACTATTTCATATTTTATTTGAATTTAAAATGATTTTTAATATAAAAAATCATAATAAATAAAAATAAAATAATGAAAATAATGAAAATATTAAGTTAATTTCGTGCATGATGTCTTGGTGTGGATTGGGTCATCATATGGCAAGCCCATTTAGAAGAAATTAGTTTTAGACCTCCATTTTCTTCATAAACCAACCAAAAATTTCCCAACTTTGCAAGGGCACACATCCTTCAATTTTAATGCTATGAGGGTGTTCTTGGACATTTTGGAAAGCTTGAAGAGTCCTCTAACCAACATCACTGGTTTCACGTCCATATCATTTACCAATCTCAAGTTATGCCCTTTTGAAGTTGTTGACTTTTTGTTGACTTTCAAAAGGACCTATAATGTCTTAGCTCATACCCTCCAAATGAAGCATTTTTGGGCTTGGCTTGTGAGACACAAAGTTGTAGAGAATTCAATTTCCTTCAAAATGAGATTTGGATGGAGACTTGGTGATGAAGCATGTGAAAGTTATGGCTGGTCAAAGTTCAGTTGACTTTTCCTAAGGAAACCCTAATTTAGAAACTCCTGATTCTTGATGATCTGAAATCTCCTTGATGAATCATGATCAACCCTTGATCAAATGATGAATTTTACTTCATATACTTGATGTTGGTAAAAAATCATGAAGTTTGACTTTGGTTTGACCACAGTTGACCTCAGTTTGACTTTTTAACTACTTTGACTGATTTTGACTTATCTGATCATCTGACTGAGCAAACTTTTGAGAAAAGTCTTGAAACTTGTCATGGGGGTTCTTACACACATATAAGATGTTATGAAGCTCACTTGAAGCCTTGGAAATTCATTTAGCCTGATTAAAGTCAAAACCCTAGTTTTGGATGCACTGCTTAGGAGGTGCATTGTCTGAGGGAGTTGTCAAATCTTCTGACTATTTGTGGACTTTGTGAACCTTGTGAACCATCATAAGATGTATTGTGAACCTTATGAACCTCATGGGAGGTATTTTGAACCTTGTGAACCTCATAAAGTGACTTGTAGACTTCATGAACCTCATGAAAGGTTTTGTAAGCATTGTGAATCTTGTGAACCTTGTGAACCTCATAAAGTGACTTGTAAACTTCATGAACCTCATGAAAGGTCTTATAAGTGTTGTGAATCTTGTGAATCTTGTGAACCTTCAGAGAACACAAAGTCTTGTATTGTGAGGGCAAATTTTGGGGTGCAACAGCTGCCCCTGTTCAATTTTCTGAAACCTGAGGGGTTAGATTGGTATATTTGCCAGTCATGACCTGGAAGGTTGAAGGGGATTGAACACAAAAGCCCAAAAATTTGCACTCACCAGTGCATGAAGTGATACAGATGGCTAGTTGAATATGATTGAGTGGGCTTAAAGATGCCACTTGGAAGAACTGGAGATGGGCTTAGAGATGCCATCTAAAGAACTGGATGTGATGATAGCTTTGTGTTGATACTGGATCTCAGTACTAGGTCTTTGTATAGGCCGTCTCTGAATCGTTTATAATTTGAATTTGTTGAATAGACCAGTAGAAATAAATCTTCGTGACGATTATCTTTTCTGGAAATATCTTGGATTAGGGAATAGATCTTTTTACAGACCGTTTGCCTACTCTCCAAGGTCATAAGAACGTCAGGATTTGTTCTTCTGAAAAAAATCTTGAACCAGGGAATGGATCTTTTTGCAGACCGTTTTCCTGCTATTCAAGGGCCAAAAGAACGTCAGGATTTGTTCTTCTGAAAGATATCTTGAACCAGGGAATGGATCTTTGTATAGACCGTTTTCCTGCTATTCAATGGGCCAAAAGAACGTCAGGATTTGTTCTTAAGGGTCAAAAGAACGTCAGGATTTGTTCTTCTGAAAAAGTATCTTGAACAAGGGGCCAAAAGAGCGTCAGGATTTTCTCTTAAGGGTCAAAAGAACGTCAGGATTTGTTCTTCTGAAAAAGTCTTGAACAAGGGGCCAAAAGAGCGTCAGGATTTGCTCTTAAGGGTCAAAAGAACGTCAGGATTTGTTCTTCTGAAAAAGTCTTGAACAAGGGGCCAAAAGAGCGTCAGGATTTGCTCTTAAGGGTCAAAAGAACGTCAGGATTTGTTCTTCTGAAAAAGTCTTGAACAAGGGGCCAAAAGAGTGTCAGGATTTGCTCTTAAGGGTCAAAAGAACGTCAGGATTTGTTCTTCTGAAAAAGTCTTGAACAAGGGGCCAAAAGAGCGTCAGGATTTGCTCTTAAGGGTCAAAAGAACGTCAGGATTTGTTCTTCTGAAAGATGTCTTGAACCAGGGAATGGATCTTTTTACAGACCGTTTGCCTGCTATTCGTGGACATCTTGAGTAGTGTATGGATCATTTCTGACCTGTTGTAAATTGTTGATGTTGTTTTATCTGCAAGTAACTATCCTGCAAGGAGAATGTTAGTTTATGTTATATGTATGCATGCATAGTATGATGCACCTAAGTAAATGTATTATGCATTTATGGATATGTATGTTATGGTATGATGTAAATGATGTATGCATGATATGATGCTGCTGGAAGAGTCTGGATGTCTTCGTATAACAACTGCTGGCCAGGGAAAATAAATCCCGATTCGTTGTTGAGGAATATGAGGATCTTGTTCCCGTCTTGTTTGATAATAAGGTATACATAACCTTCCGTATGCTGGGGATAATAAGGTATATATAACCTTCGTCTTCGTTTGATAGTAGGGTAGATATAACCTCCCGTCTTCGTTTGATAGTAGGATAGATATAACCTCCCGTCTTCGTTCGTCGTACTCTTATTGGAAAGTAAATTCCCGAATATCTGTATGAGGATAAAAGAGATGGATATAAATTCCAAGGGAGACATGACTTTATGAAGATGGATTTGTCCTACTGAGAGTTTTGTAACTGTCTTGTAGAGATGAACCGGCGAAGCTTCGTTGAAATCCTTCCCTCGTTCGTCCTTAGTAAATACTATTACTGCATTTTCAGGCATTTCTGGTAAACATCAATCATATTAAGCACACATGCATTCAAGCCCAACTAATGGACGTTTCGCTTATGTAAAATAGGGTAAAAGTAAATCTGGATTCAGAGGGAAAAGTAAAGCTGAACTTGAGAACAGAAACGTTTCAACTTCGAGAGTGTATAACCAATTGGATTTGGAGCTCCTGAAATTTTTAACTTTCCTGAATACCTTCCCCGAAATCCTCATAGCTGGATCTGAAGACATGATACTGACACCATCTGATACTACTGGCGTAGACAATTAATTTCCATCATGGTTTCAGCTGAGAATCCAATATCAAGGTAATACAACGAGAGGAATGTGTCTTCAAATTGTGATGGACCATATGCGCTCCGGGTATTAGATTTGAAGAGAAAGCATTGCCCCTTGGTTGAGGATGAATTGCCTCATAATGGAAGTATCTGAATGTAGTTACCTCAAGAGAAACAAGCAGAATGCCCCATAAGCATATGCCCCTGGCATTGTGAACTCTGTAATGTCACCTTTGGTAATTCAACTGTATGAGGAAAAATGCCCCTGGCTATTAAGCACAGTTGAGTCTGGACCTAATTGCCCCTACTGAATTGAACAGTAACTTGGTATGCCTCTTGACTGGGAAACAGTGACTATGCCCTTGGCATTATGAACTTTGTAATGTTACCCTTGGCACTTCAGATAGATGAGGAGATCTGCCTCTGGCTACTTAAACATAGTTGAATCTTGTCCTGATTGCCCCAAATGAGTTAGGAAGTATCATGGCCTGCCCCCTTGATTGGGAGATAATGACTATGCCCCTTTGTATACATGAACTTTGATCCAGGAAACAACTTTGTTTATCGGAAGGACTTTGGTTCATTGAACATTCATCCTGTAAGCTTCTCCATTTGTCAAACACTCAGGTATATGCAAACAGATATATTCAAAAATGCAATGCTTATGTCTGTCTTGAAGTTTTGAAACAAGTTGTTTTAGAAAAACTTTTTTTTTTTGTGAAAACTGTGATATTAACTCAAGTTTTATAATAAGCCCTAAAGGAGTCAGGATACCTTTTTGTAGCAGTACACTTTCGAACTAACCATGCTTCAGTTAGGACTTTTAACGGGTTATAACGTGGCCTGGTTCATGGTTTAAGAAACAAAGGATATAGGCTCAAATTTTATTTGTCCCCAACCCAATCTCCATGATGTTCTTCAGTCCTATGCTCAGTTAACTTATGCATTGAAGTTCCAAAGAGTTTTGGTATTGTAACACTGATATTTGTGATGGTTCAGAAACCAAAAATTTATTTGAACATTCAGTCATCTTTCTTTGTTGAGGATTCATAGTGACCTCTTTTTTCTTTTGACTTTGTTATCCCTTCTTTTTGCCTGAACTGTTTATTTCAAGGTTACAGTCAGCGGGATGTCTTAATGTTTTACTAAGTCTCCTTCAAAGGTTTTGACTTAGTAAGCTTTTCTTTAGCTGGATATTGACTGTCAGGTTTAATGATTACCGAGAACCATCATTAGTTGTGTACAACACAGATAATTGGCATATTTGATTTAACCGAGTAACTACCCTGCCCCGGGTTATGAATAAGGGTTTTAATTTGTGCGAGAATAAAAACTCCTACTTCATAGGCTCAAAAGGGTTGACTAGGGATTAACTTCCTTATATCTCCACTGTTTAGGAATTGAAACAATGCCTGTACATCGTCAGCATAGTCTGTTCAAAAGCATACTGCCTAATATTATGGTATTGTTTTCGTCATCCTCCCTCTACAGGTTTATAGCTTTATCAGGAGTTAAATATCACAAGATAGAAATAAGAAGCATAATTCAAAATATAGTGGAACGAATGGATTAATTCAAGACAAACATATGCAATGCATTAATGAAAACAAAAGTTTAACATAATAGTGAGTGTTCAAACAAATAAAAGAAGTTACAAATGAAAATTCAAATGTTGTCCCATCCAGTTGGCTGAATGTCCTCAATTGCAATCTGTGAACTTGGAGGAGCAGTATACTTCACCATGAAATCAAATTTACCACTTGGATGTCCCAAGGTGCCCCATATTTCAACAGGAACAGGTAGGCTTTCTTTCTTGCAACCTTGGGCAACTTGTCTTGCAGCTTCGGTGTTTGCTGGATGATAGTAGAACTCAACTTGACCCTCTGGAGTAACCTCTAGGATTCCTTCGTCAATCAGGTCTTGGATCTTTTTCTTCAATGCCCAACAGCTATTAGTATCATGTCCAGGACTGTTGGAGTGGTACTCACACCTTTCCTTGGGATTATAGTGAGGAGAGGAAGTTTTAGGATTTTGAGGAGGATTTTCCAAGGTAATTAGCTTCATCTCCAACAAGCATTGCAGAACTTGTGACATTGGAGTGTTGAACTTGATAAACTGCCTTCTATATTTCTTGTGTTGAGGTGGATTAACCTTATCAGGTCTTTCTTCTTCAACTGAAGAACAATCAATGGCAACCTGTTTCTTACCTTCTTTTATCCTCATCTTTCTTTCAACCAAATCAGCTTGTTTTAACGGAGGTTGACTGACAATTAGATCCCTGACTCTATCACTTTGAAGTTTGTGGACAAAGGTTCTTAGCTCTTCTTGCCCCTGAGCTAATCTGTGAATAAGAGCCACCTGGCCATTCATCTGGATCCTCATTCCTGTCATCTCAGCTTGTAGTTGTTTCAGCTGATCATCCTTGTTGTCCTCAGGATTCTTCTTCTTGGCCAGCAGTGTCTTCAATTCATCCTGCCCCTTGGACAAGTTCAGGATCAGCTCTTGGAACTGGGCATTCTGAGCCTGGAGATCTTTGACTGTTTGTTCAAGAGCCATTGCTGAAATAAACAGCGAGAAGATAATAAACCTGTGCACAATAAACCTGTGATGCAATGATATGGAATGCGTATGCAATGTTTTCAAGGACTACAGGATTTAAATCTGTTTAAACAACCAAAAAGTAAACTTTTATTAGTGATAAATTTGTTTTGCCTCTTGGGCTTACAAAGTGAAGTGCAATAAATACAAGAGATGGGGTTTTAAGTCTCCCATGGACGTTTCCTCTTCGTGTTGAGGTATGAGTTGAGATTCCGTTCCTCGTGAAGTTGCTTTGTTAGTTCTATGATTCTTTCTTGGCTTGCTTTGTAATGAGCCTCGAAAGTATCCCTTTGCTCCTTCAACTGGATCCAAGATCTCTGTAAGTCTTCCATGTCAGTAGGCATGTCTGGGTGAAGGATGGTATAAGCAGTGTCTCCTTCAGCAACAGGTTCCATGGTAACTGGCAGGATAGCAGGATATGGCATCATGAGAGTCTGAGCACGAGATTGCACCCATCTGAGATAAGCTTCCATAGGAATAGTATACTTAGCCTCTAGAGTCTTGCTGTCAACCTTGTTCACTTTTCCCCATGCTCGTATGAACCTCTGACGGTAACCTTGAAGATCGTTGTCGTAATCAAACACAATACCCTGAATCAACATGTCATGTGGACCATCACTCCGAGCGTAACCAAACTGTCGTAAAGCTAAGGACGGGTTGTAAGTAATGCCTCCTCTTATGCCTAGAAGTGGCACATTAGGAAACTCCCCACAACGGTCAATGATAGTAACATTCTCCATAGATCTGGAGCACCAATGGATATTTGAATGAGAGAGTGACATAATCCTTTTGGACCACCTGAACCCTTGCTCATTCTTCATTACTGAGCGAGGAAGGTGAGAAATAAACCACCTAGATAGCAAAGGTATGCAGCACATCAGAGTTCCTCGTGCCTTTGTAGTACGGGTATGAAGAGAGTGCAGGATGTCCCCAAGTAATGTAGGCACTGGATTGTGACTCAGAAATATGTTGATGGCATGAACGTCTATGAACTGATCTGGATTGGGGAAAACCACTAAGCCATAAATCAGCAAGGCTAAGATATCCTCAAAAGCATCATAGCTCATAGCCTTCAAGAACACTTGAGCCTTCTCTACCAACACCTTAGCAAGAATACACTTGACTCCACTTCTCGTTTCTAGAACAATGTGTCGCTCCCGATAAATGGAACATGGGCCCAGATAAAGGTACAGACGCGAACGGTCGGCGAGAGGAACAATGAGAACACACAGCCGTGAACTCACTGGAAAAGAAAAGAGTCGCCAGCTAGGCATTTTTATCCCGGAGGAAAGGTAATGCTGCATAAACCTAGAAAAGATATGGATAAGACGGTTGCGAACCAGAGAGACTGAGAAAGGGGGTTCGTTACAACCTGGGAAGGTATTAGCACCCAGATTGTCCGTCGTACTCGACGGGATCCACGCTTAAAAGATTTGTGTTTTAAAGGGGTAGTGTCAGTGCAATCTGTGTGTAAAAGAGCTGGAAAGCAAGATGTACAGGTGTCAGTGTAAAGTGTAATATATACGGTGTCAGTGTAAGAACAAGAGTGAAATGCTCAGGAGTATGAGGCTTGAAGAATAAAGCTGGAAAGAGGGGGAATATACAGAGACTTTTGTTCGATAACTGTTAAGTTATGCCTACGTATCCTCTCGTGCAATGAGGAAGTCAGAACACCGTAGTTCGACCCAAAGAGACTGAAAGGTGAATTGACCTGTGAACTGCTTGCTTGTCTATGCTCAAGTGTATGACCTGTCTGGCTCAGGTGCAAACTGTCTTGCATTAGACGGAAGAAGCAAGTTCTCGTTTGTGAGTGAATGAGATGAGAAAAGAATCCCGAAGGAGACGATTATTGTTTGTTTTTGTATTTTCAGTCTTTTATTGTTTTTGGATTTTGTCATAAGTTAATGAGCTTAAGCCTAAACCAATGGATTTAATAAACTCATCACATCTTCCCTCTGATTAGGGGTAATGAGAGTACCTTAAGTGTGAAGTCAGATTCTCACACTTAATCACCTTTGATGTAGGATTAAGATCATTAACCTACTTGTGATTATTTAGATGTTTTTGGTGTTTTTGTTTAGTGTTGAGTAATGAGGTTAAGCCATAATCAAGGATTAAACAGACTCATTACACCATCCTAAGAGAAGGATAATAGATGAGAATGTTTAAGCTGAGGAAAGCTCCTCAACTTAATCCATGATTAGGGATTAAGCTCATGACAAAACAAGCCTTTGATTAAGTGGATTTTATTTAATGGTATGATGATGAAGTAATTTTTATGATTTGCAAGACAACTTGAGGGGGACTTGTCCATTAACAAGAGGGTTAGTCCTTCTTAACCAATTAAGGAAGAATTAGAACCCTAATGCAAGGCCCAAGTTACAAGTGTGATGTCTTGATGATTATTAAGTGAATTGATTAAGGGAGTTAAACACATTAAGGGTTTAACACTTAGGATTAAAGTTATACACTCCATCCTAAGAGAAGGATGCAGGCATAAGCTTAATCACAAAGCCTTAAAGCCTTTAGGGTTTAGTCCCTGATTATGAGATGAGAAGAGAAGGCTCAAAAGAGACACAAAGGTAAAACTAAGAGGGTAGGACTAATCAAAACCCTAATCATTGTCATGCTTGGTTGTTCCTAAGGTTTGTGAGGTTTTCAAGAGAAGCCTTCAATGGAACCACCAGGAAGCAGATGAAAGGATCAAGAGAAGCAAAGTAACTTGCTTCATTCAAGAAGTCAAGTCACTTGAAGAAAGAAAGTAAGAAGAAGAGGAATGAGCAAGCTCAAACTCAAACACATATAAAAATGCAGCAATGGATGCAAGAGAAATGAAAAGAAGAGAGTATGAGAAGTGAAGGCAAATCCACTTCTCAGAATCACTTACCACCTGAAAGGGTTAGAAAAGGAATGCAATGCAATGCAAAATGGGATGAGATGACATGATTAGAAACAAAACCAGAAGCATATACATGATGCTAATGATGCTATGAGATGATACAAACATGAGGCAGCACATGGAAATGGTCATACAAGTTTATGAATGCAAATGAAGCATGCTAGGAAGCATGGACATACATGAAAAGTTATGAAGTGCACATGACATACAACATGGCCAATACATGATGCAATGATCAAACATGCTTTCAATATGTCTTATGATGTCAAATGAATCACATGGATGCTTGAAATGTCATGGCAAGTCATGTTATGCAAGGGAATGCAAGATGGATGCATATGGAAGCCCAAATTAGGGTTTATGAATCATGCATCAAACAAAAATCAAAACCAGAAGCAAACAACATTATAAAAAATTGAAAATGCCACACAAAGGACCCCTAATCCTATACTAAACCAAAGCCCAAAGGAGAGGTCTCAACTCTTAACCAAACTCAAGTTATGATTTCTACAAGTTTGCTAGGGTTTTAGGGTTCCCAAACAAAAGAAATGTCAAACAAATTGAAATTGAAAGATCAAATCATGGCCATTTAATCTCAAAAACTACATGCTAAACACAATGCAATGCAAAAAGAACCAATGTCCAATCCTTCATGAATAGGCAGAAATGATTTTTTGAACTTAGGATCAAAATAATGCACAAAAATGATTTTAATTCAATGAAAAATTCTCAAAATGCATCAAGATCAAAAAAGAAATTTGGTTTGAAGGTTGGACAATGTTTCTAAATGTCTTAGAACATTTCATGAATTTTTTGGTGATTTTTAAATACCTAAAAGTATTTTTAATAAATTAATTTTCATTAATCAATTAAAAATAATCTTTTAAATATTTAAAAATACTTTTTAAATGCTAAAAATAAAATTAAAAATATTTTTGTGTTTGAAAAATTAATGAAACTCAGGATAAAAAATTTCATAATTTTTAAACAATTTTTACTATTTTAAATAAATTGGGCAAATAAAATGGAAAGAAATGAAATAAAAAAATGAAATTAAAATGAAGTCAACTGAGTGGAGGGCCAGGATTGAGTCTGGATTTGAATGGGTTGACCACGCGCGCTATCCAAGGGCTATGGTTGGCTCAGATTAAATTAATTTAATTAAGTTTAATTAAACTAACTAAAAGGATTAGGGCTAATTGAGTGCATCTGGACCTTTCATTCGCGCGGCAAGTCAATGGGTCAAGGCAATCCTACGCACCACATTCAAATGGCACTAATTACAGGGATTAGGGCATAATGATTTTCAGGTGGCCGGAGAAGACCTCCGGTCGTCTTCTCCGGTGGGAAGCCCACCTGAAAATCCCTAAAACTCTCAAAACCTAATTAAAATGAAATCTAAAAACATGGAAATGATCCCCATAACTTGCTGAATCAAAACCCCAAGCCCAAACTTATTTATTTTCCCCCAAACTCATGAATCGAGCAAAACAATTTTTTAGGTCACAGAGTTTCAGAGAGCAATTAAATTCTCATTTCATCACCATTTTCAAAACTAAAAACATCAGAACAATCAGTGAAGCATGGAGAACAAGTTTAGAACTTAAAAATCCATTTCTGGAAAAAAATTTCTTGAGCTACCTGAGATTCGAAGCTTTCACTCCAGCAACTTGCAGACCTCCCCTCCTTGTGAAATCCACTCCTTATGACCTCTTGATGATGCTTGAATGCTTGAGAGAAATTTATATTGGCTGGTTGATGAGTTTGGACAGCTTCTGCTCAAGCTCAGTTGAAAATGGTAATGGTGATTCAGGCTGTTTCTGGCAATGGTGAAGGGTTGTTTGTGGTCAGGATGATGAGTGGAGAAGGTTTGTAGAGTTTGTTTGAGTGTTTGTGAGCTGTGGAGTGATTTTCGAATGAAACTGCAAGTTGGAGTGAAAATGGAGGAATGGTGGTCTTGCTTGATTCAGGCTCAAGTCTTGTTGTTTTAGACTCAGTGAAGCAATGTGAGTTGATGTGTGAAAATGGTTTGAATGTTTGTGAGCTGGGCAGAGAGATTCGAAGAGAAATGCAAATGGGGTGAGTTTTGTGTATGTGATGTTGTGGTGTCTTTCAGCTGGGCTTCTTCTCATGTTTGGCTTGCCAAAGGATAGTATAAACAATTCCAAGTGGCCAGAGGATGTGACATGGCCTGCTGTGATTGGGATGTTTGCTTTTGCCAAAAGTCAACTTTTTTGTAAGAGAGGTATGGCTTGAGTTCTAGCTTGGTACAATGGCTAGGGCTGGCGCAGCATGGTGTGTATGGGAGGCTAGCATGGTTCAGCAACCAATGTAACAAGTGGGGGAAAGTGTGATGATGATTTTGCAAGTTGTTTCAACTTTGGTTCACATGTGATTTTCTCATTCCATAAGCCATGAAACATGAGAATTTTTGGTTCAATTCTGACTTTTAGGACTTATGTGATGTTTGTACATTGGTTTGATGTCAACTAGAAGCTACAAACAGCCTTGGTTCATGATTTTGCAAATTTCTCATTTGGTGCACATCTTGAAAATAAGTGATTTTTGGCAACTTTGTCACACCATAACTTTTGATCCAAGAAGAATTAGATCATGTTCTTGTACTTTTTGAAAAGGGAAAAATGTATTCTACAACTTTCATGACCAAAGTTTTTCCATTTGAAGCTTTTTTGGATCAAAAATCAAGGCTTGAAAAATGACCTAAAATGACATATTCCTTAAAAGTCAACTATGCCCAAAAAAAGTCAACCTTGCAAAACTTCAAATTCTTGAATTTTGTGAACTTCAACCTTCTTCCATGATCAAATAAAGATCATATACACTCAAAATGATGAAGATCAACCCTTGGTTGGGTCATTGGGGCCCTCAGATGCCCTGATTTTGCACTGACTTGTCTGAAAAGTCAACTCTTGATCAGATGACTTCCCCATGGAATTTCTTCATGAAAATTGATATGTATACTCCCTATACCATATAGAGACCAATGGAAACAAGAATGACCAAAAAAATTGGAGTTATGGCCTCTGAAACCAAAACCCTAATTTTAGGTCAACTGTGCAGTCAAACCTGGCTCTGCATCCACACCAATCCCAGTTCTTGTGATTCTTTGGCATTTTTGACTTTGAGAGGATGTAATATGATATAAGAACACACATGGACCCCTTTGAAGTGATTGGTGGCCTTTGGAGTGGCTCAGGAGGCTCTTGGATTGCTCAGATCACAAACCCTAGGTGCAGATGACTTAGAAACTATGCAATGAATCAAAAATGGGATATGAGATGATATGATTGTGTTTATGCATATGAGGAGATCACAGGCCATGGTGTGAATGGGTGAGGGCAAATTTGGGGTGTTTACAGCTGCCCCTATTCAAACATGAGTTAGATGTGCAGGATGTAAGCGACGGCTTATCAGGCAAACAAGATAACTTGTGGTTGAATACCAAAGACAGCCCAAAAATTTGCACTCACAGAATGAAGAAGAAAAGGGATATAGATTGTAAAGAAAAATAAAGTATATTGTAAAGTGTGGGCGACGGAGGACGACCGTCGAGCAGAGGACGACTGCTGGGTAAAGAGCAACGACGGGGACGGCCGACATGCTGAGAAAAGTGTGTGAAGCAAAGCAATGACGGGGACGGCCGACATGCTGGGGATAATAAAAAATTGTGATGGGGACGGCCATCAAGATAAGATTCTCTGGGGGTTAACGAAACATGACGGGGACGGCCATCAAGTTCTCAAAGTAAAGTAACCAACGATGGGGACGGCCATCGGGCTAAAAGAAAAGGAAAAGGGACCACGACGGGGACGGCCATCGGGTTAAAGAATAAATGAAATAAACAGATGATGGGGTACGGCCACCAAAGGTGAAGGACGATCACCTAGCAGGGGACGGCTGCTCTGTTGGGGAATAAAGGAATTATGATGGGGACGGCCATCAAAGGTGGAGGACGACCACCTGGCAGGGTACGGCTGCCGAAAATATCGCGACATAGGACGAATGCCGGATAGAAAAGGTCAACGATGGGGACGGCCATCGGACGAGCATGATGGAGGACGACCATCAAGAGGTGGAGGACGACCACCTAGCAGGGGACGGCTGCTCTCAAGGTTCATCATGACATAGGACGAATGCCAGATAACCAAAATCAACAATGGGGACGGCCATTGGATAAAATGATGAAGGACGATCATCAAGAGGTGGAGGACGACCACCTAGCAGGGGACGGCTGCTAAAAATCAACGATGGGGACGGCCATCGGATGAGCATGATGGAGGACGACCATCAAGAGGTGGAGGACGACCACCTAGCAGGGTACGGCTGCTCTCAGTGTTTATCATGACACAGGACGAGTGCCAGATAAAAAGGAAATTTGCTTTGTTGGCGATCTACTGGGGAGTATCAAACACGGACGAATGTTTATATCCAAGAAACAAAAGGTATAAGTGTTTGGTATTGTGTATAGATTAAAGATGCGGACGAGCATCCCTAAGATTACGATACGGACGAGTATCGGGTAGAAACAAACTGACACGTGTTCAAAGATGATGATACGGACGAGTATCAACTAGTTAACAGAAAACATGGATGCGTGTTGAATCTGAGAGGACTCTTCTGGGGAATAGTAGACACAGGCGAGTATCTATATTCAAGAAGACAACAGTGTTTGACACAGTGTATGGATTAAAAATGCGGACGAGCATCCTTAAGACTATGATACGGACGAGTATCATGTAGAAACAAAATCTAGACGCATGCTCTGAGATGATGGTACGGACGAGTACCATCTGGTTAACAAAGAACACGAACGAGTGCTGACTCTGAGGGGGTATATAAGTATATAAAAGATACGGACGGGTATCTGCATAGGTAGTATGAGTAGTGTATAGATGAGTGTTTAACTGCTGGGGAGAGTGACACGGACGAGTGTCAAAAGGAGAAGAGTGTAATAATATCAACAAGTATATGGGTTGTAAAAGTGTAGATGATTGTGCTGGGGATATGATACGGACGGGTGTCAAGAAAGTGTATACAGGTAAATGTGAGTGCAAAGAGGATGTCTTTGGCTTTCTGCTGGGGTATGACACGGACGGGTGTCAGGACGTATCTGTAATACGGGTGATCTTGTTTGTAAAGAGTGTTCAGGCGACTTTACTGGGGGATGATGATGCGGGTGAGTATATACTGGTGTTTGTGGATTGTGAGGCAACTGCTTTTGCTGGGGACTCTGGTGGGGATTTTTCTGTACGTTGATGAACTGTCATTATTCACAAGTGCTGATTCAAAACATGGCTTATAATTATGCTATGTGTTGGATTTTTGCCGTAATGCTCCGTGTTAAAACGGAATGCTACGCTTTGTGGGTAAATATGATGCGAATGCTATGATTGTGCAAAGATAACAAACCGGGATCCGGGTCCCGTTGCTGCGAAGATCTTCGATCGATCTGTTTGAAGTGGACATCCCAGCTGGGGAGAGAACATTGGTAGATCTGATGATATGATATCTGCTTGGGGATTCGGGCCATTGATAGACCTATCCTTATAAATGAGAGACCCAGCTGGGGTTTGTAGAAGCTTTCCTCACTCTGTTGTGATCTTCTGTGCGCTGCTCTTCTGGATGGAGGCTGGAACTCTGTGGGGAGATGGCTCTCTGACTCTTGTACCCGACTGAGGGCGAGATGGCAACTCGGCTGGGGAGAGAGAGAGGAATCACTGAAAGACCTCCCTAGGGATTCTGTTGAAGAGGATCCTTGACTCAGCTGGGGATATAGGTGCCTTCTGCGATGCCTGGCAACTCTGATGGGGATAAGCAACAAGTGGCAACTCAGCTGGGGGAAGTCATGGGAGGCAACTCAGCTGGGGAGAGAGCACTTCGGGTGCTAAAATTGAGTGTTGATTTGCCAGCTTGCTGGGATGAAGCTTACATGCCCCAAGTTGCGTTCTGGATACCTGCAATCCTGAAAAAGATAGAGAAACGCCCACGATAATCCCGAGGTATCCTTACTGGATTCCGTCATAGGAGTTTAGATACTTCTGAGAGTAAGCATATTTCCTGCAAGCATGTTTTTATTTGAAGATAAACACCTGTATTCTTATGCAATCAGTTTCTTCTTTTAAGACATCAGACATTTTTTTGCAAATAAAATGTACAAGACGAGACATGACTGAAAATCTGATTTTATTAATTCATATGCCCTGAATAGGCGAGGTACAGTCAAAGAAACAAATCCCCTGAAATGAGGAGATTGTTATAAATTGAGAAACAAAATGCTGGCAATGTTGATGACGCTTTAGGGAGCTTCCTCTCTCGCTATGACTCGTATGACTTTTGACGTTCTTCTCATCTTGCTTTCTGAAGAATGTTGATTCTGATTGAAGCTTGATCTTTCCGAAGCTTACCAAGTTGTAAGTGATACATACGAATTCAGAATGCAGTTGTTCGCTTATTCCCTTATTTTGCATGGATCGCCCTTTCGGGTTTTCGATCCATCGGGATACCCATTTTTGCCTGAGCTGTCCAATGTGGCTCTTCAACTCAGCGGGTGTACATTTTTTTATTTATTTTCCCTTATTTTTGCCCGAGCCTTTTATTCTGTTTTTGACTCGCCGGGATGCCCTATTTTTGCCTGGACTTACATTCTGTTTTTATGTCCAGCGGGTCATTTTTATGCGAAGTATTTTTTAACTGCATCTGAATTCACAGGGGACGGGAAATCTTCACCATCCATGGTGCTGAGCATCAGTGCTCCACCAGAGAAAACTTTCTTTACTACAAATGGTCCTTCATAGTTTGGAGTCCACTTGCCCCTGTGGTCTGTATGAGGAGGGAGGATTCTCTTCAGCACAAGATCTCCTACTTGGTACTCTCGGTGCCTGACTTTCTGATCGAAGGCTTTCTTCATCCTTTTCTGATATAGCTGCCCATGGCAGATTGCAGCCAATCTTTTCTCTTCAATCAGACTCAGTTGCTCGTATCGGGCCCGAACCCATTCTGCTTCATTCAGTTTAACATCCATCAATAATCGTAGAGAGGGTAATTCAACTTCAACCGGTAGGACTGCTTCCATACCATATACAAGCTGATACGGTGTTGCCCCAGTGGATGTTCTGATTGACGTGCGGTACCCATGCAAGGCAAACGGTAGAATTTCATGCCAATCTTTGTAGGTGACTACCATCTTCTGCACAATCTTCTTGATATTCTTATTAGCTGCCTCAATAGCGCCGTTCATCTTTGGCCTGTAAGGAGAAGAATTGTGATGTTGGATCTTGAAGTCCCGGCACAGTTCTGCCATCATTTTGTTGTTTAAATTGGAACCATTATCAGTAATGATTTGCTCGGGAACTCCGTATCGACAGATGATATCTCTCTTCAGAAATCTGGCTACCACTTGTCTTGTGACGTTTGCATATGAGGCTGCTTCAACCCACTTGGTGAAATAGTCAATGGCGACCAGGATGAATCTGTGGCCATTTGAAGCAGTTGGCTCGATCTTGCCAATCATGTCAATGCCCCACATAGCAAAGGGCCAGGGTGAAGACATGATGTTCAGAGGATTGGGAGGCACATGCACCTTATCTGCGTAGATCTGGCATTTGTGGCATTTTCTGGCATAGGCACAACAGTCAGCATCCATTGTGATCCAGTAGTAGCCCGACCTTAGCAACTTTTTAGCCATTGCATGTCCTCCAGCATGGGTACCAAAGGAGCCTTCGTGCACTTCATGTATCAACAAGTCTGCTTCTGTCTTATCAACACATCTGAGGAGTACCATGTCAAAGTTCCTTTTGTATAAAGACCCATCAGTGTTCAGAAAGAAACTACCAGCAAGCCTTCTCAAAGTCTTTTTATCATTGGAAGATGCCCCAGGTGGGTATGTTTGATCCTCCAAGAAGCACTTAATGTCGTGGAACCAAGGCTTATCATCTTTAACAACATCTGCTGCGAACACATATGCTGGTCTGTCAAGTCTGGACACTGAGATTTGAGGTACAAAGTTAGCAGCTTGAACTTTGATCATAGATGAAATGGTAGCCAGAGCATCTGCAAACTGATTCTCGTCCCGAGGGATATACTCAAGCTTGACCGTTGTGAAGAAAGTCAATAACCTTCTTGTATAATCCCTGTAAGGTATCAGATGATCCTGGTGGGTGTACCATTTGCCGTTGGTTTGATTAACTACCAGAGCTGAATCTCCGAATACAGTCAATGTCTTGATCCTGAGGTCAATGGCTTCCTCAAGACCCATAATGCAAGCTTCGTATTCAGCTTCGTTGTTAGTGCAGTTGAAGGTGAGTTTTGCCGAGAAAGGCATGTGAACTCCCTTAGGTGTAATGAGTACTGCACCAACACCACGACCATTCATGTTAACAGCCCCATCAAACATCATAGTCCATTCTTCTTCCGGGTCAGGCCCTTCAGTGTGAACAGGCTCCTCATGATCTTTTGCTTTTATGAACATGATGTCTTCATCAGGGAAGTCAAATATCATAGGCTGGTAATCATTAATAGGTTGCTCAGCAAGATATTCAGACAATACACTGCCCTTGATGGCTTTCTGAGATGTGTATTGGATGTCATATTCTGTGAGGATCATTTGCCATCTTGCAACCCGTCCGATAAGAGCTGGCTTCTCAAATATGTACTTAACTGGGTCCATTTTTGAGATCAATAAAGTAGTGTGGGTCAACATATACTGCCTCAGTCGGCGAGCAGCCCACGCTAAAGCACAACAAGTTTTCTCGAGCAGTGAATAACGTTGTTCACAGTCGGTAAACTTTTTGCTTAGGTAGTATATTGCATACTCTTTTCGACCAGACTCGTCATGCTGGCCCAGCACACACCCCATTGACTCTTCTAATACTGTCAAGTACATTATCAGAGGTCTTCCTTCAACTGGAGGCATAAGGATTGGAGGTTCTTGTAAGTATTCTTTGATCTTGTCAAAAGCCCTTTGGCAGTCTTCGTTCCACCTGACCGTCTGTTCTTTTCTCAACAATTTGAACAAGGGTTCACAGGTTGCCGTAAGGTGAGATATGAACCGTGAAATGTAGTTCAATCGACCTAAGAACCCTCGAACTTCTTTTTCTGTCTTCGGTGCAGGCATCTCTTGGATGGCTTTGACTTTATCAGGGTCAACTTCAATCCCTTTCTCGCTTACAATAAAACCCAGCAGCTTACCAGATCGCACCCCGAATGTGCACTTGTTGGGGTTCAGCTTTAGTTGATACTTCCTCAGACGCTTGAATAACTTCAGTAGATTCACCAGGTGATCTTCTTCAGTAAGGGACTTGGCAATCATGTCATCCACGTAACATTCTATTTCTTTATGGATCATATCGTGGAATAATGTCACCATAGCCCGTTGATATGTTGCACCAGCATTCTTGAGTCCGAATGGCATCACCTTGTAGCAGAACATGCCCCAGGGTGTGATGAAAGTTGTCTTCTCCATGTCTTCAGGTGACATCTTGATCTGATTATATCCTGAAAATCCGTCCATGAAGGAGAATACCGAGAACTGAGCTGTGTTATCCACCAATACGTCAATGTGAGGTAATGGGAAGTCATCTTTTGGGCTGGCTCTGTTCAGATCCCGGTAGTCAACACACATCCTTACTTTGCCGTCTTTCTTAGGCACAGGTACTATATTAGCAACCCACGGCGGATAGCTAGTCACAGCAAGGAACCCGGCGTCCCATTGCTTTTGTACCTCTTCTTTGATTTTCATTGCCATGTCTGGACGAGTTCGGCGCAGTTTCTATTTGACCGGCGGGCATTCTTCTCTCAAAGGCAGCTTGTGCACAACAATATCGGTATCCAACCCTGGCATGTCTTGATAAGACCAAGCAAACACGTCCACATACTCTTGAAGCAGGTCAATCAGTTGTCTCTTCACCGAGTCTTGCAGGCAGGCTCCGATTTTAACCTCTTTCACGTCTTCATCTGTACCAAGATTGATCACTTCGACCTCCTCCTGGTGAGGAGTAATAACCTTTTCCTCTTGTCTTAACAACCTGGCTAGTTCTTCAGGAAGCTCATATTCTTCATCAACCCCTTCATCAGCTTGATTGATTGGATTGTCAAAGTCATACGAAGTCATAGCCGTGCTGTTGTCGGTGCTGTCTGGAAGGCACACTCTGCAAGGGTTCAGTTTGTTCATTTTAGTGATTTGGTTTTAATCTTGTTTTAGAAAAGTGAAATAAAGTTGTCATTTTGAAAACACTGCCATTTATTTTTTGTACAAAAAGAAAAATGGAAAAACAGTGAGCGAAAAAGAAAAAGACTCATTTGCAAAAAGATGTCTGATATTTCATTGATTAATCTTGTTTGCACAAAAAGTACAGATGGCCCGATTACAAAATGAGTCTTGTCATCTTGGGCAAGATGCAAGACTTTGATGCATGCTTATAAAAATACAGGAAATAATAATTACTCTGCATGAGTAACTCTTATAATTTCCTGGGAAGACCAGTTTGAGATACTGCTCCCCGGGATCTTTGGACGAATCCAGCTTTCCAGGTTGCGCTCTTCTTCCAGCTCGTCTTCCAGACAGTTGACAGCATCAGGGGTGAGCATCCCCCCACTCACAAAGTTGGGCTCTTTCGCAGCCTCTACTTGATCTTGTTGAGTTGGTTTGTAACCCAACCCAAATCTGTCCTCTTTCTTCTCCACCGATAACAGTTTGCCCCAGCCATGGGTGTTTCCTCCCTCAACAACCTTCCGGGCTTGTTGGTATGATGATATTGAAGTACCAGGCACAGCAGATGTTTCATTGACATTCAAAGCTTCGAACCCCTGGCTCATTGTTTCATGGATCTCCCCATCCATCTCAATATACTTATAGGTAGCCAGGTGGCTGACAAAAATATCCTCCTCTCCACAGATGGTAACGATTTGACCCTCCCACTCATATTTTAACTTCTGGTGAAGGGTAGAGGTCACGGCGCTAGCGGCGTGAATCCATGGCCTACCCAATAGACATCTGTAGGCAGGCTGTATATCCATCACGTAGAAGATCGTTTTGAAGGTCTGCGGGCCAATCGTTATGGGCAACTCAATCTCTCCCAGAACCGATCTCTTTTAGCCATCAAAGGCTCTTACCACCAGGTTGCTGGGTCTCAACGCCAATCCGTCATATTCTAGCTTCACCAGGGCCTTTTTCGGTAAGACATTGAGGGATGACCCCGTGTCTACCAGCACATGGGAAAGGACAGCACCTTTACATTCCATGGTTATGTGCAAGGCTTTGTTATGGTTGCGGCCTTCCGTTGTCAAATCAGTATTGGTGAACCCTAGTCCGTGACTAGCATTAACATTTCCAACTACAGCTTCTAGCTGATTGACAGTGATCTCTTCAGGCACGTAAGCTGCGTGCAAGACTTTGAGTAGTGCATTCCGATGGGCTTCGGAGCACATAAGCAATGATAGGATTGAGATCTTGGAAGGCGTCTGATGAAGCTGATCCACTATTTTATAATCACTCTTTTTGATGATTCGCATGAACTCATCAACCTCTTGATCGAAGGGTGTTTTCAAAGCTTCTTTAACAGTCTGCTCTTCCTGCACCAAGCTTTTTCCTTTTGCTTTAGCAGCAGCTTCTGCTTCGGCAGTGGGTCTCTGAATTTGTGGAGCGAAAAGACGTCCGCTTCGAGTGAAGCCTCCGCCTCCTCCCACATTGTCAATTTGCGGTGCAGGGGTTGATGATTCAAAAGTGATTCTTTGTCCTTCACAGTACAGGTCAGAGCCGTAATGCCATGGGATGGCGTTGCTGCTTTCATAAGGTACTGGTCCCGGCACTGTGATAGTGACTGGACTGACTGCAGCTGCGGAAGGAATTGTGATAGTCTGTGGATCGTAATAAATTGTAACTGGTGCTCTGATGGGAGCAACACTTTCTGAGTTGTAGGCAGAGTTGCTTTCAGGATCATAAAATATTGTGACAGTTGAGACATCTTCATGATTTATTGCTGGTGTTGTAGGAGACATTGGTGGAAGGATGGATGTTGTTGTTGTAGGAGTTTCATAATGGAGTGGTGCTGGAGTTGTAGAAGGAACATTCGTTGATACCTGGTCAGTTGAAATGACAGATGAAGTATTTGTTGATGAAGCCGAAGAATTGTCAGGAACAATGGTTGTTGCAGTTGTAGGAGATTTTGGAGCTGTTGCTGATGAGATTGCTGGATTTATAGGAAATGATGTGGTGATCTGAAGTTGGCCACTCTGAATGAGACCGTCTATGCCATTCCTCAGGTTATGGCACCCATTGACCGAAATATTGCAGTAAGCACACCCCAACTCACACCCCGGGAACATTTGACATTCGAGGAGTTGGGCCTTGATTTCTACCAATAGTGTCCTGATCTGACCCACACTGGTTATTAAATAAGACGGTTTGTCTTCTTCAATAGCGTTAATTCTGGGACCACCGTGGTTCGGCATTGGGTTCTTATTGACATTGGGTGGTGGTGCGAAATTCAGAGCTTTCGAGTCTACCAGGTCTTGTACCTTCATGTGCAGGGCTCTGCACTTTTCTGTACTGTGGCCAGGTGCGTTGGAATGAAAAGCACACCTAGCGTTGACATCGTAGTTTCTGGGTAGACTGTTGGGATCTGGAGGTGCCAACGTCCTTAGCTCCACTAGGTTGAGTTTTAGGAGTTGTGGCAACAATGTAGCATATGGCATAGGGATCGGATCGATTACCCTGTTGGCTTGAGAAGGCCTCTGTTGGAATGACCTTTGCTGGTTATTGTTGTTGGTGTTGTTGTTGTTGTAATTTCTCGGAGGATACTGATTCTGTTGATGGTACTGAGGTTGTGGCTGATAGTTTTGTTGCGGAGGTTGATAAACTGGCTGAGGATGAGCTGGAGTAGGAATGGTGACTGCTGCCACTGATCTGTGAACATATTGGGGCCTGCCCCTGTTGGTGTGGATGGCATTGGTCTCGCCAGTTCTTCTTGGGCCTGCGAAAGGCTTCCTTGTACTACTGGACGAGCTTGCACCGTTGTCTGAGATCTTACCCATCTTTAACAGGCTCTCAATTCTCTCCCCGGCTATGACAACATCTGCAAAGCTAGTGGAAGAGAAAGCAGCCAGCCTGTCAATGTAAGTCCCCTGAAGGGTGTTCATGAACATATCTGCCATTTCCCTTTCAGACATAGGTGGTTGAACAGCAGCAGCCAATTGCCTCCATCTCTGGGCATATTCTCGGAAACTTTCCCTTGACGACTGTGACATTCCCATTAGGAGAGTCCTGTTGGGTGCCATGTCTAAGTTGTACTGATACTGTCTGATGAAGGCCTCTGCCAGGTCCTTCCAGCATCTAATAGTTGCCCTTGTCAAGTGAGAGTACCATTCTCTTGAAGCTCCTGTCAAGCTGTCTTCGAAATAGAACATCCATAGCTTCTCATCCATAGTATAGGCCTTCAGCCTCCCCAGAAATGATTGTAAATGAGTCCGGGGGCATGAAGTCCCGTTGTATTTTTCAAAGCAAGGAGGCTTGAACTTATGGGGAATCCTGACCCCGTCTACCAAGCCCATGTCCATGACGTCGAAACCCAGAGAGTTTTGAGACTCTAAGGACCTCAATTTCTCAGCTATCTCATCCAGCCTTCTATCATAAGCTTCTTCCCCAGCACCCATTACTGTAAACTGGTCCTCTTGGGGGTCTTCTTGAAGTACCCTGGCTGCAGTGGCAGTCCCTTGAACATTTGCAGGGATGTTGACCTCAGGATGGAGGTGTGGTCCAAATACAGGGGGGTTAACATGAGGTTGGACCCTTTCATTGTTGCTGGTGCCGGCAGTCCCTATATGTGGATCTTCTTGATTTTGCCTTTCCACCATGGCTCTCAATCTTTCCTGGCTCTGAGCCATGTTGTTCATCACTTCCATAAACTGCGTCATTTGATTCCTCATTTCTAGCCTTTCATTTGCCATTTGATTTCTGACCTCAGTAAGGTCCTGCTGCATCTGATCCATTTGAATGCCCGGAAGGTTGTTACTGGTCGGATAACGGTGCGGACGGTTGAGGGGAAATACTCGGCGCCGAGCAATAGTTCCTGAACATCACAACAGAGTTAGTGGCAATAAATCAAAAACCTACAAAACAAACAAAAGTGTTAGCATGCAATGCAGTTATGCTTATTTGTTCTCAAGGTATCCGGCTTGGAATTCAGTTTTGACCCTTCCAGACCCTTGAAGATGCTGCTGATGTTGCTTTCGAAGTGAAACTCGGATGGAACAAACTAATACATATATTACAAAAGCAAAATGGTACATAGTTTGTTTACAAATACAAGCCCTCTGAGGGGTCAAAATACATTACAGGAAAATAAAAGTACATGGAATGAAAGCAACAACAAACAAATGGTCAAACACCAAGACCAAACTCATCCTCACGAACTTCCTTGAGAAGTGCTTCGGTCACAAGATCAGCCGGACGCTCCGTGAGATTCCTGATGAGGAGATTCCGGGTTGTAACAGCTGCTGTTAGCTTCTTGTGCTGACTTTGGTCCTTTGACCTCTTCACTCCTGCTTTGATCTTCAGCTCTGATATCTCCCTCTGGGCTGCTGCCAGGGCTTCTTGTTGCTCTTTTGCACTAGCTTCCAGTTGCTCCATCTTGTCTTGAACTCTCTTGTCTTCCAGAGTTCGAGCTTCGGTGATTCTGACCCACCTAGCCTGACTCTCCTTCAGATACAAGTCTGTCCTTGCTCTCTGGAACTGGGCTTCCTTGCAAGCATTCTTCAGAATTTGCTCTCCAGCTTTAGACTTTTTGATATAATCCCCAGACTTCTCAATCTTAACCAGATGCTCCACTCTCAGCTTCTCTAGCCTCTCAATTTCCATCCTGCCATCACTCCTTTCCCGGAGGGTCTTCTGCAAAGCCTGGGTTAACTTCTCATTTCTCTCCTTCAAGCTCTCAAACTCCTCCAAACTGATAGTGGCAGGGGGTGGTGCTGAAGATGATTCAGGCATATCTTCTATGGTAAAGGGCATCCCAGAGAATTGAGCCCTGGCATGGGACCACTCATAATATTGTGCTGATGCCACATTGTTGCACTTCCCCAAAATAGTTATTCCCTTGGTCTGAACATTATCCCAGGCCCAAGCAGCCTGCCTAACAATAGCCAGATTAGGCTTGTTCTCACAATAGAGTGTCTCAACCAAGTCCTATGCCTTAGGAGCGTGGACCAGTGCATAGCCCAGTTGTCTTTTGAACAGCAGAGGATTGTAATTAATACTACCCTTAACTCCTATTAGGGGCACATTGGGAAAATGCCCACAGCTGGTGATGATATCCATGCCCTTGGTGCTTTGGGTGCACCATCTGATATCGGCTGAAGTTAGAGCAGTGAGTCTCTTAGCCCAGTTGCTTTGCTGATGAGGATTCAAAAATGCATCTGTCCTGGGTAAATGCTTGAGAAGCCAAGTGTGGAACAATGGAGCACAACATCTCACCAATCTTCCCCTCTGTTTTTCATTCCTTTGATGCACTGAGTAGTAGAGATCCCCCAACAAAGTGGGCACTGGGTTCTTCAAGATGAAAAGATGGATTGCATTCTTGCTAATGAATCGAGGCTCATCTGCAAACAACACAATTCCATATATACTCAAGGCCAGTAAAGCACAGACAACTTTCCACTCTCCTAAAGAAGCTTTCAGGGTAGCTTGAGAGATCAAGAAGTCCAGATGAAAACCAGGGATTCCAGCTTTGGAAGTCATATGCTGCTCAATCAGAACAGGTTCCAGATGCAAAGCCTTTGCTACTTCTCCATTTCCAGGAAAGACCACCTCAGGGTTGAAAGGGATTCCACTCCTGATAGGCATACCAACCAATGATGAGTATTCTTCTAATAGAGGGCCTAGCTGAAAGTCCTGAAAAGTGAAGCATCTCAGTGGGGGATCATAGAACTGAATGCAAGTGTGGATCAGGCTTCTCTGTGAAGGGTCCAGATCCATAACCATATCAAGTATATCCCCATAGCGTTCCTTGAACAATGGTATGTGATCTGGAGTGATCAGGGTCTGAATCCTCCTGATGCCAGATAGCTCTGGCTGGAAGAAGTGATAGGTGATGTTGCTCTTTTTAGGAGCCATGATGCTGAAGATGAGTAGAGATAAATGCTGATGATAACACTGAAGAACTGGCCACTGATTGGCTGGTGCAGGTGACTAGAATAGATAGCTGAGAACTGAAGCAGATGCTGATGAAGATAGGTCAATACTGAAGATGGGGCCAAAACCAGAACCAAATGAAGATGGATACCCTGAAACACAAATAAGCAAATGTCAAAATGATGCAATGATTATGTATGCAAATGATATGCAAGGGTCTGTGACATGAGCTGGATCTGATCAATAGCTCTGATATAGGTCCAAGTATGTTCAAGAATTCCAGATGGAGGTCTATAAATCCAGTAACCAAGGTGGGGGGACTCAAATAAAGAGCCACATGTCCAGGGTTTTAGAATCACAAGAACTGTCCCAAAATGAAGTACTCTTAAACAAACAAAGTAGCAGGGTATTCTGAGGTCAAGGTACCTGCAAACCTGTAAACAGCCCAACCCCCCACAGGTGGTGTTCTAAAACAAGGATCCTCAGACTTGGATCAGTTATGAGAAGTGTAAACACTTCTAACCCGGAGGTACAGTGTTTACAATAACCATAAAAGTTCCTCCTCTAATTCACCTCAGTTTCGGAAGGTCAAAACTAAAGGTCATCCAGACTTAGCAGGCTTCCCAGATAGCCCTAGCATTGCAGGAAATCTGCAACACAGAGTTCTCAAGAAGAAACCCATATCTGAACCGTGTTTCATATTCCCGCACCAGACCGAGATGGAATGGGAAAGAATATGATTCACTCTAGCCTAGGTGTCACTCAGGTCCCAGGTATAGGACCTTTAACTCTCAATGAATCACCCACCCACCAAATCAAACAACAGATCCAGCCAGCAGCACAGTATGACAATATGATAATATATGCATAAAGCTATAAAGAAAGCAATAAACAAAACTGTACAAAATAAATACAAGTACACAAACACAAATAAGCACATAACACCCCAGTAAACACAAATCAAACAAGCGCTAGGAGGAACCCACAAAAAGAACCAGAATCCCTGGTTGCAGTATAAGGGTCCCCAGCAGAGTCGCCAAGCTGTCGCTCCCGATAAATGGAACATGGGCCCAGATAAAGGTACAGACGCGAACGGTCGGCGTGAGGAACAATGAGAACACACAGCCGTGAACTCACTGGAAAAGAAAAGAGTCGCCAGCTAGGCATTTTTATCCCGGAGGAAAGGTAATGCTGCATAAACCTAGAAAAGATATGGATAAGACGGTTGCAAACCAGAGAGACTGAGAAAGGGGGTTGGTTACAACCTGGGAAGGTATTAGCACCCAGATTGTCCGTCGTACTCGACGGGATCCACGCTTAAAAGATTTGTGTTTTAAAGGGGTAGTGTCAGTGCAATCTGTGTGTAAAAGAGCTGGAAAGCAAGATGTACAGGTGTTAGTGTAAAGTGTAATATATACGGTGTCAGTGTAAGAACAAGAGTGAAATGCTCAGGAGTATGAGGCTTGAAGAATAAAGCTGGAAAGAGGGGGAATATACAGAGACTTTTGTTCGATAACTGTTAAGTTATGCCTACGTATCCTCTCGTGCAATGAGGAAGTCAGAACACCGTAGTTCGACCCAAAGAGACTGAAAGGTGAATTGACCTGTGAACTGCTTGCTTGTCTATGCTCAAGTGTATGACCTGTCTGGCTCAGGTGCAAACTATCTTGCATTAGACGGAAGAAGCAAGTTCTCGTTTGTGAGTGAATGAGATGAGAAAAGAATCCCGAAGGAGACGATTATTGTTTGTTTTTGTATTTTCAGTCTTTTATTGTTTTTGGATTTTGTCATAAGTTAATGAGCTTAATCCTAAACCAATGGATTTAGTAAACTCATCACATCTTCCCTCTGATTAGGGGTAATGAGAGTACCTTAAGTGTGAAGTCAGATTCTCACACTTAATCACCTTTGATGTAGGATTAAGATCATTAACCTACTTGTGATTATTTAGATGTTTTTGGTGTTTTTGTTTAGTGTTGAGTAATGAGGTTAAGCCATAATCAAGGATTAAACAGAATCATTACACCATCCTAAGAGAAGGATAATAGATGAGAATGTTTAAGCTGAGGAAAGCTCCTCAACTTAATCCATGATTAGGGATTAAGCTCATGACAAAACAAGCCTTTGATTAAGTGGATTTTATTTAATGGTATGATGATGAAGTAATTTTTATGATTTGTAAGACAACTTGAGGGGGACTTGTCCATTAACACGAGGGTTAGTCCTTCTTAACCAATTAAGGAAGAATTAGAACCCTAATGCAAGGCCCAAGTTACAAGTGTGATGTCTTGATGATTATTAAGTGAATTGATTAATGGAGTTAAACACATTAAGGGTTTAACACTTAGGATTAAAGTTATACACTCCATCCTAAGAGAAGGATGCAGGCATAAGCTTAATCACAAAGCCTTAAAGCCTTTAGGGTTTAGTCCCTGATTATGAGATGAGAAGAGAAGGCTCAAAAGAGACACAAAGGTAAAACTAAGAGGGTAGGACTAATCAAAACCCTAATCATTTTCATGCTTGGTTGTTCCTAAGGTTTGTGAGGTTTTCAAGAGAAGCCTTCAATGGAACCACCAGGAAGCAGATGAAAGGATCAAGAGAAGCAAAGTAACTTGCTTCATTCAAGAAGTCAAGTCACTTGAAGAAAGAAAGTAAGAAGAAGAGGAATGAGAAAGCTCAAACTCAAACACATATAAAAATGCAGCAATGGATGCAAGAGAAATGAAAATAAGAGAGTATGAGAAGTGAAGGCAAATCCACTTCTCAGAATCACTTACCACCTGAAAGGGTTAGAAAAGGAATGCAATGCAATGCAAAATGGGATGAGATGACATGATGAGAAACAAAACGAAAAGCATATACATGATGCTAATGATGCTATGAGATGATACAAACATGAGGCAGCACATGGAAATGGTCATACAAGTTTATGAATGCAAATGAAGCATGCTAGGAAGCATGGACATACATGAAAAGTTATGAAGTGCACATGACATACAACATGGCCAATACATGATGCAATGATCAAACATGCTTTCAATATGTCTTATGATGTCAAATGAATCACATGGATGCTTGAAATGTCATGGCAAGTCATGTTATGCAAGGGAATGCAAGATGGATGCATATGGAAGCCCAAATTAGGGTTTATGAATCACGCATCAAACAAAAATCAAAACCAGAAGCAAACAACATTATAAAAAATTGAAAATGCCACACAAAGGACCCCTAATCCTATACTAAACCAAAGCCCAAAGGAGAGGTCTCAACTCTTAACCAAACTCAAGTTATGATTTCTACAAGTTTGCTAGGGTTTTAGGGTTCCCAAACAAAAGAAATGTCAAACAAATTGAAAATGAAAGATCAAATCATGGCCATTTAACCTCAAAAACTACATGTTAAACACAATGCAATGCAAAAAGAACCAATGTCCAATCCTTCATGAATAGGCAGAAATGATTTTTTGAACTTGGGATCAAAATAATGCACAAAAATGATTTTAATTCAATGAAAAATTCTCAAAATGCATCAAGATCAAAAAAGAAATTTGGTTTGAAGGTTGGACAATGTTTCTAAATGTCTTAGAACATTTCATGAATTTTTTGGTGATTTTTAAATACCTAAAAGTATTTTTAATAAATTAATTTTCATTAATCAATTAAAAATAATCTTTTAAATATTTAAAAATACTTTTTAAATGCTAAAAATAAAATTAAAAATATTTTTGTGTTTGAAAAATTAATGAAACTCAGGATAAAAAATTTCATAATTTTTAAACAATTTTTACTATTTTAAATAAATTGGGCAAATAAAATGGAAAGAAATGAAATAAAAAATGAAATTAAAATGAAGTCAACTGAGTGGAGGGCCAGGATTGAGTCTGGATTTGAATGGGTTGACCACGTGCGCTATCCAAGGGCTATGGTTGGCTCAGATTAAATTAATTTAATTAAGTTTAATTAAACTAACTAAAAGGATTAGGGCTAATTGAGTGCATCTGGACCTTTCATTCGCGCGGCAAGTCAATGGGTCAAGGCAATCCTACGCTCCACATTCAAATGGCACTAATTACAGGGATTAGGGCATAATGATTTTCAGGTGGCCGGAGAAGACCTCCGGTCGTCTTCTCCGGTGGGAAACCCACCTGAAAATCCCTAAAACTCTCAAAACCTAATTAAAATGAAATCTAAAAACATGGAAATGATCCCCATAACTTGCTGAATCAAAACCCCAAGCCCAAACTTATTTATTTTTCCCCAAACTCATGAATCGAGCAAAACAATTTTTTAGGTCACAGAGTTTCAGAGAGCAATTAAATTCTCATTTCATCACCATTTTCAAAACTAAAAACATCAGAACAATCAGTGAAGCATGGAGAACAAGTTTAGAACTTAAAAATCCATTTCTGGAAAAAAAGTTCTTGAGCTACCTGAGATTCGAAGCTTTCACTCCAGCAACTTTCAGACCTCCCCTCCTTGTGAAATCCACTCCTTATGACCTCTTGATGATGCTTGAATGCTTGAGAGAAATTTATATTGGTTGGTTGATGAGTTTGGACAGCTTCTGCTCAAGCTCAGTTGAAAATGGTAATGGTGATTCAGGCTGTTTCTGGCAATGGTGAAGGGTTGTTTGTGGTCAGGATGATGAGTGGAGAAGGTTTGTAGAGTTTGTTTGAGTGTTTGTGAGCTGTGGAGTGATTTTCGAATGAAACTGCAAGTTGGAGTGAAAATGGAGGAATGGTGGTCTTGCTTGATTCAGGCTCAAGTCTTGTTGTTTTAGACTCAGTGAAGCAATGTGAGTTGATGTGTGAAAATGGTTTGAATGTTTGTGAGCTGGGCAGAGAGATTCGAAGAGAAATGCAAATGGGGTGAGTTTTATGTATGTGATGTTGTGGTGTCTTTCAGCTGGGCTTCTTCTCATGTTTGGCTTGCCAAAGGATAGTATAAACAATTCCAAGTGGCCAGAGGATGTGACATGGCCTGCTGTGATTGGGATGTTTGCTTTTGCCAAAAGTCAACTTTTTTGTAAGAGAGGTATGGCTTGAGTTCTAGCTTGGTACAATGGCTAGGGCTGGCGCAGCATGGTGTGTATGGGAGGCTAGCATGGTTCAGCAACCAATGTAACAAGTGGGGGAAAGTGTGATGATGATTTTGCAAGTTGTTTCAACTTTGGTTCACATGTGATTTTCTCATTCCATAAGCCATGAAACATGAGAATTTTTGGTTCAATTCTGACTTTTAGGACTTATGTGATGTTTGTACATTGGTTTGATGTCAACTAGAAGCTACAAACAGCCTTGGTTCATGATTTTGCAAATTTCTCATTTGGTGCACATCTTGAAAATAAGTGATTTTTGGCAACTTTGTCACACCATAACTTTTGATCCAAGAAGAATTAGATCATGTTCTTGTACTTTTTGAAAAGGGAAAAATGTATTCTACAACTTTCATGACCAAAGTTTTTCCATTTGAAGCTTTTTTGGATCAAAAATCAAGGCTTGAAAAATGACCTAAAATGACATATTCCTTAAAAGTCAACTATGCCCAAAAAAAGTCAACTTTGCAAAACTTCAAATTCTTGAATTTTGTGAACTTCAACCTTCTTCCATGATCAAATAAAGATCATATACACTCAAAATGATGAAGATCAACCCTTGGTTGGGTCATTGGGGCCCTCAGATGCCCTGATTTTGCACTGACTTGTCTGAAAAGTCAACTCTTGATCAGATGACTTCCCCATGGAATTTCTTCATGAAAATTGATATGCATACTCCCTATACCATATAGAGACCAATGGAAACAAGAATGACCAAAAAAATTGGAGTTATGGCCTCTGAAACCAAAACCCTAATTTTAGGTCAACTGTGCAGTCAAACCTGGCTCTGCATCCACACCAATCCCAGTTCTTGTGATTCTTTGGCATTTTTGACTTTGAGAGGATGTAATATGATATAAGAACACACATGGACCCCTTTGAAGTGATTGGTGGCCTTTGGAGTGGCTCAGGAGGCTCTTGGATTGCTCAGATCACAAACCCTAGGTGCAGATGACTTAGAAACTATGCAATGAATCAAAAATGGGATATGAGATGATATGATTATGTTTATGCATATGAGGAGATCACAAGCCATGGTGTGAATGGGTGAGGGCAAATTTGGGGTGTTTACACAATGTCAGACTTTTTCAGATGTAGAGCTGCAACAATAACCTCAGGTTTAGGCTCTCTTTCCAAGCCTGTGAATGGTCTTTGATCAAGAACAGGTATACCCAGAAGTTTAGAGAACTCCTCCATGGTTGGAACCAGCTGGTAGTCGGGGAATGTGAAGCAATGGTGCTTAGGATCAAAGAACTGAAACAAAACACTCATCATGTCTTCATTGAATCTTGAAGTGACTAGATCCATTAGGTGACCATGTCTCTTGATGAACTGGGAGTTATCAGACACTTGAGAAACTAACTCTTTAAGCTTAGCAGGTATGCCCACAAAGTTGATCCTGATGGTGTTTCTACGAGCAGAAGCCATGACCTGCAACAAAGAACAAAGATAAATCCTTTGGTCCTTGAAATGGTTAGGGAAAATGCTATGCTTATGATACATGATGATGTCATGATGTTATGCTAAATCACAAACATGTGGCACCCACTAACAAGTCACACAATAGCCCTAGGTTTAAAGGCTTGCATGAGGTTCAAAGGTAAGTACCCTCCCCTGAAGTTAGATGGTTCATCCTGTCCTACAAAAGTAACCAGGTTCTAAGGGATCTCAATATCATTGATCCTTCACAAGGGTGGTTGATCAGAAGGCAACTTACTTGCCAACCAAAACCCTCCAAGTTTAAGATCTCAATGAGTGTAGTATCGAGTGTCAACCAACTTCAGTTTGCACCAAAGCCGGTTACCTCACTACTTTCTAAAGGCCAAGATGAGTTAACTAGGGTTCTAAAAGTTAGTTAGTGCATTGACAACATATGGCAGCCTCATATTATCCTCAACTTGACTTAAGGAACATAAGCACCAACCAAGAAGTCACACTAACTATGGCCACCAGATCAACCGTATCGATATACGTCGTACAGTTTCCTTGGTCTATTGCCATTTACCTAAGGTACACTAGATCCGGGTTAGGACCTTTCTCACATAAGAGCACCCCAACAAGATAATATAAAGCAAACAAGGAAAACAATTTAAAGTGATCTAATTCCTAAGGGTACCCCTCTTTTATTAAATCCCCAGCAGAGTCGCCAGTTTTGTAACACGGTGGGAGAACTGACTTTAGTTATGTTGCGGATAGCAAGAGTCGCCACCGACTTTTATTTTATCCAAAAGGAAAGGCATAAAAGAACAGGAAAGACCTTTTAAAAGATTTTTGGGTCCGGGGGGTAGGTTATGTAAAGGGAAGGTGTTAGCACTCTTTACATCCATGGTTATCCATGGGCTCTTAGTTACTTAGTTCACTTTAAAATGTTTTTGAAATGTGTAGTGTGTGAATAGAAATTTTCATAAGAGTTTAATAATGATCCATGTACGGATGCGTAAAAAACTTGTGTTTGAAAATTGTTTGAAATTGTGAAATGTTTGAAATTGTTTTGAAATAGTGAGCAAGTAACTACGAGGAACCTACCCTAAAGTTTAAGTCTTTCTGTTCTTTATCCTTTAAATGGTAAGACTATCCCTATTATTAAGGAATAGGTAGTCATTACCTTGGATGTGTTAAGGGACAAACGTAGGGTCATCGTATGGTCAATGAAGGCAACTTAAGGGATGTCTTTAGCAATTCGTAGGGACTATCATCATTTATTCGAAGGGACAAGATCATTATTCCGTAGGCAACTTCGAAGGGACTTGATCTTTTAAATTTATAGGGACTTGATGATTTTATAAGTGAAGGGACTTTGCTTAAGACACCCCTATATTCGAGGGACTTGACCATTTTATTTTAAGGCAACCAAGAGGAATACCCTAGGAAGTGCAAGATGGCGATCAAAGATCGACTTACGTGTGTGAGTGTTTATTTTCAAATATTTATCTTTTAAAGTTAATTATCTAAATTAATTTTAATTACAAATAGTTTCCACACCCTATTTACTAACCACGCAGTTAATATGAAAAATAAATGGCAGAAATTAAAAGGCAGAAAATAAAATTCCTACACTATTACATGGCTTAGGGGCAGTTACATAATAATAATAATAATGGCGGAAAATAATAAAAACCAATTATTACAAAGGCGAAGCAGTTACATAATCAGGAAAACAGTGAATGAATAACATAAAAATGAGTGAATAAATTAGAAGAAAAAAAGTTTGCAGACTAGGTTAAGAAAACAATTAGGGTTATGGTTTGAGAAAAAATTTAAGGTTTAAAAAACAATTTAAGGTTTAGGAAAAAATTTTAGGGTAAAAATTATGGCGAAATTTGGGTTTTAAGATAAAGATTAAGGCTAAATTTTTAGGGTTTAAAGTTTATGAAAAAAATTAAGATTTAGGTTTAAAATTAAGGTTTAGGGAAAAAATTAAGGTTTATGAAAAAAATATAAGTTTTTAAAAAAAAGGATTTTGTTTTATCTTTTAGAAATTAGTTTAATAATAATAATAAGGAAATTCAAAGAAAATACATAATTTGATGAAAAAGGGAAAAATAAAGTTAGAGATACCAAAAATATTGGGGGTTTACCCTTTTTGCTTCATTGAGTTCTTTGCCACTGGGACACCCACGTTTCTTCATCAAAATGCTCCAAACCTCAGTTCCTTGCCACTAGGTTGTGGGCCTTAGGTCTTTGTCACTAGGGCAATCAGCGCATGCCACACACCATCTTTTTCCTCCCACCTGCCTATTTTTGGTATATACTGTTGGAAGAATAAAAAAAGAAATAAACAGGATCAAATAAAATTGCTGCAGATTTTAAAATAATGAAAAATAAGAAAAGTGATTAAAATAAAATCTAAAAAATATTAAAACGATGCTAAAAATCTAATAAAATCAAATAAAGAACGCACAATTTTTTTTAGATTTTTTTGAGAATATGAAAATAGAAAATAAATCAAATAAAATAGAAAAAAGAGGAATTTGCGATTTTGAGGGTCGAAATCTTTTAGAATTTTATTCTAAAAGAGTATTGTTTGTCGATTTTTTTATGAATTTCTGGAAAAAAATTCGGAGCAAATCGAAACAGTAGTACTTACCTGACTTACCTGTCAGCCTGTAATGTTTATCACTACTGCAGCCTTCGAAGTATCGACGAAAACAGATTACAGCAGATTAACCAATAGTTTAGTTCTCCATGGTGCCCTATGATTCCTGCATCGAAACTTAAATCCAACTATCCAAAAACCATCTACACAATCAAACAAACATATTATGTAATCAAAATCAATTAATCATGCGTAAATCATTAAAATTGAAAAAAAACAAAAGAAAGGCAAGAATATGAATTTGGTTTGTATGATTTGGCATGAATTTGATGATGAGGATGATTGGAATAGGTTCAGTGATGTCTCAATGTTGTTGTCTAGAAATCATCTCTATAGCACTCTAACTTAGAAACCGAAATCAAGTTTTTGTATGATTTTTTGAAGTTTTGAGACCAGGTGAGAGGCTGCCAAAATCCTCCCTTTGAAGTTGTTTCATGTTGTATATATAGGAGTGAATGAAATTAGGTTAAGAGCTTTCACAAACTTGTGGATATTTGGACCTTTTAATATTGAAAAATATTTGGTTTTAAAACTTGAAATATCTTGATCTAGCCTTGCCATTTTGGGATGATTTTCATAACTCTTGTATCAATTAGATCAAAATATCATTTATGACATTCTAGAAGCAAAATAATTTTAAATCTTCACTATTTCATATTTTATTTGAATTTAAAATGATTTTTAATATAAAAAATCATAATAAATAAAAATAAAATAATGAAAATAATGAAAATATTAAGTTAATTTCGTGCATGATGTCTTGGTGTGGATTGGGTCATCATATGGCAAGCCCATTTAGAAGAAATTAGTTTTAGACCTCCTTTTTCTTCATAAACCAACCAAAAATTTCCCAACTTTGCAAGGGCACACATCCTTCAATTTTAATGCTATGAGGGTGTTCTTGGACATTTTGGAAAGCTTGAAGAGTCCTCTAACCAACCTCACTGGTTTCATGTCCATATCATTTACCAATCTCAAGTTATGCCCTTTTGAAGTTGTTGACTTTTTGTTGACTTTCAAAAGGACCTATAATGTCTTAGCTCATACCCTCCAAATGAAGCATTTTTGGGCTTGGCTTGTGAGACACAAAGTTGTAGAGAATTCAATTTCCTTCAAAATGAGATTTGGATGGAGACTTGGTGATGAAGCATGTGAAAGTTATGGCTGGTCAAAGTTCAGTTGACTTTTCCTAAGGAAACCCTAATTTAGAAACTCCTGATTCTTGATGATCTGAAATCTCCTTGATGAATCATGATCAACCCTTGATCAAATGATGAATTTTACTTCATATACTTGATGTTGGCAAAAAATCATGAAGTTTGACTTTGGTTTGACCACAGTTGACCTCAGTTTGACTTTTTAACTACTTTGACTGATTTTGACTTATCTGATCATTTGTCTGAGCAAACGTTTGAGAAAAGTCTTGAAACTTGTCATGGGGGTTCTTACACACATATAAGATGTTATGAAGCTCACTTGAAGCCTTGGAAATTCATTTAGCCTTATTAAAGTCAAAACCCTAGTTTTGGATGCACTGCTTAGGAGGTGCATTGTCTGAGGGAGTTGTCAAATCTTCTGACTATTTGTGGACTTTGTGAACCTTGTGAACCATCATAAGATGTCTTGTGAACCTTATGAACCTCATGGGAGGTCTTGTGAACCTTGTGAACCTCATAAAGTGACTTGTAGACTTCATGAACCTCATGAAAGGTTTAGTAAGCATTGTGAATCTTGTGAACCTTGTGAACCTCATAAAGTGACTTGTAAACTTCATGAACCTCATGAAAGGTCTTATAAGTGTTGTGAATCTTGTGAACCTTGTGAACCTTCAGAGAACACAAAGTCTTGTATTGTGAGGGCAAATTTTGGGGTGCAACATCAGGCCCTTTAGTGTGAATAGGCTCTTCATGATCTTTTGCTTTTATGAACATGATGTCTTCATCAGGGAAGTCAAATCTCATCGGCTGGTAATCAACAATGGGTTGCTCAGCCAGATAATCAGACAATACACTGCCTTTGATTACTTTCTGAGAGGTGTACTGAATGTCATATTCTGTGAGAATCATTTGCCATCTCGCAACCCGTCCGGTAAGTGCTGGCTTCTCAAAAATATACTTGACCGGATCCATCTTGGAGATCAATAAGGTAGTGTGGGTCAACATATACTGCCTTAGTCGGCGAGCATCCCACGTTAAAGCACAACAAGTTTTCTCGAGCAGTGAATAACGTTGTTCACAGTCGGTAAACTTTTTGCTTAGGTAGTAAATTGCATACTCTTTTTGACCAGACTCGTCATGCTGGCCCAACACACACCCCATTGACCCTTCTAATACTGTCAAGTACATTATTAGAGGTCTTCCTTCAACTGGAGGCATAAGGATTGGAGGCTCTTGTAAGTATTCCTTGATTTTTTCAAAAGCCCTTTGGCAGTCTTCATTCCACCTGACCGTTTATTCTTTTCTTAACAACTTGAATAAGGGTTCACAGGTTGCTTTAATATGAGATATGAACCTTGATATGTAGTTCAATCTACCTAGGAACCCCCGAACTTCTTTTTAAGTTTTTGGTGCAGGCATTTCTTGGATGGCTTTGACTTTATTAGGGTCAACTTCAATCCCTTTCTCACTTACAATAAATCCCAGTAGCTTACCGGATCGCACCCCGAATGTGCATTTGTTGGGGTTTAACTTCAATTGGTACTTCCTCAGGCGCTTGAATAACTTTAACAGATTCACCAGGTGGTCTTCTTCTGTGAGGGACTTGGCAATCATGTCATCCACATAACATTCAATTTCTTTGTGGATCATGTCATGAAATAATGTTACCATAACCCGTTGATAAGTGGCACCAGCATTCTTCAGTCCGAATGACATCACCTTATAACAAAATGTGCCCCAGGGTGTGATGAAAGTTGTCTTCTCCATGTCTTCAGGTGACATTTTGATCTGATTATATCCTGAAAATTCGTCCATGAAGGAGAACACCGAGAACTGAGCCGTATTGTCGACCAATACATCAATGTGAGGTAATGGGAAGTCGTCTTTCGGGCTGGCTCTGTTCAGGTCCCGGTAATCCACACACATCCTCACCTTGCCATCCTTCTTAGACATAGGTACAATGTTAGCAACCCACGGCGGGTAACTAGTTACAGCAAGGAAACCGGCGTCCCACTGTTTTTGTACCTCTTCTTTTATCTTCATTGCCATATCTGGGCGAGTACGGCGCAACTTCTGTTTTACTGGCGGACAGTCTTCTTTCAGAGGCAGCTTGTGCATAACGATATCGGTGTCCAACCCTAGCATATCCTGATAAGACCAGGCATAAACATCCACATACTCCCGAAGCATGTCAATAAGTTACTATTTTACTGAATCTTGCGTGCAGGCCCCGATTTTAACTTCTTTCAAGTCTTCTTCCGTACCAAGATTAATTGTCTCAACCTCCTCCTGATGAGGAGTAATAACCTTCTCCTATTGTCTCAACAACCTGGCTAGCTCTTCAGGTAGCTCAAAATCTTCTTCAACCCCTTCATCGGCTTGATAAATCGGATTGTCAAAGTCATACGAAGTCATAGCGGTGTTGTTGTCGGTGCAGTCTGGAAGGCACTCTCTGCAAGGGTTTAGATTTGTTCATTTTAGTGATTAGTTTTATCTTGTTTAGAAAAAGTGAAAATGAAGTTATTATTTTGAAAAACATTGCCATTTTATTTTTGTACAAAAAATGAAAAATGAAAAACAGTGAGCGGAAAAGAAAAGACTCATTTGCAAAAGATGTCCTGATATTCATTAATTGATCGTTTGCACAAAATACAAGCTGGCCTGATTACAAAAAGAGCCCTAACATCTTGGGCAAGATGCAGGACTTGATGCATGCTTTAAAAATAGGAAATAATAATTACTCTGCAGGAGTAACTCTTATAATTTCCTGGGAAGACCAATTTGAGACATGGCTCTCCGGGATCCTTGGACGTATCCAGCTTTCCAGGTTGCGCTCGTCTTCTGACTCATCTTCCAAACTATTCACAGCATCCGGGGTGAGCATTCCCCCGCTGACAAACTTGGGCTCCGATGCAGCCTCTGATTGACCTTGTCGAGTTGGTCTGTAACCCAATCTGAATCGGTCTTCTTTCTTCTCAACTGGCAGCAGCTTGCCCCAGCCTTGAGCGGTACCTTCCTCAACAACCTTCCGAGCTTGTTCATATGATGTGATGGAGGTCCCAGACACAGCATATGTTTCATTGATATTAAGGGCCTCAAACCCTTGACTCATGGTTTCATGGATCTCCCCATCCATCTCAATGTATTTGAAAGTAGCCAGCTGGCTAACGAAGATATCTTCTTCCCCACAAATGGTAATGACTTGGCCCTCCCACTCGAATTTTAACTTCTGGTGAAGGGTTGACGTCACGGCGCCGGCGGCGTGTATCCATGGTCTACCCAATAGACAGCTATAGGCAGGTTGTATATCCATCACAAAGAAGGTCGTTTTGAAAATCTGCGGGCCAATCATTATTGGTAACTCTATCTCTCCCAGAACTGATCTTTTATAACCATCAAAGGCTCTCACTACCAAGTTGCTTGGGCATAATTTCAATCCATCATGCTCCAGCTTCACAAGGGCTTTCTTGGGTAGGACATTGAGTGATGACCCCGTGTCCACCAATACGTGAGAAAGAACTGCACCCTTACACTCCAAGGTAATGTGCAAAGCCTTGTTGTGATTGTGACCTTCCGTTGTCAGATCAGTGTTGGTAAATCCTAGTCCATGACTAGCATTGACATTTCCAACCACAGCCTCTAACTGATTGACAGTAATCTCCTCCGGCACATAAGCTGCGTGCAGGACTTTTAATAGTGCGTTCCGATGAGCCTCGGAGCACATTAGCAATGATAGTATGGAGATTTTGGAAGGTGTTTGGTGAAGCTGGTCCACCACCTTATAATCACTCTTTTTGATGATCCGCATGAATTCATCAACCTCTTGATCAAAAGGAGTCTTCAAAGTTTCTTTAGCAACTGATTCTTCTTGCACCACGCTCTTCCCTTTTGCCTTAGCAGCAGCTTCTGCTTCGGCAATGGGTCTTGGTATTTGCGGGGCAAAGAGACGTCCGCTTCTAGTGAAGCCTCCGCCTCCCCCCACATTGTCTATCTAAGGTGAAGAAGTTGATGACTCTAAAGTGATTTTCTTCCCCTCGCAGTATAGATCTGAGCCATAATGCCAAGGGATGACATTATTGCTTTCGTAAGGAACTGGCCCTGGCACTGTGATAGTGATCGGACTGATAGCAGTTGTAGAGGGGACCACAATGGTGTGTGGATCATAATATATGGTAACCGGATCTCTGACAGGAGTATCATTTTGTTGTGAGTTGTTGGAAGGAATATTTGCAGGATCGTAGTATATCGTAACTGCTGAGACACTTTCATTAACTTGTGCTGGTGTTGTAGACGGTATTGTTGACTGGATGGGTGTTGAAGTTGTAGCAGGAACTGATGGAATAATGGGTGTTGTCGTTGTAGAAGGAATTGTGACTGAACTTGTATCCGTTGAAGTGATTGATTGAGTAATTGTCGGAGTTGTAGCAGAATCTGTTGGAATAATGGTTGCTTATGTTGTAGGAGTATCTGTGATTTTTGATGAAGGAATTGTTGGAGTTGTAGTCGTTGTTGTCGTAATCTGAAGAATGCCATCTCTAATGAGGCCATCTATGTCGTTTCTCAGTCTCTCACATCCATTAACGGCAATGTTGCAATATCCACAGCCGATTTCACATCCGGGGAAAACGTGGCATGCTAACAGCTGAGCTTTGATTTCAACCATGGGTGTTCGGATTTGTGCAACACTGTTAATTAATGTAGATGGTTTGCCCTCTTCAATAGCATTAATCCTAGTCCCGTTGTGACTAGGCATTGGATTTCTTGTGACGTTCGGAGGAGGCGCAAAATTGAGAGCTTTTGAGTCCACCAAATCCTGGACTTTCATCTGTAAGGCCCTGCATTTTTCAGTATTATGCCCCGGTGCGTTTGAGTGGAATGCACACCTGGAATTTGCATCATAGTTCTTTGGCATATTGAGAGGGTCTGGAGGTGCCAACGTCCTTAATTCAACTAGGTTAAGCTTTAGGAGTTGTGGCAAGAGTGCAGCATACGGCATTGGGATTGGGTCAATTACACTTTTTGCTTGTGATGACCTTTGTTGGAAGGGACGCTGCTGTTGGTTGCTATTGTTGTTGTTGTTGTACGACCTTTGTTGCGGATAATGAACTTTTTGTTGATATTGTGGTTGTTGTTGTTGAGGATATGATGATTGTTGTGGAATTGGAGTTGGGATGGTAACAGCTGCTACTGACCTGGGAGCATATTGAGGCCTGCCCCTGCTTGCATGGATGGAATTTGTTTCACCTGCCCTTCGGGGTCCCGCAAAAGGTTTTTTGGGATTGCTGGAGGAACATGCACCACTGTCGGAGATTTTGCCCATCTTCAAGAGACTTTCAATCCTCTCACCAGCTATGACCACATCAGAAAAACTGGTAGTGGAAAAAGCAGCCAGTCTATCAATATAGGTCCCTTGCAATGTATTCATGAACAAGTCAGCCATTTCCCTTTCTGACATGGGTGGTTGGAAAACAGCAACAAGCTGTCTCCAACTTTGAGGATAATCCCGGAAGCTCTCTCTGGAAGACTGAGACATGCCCATTAGAAGAGTTCTATTGGGAGCCATGTCCAGGTTATACTGATATTGACGGATGAAAGCCTCAGCCAAATCCTTCCAGCATCTTATGGTGGCCCTAGACAAATGTGAATACCATTCTCTCGAAGCTCCAGTCAGACTGTCCTCAAAGTAGAACATCCACAACTTTTCATCCATAGTGTAAGCTTTGAGCCTTCCCAAGAAAGACTGCAGATGAGTGCGAGGAGAGGAGGTACCATTGTACTTTTCAAAGCATGGGGGTTTGAATTTGTGGGGAATTCTCACCCCATCCACTAGTCCCATGTCCATCACATCGAAGCCCAAAGAATTCTGAGATTCCAAAGATCTTAACTTTTCAGCAATTTCGTCTAATCTTTTGTCATATACCTCATCTCCAGCCCCAATGACAGTAAAATGTTCTCCCTGGGGATCCTCCTGCAGGATTTGGCCCCCAGTAGCATTACCTTGACCATTTCTGGGGATGTTAACCTCTGGATTCAGATGAGGTCCAAATTCTGGTGGGTTAATACGAGGTTGGCCTCCTTCATTGTTGCTAGTTCCTCTTGTTCCAAGATGAGGCTCCTCAGGATTTTGTCTTTCCACTAGCTCTCTTAACCTCTCTTGACTCTGGGCCAAGCTAGTCATCACTGCCATGAACTAAGACATCTGATTTCTCATCTCTACTCTCTCATTGACCATCTGATTCCTGACCTCAGTCAGATCCTGCTGTACTTGTTCCATTTGAATGCCGGGAAGATTGTTACGAGTCGGGTACCGATGCGTGCGGTTGACAGGGAACACTCGGCGACGAGCAATGTTTCCTGAGATCACAACAATGTTAGAAACAAAAATAATAACAAAACCTACAAAACAAAGACAAAGTAAGTATGCAATGCAGTATGCTTATTTTTTTTCCAAGGTATCCGGTTTGGTTCTTTGTTTTGACCTTTCCAGACCTCGAGGAAGATGCTTGATGTTGCTGAGAAAAGAGGCCCAATGGAAACAAACTAAATACATTACAAATGATAAAAGATACATAGTTTGTTTTACAATACATGCCCATGGAGGGTAAAAAATACAACAAAAGGAAAAGTACATCAAAAGGAAAGAACAACAAGAAAAGAGGAATCAAACATCTAGTCCAAACTCATCTTCTCTGACCTCCTTCAGGAGTGCCTCAGTCACTGGACCATCAGGGTTCTCTGTAATGGTCCTAATGAGGAGATTCCTGGTAGCAATGGCAGTAGTCATCTTCTTATGCATGTCCTAATCCTTTGACCTCTTCAATCCTGCTCTGAGTTTCAATTCTAAAATCTCTTTCTGAGCTACCAACAAAGCTTCCTGCTGCTTCTTCTCATTGGCCTCTAGCTGCTCAATCTTGGCTTGAGTTTTCTGGTCTTCTTGTATACGGGCTTCGGTGATCCTGACCCACCTAGCCTGGCTCTCCTGCAGATAGTGCTCAGCCCTAGCTTTCTGAATCTTGGCCTCTTTACAGGCATTCTTCAATATCTACTCCCCAGCCCTTGCTTTCCTTATGTAGTCTTCTGTTTTATCTATTTTGGCAAGATGTTCAACCCTGAGCTTCTCCAATCTCTCAATGTCCAGGCGACCATCACTCCTTTCCCAAAGGGTCTTCTTCAAGGCCTGAGATAGCTGCTCATTCCTTTCCTTCAACTTTTCAAATTCCTCCAGGCTAACTGTTGTTGCAGGCTGTTCTGTAGATGGTCCAGGTATGTCTTCCAAGGTGAAAAGCATTCTGGTAATCTGAGCTCTAGTACGGGACCAGTCTGAGTACTGAGCTGAAGAAACATTATTACATCTTCCAAGAATAGCTACCCCTTTTGTATGGATGTTGTACCAAGCCCAGGATGCTTGTCTTACAACAGCTGAATTAGGTTGCACTTCACAATATAGGGTCTCAGCTAAATCCTGTCCTCTGGGAGGGTGAACCAAGGCATAACCCAATTGTCTCTTAAACAGTAAAGGATTGTAGTTGATACAACCCTTCACTCCTATCAGAGGCACATTTGGGTATTGTCCACAGCTAGTGATAATGTCCTTGCCCTTGGTGCTCTGGGTGCACCATCTGATATCATCTGAAGTCAAGGCAATGAACCTCTTGGCCCAATTCTTCTGCTAGTGGGGGTTCAAGAAAGCATCTGACTTAGGCAGGTGTCTGAGCATCCAGGTGTAAAACAAAGGAGCACAACATCTCACCAACTTCCCCCTTTGTTTCTCATTCCTCTGATGAATGGAGTAGTAAAAATCTCCTAGCAATGTGGGTACTGGGTTCTTCAGAAGAAATAGATGGATGGCATTCTTGCTGACAAATCTAGGCTCATCTGCAAACAATACAACCCTATATATGCTGAGAGCTAATAGTGCACAGACTGCCCTCCATTCTCCTAATGAAGCCTTCGGGATGGATTGAGAAATCAAGAAGTCCAAATGCAAACCAGGAATCCCAGCTTTGGTTGTCATACTTTGCTCAATAAGGGTAGGCTCCAAGTACAGTGCCCTTGCTATCTCTTCATTCCTGGGGGCAGTCATCTCAGGGTTGAAAGGGATTCCACCCCTGATAGGTACTCCAATCAATAAAGAAAACTCTTCCAGCAGAGGCCCTAACTGGAAGTCTGGAAATGTGAAGCATCTCAGTGGTGGGTCATAAAACTGCAAGCATGTGTGGATCATGCTTCTCTGAGAAGGATCAAGGTCCATAACCATATCTAGGATACCTCCATAGTGCTCTATAAATAGTGGGATATGGTCAGGGGTGATGAGTGACTGGACCTGCCTAATTCCAGTCAATACAGGCTCAAAGAAGTGATAGGATATGTTGCTTCTCCTGGGAGTAGTCATGAGTGTTGCTGAAGAAGCTAAAGATAAGTGCTGATGAAGATCACAGACTGATGCTGAAAGTAAGTCTCTGACAGACTGATGCTGGTGAGGATCGAGATAACTGAAGCAAATGCTGAAGAAGACAGCTGAAGCAGAGGACTAAGCAGAAGAAGGGGTCAAAACCAAACACAAATATAATGAAGTGGATACCCTAAAAAGCAAATAAACAAATGTTAAATGATGCAATGATGATATATGCAAATGATTATGCAAGGGTTTACGATCAAGCTGGATCTGATTATCTGTCTTGATATAAGGCCCATGTATGTTCAAAAGTCCAGATGAAGGCTCAGAAATCCAGTAACCAGGGTGGGGGACTCAAATAAAGAGTCACATGTCCGGGGTTAACCACAAGAACTGTCCAAAGTGAAGTATTCTTAAGCAAAACAATAATAGGGTATGATGTGGCCAAGGGTTCCTACAAACCTGTAAACAGCCCAACTCCCTCACAGGTAATGTTCTAGAACAAGGATCCTCAGACTTGGATCAGTTATGAGAAGTGTAAACACTTTTAACCCGGAGGTACAGTGTTTACAATAACCATAAAAAATCCTCCTCTAATTCACCTCAGCTTCTGAAGGTCATAATAAAGGTCATCCATACTTAGCAGGCTTCCCAGATAGTCCTAGCACTACAGGAAATCTATAGCACAGAGTTCTCAAGAAGAAACCCATAACTGAACCGTGTTTCATATTCCCGCACCATACCGAAATGGAATGGGAAAGAACATGAACCACTCTAGCCTAGGTGTCACTCAGGTCCCAGATATAGGACATTAAACTCTCAATGGAACCCCACCCACCAAAACAGAAAGCCAGATCAAGAAAATGACAGAATGACAGTATGATGTATAAAACTGTAAAGAAAGCAGTAAATAAAGTTATACATAAAGCAATAAATAAAGCAAAACAAATAAACACACATAGCACATAACACCCTAGTAAACAAAAATCAAACAAGCACTAGGAGGAACCCACAAAAAGAACCAGAAGCCCTGGTTGCAATATAAGGCTCCCCAGCAGAGTCGCCAAGCTGTCGCTCCCACCTGATGACACCAGGTCAATAGGGGGTATAGACGCGAATGGTCGGCGAAGGAGGAGAACACAAGGGTGAACTGAAAAGAGTCTCCAGCTAGGCATTTTTATCCCGAAGGAAAGGTAATGCTGCATAAACCTAGAAAGATATGGATAAGACGGTTGCGAACCAGAGAAACTGAGAAAGGGGGTTGGTTACAACCTGGGAAGGTATTATCACCAAGATTGTCCGTCGTACTCGATGGGATCCACGCTTAAAATATTTGTGTTTAAAAGGGGTAGTGTCAGTTCTATTCTGTGTGTAAAAGCTGGAAAAAGAATGCAAGTGTCAGTGTAAAAGAAATGTGAAGTGAATAAGAGGAGTGTCAGTGTAAGAAAAGAGTATGAAGCTCAAGATTATGAGGCTTAAAGAATAATGCTGGAAGAGGGGGAATGTACAGAGACTTTTGTTCGATAAATGTTAAGTTATGCCTACGTATCCTCTCGTGCAATGAGGAAGTCAGAACACCGTAGTTCGACTCAAAGAGACTGAAAGGTGAATTGACTTGTGAACTGCTTACTTGTCTATGCTCAAGTGTATGATCTGTCTGGCTCAGGTGCAAACTGTCTTGCATTAGACGGAAGAAGCAAGTTTTCGTTTGTGAGTGAATGAGATGAGAAAAGAATCCCGGAGGAGACGATTATTTTTTTTTTTGTGTTTTCAGTTTTGTTATTGTTTTTGGTGTTTTTCATAAGAAAATGAGCTTAAGCCTAAACCCAGGGTTAGTAAACTCATCACATCTTCCCTTCGATTAGGGGTAATGAGAATACCTTAAGTATGAAGTAAGCACCCCACACTTAATCACCATGATGTAGGATTAAGATCATTAACCTATTTGAAATTATTTAGATGTTTTTGGTGTTTTTGTTTAGTGTTAAGTAATGAGTTTAAGCCATAATCAAGGATTTAATGGACCCATTACACCATCCTAATAGAAGGATGCAGATGAGAACATTTAAGCTGAGGAAGGCTCCTCAACTTAATCTATGATTAGGGATTAACCTCATGACAAAACAAAGCCTTTATTAAAGTGGATTTTAGTTAATGGTGAGATTAAGAAATGGATTTTATGGTTTGTAAGACAACTTGAAGGGGACTTGTCCATTAACACTAGGGTTAGTCCTTCTTAACCAATCAAGGAAGAATTAGAACCCTAATGCAAGGCCCAAGTTACAAGCTTGATGTCTTAGTGATTATTAAATGGATTGATTAAAGGATTTAAAAACATTAAGGGTTTAACACTTAGGATTAAAGTTATACACTCCTTCCTAATAGAAGGATGCAGGCATAAGCTTAATCACAAAGCCTTAGAACCTTGAAGGTTTAGTCCTTGATTAAGAGGTGAGAAGAGGAGACTCAAAGATGACACAAAGGTAAAACTAATGGGGGGACTAATCAAACCCTAATTGTGATCATGCTTGGGTGTTCCTAGGGTTAATGAGGCTTGCAAGAAGATCTTCAGAGAAGTCACCAAGGAAGAAGCAGATGAAATTGAAAGAAGCAGCAAGAAGCAAGACAACTTGCTTCACTTAAGAAGACAAGTTTCTTGAAGAAAGAAGGAGGAGAAAGAGCATGAATGAGCAAGCTCACTCTAATTCACAAGTAAAAATGCAGCAAAGATGAATAAAGGGAATGAGAAGAGGTTATGAGAAGTGAAGGCAAATTCACTTCTCGAACACTTACCACCTGAAAAGTTAGCAAAAGGAAGTGAAATGAAATGAACATGAGATGAAATGCAAAGGTGAAAACCAAAGTCAGAAGCATAATCATGATGCAAATGATGCTATAAGATGGTATGAAAGCATGTCAAGATATGTGAATGATCATACAAGAGATGTAAATGCAAATGAAGCATGTAAGGAGGCATGAAAGCTCATGAAAACTTATGAAATGCAATGGATGCACAACATGGAAAATGGATGATGCAATGTTCAAACATGATTTCAATATGTCCTAAGATGTCTTATATTTCATGTGGATGCACAAAATGTCATGGCAAGTTCATGTATGCAAGCATATGAAGGATGAATGCAAATGAAGACAAAAATTAGGGTTTACATACAATATGCAATGTAAAATTCAAAATCAGAAGCAAATGACAAGATAAAAAATTGAAAATGCAATCAAAGGAAACTTAAACCCATATGATATCACACCCCAAAGGAGGAGACCTAACCCTTAACCCTAAGGAAGTTATGATCTTTTCTAAGTTTCTAGGGTATCAAGGATGATCCTAAAGGGAAAGTGCCAAATAAATTGAAAATGCTAGATAAAAATGAAACAAAAATGTTTTTAGAAGCTTGAAAGTATGTAGAACACAATTCCAAAAGAACCATTCACAAACTCACTTTAGTTTAAAAGTTATGAATTTTTGAAGTTAGGGTTAAAAATATTCAAATTTAAGAAACCTAATTCAAATGAAAATTATCAAAATGTGATCAAAACCAAAAAGAAATTTGTTTTGTGAGTTTGTAAATGTTTGAAAAGGCTCTCTGAATTTTTTTGTGATTTTTAAATACCTAAATGTATTTTTAATTAATTAATTCCCATTAATTATTTAAAAATAAACATTTAAATGATTTAAAAATAATTTTTAATGCAAAAAAATAAAAATAAAAATATTTTTGGGTTCTGAAAATTAATAAAAGCTTAGATAAAAAAATTCAGAATTTTTTGATGCTTTTTCCTAATTTTAAAAATTCGTAGAAGATTAAATAAGAAAATTGAAATAAAAATAATTAAAAGGAAAGGTAATCCCATCCAAGGGCTGGAATTCAAACCTGGGGAAGGAAGTTTGACTGCGCGCGCAATCTGAGGGTCAGGATTGACTCTGATTAATTTATTTATTAATCCTAATTTAAACTAATTAAAATGAATTAAGAATTAATGGGGGAATCTGGGCCACTCACTTCCTAAACTAAACACGATCCAAGGGTCCACAACGTATCTGGAGATTAAACCCTAATTAGGGCTAATCACTTTCAGGTAACTGGAGGGGAGCTCCGGTCATCTTCTCCGGCGGGTCAAAAACCCTAAATCTCTCTACAAGCCACCCCAATTTAAATTAACTGCCCAGAAACGATCCCCCAACCAAACTAAACCTAAACTAACCATCAAACATCATTTATCACACATGAACAAGGAGAATCGAAGCTATTTATTTTCACGGGTGAAATTTCAGAAGGTCACAAAATGCTTATTTTCACACCATTTTCAATTCTAAAAACATCAGGGTGATCCCCATAACATGTATTTTCATTTTGTAACAAAAAATCTAAGCTCTGAAAAGTTTTGTTCTTGAAGTTACCTGTGGTGATGAACTGCAAATGTGAGCTTTCAGAGCCTCTCCTTCGTGCAAAGAGTCTCCTCTGATCCTCCTGAAGCTAGTGGGATGCTTCAAAACCCTTGATGTTGGCTAGTTTGAAGGTTTCAGTTCTGGTGTAGCAGAATTTGAGGTTTGTATATGTGGTGCTTCAGGCTATTTCAGTGCTTGATTCTTGATCCATGAATGGTATATGACTTGTTGCTGAAGAAAAGTTTGAGGTTTGAGGGATGTGGGAAGAGTTTCAAAGAGATGAAGATTTTGACAGTTTTTTGCAATCTGATTGTGTGTGTCTGTTGAGCTCATGTCCAGCCTGTTTTATGATCCATAAACCAATCCTAAACTATTGGAAGGAGTCAGAGGAAGTGACATGTACTGTGGGAATGGCATGTGGCAATTGGCTAAAAAGTCAGTGGTATGTTGTAAACACCCAAAATTTGCCCTCACCCATTCATACCATGGCTTGTGATATCTTCATATGCATAAGTCCAGTCATAGCATTTCATACCACATCTTTGAGTCACTGCATTGTTTCTAAGTCATCTGCATCTAGGGTTTGTGGTTTGAGCTATCCAAGAACCATTTGAGCCACTCCAAAGGTCATAAATCACTTCAAAGGGTTCCATGTATGTTCAAGCATCATATTGTATCCCCACAAAGTCTAGAAAGTCAAAGAATCACAAGAACTGAGAATGGCATGGAAGCAGAGCCAGGTTTAACTGCACAGATGACCTAGAATTAGGGTTTTGGTTTCAGAGGCCATAACTCCAAATTTTTTGGTCATTCTTGTTTCTATTGGTCTCTATATGGTATAGGGATCATGCATATCAATTTTCATGAAGAAATTCCATGGGGAAGGCATCTAATCAAGAGTTGACTTCTTGAGCAAGTCAGTGCAAAATCAGGGCATCTGAGGCCCCCAATGACCCAACCAAAGGGTGTTCTTCATCATTTTGAATGTGTATGATCTTTATTTGATCATAGAAGATGTTATAAGTGCAAAAAATTGAAGAATTTCAAGCCATTTGCAAAGTTGCCTTTTTGGGAAAATGACTTGTATTGGAAACTTTCCATTTTGGGAAAGTTTTTCAACCCTTTCTTTTTGATTAAAAAATGCTTCAAATGAGAAAACTTTGGTCATGAAAGTTGTAGAATGGATCATTCCCTTTTCAAAAAGTACAAGAACTCATTCTAATTCATTTTGGATCAAAAGTTATGGCCTTGCAAAGTTGGATAAAATCATTGAAATTTCACTTTTGCACAAAAGGGAAAAACTTGCATTTTCTCATGACAAGCCTTTATATGACTTCAATGTGACTTCTAATTATCATACCAATGCAATGCATGATTTAAAAATCAGTTTGTCCCAAAGAATTTCCCATTTCTATGCCTTGTTTTTCAAGTAACCATAAGTCATTCTTCATGAAAGTGCAAAGAGGGATTTCTTGCAAATTGATTCTCAAAGGGTTTGTTTTACCTTTAGCTGGTTTCAAAACTTTGCCATGACCTAATGAAGCATGCCACTCCAAAAATTCAGCAAGGTTTTTCACATATGCATAGCCAAAAACCATGAAATGTGACAAGTTGTCAAGTTGCAAAAACACTTCCAACTCATGATCCAAATGCTGCAGTCATTCATGAATCATCCAAGGGCCATCCTTGACTCAAGTTTATGCAGTATAGGCCAAGAAACCATCTCTGCCATAGCCCATGCTGCAAGTACACCATTTTTGACTTTTTGGCCAATCATCCCATACCAATCCCACAGTGCACACCTGCTCTCCAGATTTGTTGGGATAGCTTATGGATCACCTAAGGATCATAAAACACAAGGAGAAAAGGCTCAGAACACACAAAATCCAACATACACAAAAAACTGTCAAAACCTTTCCCTCTTCGAATCACCCAACACAGCCATCAAACTTCAATAATTCCTTCACCAATCAACCAAAAATCATCCATAGAACATATCCCACCCCTCACAATGATCTGAAACACAACACACAAGAACTGCATTTCCTGTTACACCAGAACTGAACCACAAAAACTAGCCACTTTCAGCCTCATTCAAGTGTTCCATTAGCCTCAGGGGGTTCAAGGGAGATCATTTGCACAAAAGGGAGGCTCTGAAAGCTCACTTTCGAAGGTCTCCAGCTCAGGTAGAACCTAAGAACTTTTTTCTCAGAACTTCATTTTCTTGTTACAAAATGAATCTACATGTTGCACTGATCATCTAGATGTATTTAGAATTGAAAATAAGCAAGAGATGACCATTTCATGTTGTTCTGAAAGTTTGCTCGTGTTTCGTATTTTCCTTCGATTCAGGCTTGTGAATGAAAATAAATGAATTTTGGGAGAGGGGTTAGGTTTAGATTGAGGAGAGGATCATTTTGGTGGAAGAAATTTCATGATTGGTAACCTGTAGCGAAATTTAGGGTTTGTGCTCGCCGGAGAAGATGACCGGAACCACTGTTCCGGTCACCTGAAGCTCATTAACCCTAATTGTGTCATTAATGCAACTTTGAATTCTGGCCTTTGGATGCGTTTGCCCGCGCGTGTATGGATGGCCAGGATCTCATCATTAAGCCCTAATCCTCAATTAATTAAATTAATCCAGTTTAATTAATTATAAAACCAGATTTAGCCAAGTTTGAACTTGGGCCATTGGATGTGGCGCCAAGTCAACCTTTCCCAGCCCAGAATCAATCTGGTCCCTTCATTGTGCATACTTCTCTTTATTTTAATTTTATTTTCATTTTTATTGCATTTATTTGTACGAATTAATTAAAATAGCAAAAATCATTTAAAAATTATGAAAATTTTTGTCAAGGTTTTCATTAATTTTTAGAACCCAAAAATATTTTTGTTTTTATTTTTTGCATTAAAAATTATTTTTAAATCATTTAAATGTTTATTTTTAATTAGTTAATGAAAATTAATTAATTAAAAATACATTTAGGTATTTAAAAATCACAAAAAAATTCACATAGCATTTAAAAACATTTAGAAACATTGTCCAACTCTCAAACCAAATTTCTTTTTTGTTCTTGATGCTTTTTGATCATTTTCATTGGATTTAATTTCATTTTTAGGCATTATTTTGTTTCAAACTTCAAAAATTCATTGCTGCCTAACCATTGGGAGTTGGATGATGATTCTTTTGGCATTGCATCTTGCATAGCATGTAGTTTATAGGATAAAATTGGTTTGATTTGATCTTGCATTTTCAATTTGTTTTGCATTTTTCTTGTTGAGGTACCCCAAAACCCTAACAATCTTAGGAAATCCATAACTTTCATTAGGTTAAGAGTTGGATCCACTCCTTTGGGCAGTGAGCTTGTATAGGTTTAAGGTTCCTTTGATCCCATTTTCAAATTTTTATCATGTCATTTGCTTCTGGTTTTGGATTTTGCCTTGTGTGTTGATCATAAACCCTAATTTGTGCCTTCCTTTGCATCCTTCTTTCATTTGCTTGCATCCATTGACTTTCCATGACATTTTATGCATTCATTTGATTCATAACACATCTTAGGACATATTAGAATCATATTTGATCATTGCATCTTTCATTTGCCATGATTGTATGTCCATTACATTTCATAACTTTTCATGTACATTCATGGTTCAAAACATGCTTCATCTGCATCCATTGCCTTGTATGATCATTCTCATGTCTTGCCTCATGTTTGCATCATCTCTTAGCATCATTAACATCATACTTATGCTTCTGGTTTTGATTTGCATCATGACATTGCATCCCATTTGCATTGCATTTCATTTCTTTTGCTAACCTTTCAGGTGGTAAGTTGTTTGAGAAGTGAATTTGCCTTCACTTCTCACAATCTCTTTTCATATCTTTCATACTTTCTTTGCTGCATTTTGTATGTGTTTTAGAGTTAGCTTGCTCATTCATGTTCATCTTACTGTCTTTCTTCAAGCAACTTGTCTTCTTAAGTGAAGCAAGTTGTCTTGCTTCTCTTTGCTTCTTCCTCCTTTCATCTGCTCCTCTCCTTGGTGGTTCTTTGAAGATCTTTCTCTCTTAAGCCTCATAAACCCTAGGATCTCCAAGCATGATCATATTTAGGATTTGATTAGTCCCCCCATTAGTTTTGCCTTTGTGTCATCTTTGAGTCTTCTATTCTCATCTCATAATCAAGGACTAAACCCTAAAGGTTTTAAGGCTTTGTGATTAAGCTTATGTCTGCATCCTTCTATTAGGATGGAGTGTATAACTTTAATCCTAAGTGTTAAACCCTTAATGTGTTTAAATCCTTTAATCAATCCATCTAATAATCATCAAGACATCAAACTTGTAACTTGGGCCTTGCATTAGGGTTCTAATTCTTCCTTAATTAGTTAAGAAGGACTAACCCTAGTGTTAATGGACAAGTCCTCCAAAAGTTGTCTTACCAACCATAAAATCCACTTCTTAATCTTATCATTAACTAAAATCCATTTAATAAAGGCTTTGTTTTGTCATGAGATTAATCCCTAATCATGGATTAAGTTGAGGAGTCTTTCTCAGCTTAAATGTTCTCATCTATTATCCTTCTATTAGGATGGTGTAATGAGTTCATTAAATCCCTGATTATGGCTTAAACTCATTACTTAACACTAAACAAAAACAACAAAAACATCTAAATAATCACAAGTAGGTTAATGATCTTAATCCTACACCATGGTGATTAAGTGTGAGATGCTGACTTCACACTTAAGGTATTCTCATTACCCCTAATCAGAGGGAGGATGTGACGAGTTTACTAACCCCTTGGTTTAGGCTTAAGCTCATTAACTTATGACAAACTTTCAAAAGCAATAAAAGACTGAAAACACAAAAACAAACAATTATTGTTTCCTCCGGGATTCTTTTCTCATCATTTTCACTCACAAACGAGAACTTGCTTCTTTCGTCTAAAGCAAGACAGTTTACACCTGAGCCAGACAGGTCATACACTTGAGCATAGACAAGTAAGCAGTTCACAAGTCAATTTACCTTTCAGTCTCTTTGGGTCGAACTACGGTGTTCTAACTTCCTCATTGCACGAGAGGATACGTAGGCATAACTTAATAGTTATCGAACAAAAGTCTATGTATATTCCCCCTCTTTCCAGCCTTATTCTTTAAGCCTCATGGTCTTGAGCATTTCATTCTTGTTCTTACACTGACACTTCTTTTATACACTTCACACTTCTTACACTGACACTTGCATTCTTTTCCATCTTTGATACACAGATTGCACTGACACTACCCCTTTAAAACACAAATCTTTTAAGCGTGGATCCCGTCGAGTACGACGGACAATCTGGGTGCTAATACCTTCCCAGGTTGTAACCAACCCCTTTTCTCAGTCTCTCTGGTTCGCAACTGTCTTATCCATATCTTTCTAGGTCTATGCAGCATTACCTTTCCTTCGGGATAAAAATGCCTAGCTGGCGACTCTTTTCTTCTGAGTTCACCCTCGTGTGTTCCTTCTCTTTTCGCCGACCGTTCGCGTCTGTACCCCATCTGAGTTAGCCTCATTTTGCGGGAGCGACAGCTTGGCGACTCTGCTGGGGACCCTTATACTGTAACCAGGGCTTCTGGTTCTTTTTGTGGGTTCCTCCTAGCGCTTGTTTGATTTGTGTTTAGTGGGGTGTTATGTGCTATTTGTGTTTGTATATTTGCTTTATTTACTGCTTTATGTACAATTATTTATTGCTTTCTTTACAGCTTTACATATCATACTGTCATATTGTCATCTGGCTGGATCTGGTTTTTGCTTTGGTGGGTGGGGTTCTATTGAGAGTTTAAGGTCCTATACCTGGGACCTGAGTGACACCTAGGCTAGAGTGGTTCATGTTCTTTCCCATTCCATTTCGGTCTGGTGCGGGAATATGAAACACGGTTCAGATATGGGTTTCTTCTTGAGAACTATGTACTACAGATTTCCTGTAGTGCTAGGGCTATTTGGGAAGCCTGCTAAGTCTGGATGACCTTTATTATGACCTTCAGAAACTGAGGTGAATTAGAGGAGGATCCTTTATGGTTATTGTAAACACTGTACCTCCGGGTTAGAAGTGTTTACACTTCTCATAACTGATCCAAGTCTGAGGATCCTTGTTTTAGAACACCACCTGTGAGGAGGTTGGGCTGTTTGCAGGTTTGCAGGTACCCTTGGCCACATCATACCTTGATACTTTGTTTGATTAAGAGCACCCCACTTTGGACAGTTCTTGTGATTTAGCCATGGACATGTGACTCTTTATTTGAGTCCCCCACCTTGGTTACTGGACCTCTGAACCTCCATCTGGACTTCTTAAACATACATGGACTCATACCAGGGCAATTAATCAGATCCAGCTTGATCACAAACCCTTGCATATCATTTGCATACTCATCATTTGCATCATTTAACATTTGCTTATTTATTTTTTAGGGTATCCACATTTTATCTGGCTTGGTTTTGACCCCTTCATCTGCATAGACCTCTGTTCATCAGTTATCTGCTTCAACTATCTTCATTGGTTGCCTGCTTCAGTTACCTTCATCACCAGCTTCAGCCTATCAGTGGCTCATCTCCAGTATCAATCTTCATCATCAGCACTTGTTTCCAGCTCTTCATCAGCAGTCATGGCACCCAAGAAGAGCAACATTTCATACCATTTCTTTGAGCCTGTGCTGACTGGCATCAGACGGGTCCAGGCACTTATCACTCCAGACCACATCCCATTATTCAGAGAGCACTATGGAGGCATCCTTGATATGGTTATGGACCTAGACCCTTCTCAGAGGAGTTTGATCGCCCACCTGCCTACAGTTTTATGACCCTCCTTTGAGATGTTTCACTTTCCAGAACTTTCAGCTAGGACCTTTGCTAGAGGAGTTTTCATCATTGATTGGAGTACATGTCAGGGGTGATATCCCCTTCAACCCTGAGATGACTTCTCCTAGCAATGGAGAAGTGGCCAAGGCACTGTATTTAGAACCTATTTTGATTGAGCAGAACATGACCACAAAGGCTGGAATCCCTGGTTTGCACTTAGACTTTTTGACTTCTCAGGCCATCCTGAAGGCCTCCTTGGGAGAATGGAGGGCAGTTTGTGCATTGTTAGCCCTCAGTATATATGGGGTTATACTATTTGCAGATAAGCCCAAGTTTATCAGCAAGAATGCCATTCATCTTTTACTTCTGAGGAACCCAGTACCCACCTTGCTGGGAGATTTCTATTATTCTGTTCACCAAAGAAATGAGAAGCAGAGAGGGAAGTTGGTGAGATGCTGTGCTCCCCTATTTCATACTTGGCTGCTCAAATACTTACCTAGGACTGATGCCTTCCTGAACCCTCACCAACAGAAGAACTGGGCTGAGAGACTTATTGCTTTGACTTCAGATGACATCAGGTGGTGCACCCAGAGCACCAAAGGCATGGACATAATTACTAGCTGTGGACAGTTCCCCAATGTACCTCTAGTAGGAGTGAAGGGTTGCATCAACTACAATCCTCTGCTGTTTAAAAGACAATTGGGCTATGCTTTGGTTCATCCTCCTATAGTTCAAGACTTGGCTGAAACCCTGTATTGTGAGATAAAGACTAATCTAGCTGTTGCCAGACAAGCATCCTGGGCTTGGGACAACATCCAGACCAAAGGGATGGCCATTCTTGGGAGGTGCAATAATGTGGCTTCAGCTCAGTATTATGAATGGTCCCATGCTAGAGCTCAAGTTTCTGGGATGCCTTTCACCATTGAGGATGCACCTGGGCCATCCACAGTACCACCTCCAGCCACTGTCAGCCTAGAAGAATTTGAGAAGCTGAAGGAGAGGAATGAGAATTTGTCTCAAGCTCTGAAGAAAACCCTCTGGGAGAGGAGTGATGGTCGTCTAGACATTGAGAGGTTGGAGAAGCTTAAAAGGGAGCATCTGGATAAGATTGAGAAAGCAGAGGACTACATCAAGAAATCAAGAGCTGGAGAGCAAATATTGAAGAATGCCTGTAAAGAGGCCCAGTTTCAGAAGGCTAGGACTGATCTCTATCTAGAAGAAAGTCAAGCTAGGTGGGTCAGGATCACTGAAGCTCGCACTCAAGAAGATAAGAGAACTCAGGCCAGGATTGAGCAGTTGGAGGCCAATGAGAAGAAGCAACAGGAGGCCTTGTGGGCGGCCCAGAAGGAAATTTCAGAATTAAAGCTTAGGGTTGGTGTGAAGAGGTCAAAGGACCAAGACAGGCACAAGAAGCTGACCACTGCTATTGCCACCAGAAACCTTCTTAGCAGGAACATCACAGAGCATCCGGCTGGTCCTGTAACTGAAGCACTTTTGAAGGAGGTTAAGGAGGATGAGTTTGGCTTGGATCTTTGACTACTTTGCTTGTTGTTATTTCCATTTGATGTACTTTTCTTTTATGTTGTATTTTGATCCCTCAGGGGCATATGTTGTAAAAAACAAACTATGTATGATCCACCATTTGTAATGTATTTGTCAGTTTGTTTCATTTGAGTTTCTTTTCTCAAGCAACATCAAAGCATTCTCCTCAGGGTCTGGAAAGGTCAAAACCAAGAGCCGAGCCGGATACCATGGAAAGCAAATAAGCATACTACATTGCATGCTAACTGTTGTTTTGTTTTGTAGGTTTTGTTACTATTTTGTTTGTTTCTAACTCTGTTGTGGTTCAGGAATTATTGCTCGCCGTCGGGTGTTCCCTCTCAACCGTCCGCACAGGTATCCTACTCGCAACAATCTTCCTGGTATCCAAATGGATCAAGTACAGCAAGATCTGACAGAGGTCAGAACTCAGATGGCTAATGAAAGGCTGGAGATGAGAAACCAAATGACCCAATTCATGGAAGTAATGAATGGCTTGGCCCAAAGTCAAGAAAGGTTGAGGGCATTGGTAGAAAGACAAACCCCGGAAGAACCCCATCTGGGAACTGGAGGAACAAGTAACAACGAAAGGGGTCAGCCTCATGTTAATCCACCAGTATATGGGCCTCATCTACATCCGGAAGTCAACATCCCGGGTAATGTGCAAGGAAATACTACTGCAGGCAGGATCTTACAAGAAGACCCCCAAGAGGAGCAGTTTACTGTAATGGGAGATGGGGATGAAGTTTATGATAGGAGGTTTGATGAAATCGCTGAGAAGTTGAGATCTCTGGAGTCTCAAAATTCCCTGGGTTTTGATGTCATGGATATGGGGTTAGTGGATGGGGTAAGGATTCCCCACAAGTTTAAACCCCCGTTCTTCGAGAAATACAATGGAACTTCCTGTCCACGAACTCACCTACAGTCTTTTCTGGGGAGACTCAAGGCATACACCATGGATGAAAAACTGTGGATGTTTTACTTTGAAGACAGTTTGACTGGGGCTTCAAGATAGTGGTATTCACACTTGACCAGAGCTACTATCAGATGCTGGAAGGACCTAGCTGAGGCCTTCATCAGACAGTACCAATACAATCTGGACATGGCTCCTAACAGGACCCTTTTGATGGGAATGTCTCAATCCTCCAGAGAAAGCTTCAGGGAATATGCCCAGAGGTGGAGACAGCTGGCTGCTGCTGTCCAGCCACCCATGTCGGAAAGAGAAATGGCCGACATGTTTATGAACACTCTGCAAGGAACATATATTGATAGGCTAGCTGCCTTTTCTTCCACCAGTTTCGCTGACGTAGTCATAGCTGGGGAAAGAATTGAAAGCCTTCTGAAGATGGGTAAAATTTCTGATAATGGTGCAAGTTCGTCCAGTAATCCCAGGAAGCCTTTTGTGGGACCTAGAAGAACTGGTGAGACAAATGCCATTCATGCCAACAGGGGCAGACCTCAGTATGTCCACAGATCAGTAGCAGTTGTCACCATTCCAGCTCCAATTCCTCAGCAACCAACATATCAACAACATCAACAACCACACTATCAGCAGCAAGTTCAGTATCCGCCACAAAGGACCTTCAACAACAATAACAACAATCAACAACAAAGACCTTTTCAACAAAGACCATCACAGGAAAATAGGGTGATTGACCCTATCCCTATGCCTTATGCTTCCTTATTGCCACAACTCCTGAAACTCAACTTGGTTGAATTAAGGACATTGGCACCACCAGATCCCTCCAATCTCCCAAGAAACTACGATATCAACGCCAGATGTGCTTTCCACTCCAATGCACCTGGCCACAATACGGAAAAATGCAGGGCTTTACAAATGAAGGTACAGGACCTGGTGGATTCTAAAGCCCTCAACTTTGCACCCCCTCCAAGTGTCACCAATAATCCCATGCCCAATCACGGAGGACCAAGAATTAATGCCATTGAGGAAGACAAGCCATCTTTCTTAATCACCAGTGTTGGACAGATTCGAACACCTCTGGTCGAAATTAAAGCTCAGCTTCTAGAGTGCCAGATGTTCCCCGGGTGTGAGCTCGGTTGTGGGTATTGCAACATTTCGGTCAACGGGTGTGATAATTTGAGAAGCGGCATAGATGGTCTTATCAAAAGTGGTATACTTCAGATCACAACAACGGCACCTACAAATCCAGCAATCCCTTTGGCAACAATTCCTGATTCTTCTACAACTGCAACAACAATCATTCCGACCAATTCATCAATATCATCAACAATGGCTTCATCCATCACTTCAATAAATCAACTGTCAACAACCATTTCTTCTACAACATCAACATCCATTTATTCAGCAAAATCTTCTACAACGCCAACAGAACTTAATGAAGATATCTCAGCAGTCACCATTTACTATGATCCGTCAAGTGTTCCTCCAAACAACAACTTTCAACAAACAGTGGCACCTCCTGCCAGGTCACCAGTCACCATTTACTACGATCCGCACACCATTACGGTACCCTCCTCTGCAGCAGTGAGTCCAGTTACCATCATGGTGCCTGGACCAGTTCCATATGAAAGCAGCAATGCCATAGCTTGGCATTATGGCTCTGACCTCTACTGCAAGGGGGAGAAAATCACCTTGGACTCTTCAACTTCTTCTCCACAGATTGATAATGTTGGGGAATGCGGAGGCTTCACCAGAAGTGGACGCCTTTTTACCTCACAATTACAAAGACCTAATGCCGAAGCAGAAGCTGCTGCCAAAGCAAAAGGGAAGAGTGTGATACCTAAAGAACCAATTATCAAAGAAACTCAGAAGACATCTTTTGAGCAAGATGTAGACGAGTTTATGAGGATTATAAAGAGAAGTGATTACAAGGTGGTGGATCAGCTTCACCAAACTCCCTCAAATATCTCCATATTATCCCTGTTGATGTGTTCTGAAGCTCATAGGAATGCATTACTGAAAGTCTTGCACGCAACATACGTGCCAGAGGAGATCACTGTTAATCAGCTAGAAACCGTGGTAGCAAATGTCAATACCAGTCATGGACTGGGTTTTACCAATGCTGACTTAACAACTGAGGGACGTAACCACAACAAGGCTTTACGCATCACTCTAGAATGCAAGGGTGATGTTCTATCCCATGTACTGGTGGACACTGGGTCTTCACTCAATGTTCTACCAAAGAAAGCTTTGGTGAAGCTGGAGTATGATGGCTTGGCATTGCATCCAAGTAATTTGGTGGTGAGAGCGTTTGATGGCTCTAAAAGATCAGTGTTAGGGGAGATTGATCTGCCTGTGATGATTGGCCCGCAGACCTTTAAAATTACCTTCTATGTGATGGACATTCAGCCGGCCTACAGCTGTTTGTTGGGTAGACCCTGGATCCATGCCGCTGCCGCTGTTACGTCTACCCTTCACCAGAAGCTGAAATTCGAGTGGGAAGGCCAGATCATCACCATCTATGGTGAAGAAGACATCTTTGTTAGCCATCTGGCTACGTACAAGTACATTGAGATGGATGGGGAGATCCATGAAACCATGAGCCAAGGGTTTGAGGCCCTGAACATTAATGAAGCGTCTGCTGTACTGGGAACCTCCATGACATCTTATCAACAAGCCAGGAAGGTTGTTGAAGAGGGAACTGCCCAAGGCTGGGGCAAGCTGCTGCCCGTGGAGAAGAAGGAGGACAGATTTGGGTTGGGTTACAAACTAACTCAACAAGATCAATCAGAGGCTGCCAAGAAGCCCAACTTTGTCAGCGGGGGAATGCTCACCCCGAATGCAGTGAACAACTTGGAAGACGAGGAGGAAAGCGACCGCAACCTGGAGAGCTGGATACGTCCAAGGTTCCCGGGGAGCCAAGTCCTTAACTGGTCTTCCCAGGAAATTATAAGGGTTACTCCTGCAGAGTAATTATTATTTCCTGTATTTTTAAGCATGCATCAAGTCTTGCATCTTGCCCAAGATGACAAGACTCATTTTGTAATCGGGCCATCTTGTAATTTTGTGCAAACAGATCAATCAATGAATATCGGACATCTTTTGCAAATGAGTCTTTTTCTTTTCCGCTCACTGTTTTTCATTTTTTCTTTTTGTACAAAAATAAAAATGGCGATGTTTTCCAAAATGATAACTTCCTTTCACTTTTTCTAAACAAGATTAAAATTGATCACTAAAATGAACAATCTAAACCCTTGCAGAGAGTGCCTTTCAGACTACACCGACAACAACACAGCTATGACTCTGTATGACTTTGACAATCCAATCAATCAAGCTGATGAAGGGGTTGAAGAAGATTATGAGCTACCCGAAGAGCTAGCTAGGTTGTTAAGGCAAGAGGAGAAGGTTATCACTCCTCATGAGGAGGAGGTTGAAACGGTTAATCTTGGTACGAGAGAAGATGTGAAAGAGGTTAAGATCGGAGCCTGCTAACAAGATTCAGTAAAGGAACAACTGATTGACATACTTCGGGAATATGTAGATGTCTTTGCTTGGTCCTATCAGGATATGTCAGGGTTGGACACCGATATTGTCATGCACAAGCTTCCTTTAAAAGAAGACTGCCCGCCAGTGAAACAGAAGTTGCGCCGTACTCGCCCGGATATGGCTATGAAGATAAAAGAAGAGGTACAAAAGCAGTGGGACGCCGGGTTCCTTGCTGTGACTAGTTATCCGCCGTGGGTTGCTAATATCGTACTTGTGCCCAAGAAAGACGGCAAAGTGAGAATGTGTGTGGACTACCGGGATCTGAACAGAGCCAGCCCGAAGGATGATTTCCCTTTACCTCACATTGATGTATTGGTTGATAACACGGCTCAGTTCTCGGTATTCTCCTTCATGGACGGATTTTCAGGATAGAATCAGATCAAGATGTCACCTGAAGACATGGAGAAGACAACTTTCATCACACCCTGGGGCACGTTCTGTTATAAGGTGATGCCATTCGGACTGAAGAATGCTGGTGCAACTTATCAACGGGCTATGGTAACATTATTCCACGACATGATCCATAAAGAAATTGAATGTTATGTGGATGACATGATTGCCAAGTCCCTCACAGAAGAAGACCACCTGGTAAATCTGTTGAAGTTATTCAAGCGTTTGAGGAAGTACCAATTGAAGTTAAACCCCAACAAGGGCACATTCGGGGTGCGATCCGGTAAGCTGCTGGGATTTATTGTAAGTGAGAAAGGAATTGAAGTTGACCCTGACAAAGTTAAAGCCATCCAAGAGATGCCTGCACCGAAGTCTGAAAAAGAAGTTCGGGGGTTTCTAGGTAGATTGAACTACATTTCGAGGTTCATATCTCACCTTACAGCAACCTGTGAGCCCTTGTTCAAGCTGTTAAGAAAATAACAAACGGTCAGGTGGAATGAAGACTTCCAGAGGGCTTTTGACAAGATCAAGGAATACTTACAAGAGCCTCCAATCCTTATGCCCCCAGTTGAAGGAAGACCTCTGATAATGTACTTAACGGTATTAGAAGAGTCGATGGGGTGTGTGCTGGGCCAACATGACGAGTCTGGTCGAAAAGAGTATGCAATATACTACCTAAGCAAAAAGTTTACCGACTGTGAACAACGTTATTCACTGCTCGAGAAAACTTGCTGTGCTTTAGCGTGGGCTGTTCGCCGACTGAGGCAGTATATGTTGACCCACACTACCTTATTGATTTCGAAGATGGACCCAGTTAAGTACATTTTTGAGAAGCCAGCACTCACCGGACGGGTTTCAAGATGGCAAAGGATCCTCACAGAATATGATATTCAGTACACATCTCAAAAGGCCATCAAAGGCAGTGTATTGTTTTATTATCTTGCTGAGCAACCCATTGATGATTACCAGCCTATGAGATTTGACTTCCCTGATGAAGACATCATGTTCATTAAAGCAAAAGATCATGAAGAGCCTGTTCACACTGAAGGGCCTGACCCAGAAGAAGAATGGACTATGATGTTTGATTGGGCTGTTAACATGAATGGTCGTGGTGTTGGTGCAGTACTCATTACACCTAAGGGAGTTCACATGCCTTTCTCGGCAAAGCTCACTTTCAACTGCACTAACAACGAAGCTGAATACGAAGCTTGCATTATGGGTCTTGAGGAAGCCATTGACCTCAGGATCAAAACTTTGACTGTGTTCGGAGATTCAGCTCTGGTAGTTAATCAAACCAACGGTAAATGGTACACCCACCAGGATCATCTGATACCTTACAGGGATTATACAAGGAGGTTATTGACTTTCTTTACAACAGTCAAGCTTGAGTATATCCCTCGGGACGAGAATCAATTTGCAGATGCTCTTGCCACCATTTCATCCATGATCAAAGTTCAAACTGCCAACTTTGTACCTCGGATTTCAGTGTCCAGACTTGACAGACCGGCATATGTGTTCTCAGCAGATGTTGTTAAAGATGATAAGCCTTGGTTCCATGATATCAAATGCTTCTTGGAGGATCAAACATACCCACCTAGGGCATCTTCCAATAATAAGAAGACATTAAGAAGGCTAGCTGGTAGTTTCTTCCTGAATACTGATGGCTCCTTGTACAAGAGAAACTTTGATATGGTACTTCTCAGATGCGTTGACAAAACAGAAACAGATCTGTTAATGCACGAGGTGCGCGAAGGATCCTTTGGTACCCATGCTGGAGGGCATGCGATGGCTAAAAAGTTGCTAAGATTAGGCTACTACTGGATCACAATGGATGCCGACTGTTGTGCCTATGCCAGAAAATGCCATAAATGCCAGATTTATGTGGATAAAGTGCATGTGCCTCCGAATCCTCTGAATGTGATGTCTTCACCTTGGCCCTTTGCCATGTGGGGCATTGATATGATTAGCAAGATTGAACCGACTGCTTCAAACGGCCACAGATTCATCCTGGTTGCTATTGACTATTTTACCAAGTGGGTTGAAGCAGCTTCCTATGCAAATGTTACAAGGCAAGTGGTAGCCCGATTTCTGAAGAGAGATATCATCTGTCGATACGGAGTTCCCGAACGAATCATTACTGACAATGGTTCCAACTTGAACAATAAAATGATGGCAGAACTATGCCGGGACTTCAAGATCCAACACCACAATTCTTCTCCTTACAGGCCAAAGATGAATGGCGCTGTTGAGGCAGCTAATAAGAATATCAAGAAGATTGTGCAAAAGATGGTAGTTACCTACAAAGACTGGCATGAAATGCTACCATTTGCCTTGCATGGGTACCGTACGTCGATCAGAACATCCACTGGGGCAACACCATATCAACTTGTGTATGGTATGGAAGCAGTCCTACCCGTTGAAGTTGAATTACCCTCCTTACGGGTATTAATGGATGTTAAGTTGAGTGAAGCAGAGTGGGTCCGATCCCGATACGAACAGCTGAGTCTGATCGAAGAAAAGAGATTGGCTACAATCTGTCATGGGCAGCTGTATCAGAAAAGAATGAAGAAAGCCTTCGATCAGAAAGTCAGGCTCCGAGAATACCAAGTAGGAGATCTTGTGCTGAAAAGACTCCTCCCTCCTCATACAGACCACATGGGCAAGTGGACTCCAAATTATGAAGGGCCATTCGTAGTAAAGAAAGTTTTCTCTGGTGGAGCACTAATGCTCAGCACTATGGATGGTGAAGACTTCCCGTCCCCTATGAATTCAGATGCAGTTAAAAAATACTTCGCATAAAAATGACCCGCTGGACATAAAAACAGAATGTAAGTCCAAGCAAAAATAGGGCATCCCGGCGAGTCAAAAACAGAATGAAAGACTCGGGCAAAAATAAGGGAAAATAAATAAAAAATGTGCACCCGCTGAGTTGAAAAGCCGCATTGGACAACTCAGGCAAAAATGGGTATCCCGATGGATTGAAAACCCGAAAGGGCGATTCATGCAAAATAAGGGAATAAGCGAACAACTGCATTCTGAATTCGTCTGTATCACTTGCGACTTGGTAAGCTTCGAAAGGATCAAGCTTTTTTCAGAATCAACCTTCTTCAGAAAGCAAGACGATAAGAACGTCAAATGTCATACGAGTCATAGCAAAGGGAAGCTTCTTAAAGCGTCATCAACATTGCCAACATCTTTTGTTTCTCAATTTGTAACAATCTCCTCATTTCAGGGGATCTGTTTCTCTGACTGTATCTTGCCAATTCAGGGCACACGAATTAATAAAATTAGATTTTCAGTCATGTTTCTTCTTATACATTCTATTTTCGTTCGCAAAAATGTCCGGAGTCTTTAAGATACTGATTGCATAAATACAGATGCTTCCCTTCTAAAATACGTGCTTACAGGAAATATACTTACTCCCGAGGGTGTCTGAAACTCCTATGATGGAATCTGGTAAGGGATACCTCGGGATTACTTGTGCGCTTCTCTATCTTTTTAGGATTACAGGCATTCAAAGCGCAACATGGGGCACAAAAACTTCACCCCAGCAAGCTGGCAAATCATTATCTACTCAGTCTATCTCCCAATTAGCACCGGAGGTGCTTTTCCCCCAGCTGAGTTGCCATTTTTTATTTCCTCCTCAGCCAAGTACAAAAGCCAGGGAACCATTTACCCACAGAGTGTCAACCTCTACCCGGAAGGGCAACGCGTGAAGAAACCACAACATAGTGGAGAAAGCTTCTACAAACCCCAGTTGGGTCCCTCATTACCAAGATAGGTCTATCAGTGACCTATTTCCCCAAGCAGAGTCATATATGTCAGATCTACCGATGATTTCATCCCCAGCTGGGATATCCATTTCAAGCAGATCAGCCAGAGATCTTCGCAACAACGGGATCCAGATACCGGATCGGTATCTTTGCATAATCATAGCATTCGCATCATATTCTCCCTGCAGAGCGTAGCATTCCGTTTAATACGGAGCATTACGGCAAAAATCAAACATATTGCATAGTCATAAGCCATGTGTCGAATCAAACACTTGTAAATATTGACAATCCATCAACAAATATACAGAAATTCCCCAGATTCCCCGGCAGAGAGCCAACGCACCTCCCGTAAAGATACAGATACTCCTTGACACTCGTCCGTGTCATATCCCCAGCAGAAAGCTAAAGCATTTGCCTTACACTCACAAATACCAGTACACACTCCTTTTGGCACCCGTCCGTGTCATCACTCCCCAGTAAAGTCGCCCGAGCATTCTTTACAAACAGGCCACTTATATTACAGATACTTCTTGACACCCGTCCGTGTCATATCCCCAGTAGAAAGACAAAGCGTCCTCGTTGCACTCACAGATACATATACATATATACAACTTCCCTGACACCCGTCCGTGTCGCATTCCCCAGCATAGTTACCTAAACACCTTGTAAATCATATATTTGTTTATAATACACTTTCTCAGACACTCGTCTGTGTCACTCTCCCCAGCAAGTTAAACACTCATCTATACACCGCTCAGACTCGTTACTCATACTTACTCATACAGATACTCGTCCGTATCTTGTATACACCATTTGTATCCCCTCAGATTCGACACTCGTCTGTGTTCTTTGTTAACCAGTTGATACTCGTCCGTATCATCATCTCTGAACATGTGTCAGTGTTTGTTTCTACCTGATACTCGTCCGTATCGTAATCTTAAGGATGCTCGTCCGCATCTTTAATCTATACACCGTGTCAAAATCTTATGTATTCTTGAATTTAGACACTCGTCTGTGTCTATTATTCCCCAGAAGAGTCACCACAGAATCAATACTCGTCCGTGTTCTTTGTTAACTAGTTGATACTCGTCCGTATCATCATCTCCGAACATGTGTCAACTTTTGTTTCTACCTGATACTCGTCCGTATCATAGTCTTAAAGATGCTCGTCCGCACCTTTAGTCTATACACAGTACCCAAACAATTATACCTCTCATTTCTTGGATGTAGACACTCGTCCGTGTTTACTTTTTTCCCCAGCAAAATCCCCAACGAAACTTATTACTACTTTCTATCTGACATTCGTCCTATGTCATGATACCTTTTCGGCAGCCGTACCCTGCCAGGTGATCGTCCTTCACCTTTGGATGACCGTCCCTCATCCTTTCCCCAGCGGAGTCTCCATTATTGGAACCTTTTTCTATCCGGCATTCGTCCTATGTCGTGATGCAGAGCAGCCGTCCCCTGCTAGGTGATCGTCCTTCACCCTTTGATGATCGTCCTTCATCATTTTATCCGATGGCCGTCCCCATCGTTGATCTTGTTATCTGACATTCGCCATATGTCATGATAAACCCCGAGAGCAGCCGTACCCTGCTAGGTGATCGTCCTTCACCTCTTGATGATCGTCCTTCATCATGCTGATCCGATGGTCGTCCCCATCGTCGACCCCTTTTTATCCGACATGCGTCCTATGTCGTGATAATTTTGGCAACCGTACCCTGCCAGGTGATCGTCCTTCACCTTAGATGACCGTCCCTTATCTCATCCCCAACAGAGCAGCCGTCCCCTGTTAGGTGATCGTCCTTCACCTTTGATGACCGTACCTCATCATCTTATTTCACTTACCCATAATCCCCAGAGAATCCTATAGCCTTACTTGATGGCCGTCCCCGTCATAATCTCTTGTATCCCTAGCATGTCGGCCGTCCCCGTCATTACTCTTTCCCCGGCAGTCGTCCTCTGCTCGACGGTCGTCCTCCGTCGCCCGCACTTTATAATTATACTTTATTTTCTTTTACAATCTATATCCCTTTTATTCTTCATTATGTGAGTGCAAATTTCGGACTGTCTTTGGTATTCAACCACAAGTTATCTTGTTTGCCTGTTAAGCTGTTGCTTACATCCTGCACAGCTAACTCATGTTTGAATAGGGGCAGCTGTAAACACCCCAAATTTACCCTCACCCATTCACACCATGGCTTGTGATATCTTCATATGCATAAGTCCAGTCATAGCATTTCATACCACATCTTTGAGTCACTGCATTGTTTCTAAGTCATCTGCATCTAGGGTTTGTGGTTTGAGCTATCCAAGAACCATTTGAGCCACTCCAAAGGTCATCAATCACTTCAAAGGGTTCCATGTATGTTCAAGCATCATATTGTATCCCCACAAAGTCTAGAAAGTCAAAGAATCACAAGAACTGAGAATGGCATGGAAGCAGAGCCAGGTTTAACTGCACAGATGACCTAGAATTAGGGTTTTGGTTTCAGAGGCCATAACTCCAAATTTTTTGGTCATTCTTGTTTCTATTGGTCTCTATATGGTATAGGGATCATGCATATCAATTTTCATGAAGAAATTCCATGGGGAAGGCATCTAATCAAGAGTTGACTTCTTGAGCAAGTCAGTGCAAAATCAGGGCATCCGAGGCCCCCAATGACCCAACCAAAGGGTGTTCTTCATCATTTTGAATGTGTATGATCTTTATTTTATCATAGAAGATGTTAGAAGTGCACAAAATTGAAGAATTTCAAGCCATTTGCAAAGTTGCCTTTTTGGGGAAATGACTTGTATTGGAAACTTTCCATTTTGGGAAAGTTTTTCAACCCTTTCTTTTTTATTCAAAAATGCTTCAAATGAGAAAAATTTGGTCATGAAAGTTGTAGAATGGATCATTCCCTTTTCAAAAAGTACAAGAACTCATTCTAATTAATTTTGGATCAAAAGTTATGGCCTTGCAAAGTTGGATAAAATCATTGAAATTTCACTTTTGCACAAAAGGGAAAAACTTGCATTTTCTCATGACAAGCCTTTATATGACTTCAATGTGACTTCTAATTATCATACCAATGCAATGCATGATCTAAAAATCAGTTTGGCCCAAAGAATTTCCCATTTCTATGCCTTGTTTTTCAAGTAACCATAAGTCATTCTTCATGAAAGTGCAAAGAGGGATTTCTTGCAAATTGATTCTCAAAGGGTTTGTTTGACCTCTAGCTGGTTTCAAAACTTTGCCATGACCTAATGAAGCATGCCACTCCAAAAATTCAGCAAGGTTTCTCACATATGCATAGCCAAAAACCATGAAATGTGACAAGTTGTCAAGTTGCAAAAACACTTCCAACTCATGATCCAAATGCTGCAGTCATTCATGAATCATCCAAGGGCCATCCTTGACTCAAGCTGATCCAGTATAGGCCAAGAAACCATCTCTGCCACAGCCCATGCTGCAAGTACACCATTTTTGACTTTTTGGCCAATCATCCCATACCAATCCCACAGTGCACACCTGCTCTCCATATTTGTTTGGATAGCTTATGGATCACCTAAGGATCATAAAACACAAGGAGAAAAGGCTCAGAACACACACAATCCAGCATACACAAAAAACTGTCAAAACCTTTCCCTCTTTGAATCACCCAACACAGCCATCAAACTTCAATAATTCCTTCACCAATCAACCAAAAATCATCCATAGAACAGATCCCACCCCTCACAATGATCTGAAACACAACACACAAGAACTGCATTTCCTGTTACACCAGAACTGAACCACAAAAACTAGCCACTTTCAGCCTCATTCAAGTGTTCCATTAGCCTCAGGGGGTTCAAGGGAGATCATTTGCACAAAAGGGAGGCTCTGAAAGCTCACTTTCGAAGGTCTCCAGCTCAGGTACAACCTAAGAACTTTTTTCTCAGAACTTCATTTTCTTGTTACAAAATGAATCTACATGTTGCACTGATCATCTAGATGTATTTAGAATTGAAAATAAGCAAGAGATGACCATTTCATGTTGTTCTGAAAGTTTGCTCGTGTTTCGTATTTTCCTTCGATTCAGGCTTGTGAATGAAAATAAATGAATTTTGGGAGAGGGGTTAGGTTTAGATTGAGGAGAGGATCATTTTGGTGGAAGAAATTTCATGATTGGTAACCTGTAGCGAAATTTAGGGTTTGTGCTCGCCGGAGAAGATGACCGGAACCACTGTTCCGGTCACCTGAAGCTCATTAACCCTAATTGTGTCATTAATGCAACTTTGAATTCTGGCCTTTGGATGCGTTTGCCCGCGCGTGTATGGATGGCCAGGATCTCATCATTAAGCCCTAATCCTCAATTAATTAAATTAATCCAGTTTAATTAATTATAAAACTAGATTTAGCCAGGTTTGAACTTGGGCCATTGGATGTGGCGCCAAGTCAACCTTTCCCAGCCCAGAATCAATCTGGTCCCTTCATTGTGCATACTTCTCTTTATTTTAATTTTATTTTCATTTTTATTGCATTTATTTGTACGAATTAATTAAAATAGCAAAAATCATTTAAAAATTATGAAAATTTTTGTCAAGGTTTTCATTAATTTTTAGAACCCAAAAATATTTTTGTTTTTATTTTTTGCATTAAAAATTATTTTTAAATCATTTAAATGTTTATTTTTAATTAGTTAATGAAAATTAATTAATTAAAAATACATTTAGGTATTTAAAAATCACAAAAAAATTCACATAGCATTTAAAAACATTTAGAAACATTGTCCAACTCTCAAACCAAATTTATTTTTTGTTCTTGATGCCTTTTGATCATTTTCATTGGATTTAATTTCATTTTTAAGCCTCATGGTCTTGAGCATTTCATTCTTGTTCTTACACTGACACTTCTTTTATACACTTCACACTTCTTACACTGACACTTGCATTCTTTTCCAGCTTTGATACATAGATTGCACTGACACTACCCCTTTAAAACACAAATCTTTTAAGCGTGGATCCCGTCGAGTACGACGGACAATCTGGGTGCTAATACCTTCCCAGGTTGTAACCAACCCCCTTTCTCAGTCTCTCTAGTTCGCAACCGTCTTATCCATATCTTTCTAGGTCTATGCAGCATTACCTTTCCTTCGGGATAAAAATGCCTAGCTGGCGACTCTTTTCTTCTGAGTTCACCCTCGTGTGTTCCTTCTCTTTTCGCCGACCGTTCGCTTGTGTACCCCATCTGAGTTAGCCTCATTTTGCGGGAGCGGCATAGGTGTACCTCAAGTATGGGCTGTGACAGAAGCTATCCTAGAGCTGCTCTGAGTTCTGTTGGCTTTAAGGGTGACCATGGGATGCTTTTAAGTGATCAGAAATGGATGAAGGGTGAGATGTCACATGTTTTGCCTTCTTACAACTTGTTGCATTTTGAAGTTTTTGGTCATGGACATGTGACATTCCTTGGGCAATTTGCAGCAAAGTGGACCATACAATGTTGTTATGATACTTTGAGAATGATTAGAGATCAAACAAAACCCTGAGAATCATTCTTGCAAGATTTTCCTCTTAGTGACCTTTATGACAAATGGCTTATGATTCTTGTGATCCAAGGCATGAAAGTGAGAAATTCCTTAGACAAATCTGAATTATAGGTCATGTAATATGTTTGTGTAATGGTTAGAAGTGTGTTTGAAGTCACAAAATGCTTTGGCAAGTAGTTTTGCAAGTTTCCCTCTTTGGTACATAAGTGAAATTTTGTGATTTTTCCCAATTTTGCAAAGCTATAACTTGAGTTTTATGATGAATTAGATCGAGTTCTTGTACTTTTTGAAAAGGGATTGATCCAATCTAAAACTTTCATGACCAAGAATTTTTCATTTGAAGCATTTTTGAATCAAAAAGAGGAGGTTGAAAAACTTTCCCAAAATGGCAAGTTTGCATTACAAGTCACTTTCCCAAAATGGCAACTTTGCAAATGGCTTGAAATTCTTCAATTTTGTGAGCTTCTAACTTCTTCTAAGATCAAATAAAGATCATATACACCCAAAATGATGGAGAAGACCCTTTGGTTGTGTCATTGGGGGCCTCAGATGTCCTGATTTTGCACTGACTTGCTCAAGAAGTCATATATTGATCAGATGCCTTCCCCATTGAATTTCTTCATGAAAATTGGTATGCATGATCCTTATAACATATAGAGACCTATAGAAATAATAATTACCAAAAAATTAGGAGTTATGGCCTTTGAAACCAAAACCCTAATTTTAGGTTATTTGTGTAGTTAAGCTTGGCTCTGCTTCCATGCCTTTCACAGTTCTTGTGATTTTCTGACTTCCTTGATCTTCGGAGGATATAATATGATGCTTGAACATACATGGACCCTCTTGAGAAGATTGAAGACCTTTGGAGTTGCTCAGATAGCTCAGGGATTGCTCAGATCACAAACCCTAAATGCAGATGACTTTGAATCAATGCAGTGAAGCAAAAATGCAATGTGAGATGATATGATTGAACTTATGAAAAAGGAAAAGATCACAAGCCATGGTGAAAAGAGTGAGGGCAAATTTGGGGTGTTTACTGTAACATCCCGATTTTAGTAATTATTTACTTATTATATTAATTGATTAATTGTGTGATTTTGTGCCTAATCGATTTAATTGATTTATTGAAATTATTTAATTTAATTGAATTATTTGAATTAATTGATTTAATTGAATTATTGGATATAATTGAATTATTTTATTTATTTGAAATAATTGAATTAATTATATTAATTGATTTATTTGGTTTATTTGAAATAATTTAATTATTTGATTTAATTGAATTATTTAATTTATTTTATTTGTTGGAATAAAATAGATATTTAATAAGATTAAAATAATTGGGTCTAGATTAGGAGTGTGAATAGAAATGTGAGAGTGGGTCAATGAGCCCAATAAAAAAAATTGTGAGATTAATAAAAGAAGATAATGAGATGGAATAGGGTTAGAAGTTGGAAGAGGGAAAAAGAGGCTAGAAGAGGAGAAGAGGGGAAGAGGAGAAAATCAAGTTCAAGAGTTCTAGAAATCCAAGAAAATCAAGGTAAGGGTGGGTATTTGTATGATTATTGGGTTATATAATAGTGTATAAATGGTTAGGAATATGTTTAAGATTGAACCCCTAAAAATTTATATGTTTTCATAAATGTTAGATGTTGATGATAATCCTTGAAATATGGTGATTTGATTGTATTTGTAGTTGGTATTTTGAATACTATAGAGACCCATTAGAATAATAAAAGTGATATTTATTCCGTAGCCCATGAAATGAAGCAATCCCCTTTGGTTCATACACTTAGCACACAACTTTCCAGAATAATTGCCAGGTGATGGATTGATTATATATTGATAACCGTTAGATCCTCTGTTTTATATTAGGAAAAGTGATACCTGTGTATTAATGACATTCAAATGGTTATATGGTAGTAACAATCATTTCAATCGGTTAATCCTTGTAAATATTGATGGTGCTATCATTAAATGTGGTGTAGAGTAGTTAATAGGAAGAAAAATTAATAAAATTTTCTTATGACTTGCAGAACCACTTTATGAGAAGTGATAGAATCCTGTTGCTTGGTTTAAAACAAAAGCATGAGAAACCTTATATGAATTGATAAGTAGCATGTAGTATTGATGGAACACAGTAGCTGTTTGTAGCATATGGCACTTGAATTATTAGAGTTTTCTAGTTTAGAAAGTAAATATACTATCTCTTTTATTTAAGCAAAGATAATGCTACTACTAGTTAATGTGCAGGGCATATATTATATGTTCCTCATTTATTACCATGTTGTAGTAACATTATATATATTACCAAGCTATAGTAAGAATGGAAAAGTGGTAGTGAATTTCTAGCTAAATGAAATAGAAATACCAGTAGCCATGGGGTACCACCACTTACACTAATTAAAATAAAAATGTGACATTCATCATCATGAAAAGAAAAGGGATTCTACCATGTAATTATATATAGACATACTAGTATGAGGAAAGTGAAAATTACAGTTTGAAGTCCTTTTCATTTCTTTATCTTGTAACGATTTCTAAGTATATATATATTTTAATACTAATAATAATAAATTTAATAATAATTTAATATTATTAGTATAATGTTTTTAGGAGTTTCGAATTAGAGATAAACATTCGGATTAATTGTTCTAAATCAATTGGTATTGTGTGTTTTGTGATTTGAGATTAAATCGTGTTGATAATTGTGTATTACTTATTAAATGTGTTGGTATTGTTTGAAGTAAGAATACATTGATTTGAATGTGTGGTTGTGTGTGTAATTGCATGATAATTCGAAGGTGATGAATTATTGATATGCATGATTATTAAGATTAGAGAATGATCTTAATTGCATGTGGTTGTTGTAATTGCACATGCATCATTTGTATCAAGAGGCAATGTTTGCTAGTTCCGTGGGAGCTAGTGACTTGTCCCAAACCTAGAGGACGGGTTTGAAAGCTTAGAGGACGGGCTTTTGATGTGTTATCGGTCTAGAGGACGGACCCAGTTTAAATGTAATAACTGAAAAATGATAACAAGAGATTGGTACCACATGCATGAGTTGTATTTGAGTCTTGTATTGAGTCTCATTGTGTGTATGGTTACAATGTGAGATTATATGTGTTATGTGAATTGTTAAATTGGTGAATTATGGGTTTGTGAGTATGTACTTGTTAATAGTATGACTATTTGAGTGATATTATGTTGATGATACTTTTGAAGTGTGAGAATAATTGTGATTATGCTTGTACACCTTAAATTATATATTATCTTATGATTTCAATAATTATGTGAATTCTCACCCTTCTGTTGGAATGATGTTTTATACGACATCGCTCAGGTACTAAAGATTAGAGTTGCTTCTAGCAAGAGAGTAGCTGATGGAGTAACCTATTTTAGTTTCATATTTATTTTGGGTCGAGTCGTGCTCTGATCATGTAACACTGGGAATGTTCGATTCATGTCTTAAGAGATACAATTGTATACTCTATCTATTTTGTTAATTGAATTTGAATTTTATGGTGAAGTGGCTTTTATGCCCAAGTTGATATAATGAATGAAGTTTATTTGAGACTTGAATGTCATGAGATTCTTAATGAAAGTGATCCGCTGCTACATGCTAATGTGAAAGTATATGAAAGCATGAAATTATTTCAAGTGTTATTGAGCATGACAGGTGTATGTGTGATGTTTTGAATTATGTGTGACATCCTTGTTCGATATGCATGTTAATCACTCTGATTATTTATATATTTTCGCGGGGTTTAGAAGGGTGTTACATTAGTGGTATCAGAGCAAGGTCGGTCAGTTGACCAAGTTGTCTATGTGTTTATTTTGTGTTGCACTGTCAGTGTTGTTGTTCTAATGAGGATTTTATTGTTGGAATCAAGAACAATGGCTGCAGGTAGGAATGATAGAGCACTTGCTGAAGCTTTGACATTGTTGGCTGGAGCGATTGGGCAGATTCCTCAAGTCAATGTGAATGCTGTGAACAACACTGATGATGAGTTTCGTGCTTTGGGAAAGTTTCAGAGGAACAACCCACCAAAGTTCATGGGAAGGCACGAACCCGACAAAGCACAAGAATGGTTGGATGCAATTGAAAAGATATTTGGAGTTATGAGTTATTCAGATGCTCAAAAGCTGCAGTTTGGCACCCACATGCTTGAGAAGGAAGTTGAGCACTGGTAGGCTAACACTCGTCGAAGATTTGAAGAAGACAAAGTTGAGATTACTTGGGATGTTTTTAGAGAGGCATTTCTGGAGAAGTACTTTCCGGAAGATGTACGTGGAAAGAAGGAAATTGAGTTTCTTGAATTGAAGCAAGGTAATTTAACTGTGGCTGAGTATGCAGCAAGATTTGAAGAGTTGATTCAGTTTTGTCCTCACTACAACACTACTAATGCTGAGAGATCTAAATGTCTTAAGTATGTGAATGGTTTGAGACCTAAAATCAAGCAAGCCATTGGTTATCAAGAGATTAGGCGATATTCTGAGTTGGTGAACAAGAGTAGGATCTATGATGAAGATAGTAGGGCTCGATCAGCTCACTACAAAAGTATGGGTGATAAGAAAGGAAAAGGCCAATTCAGAGGGAAACCGTATGTGACATCTAGTGACAAAGGGAAGCAGAAATCTAGTTATGGAAAGAAGTCGAGTGGGGGAGGAGTTTTCACTCCAGTGAGGTGTTATCAATGTGGTGTTGAAGGACATCGTGCTCCTGAGTGCACAAGTATTGAGAAGAAATGTTTCAAGTGTGGCAAGCCTGGCCACAAGGCTTTAGAGTGTAGGAGTGGTGCGAGTGTGACTTGCTACAATTGTGGTGAGCAAGGGCACATTAGTACCAAGTGTGACAAACCAAAGAAGGCTCAAACGAAAGGGAAAGCGTTTGCTCTATCTGGATCTGAGAGGTCTAGTGAAGATCGATTGATTAGAGGTACGTGCTTCATTAATGGTATACCTTTGATAGCTATAATTGATACTGGAGCTACACTTTCTTTTATTTCTTTGGATTGTGTTAAAAGATTGAATCTTGAGTTGTCTGTTATGGGTGGTAGTATGGTTATTGATACTCCTGCTATGGGTTCGGTAACTACCCCATATGTGTGTTTGAATTGTCCGTTGAGTATTTTTGGTAAAGACTTTGGCGTTGATTTAGTGTGTCTTAAGTTATATCAACTTGATGTTATTCTTGGCATGAATTGGTTGGAGTTCAACCATGTCTATATTAATTGTTTTGATAAGTCAGTTGTTTTTCTTAAACCTGAGGACAAAGGAGACTTATTTATGTCTGCCAAGCAAGTGAATGAGTTAGTGCAATATGGTGTCGAGATGTTTATGTTGCTGGCAACTTTGAGTATTGAGGAAAGTGGAGCAGTTGGTGCTTTGCCAATTGTTTGTGATTTTCCAGAAGTTTTTCCTGATGAGATAAGTGATTTACCGCTGGAACGCGAGGTGGAGTTTTCGATCGACTTAGTTCCTGGAACTAGTCCGGTATCAATGGCTCCATATCGTATGTCTGCATCGGAGTTGAAAGAGTTGAAGAGTCAACTTGAAGATCTACTTGAGAAGAGGTTTATTCGTCCGAGTGTGTCACCGTGGGGTGCACCTGTTTTGCTAGTTAAGAAGAAATAAGGTATTATGAGGCTTTGTGTGGATTACCGGCAATTGAACAAGGTGACTATCAAGAATAAGTATCCACTCCAGAGGATTGATGATTTTATGGATCAATTAGTTGGTGCAAGTGTGTTTAGTAAGATATATTTGAGATCTGGGTATCATCAGATTCGTGTGAAAGCTGAAGATATTCAGAAAACTGCTTTTCGGACGAGGTATGGTCATTATGAGTATTCTGTGATGCCATTTGGTGTAACAAATGCACCAGGTGTATTTATGGAGTACATGAATAGGATTTTTCATCCGTATTTGGACAAGTTTGTGGTTGTATTCATTGATGATATTTTGATTTATTCCAAGAGTGAAGAGGATCATGTTGAACATCTAAAGATTTTGTTATCTGTGTTGAAGGAGAAACAATTATATGCTAAACTTTCTAAGTGCGAGTTTTGGTTGAAGAAAGTGAGTTTTCTCGGTCATGTGATTTCAAGTAAAGGAATTGCAGTTGATTCGTCGAAGGTTGAAGCTGTATCGCAATGGGAAGCCCCAAAATCAGTTTTGAAGATTCGAAGTTTGCTTGGTTTGGCAGGTTATTATCAGAAATTTATTGAAGGATTTTCTAAGTTGTCTTTGCCATTGACGCAGTTGACTAGAAAGGGTCAAGCTTTTGTTTGGGATACAAAGTGTGAAGAAAGTTTCCAAGAGCTTAAGAGAAGATTGACGACAGCTCCTGTTTTGATTTTGCCGAATCCAGAAAAACCGTTTGTTGTGTATTGTGATGCTTCATTAATGGGTTTGGGAGGTGTATTGATGCAAAATCAGCAAGTTGTAGCTTATGCTTCAAGGCAACTTAAAGTGCATGAGAGAAATTATCCGACACATGACTTAGAATTAGCTGCTGTTGTGTTTGTGTTGAAGCTTTGGAGGCACTACTTATTTGGATCGAGATTTGAAGTCTTTAGTGATCATAAGATTTTGAAGTATATCTTTGATCATAAGGAATTGAATGCGAGGCAAAGAAGATGGTTGGAACTTTTGAAGGATTATGATTTTGGTTTGAATTACCATCCGGGTAAGGCAAACATGGTAGCTGATGCATTAAGTCGTAAATCCTTGCGTATGTCGATGATGATGGTTAGAGAGTTGGAAATGATTGAACAATTTCGAGACATGAGTTTGGTTTGTGAAGAGACTTCTTATGAAGTTAGGCTTGGTATGTTGAAGCTTACAAGCGGTATTCTTGACGAGATTCGAGAAGGTCAGAAATATGATTTAGGTTTGGTAGATCGATTAACTTTGATCAATCAAGGTCGAGCAGGTGATTTCCGGATTGATGAGAATGGTATCATGAAGTGTCGTGATCGAGTTTGTGTTCCGGATATTGCAGAATTGAAGAGGAGTATTCTTGAAGAGGGTCATCGTAGTGGGTTGAGTATTCATCCGGGTGCGACTAAGATGTATCAAGATTTGAGGAAAGTATTTTGGTGGCCTTGTATGAAGAAGGATATTGCAGAATTTGTATATTCTTGTTTGACTTGTCAGAAGTCGAAGATTGAGCATCAGAAACCGTCGGGTTTAATGAAACCATTAGCTATTCCTGAGTGGAAGTGGGATAGCATATCTATGGATTTTGTATCTGGCTTACCTAGGACACCGAGTAATTTTGAGTCTATTTGGGTTATGCTGGACAGGTTGACGAAATCTGCTCACTTTATTCCGATAAGAATGGATTACCCATTGGAGAAGTTAGCAAAGTTGTATATCGAGAGGATTGTCAGTTTGCATGGTATTCCGTCTAGCATTGTATCGGATAGAGATCCAAGGTTCATATCAAGATTTTGGGAGAGTTTACAAAGTTCTTTGGGTACTAAGTTGCGTTTGAGTTCTGCTTATCATCCGCAGACGGATGGTCAGACGGAGAGGACGATTCAATCACTTGAGGATCTTTTGAGAGCTTGTGTTTTGGAAAAGGGAGGAACTTGGGATAGCTACTTATCTTTGATTGAGTTTACTTACAACAACAGTTTTCATTCGAGTATTGGTATGGCACCGTTTGAAGCATTGTATGGTAGGAGGTGTAGGACGCCATTGTGTTGGTATGAGGCTGGAGAGAATGCGGTGGTTGGACCCGATATAGTTCAACAGACTACGGATAAGATTAAAATGATTCAGGAGAAGATGAAGATTTCTCAAAGTCATCAGAAAAGTTATCATGACAAGAGGAGGAAAGCACTTGAGTTCCAAGAGGGAGATCATGTGTTCCTTCGAGTTACTCCGATAACTGGTGTTGGTAGGGCGTTGAAGTCGCTCAAGTTGACACCTCATTTTATTGGTCCTTACCAGATCTTACAGAGGATAGGAGAGGTAGCCTATCAGATTGCTTTGCCATCGTCGCTTGCTAATCTCCATGACGTGTTCCATGTATCTCAGTTGAGGAAATACATTGCGGATCCGTCTCATGTAGTCGAAGTAGATGATGTGCAGGTGAGAGATAACTTGACTGTTGAGACTTCACCTATGCGGATAGAAGATCGGGAGTTGAAGCAACTTTGAGGTAAAGAGATTTCTTTGGTGAAGGTCGCTTGGGGAGGGCCAGCTGTTGGAAATGTAACTTGGGAACTTGAGAGTCAGATGAGAGAGTCTTATCCCGAGTTGTTAATTTGAGGTAATTTTCGAGGGCGAAAATCTTTTAAGTGGGGGAGGGTTGTAACATCCCGATTTTAGTAATTATTTATTTATTATATTAATTGATTAATTGTGTGATTTTGTGCCTAATCGATTTAATTGATTTATTGAAATTATTTAATTTAATTGAATTATTTGAATTAATTGATTTAATTGGATTATTGGATATAATTGAATTATTTGATTTATTTGAAATAATTGAGTTAATTATATTAATTGATTTATTTGGTTTATTTGAAATAATTTAATTATTTGATTTAATTGAATTATTTAATTTATTTTATTTGTTGGAATAAAATAGATATTTAGTAAGATTAAAATAATTGGGTCTAGATTAGGAGTGTGAATAGAAATGTGAGAGTGGGTCAATGAGCCCAATAAAAAAAAATTGTGAGATTAATAAAAGAAGATAATGAGATGGAATAGGGTTAGAAGTTGGAAGAGGGAAAAAGAGGCTAGAAGAGGAGAAGAGGGGAAGAGGAGAAAATCAAGTTCAAGAGTTCTAGAAATCCAAGAAAATCAAGGTAAGTGTGGGTATTTGTATGATTATTGGGTTATATAATAGTGTATAAATGGTTAGGAATATGTTTAAGATTGAACCCCTAAAAATTTATATGTTTTCATAAATGTTAGATGTTGATGATAATCCTTGAAATATGGTGATTTGATTGTATTTGTAGTTGGTATTTTGAATACTATAGAGACCCATTAGAATAATAAAAGTGATATTTATTTTGTAGCCCATGAAATGAAGCAATCCCCTTTGGTTCATACACTTAGCACACAACTTTCCAGAATAATTGCCAGGTGATGGATTGATTATATATTGATAACCGTTAGATCCTCTGTTTTATATTAGGAAAAGTGATACCTGTGTATTAATGACATTCAAATGGTTATATGGTAGTAACAATCATTTCAATCGGTTAATCCTTGTAAATATTGATGGTGCTATCATTAAATGTGGTGTAGAGTAGTTAATAGGAAGAAAAATTAATAAAATTTTCTTATGACTTGCAGAACCACTTTATGAGAAGTGATAGAATCCTGTTGCTTGGTTTAAAACAAAAGCATGAGAAACCTTATATGAATTGATAAGTAGCATGTAGTATTGATGGAACACAGTAGTTGTTTGTAGCCTATGGCACTTGAATTATTGGAGTTTTCTAGTTTAGAAAGTAAATATACTATCTCTTTTATTTAAGCAAAGATAATGCTACTACTAGTTAATGTGCAGGGCATATATTATCTGTTCCTCATTTATTAGCATGTTGTAGTAACATTATATATATTACCAAGCTATAGTAAGAATGGAAAAATGGTAGTGAATTTCTAGCTAAATGAAATAGAAATACCAGTAGCCATGGGGTACCACCACTTACACTAATTAAAATAAAAATGTGACATTCATCATCATGAAAAGAAAAGGGATTCTACCATGTAATTATATATAGACATACTAGTATGAGGAAAGTGAAAATTACAGTTTGAAGTCCTTTTCATTTCTTTATCTTGTAACGATTTCTAAGTATATATATATTTTAATACTAATAATAATAAATTTAATAATAATTTAATATTATTAGTATAATGTTTTTAGGAGTTTTGAATTAGATATAAACATTCAGATTAATTGTTCTAAATCAATCGGTATTGTGTGTTTTGTGATTTGAGATTAAATCGTGTTGATAATTGTGTATTACTTATTAAATGTGTTGGTATTGTTTGAAGTAAGAAAACATTGATTTGAATATGTGGTTGTGTGTGTAATTGCATGATAATTCGAAGGTGATGAATTATTGATATGCATGATTATTAAGATTAGAGAATGATCTTAATTGCATGTGGTTGTTGTAATTGCACATACATCATTCGTGTCAAGAGGCAATGTTTGCTAGTTCCGTGGGAGCTAGTGACTTGTCCCAAACCTAGAGGATGGGCTTTTGATGTGTTATTGGTCTAGAGGACGGACCCGGTTTAAATGTAAAAACTGAAAAATGATAACAAGAGATTGGTACCTCATGCATGAGTTGTATTTGAGTCTTGCATTGAGTCTCATTGTGTGTATGGTTACAATGTGAGATTATATATGCTATATGAATTGTTGAATTGGTGAATTATGGGTTTGTGAGTATGTACTTGTTAATAGTATGACTACTTGAGTGATATTATGTTGATGAAACTTTTGAAGTGTGAGAATAATTGTGATTATGCTTTTACACCTTAAATTATATATTATCTTATGATTTCAATAATTATGTGAATTCTCACCCTTCTGTTGGAATGATGTTTTATACGACATCTCTCAGGTACTGAAGATTAGAGTTTCTTCTAGCAAGAGAGTAGCTGATGGAGTAACCTATTTTAGTTTCATATTTATTTTGGGTTGAGTCGTGCTCTGATCATGTAACACTGGGAATGTTTGATTCATGTCTTAAGAGATACAATTGTATACTCTATCTATTTTGTTAATTGAATTTGAATTTTATGGTGAAGTGGCTTTTATGCCCAAGTTGATATAATGAATGAAGTTTATTTGAGACTTGAATGTCATGAGATTCTTAATGAAAGTGATCCGCTGCTACGTGCTAATGTGAAAGTATATGAAAGCATGAATTTATTTCAAGTGTTATTAAGCATGACAGGTGTATGTATGATGTTTTGAATTATGTGTGACATCCTTGTTCGATATGCATGTTAATCACTCTGATTATTTATATATTTTCGCAGGGTTTATAAGGGTGTTACATTTACAGTAGCCAAAGCGTCTGTAAACTGATTCTCATGTCGAGGGATGTATTCAAGCTTAACTGTTGTGAAGAAGGTCAAAAATCTCCTTGTATAGTTACGGTAGGGAATCAGATGCTCCTGATGAGTGTACCACTTGTCGTTGGTCTGGTTGATTACTAAAGCTGAATCTCCGAATACATTAAAGGTTTTGATTCTGAGGTCAATGGCTTCCTCAAGATCCATGATACAAGCTTTGTATTCTGCTTCGTTGTTAGTGCAGGCAAAGGTGAGCCTTGCTGAGAAAGGCATATGAACCCTTTTAGGTGTAATAAGCACTGCACCAACCCCACGACCGTTGCAATTAACTGCCCCGTCAAACATCATAGTCCATGCTACTTCTGGGTCAGGCCCTTCAGTGTGAATAGGCTTTTCACAATCTTTTTCTTTTAAGAACATGATGTCTTCATCAGGGAAGTCAAATCTCATAGGCTGGTAATCATCAATGGGTTGCTCGGCCAGATAGTCAGATAATACACTGCCCTTGATGGCTTTCTGAGAGGTGTACTTGATGTCATATTCTGTTAGAATCATTTTCCACCTGGCAACCCTTCCGGTAAGTACTGGCTTCTACACATATATTGTCTTAGTCGGCGAGTGTCACTCCCAAAGATTTGCATCTCGGTACAAGCGCGAACGGTCGGCGAAAGGAGAAAATGAAGATGAATTGAATAGAGTCGCCAGCTAGGCATTTTTATCCCGAAGGAAAGGTAATGCTGCATAAACCAAGAAAGATATGGATAAGACGGTTGCGAACCAGAGAAACTGAGAAAGGAGGTTGGTTACAACCTGGGAAGGTATTAGCACCCAGATTGTCTGTCGTACTCGACGGGATCCATGCTTAAAAGATTGTGTTTAAAGGGGTAGTGTATGTGTTATCTGTGTGCAAAAGCTGAGAGGAGAATATACAAGTGTTAATGCAAAAGAAAAGTGAAATTCTCAGGAACTGAGGCTTAAAAGAATGCTGGAAGAGGGGGGAAAGACACAGAGACTTTTGTTCGATAACAGTTAAGTTATGCCTACGTATCCTCTCGTGCAATGAGGAAGTCAGAACACCGTAGTTTGACTCAAAGAGACTAGAAGATAAATTGACTGTGAACTGCATACTTGTCTATGCTCAAGTGTATGACTTGTCTGGCTCAAGTGCTAACTGTCTTGCATTAGACGGAAGAAGCAAGTTCTCGTTTATGAGTGAGTGTGATGAGAAAAGAATCCCAAAGGAGACAATTATTGTTTGTTTTTGTGTTTTCAGTTTTGTTATTGTTTTTGGTGTTTTACATAAGTTAATGAGCTTAAGCCTAAATCAAGGGGGCTTGTAAACTCATTATATCCTCCCTGATTAGGGATAATGAGCCTAGTTAAGTATGAGATAAGCATCTCAACTTAATTACCATGATGATGTAGGATTAAGATCATTAACCTACTTGTGATTATTAAGATGTTTTTGGGTTTTTGTTTAGTATTAAGTAATGAGTTTAAGCCATAATCAAGGATTAGTGAACTCGTTACACCATCCTAATAGAAGGATAATATATGAGCACACTTAAGCTGAGGAAGATACCTCAACTTAATCCATGATTAGGGATTAAAGTCATTATATAACAAACCTTCTTTAAGTGGGTTTTAATTAAGAGGTCATATTAAGAAGTGGATTTATGGTTTGTAAGACAACTTGAGGGGGACTTGTCCATTAAACACTAGGGTTAGTCCTTCTTGACCACAAAGGAAGAATTAGAACCCTAATGTAAGGCCCAAGTTACAAGTTAATGTCTTAGTGATTATTAGATGGATTGATTAAGAGTTTTAAACAAATTAAGGGTTTAACACTTAGGATTAAAGTTATACACTTCATCCTAAGAGAAGGATGCAGGCATAACCTTAATTCCAAAGTCCTAAAGCCTTAAAGGTTTAGTCTCTAATTATGAGATGAGAAGAGAGACACAAAGAAGACTCAAAGGTAAAAACTAAGGGGGACTAATCACAACTCTACTTATTATCATGCTTGGATGTTCCTATGGTTTGTAAGGCCTGAGAAAGATATTCAAAGAAGCCACCAATGGAAGAAGCAGAAGGAAGGAGGGAGAAGTAGAAGAAATAAGTTACTTACTTCATTGAAGAAGATAAGTAACTTAGAGAAAGAAAGTGAGAGATAAACATGAATGAGAAAACCCACTCAAAGCCAATAAAAAATTCAGCAAAGATGCATATGGAGAAGATGAAGAGAAATGAGAAGTGAAGGAAACTCCACTTCTCAAGTAAACTTACCACCTGAAAATGTTAGCACAAGATGCATAAAAGAAATGAAATGGAATGAAGCATATGCAATGACAAAGATCAAAATCAGAAGCATACACATGATGCAAATGATGCTATGACATGATGCAAAAGCAAACAAGGTGCACATATGTGATCATACAAGAGAGTAAATGCATATGATGCATGTGGGAAGCATGAAAACACATGGATGTTTATGAAATGAAATGGATGCAAAGCATAGCAAATATATGAAAAAATGATCAAGAAATGTCTTAAGATGTCTAAGATGGTATAAAAATGCTTGGAATGACATGACAAATTCATAAGTTCATGCAATGCAATGTAAGATGCAAAATTAGGGTTACATGAAAGGATGACATGCAAATGATCAAAACAAAAGCATATGTCATGATAAAAATTTGCAAATGAGCTCAAACAAACCCTAACCCCGTATGATATCACACCCCAAAGGAGAAGGTCTAACTCTTAACCTAAAGAAAGTTATGATTTTTCTAAGTTTTATAGGGTTTTTGGGTACTTTAAAAGGAAAATTGCAAATCAAATTGAAAATGCAAGATAAATTCATGACAAAAATATCCTAGAAACTAAATGCTATGCATAACACAATGCTAAAAGAATCATCTTCAAACCCTTCATGGTTAGGCAGAAAAGATATTTCAAATTTAAGGTAAAAAACATTGATTTTATGAACCCTAAATTCAAAGAAAATTGTCAAGTTGTGATCAAAACCAAAAAGAAATTTGTATGAAGGGTTTGAAAATGTTTATAAATGTCTTAAGATGCAATGTGAATTTTTTGGTGATTTTTAGAAACCTAAATGGTATTTTAATTAATTAATTTCCATTAATTAATTAAAATAAACATTTAAATATTTTAAAAATACAATTTTTATGCAAAAAATAATATAAAAAATGTTTTTGGATGAAGAAAAATATTTGAATCAGAAATGCAAAGTTTGAAATTTTTTGGATGAGTTTTGATATTTTTAATAAAATGCACAAAATAAATGAAATGAAAATAAAATAAATATGAATAAAAGAGAAAGTCAGCGCATCCAAAGGCTGGTATTTAAACTGGGAATGGAGGGAAAGACTAGCGCGCATCTGGACGGCTCACATTCAAACTGGAAATTCAAAATTAAATCTAATTAATTAAACTAATTAATCACAATTATGGTTAAGTGGACACATCCTGACCCTCCAAAGCACACGGGAAAATTGATTCAACACTCCTCATTCAAACTCACGCTAACCCTAACCCTAATCTTAATCACCTTCAGACGACCGAAATAGTGGTTCCGGTCGTCTTCTCCGGCGAGACCCCAAAACCAACTTCTTCCCTATGCCATTTCAGGAGCTCTAAAGCTCCAGATCAAATCCCCCAACCTTCCCAAGCCTGAATCAACCCTCAAAACAAATTTCTAATGGCTCAAACTCAAGATACGATTTAAAACATTAAAATTGAAAAAGTTTCAGGGGCACGGTACAAACTTAATACTCAACCATTTTTAAAACTAAACACATCATAATGATCAGGGAGACATAAAGAACAATCTAGGAACTTAAAATAGCATTTCTGGAAAAAAAGTTCATGAGGTATACCTGAGCTGGAGCTTTGCAATCTGAGCTATCTGGCCTCCTCTTTTGCGCAATCCTACCCCAATGAGTCCCTTGATGATGTTGAGAAGCTTTGCAAGAGTTTATATGGCTTGGTTTGAGAGATAACAACTCAGCTGGTCCAAGATCGTGTTTGTGTTTGGATGAATTTTAGGGCTTGGCAATGGTTGAGAAATGATCTATGGATGATGGTGAGTTGACCTATGTAATTTGTTTGAAGTTTTATGGCTTGTGCAGTGTGTTTCGAAGAGATGAAGGTTGAGGGTGATTTTTGTGAAACTTGGCTTGTGTATGGTTCTGAGCTCCAAGGTTATGTGAAATGGCTTGCTTTTGGTCCACATAACATGTCTCTATTGACCAGAGAGTGGGCGGTGGCCTGTGGTGATTGGTATGGGCAAGTTGCAAAAAAGTCAATTTGTGTGTACTTGAGGTATGGGCTATGGGCTATGGCAGGAGTTGTTTAAGGGCATGTCTGGCCTCAGCATGAATCAAGGAGGTCCATGTAACTTAGATTATGCAGCTGGATGGCTTGGAGGGAAAGATTTCATAGGTTTTGCAAGTGTTATGTAATTTTCCCCTTTTGAGAAATCTTGTGATGCAAGCCATATAAACTTGTGATTTCTTGTGCAATTCTGGTCTTTGGAAGTTGCTTTGTGTTGTTATGATGCTTAGAGGTTGATTATAGGAAACAAAATGGCTTGGCATGTGATATTGCAAAAATCCCTCTTTGGTGTATTCTTGAAAATTATAGGATTTTTGCCAACATTGAAGGATCATAACTTGAGTTCCATAATGCATTAGAACATGTTCTTGTACTTTTTGAAAAGGGAATGATCCAATCTACAAATTTCATGACCATCAATTTTTCATTTGAAGCATTTTTGGTTGAGAAAGAGGAGGTTGAAGAACTTTCCCAAAATGGAAAGTTTCCATTACAAGTCATTTCCATTTTTGGCAACTTTTCAAAGGCTCAAATTTCTTCAATTTTGTGAACTTCCAAGCACTTCAATGATCAAATAAAGATCATATAACCTCAATTTGATGAAAATACCCCTTTGGTTCCATTGTTGGGGGCCTCAGATGCCCTGATTTTGCTCTGACTTGCTCAAGAAGTTACCCAGTGAACAAATGACTTCCACAATGAATTTCTTCATCAAACTTGGTACACATGATACTTATAACATCTTAAGAACATTAGAAACAAGAATTACCCAAAGATTTGGAGTTAAGGCCTCTGAATCCAAAACCCTAATTTTGGTCATCTATGTAGTGAAAACCCTAGCTCTGCTTCCATGCTTTCCCAGTTCTTGTGATTTCTTGACTTCCTTGAACTTTGAGGGATCTAATATGATGATAGAACACACATGGACCCTCTTGGAATGCTTGGAGGCCTTTGGAGTGGCTCAGATGGATCCTTGGGTTGCTCAGATCACAAACCCTAGATGCAGATGAACTTGAACTATGCAGATGAAACAAATATGCAATATGAGATGGTATGTTTATGTTTATGCAAACATGAAAGATCACAAGCTATGGTGTGAAATGAGTGAGGACAAATTTAGGTTGTTTACAGCGAGCAGCCCAAGCTAAAGCACAACAAGTTTTCTCGAGCAATGAATAACGTTGTTCACAGTCGGTAAACTTTTTGCTTAGGTAGTATATTGCATATCCTTTTCGGCCAGACTTGTCATGCTGGCCTAACACACACCCCATTGATTCTTCTAATACTATCAGGTACATGATTAAAGGTCTTCCTTCAACTGGAGGCATGAGAATTGGAGGTTCTTGTAGATATTCTTTGATCTTGTCAAAAGCTTTCTGAAAATCATCGTTCCACCTGACTGTTTGTTCCTTTCTTAGCAGCTTGAACAAGGGTTTGTAGGTTGCTGTGAGATGAGATATGAACCTTGAGATGTAGTTCAATCTACCTAAGAACCCTCGAACTTCCTTCTCAGTCTTAGGTGTAGGCATTTCCTGAATGGCTTGACTTTATCGGGATCTACCTCAATTCCTTTTTCGCTTACAATAAAACCCAGTAGCTTACCAGAACGTACCCCGAATGTGCATTTGTTGGGGTTCAACCTTAACTGATACTTCCTCAGACGCTTGAACAGTTTAAATAGGTTTACCAAATGCTCTTCCTTTGTTTGGGACTTGGCAATCATATCATCCACATAGCACTCGATTTCCTTACGGATCATTTCGTGGAATAATGATACCATAGCCCATTGATATGTTGCACCGGCGTTCTTCAGACCAAATGACATTACCTTGTAGCATAACGTGCCCCAAGGTGTGATGAAGGTTGTCTTCTCCATGTCTTCTGGTGACATCTTGATCTGATTGTATCCAGAAAATCCGTCCATGAAGGAAAATACCGAGAACTGAGCTGTGTTATCCACCAATACATCAATGTGAGGTAATGGGAAATCATCTTTCGGGCTTGCTTTATTCAGATCCCGGTAATCCACACACATATGCACCTTGCCGTCCTTCTTAGGTACGAGTACAATGTTAGCAACCCATGGTGGGTAACTAGTTATAGCAAGAAAACCGGCGTCCCACTACTTTTGTACTTCCTCTTTGATTTTCATGGCCATGTCCGGGCGAGTACGACACAACTTCTGTTTGACTGGCGGGCAATCTTCTTTCAATGGCAGTCTGTGCATGACAATATCTGTATCCAGACCTGGCATATCTTGATAGGACCAAGCAAAGATGTCGATATACTCTCGGAGCATACTGATGAGTTGCTCTTTCGCTGGAGCTTGCAGACTAGCCCCGATCTTCACCTCTTTTACATCTTCTTTGGTATAAAGATTTATAGTCTCAACCTCCTCCTGATGAGGAGCAATCACCTTTTCCTCTTGCCTCAATAACCTGGCTAGCTCTTCAGGAAAATCATAGTCTTCATCAACCCCTTCATCTTCTTGATTAATCGGATTGTCGAAATCATACGAGGTCATAGCAGTGTCGTTGTCGGTGCAATCTGGAGGGCTATCTCTGCAAGGGTTGAGATTTCTTCATTTTAGTGATTGATTTTATCTTATTTAGAAAAAAGTGAATGAAGTTTATTAAGAAAATATTGACATTTATTGTTTTGTGCGAAAATAACAAAAATGAAAGACAGTGAGCGAAAAAAGATTGTTTGCAAAAGATGTCCATTGTTCATTAATTTCAATTTGCAAAAAATACATATATAGCCCTATTAAAAAATGAGTCCTAACACCTTGGGCAAGATGCAGGACTTTGATGCATGCTTAAACAGGAAATAATAATTACTCTACAGCAGTAACCCTTATAATTTCCTGGGAAGACCAGTTGAGGTCTTATTGGCCTGGGACTCTTGGACGAATCCAGCTTTCCAGGTTGTAGTCGCTTTCAGTATCGTCTTCCACATTTTTGATAGCATCCGGGGTCAGCATTCCCCCACTTACAAATTTGGGAGCTTCAGCAGCCTCCTCTTGGACCTGTCGGGATGGTCTATAAACCAAACCGAATTTGTCTTCTTTGATCTGAACTTGCAGCAGCTTGCCCCAGCCTTGGGCATTCCCGTCTTCAACAACCTTCTGAGCTTGTTTGTAAGAAGCAATTGAAGTCCTAGACACTTCATTTATTGCTTCATTGACATTGAGAGCTTCAAAACCCTGACTCATTGTTTCATGGATCTCCCCATCCATCTCTATATACTTGTAGGTGGCCAGATGAGTGACAAGGATGTCCTCCTCTCCACAAATGGTGATAATTTGGCCTTCCTACTCGTATTTTAACTTCTGGTGAAGGGTAGACGTTACCGCGCCGGTGGCGTGAATCCAGGGTCGACCCAACAAACAGCTGTAGGCAGGCTGAATGTCCATCACATAGAAGGTAGCTTTGAAAACTTGTGGTCCAATTACCATAGGAAGCTCAATTTCTCCGAGAACCGATTCCTTAGAACCATCGAAGGCTCTCACAACCAGGTTGCTCGGACGGAGTGCAAGACCATCGTATTCCAGCTTGACTAAGGCTTTCTTTGGTAAGAAGTTGAGTGATGACCCAGTGTCAACCAAGACATGAGAAAGTATAACACCTTTACACTCTAAGGTGATATGTAAAGCCTTATTGTGGTTACGACCCTCCGTAGTCAGATCAACATCGGAGAACCCTAGTCCATGACTAGTATTGACATTTGAAACCACCGTTTTTAGCTGATTAACTATAATCTCCTCAGGCACGTAAGCTGCGTGCAAGACCTTGAACAATGCATTCCTGTGAGCTTCGAAACACATGAGCAATGATAGTATGGAGATCTTGGAGGGTTTCTGGTTGAGCTGGTCCACAACCTTATAGTCACTCTTCTTGATAATCCTCATGAACTCGTCTACATCCTGATCAAAGGATGTCTTCTGAGTCTCTTTGGCAATTGGTTCTTGAGGCACCACACTCTTGCTTTTTGCTTTGGCAGCAGCTTCTGCTTCAACATTAACTCTTAGGAACTGTGAGGCAAAGAGACGTCCTCTTTGAGTGAAGCCTCCACCTCCTCCTACATTATCAATATGTGGTGTAGAAGTGGAAGAATCAAGAGTAACTTTCTTTCCGTTGCAATATAGATCTGAGCCATAGTGCCAAGGCACGACACTGCTGCTGTCATATGGAACTGGTCCAGGTACCGTGATGGTAACCAGACTGATTGCTGTGGAAGAAGGAGTTGTGATAGTCTGAGGATCATAGTAGATTGTGACAGGAGGTCTGATGGGAGATGACACAGGTGCAGGGAGTTGTTGATGTTGATGTTGCTGAAAGTTGTTGTCAAAAGAATCCGGAACACGAATGGTTGCTGGGTCATAATAAATGGTGACCATTAAGATGTCTTCATTGATGGTTGTTGTAGATGTTTAAGAATTGGCAGAATTTTTGACCAACAAGAAATGTTGAATTCAGTTCAGAATGTCCTATCAGATGTTGGGACATTATCAAACAGAGTATGTGAACTTATTTCAGGATGTCTCATCAGATGTTGGGACATTGTGTAAATAACTTCAGTTCAGTTTTTCAGGATGTCCCAACAGATGTTGAGACATCTCAGACCTGCTACCAGAATTAATTAATGATTAACTGATCAGAGATATTTAAGGAGAGTTATCTGGAATTAATTAATGATGGTTAAAAACAGAACAAGGCACATCTGTAGGGAGTTTTATATTGAAGATTCAGATTAAAACAGAAGACCTAAATCACCTAGAATCTAGGAGGTAACAAACCCTAAATTCAAGGTGGAAGCTGCATGCGCATTAGGGCTGGATCCTCTGCAGAAAGCCCAAATTACAGATACCTATTTAAGCAACAGAAACTCATAGAATTGAGTACGAATTTCAGAAGACCAAATAGGGTGTCTAGTGTTTTTAATAGCAGGTGTTTTTTATATGTACCACTTTATGAGCTTTTAAGCAAAAGTGCATTTGTAACTTGATTGAAACTGTGAAGTAAGATCAAGCTGTATTGTTTGAAGGATGTCTTCAATTTTAGTAAACTTGTAAACTTGATCACTGTGTGATTGAGGGGGAGTGAGTAGGGTACTCTTATCTAAGGTGTGTCTTAGGTAGAAATTGCATTGGGTAGTTATTAAGTGATAGATTAAACAGGGTGGTTTAAGTCTAGAATTAATAATACTTATAGTGGATTTCCTCCTGGCTTGGTAGCCTCCAGATGTAGGTGTGGTTATACACTGAACTGGGTTAACAAACTTCTGTGTTGTTTACTTTTCTTGCTATTTAAGTTTTGGTTAAATTTGTCAAGTGTCCTATCAAGTGTTGGGACATCTCTTAGGACATCTCATACCTGATCACAGAATTTCAATTGGCATCAGAGCAGGCACCCTGCCTGTTTATACTGGGTGAGATCTAGGGAATACAAATTCTGTAACATGGACAGAGATTTAGGGTCAGTAAATAGACCACCTATACTGGATGGATCTAATTATGACTACTGGAAGCCAAGAATGATTGCATTCTTAAGGTCACTTGACAACAGGGCATGGAGAGCAGTCAATGTTGGATGGGATCATCATGTCCAAGACACCAAAGATGGATCAAAAGTGCTGAAACCTGAAGAAGAATGGAGTAAAGAGGAAGAAGACTCAGCACTAGGCAACTCAAAAGCCTTAAATGCTTTATTCAATGGTATTGATAGGAACATTTTCAGACTTGTGCATCATTGTGAGCTGGCCAAAGATGTTTGGGATACTCTCAAAACAACTCATGAAGGAACATCAAAAGTAAAAATGTCAAGACTTCAACTTCTCACCACCAAGTTTGAAAACTTGAGAATGAAGGAAGATGAATCAATTCATGAGTTCTATATGAACATCTTGGATATAGCCAATACTTCTGGAGCTTTGGGAGAAAAGATGACTGATGAAAAGCTTGTAAGAAAGATTCTCAGATCTTTGCCAAAAAGATTTGACATGAAAGTCACTGCAATAGAAGAAGCTCAAGACATATGCTACATGAAAGTTGAAGAACTCATTGGTTCCCTTCAAACTTTTGAGATGGGAATGAATGACACAAATGTCAAAAAGAACAAAAGCATAGCCTTGGTGTCAAATACAGATGAAGAAGAAGATGATGAATCAGCAAATGATAAAAGCTTATCAGAAAACCTTGCCTTGCTTGGAAGACAATTCAAACAGATTCTCAGAGGAATGGAAGGCAAATCCAAACCTAGTGGAAGAAACACAAACTCTGAGAACAGAAGACCTTATGATGCTAACAAAAGATTAAAGTATGCTGAAAAGACCAGTCAAGATAAAGGAGTCAAATGCCATGAATGTGAAGGATATGGACACATCAAGATTGAATGTCCTACCTACTTAAAGAGGCAAAAGAAAGGACTCTCTGTGACCTGGTCTGATGAAGACTCTGGAGATTCAGAAGAAGAATCAGCTAAGCATATTACTGCTTTAGCTGGACTGTGTGAATATGATAGTGATTCCAGTTGTGGAGAACTTACTTATGAAGAACTTGAGCAAGCATTCAAAGATCTATACAAAAGAAGCTCTGAAATATGCAGTGAAGTTATAAAGCTAAAAAAGCAGAATGAGGCATTAGAAGATGACAAAGCAAATGATCAAGAGATCATTGACACCTTAAAAAGTGAAGTAAGACTTCTCAACTCTAAGTTGGAACATATGTCCAAATCTGTTAGAATGTTGAACAGCAGCTCAAACACACTGGATGTTATTCTCAGCAATAATAAACATTCAGGGGACAAAAGTGGACTGGGATATAACAGAGATGAAGCCAGCTCTAGCAAAACTACTTCAAAAACTACACAGTCAAACAAGATGTCCCAACAGATGCTCCAACATCAGAACACAAAGACAAACATAATGTTCCAACAGATGTCTCAACATTCTGGAAAGAACAAAATGAAGAAGAAGTATCAAAGATGGAGATGCCATCACTGTGGAAGTTTTGGGCATATCAAACCTCACTGTTATAAGCTACATGGATATCCAAATCAGATGTATCAGCAACCTTCCAAGCAGAAAGTAGAAGGTACCAAGAAAGTGCTGCATAGACATCAAAGAAATCAGCAACCTCCTAAGCAGAAGACAGAGGTCATCAAGAAGGTTTGGAGACCAAAAGCTGACATTCAGACTGATCAAAGCCACATACCCAAGAACCAGATCAACAATCAAGCTTGGAGATCAGCTGAACAACACACAGGGCAGAGGCATCAAAAGAAATCTCAACTTATCTGGTCAAAGAAAAGTACTGCATACATAGCACATACATCTCTGAGAGTATCAGCTAAAGAAGACTGGTACTTTGACAGTGGATGCTCAAGACACATGACTGGATTGAAGAATTTGCTAGTAAACTTAAAATCACATTCATCCAGGTATGTTACCTTTGGAGATGGAGCTAAAGGAGAAATCAAGGGAGTTGGAACCTTGGATTGTCAAGATGTTCCAAGACTAGATGATGTGCTGCTAGTTAAAGGTTTAACTGCTAACCTTATCAGCATAAGTCAACTATGTGATCAAGGATACAATGTAAACTTTACCAAATCTGAATGTATAGTGACTAACAAAGAACAAGAGGTTGTCATGAAAGGATCCAGATCTAAAGACAACTGTTACATGTGGGAATCCCAAAATCTCAGTCTCACTTCAACCTGCTCTCTAGCTAAAGAAGAAGAAGTGAAACTGTGGCATCAAAGACTAGGTCATCTTCATTTCAGAGGCATAAAGAAGATCATATCTATGGATGCTGTAAGTGGTATTCCTAAACTGAAGATTGATGATGGCAAAATATGTGGTGAATGTCAAATAGGCAAGCAAACCAAGATGTCCCATCCAAAGCTCCAACATCTGACAACTTCCAAAGTTTTGGAACTTCTACATATGGATCTTATGGGACCTATGCAGGTTGAAAGTCTTGGTGGTAAGAGGTATGCCTATGTTGTGGTTGATGATTTTTCAAGATATACATGGATAAACTTCATCAAAGAAAAGTCAGATGTATTTGATGTATTCAAAGAATTATGTCAAAGATTGCAAAGGGAAAAATCCAGCTGTGTGATCAGAATAAGAAGTGATCATGGAAAAGAATTTGAGAATCAAAAGTTCCTAGATTTCTGCTCTTCAGAAGGAATCAATCATGAGTATTCTTCACCTATCACTCCTCAACAGAATGGGATTGTTGAAAGGAAGAATAGAACCATTCAAGAATCAGCAAGAGCTATGATCCATGCTAAAAAGTTACCTCTATACTTTTGGGCTGAAGCTATGAACACTGCCTGTTACATCCATAACAGAGTTACTTTAAGGAAAGGAACTTTGTCCACAATATATGAAGTCTGGAAGGGCAGAAAACCCACAGTTAAGTACTTCCATGTTTTTGGAAGTATCTGTTATATTCTGGCAGATAGGGAGCAAAGAAGAAAAATGGATCCTAAAAGTGATGAAGGGATTTTCCTTGGATACTCCATAAACAGCAGAGCATATAGAGTATTTAATTCTAGAACCAAGGTTATCATGGAATCCATAAATGTGATAATTGATGATGCTTCTACAGATGTCCCAGAAGATGTTGGAACATCTGCTGATATCAAGATTGAAGCTGAAGAAAAGAATGATCAATATAACTTCACTCAAACTGATACAAGGACAGAAGAATCAAGCAAACCTCCTTCCATCAGAATACAAAAGGATCATCCCAAAGATTTGATAATTGGTGATCCCAACAGAGGTGTGAGCACTAGATCAAGAGAAGTGATTTCAGGCTCTTGTTTTGTTTCCAAAATAGAACCTAAAAATATCAAGGAAGCTCTCACTGATGAATACTGGATTTGTGCTATGCAAGAGGAATTAGGTCAATTCACAAGGAATGAAGTGTGGAATCTTGTTCCTAGACCTGATGACATAAATGTGATTGGTACAAAATGGGTGTATAAGAACAAGTCAAATGAACAAGGAGTTGTTACAAAGAACAAAGCTAGACTTGTGGCTCAAGGATACACTCAAATTGAAGGGGTAGACTTTGATGAAACCTTTGCACCAGTAGCAAGGCTTGAATCAATAAGACTACTGTTGGGAATTGCTTGTATCTTGAAGTTCAAGCTATTTCAAATGGATGTGAAAAGTGCCTTTTTAAATGGCTACCTTAATGAAGAAGTATATGTAGAACAGCCTAAAGGATTTGTTGATCCAAACTGTTCAAATCATGTATACAAACTAAAGAAAGCACTTTATGGTTTGAAGCAAGCTCCAAGGGCATGGTATGAAAGACTGACCACATTTCTTATCAAGCAAGGATACAGAAAAGGTGGAATTGATAAAACTCTGTTTGTTAAAGATGAAGAAGGAAATGTCATGATTGCACAAATATATGTTGATGACATTGTCTTTGGTGGGATGTCTGACAGGATGGTCAAACATTTTGTCAAGCAGATGGAATCTGAATTTGAAACGAGCCTAGTAGGAGAATTAACCTACTTTCTTGGTCTGCAAATAAAGCAAATGGAAGACTCAATGTTCATCTCACAAAGCAAGTATTCCAAGAACATAGTCAAGAAATTTGGAATGGAAAATGCTGCTCACAAGAGAACTCCTGCCCCCACACATTTAAAGCTGACTAAAGATGAAAAGGGTGAGAATGTAGATCAAAGCTTATACAGAAGCATGATTGGAAGCTTGCTATACTTGACTGCTAGCAGACCAGACATTGCTTTTGCAGTAGGAGTTTGTGCAAGATATCAAGCTGATCCAAAAGTCAGTCATCTCAATCAAGTCAAGAGAATCCTTAAATATGTTAATGGTACTTGTGACTATGGCATAATGTACTTTCATGGTTGCAAACCAATTCTCACTGGCTTCTGTGATGCTGATTGGGCAGGAAGTGCTGATGACAGAAAAAGCACTTCAGGAGGATGCTTCTTTCTAGGAAACAATCTGATTTCTTGGTTCAGTAAGAAACAGAATTGTGTATCCTTATCTACAGCTGAAGCTGAGTATATAGCAGCAGGTAGCAGTTGTTCTCAGTTGGTTTGGATGAAGCAGATGCTCACTGAGTACAATGTCCCACAGGATGTCATGACATTGTACTGTGACAACTTAAGTGCAATCAACATATCAAAGAATCCTATCCAACATAGCAGGACAAAGCATATTGATATCAGACATCATTTCATCAGAGATCTTGTAGAAGAAAAGGTGATTTCATTGGAGCATGTAGCTACAAATCTACAGTTAGCTGATATCTTTACCAAAGCATTGGATGCTACACAATTTGAGAACTTAAGGGGCAAACTTGGAATCTGTTTATGTGATATCTAGCAGTTAATGAGATGTGCCAACATGTCATATGACATTGTATGGCATAAGGTCCAGATGGCAAAACTAATCTGGACAAGATCCTTGGGAATTCCAGCTCTAATCATTTGCACTGTAACGGCTACTTATTTAGTAACTGCTTATAATCAGCTATCAAGATTCCCATCATACTATCACAAGCGAATCACATTAACCAGCTATTCTACAGAAATTAAAAACCCTAAAGCTTTCTATCCATCTTCCTCAACAATGTCTCAAAACCCTAACTCAACTGAAGAAGTTCTCAATCAAGAAGACGTAGTTCATGCCACTCCCATTTCTGTGGTACCAATGCATTCAACCCCATTGGACGAACTCAGGGGAAGCGTTTCTCACACTAAAAAGGCAAGAACTCCAAAGAGAGCTAAAGATCAAGTACGCAGCAAAGCAAAAGGCATTCCCTCTCCTGCTAACAGGCCCCCAAACTCTTCAAAATATGTTGATGATTCCATCAAGGAGATTGTCAACCAAATTCTCTTTGAACAAAGAGTGGTGAGTGGGATCTCTGTTCCTCTGAACACCATGCCTGCACCTCAAGAAGAACAAGCTCAAGCTGCAGAAGAACAAGATGTCCCAACAGATGTTGGAACATCTGAAGATGAGAGAAAGAACTCATCTGATGTTGAGTTGGAACAAACTGAGGACCAGAATAAGGCCTCAAATGAAAATGATTAAGAAATCTCTGAGGATCAGACCAAAGCCTCAAATGAAGGTCAAATCCCTGCTGATCAACAAGCTGAAGAGGAGACTGCTCAATCTCCTCCAGTGGTGAACCTGGAGCAGGACTCTGATGCAGAGATCATAGCTTCTGTTAAACCTAGCATAGCCAAAAGGCTCAGGTCCAGGAAAGGCAAGATGCAAGCTGAAGCAGCAATTCCTGAGAAGAAGAAAGCCTCTCCAAAGAAAGGCAAAGCTAAAGCCACTTTTGGGCCATCAAAACAATGGAGTAAAGTCCAAACTCAGAAAAGGAAAGCTGCCACACCATCAGATTCAGATGTTGGATCAGATGTCCCAACATCTCCTCCCAAGAAGAGACCAGCATCATCCAGAGCTTCAACTACTGTTCCAGAAGCTCCCTTGGACAACATATCGTTTCATCATGTCTCAAGTGTCAACAGATGGAAATATGTGTACCAAAGAAGGGTTGCTCTAGAAAGAGAACTGAGCAGCAATGCACTTGAGTGCACAGAACTGATTGACCTCATCTCTGTTGCAGGACTATTCAAGACAGTCTCAGAGTTCTCTCCCTGCTATGAACTTCTTGTCAAAGAGTTCATTGTGAATCTTCAGGAGGATTGCTCAAATGGTAAGTCATCTGAGTTCAGAAAAGTGTTTGTGAGAGGTAAGTGTGTTGAGTTCTCTCCTCAAATCATAAATCAATACCTAGGAAGAGAAACAGATGGACCAAATGAGCTAGGCAAAACAGATAATCAAATCTGTAAGGTGATCACTGCAAATCAGGTCAAGGCTTGGCCTGTGAAGGGAAAGCTCTCTGTGAGCATGCTTACCAGAAAGTATGCCATGCTGAACAGGATTGGAACTGCTAACTGGGTGCCTACCAACCACACTTCTTCAATCTCAACTGGTCTGGCCAGATTCATCTATGCTGTGGGAACTCAAACCAAGATGGATTATGGAGCTTTCATTTTTGATCAAACCATGAAGCATGCCAGCTCTTCTGCAACAAAGCTGCCAATAGCTTTTCCATCATTGCTGTGTGGTATTGTGCTCAATCAATACCCTGGAATTCTCACTGACAAGGATACAGCCTGCAAAAGAGAAAGCCCCTTGGCTTTTCACTACAAGTTATTCCTCAGTCATCATGCTGCAGATGTTGAAGCACCTTCTGGGACATCTGCAGGTCCATCAACTGCTAAGAATCCAATCTCCAAGAAGGCTTTAATTGCTGAACTCAAAAGCACCTGCAAAGAGCTTGAAGCTAGAAAGCAGAAGCTTGAGGAAATCATTCAAAGGTTGGAGAGTGAAGAAGACCAGACAGCTGCCTCTGATGAAGACAGTGAAGCTGATGAAGCAAGTGAAGCTGAAACAGAAGATGAGGAAGTAACTGAGAGTGATGAATCTGAGTGATCTTTGTAGGTGAGGAAAATGTAATGACAGCAATGTATTTGGAATAGTGTCTTTGGCCCCTAATTTTGTGTCTACCAAGGGGGAGAACAACATCAAATTATTGTAATTGCTGTTTAAGTATGAATGAAAAAAATCTGTTTGTTTGCTTCTGAACTGAATAAGTGTTTTTCTGTTGCAACAAGATTGAATACATATATGTTTGAGGGGGAGTAATCTCAAATAAGAATCAACAGAAAAGTAATGCTATACTCTAATAAAAAGAACTTCTGCTGCACTCTGAAAACCAGAAAAGATGTTAGCCAAAAATTAGCCAAAGGGGGAGTTTGTAGATGTTTAAGAATTGGCAGAATTTTTGACCAACAAGAAATGTTGAATTCAGTTCAGAATGTCCTATCAGATGTTGGGACATTATCAAACAAAGTATGTGAACTTATTTCAGGATGTCTCATCAGATGTTGGGACATTGTGTAAATAACTTCAGTTCAGTTTTTCAGGATGTCCCAACAGATGTTGAGACATCTCAGACCTGCTACCAGAATTAATTAATGATTAACTGATCAGAGATATTTAAGGAGAGTTATCTGGAATTAATTAATGATGGTTAAAAACAGAACAAGGCGCATCTGTAGGGAGTTTTATATTGAAGATTCAGATTAAAACAGAAGACCTAAATCACCTAGAATCTAGGAGGTAACAAACCCTAAATTCAAGGTGGAAGCTGCATGCGCATTAGGGCTGGATCCTCTGCAGAAAGCCCAAATTACAGATACCTATTTAAGCAACAGAAACTCATAGAATTGAGTACGAATTTCAGAAGACCAAATAGGGTGTCTAGTGTTTTTAATAGCAGGTGTTTTTTATATGTACCACTTTATGAGATTTTAAGCAAAAGTGCATTTGTAACTTGATTGAAACTGTGAAGTAAGATCAAGCTGTATTGTTTGAAGGATGTCTTCAATTTCAGTAAACTTGTAAACTTGATCACTGTGTGATTGAGGGGGAGTGAGTAGGGTACTCTTATCTAAGGTGTGTCTTAGGTAGAAATTGCATTGGGTAGTTATTAAGTGATAGATTAAACAGGGTGGTTTAAGTCTAGAATTAATAATACTTATAGTGGATTTCCTCCTGGCTTGGTAGCCTCCAGATGTAGGTGTGGTTATACACTGAACTGGGTTAACAAACTTCTGTGTTGTTTACTTTTCTTGCTATTTAAGTTTTGGTTAAATTTGTCAAGTGTCCTATCAAGTGTTGGGACATCTCTTAGGACATCTCATACCTGATCACAGAATTTCAGTTATTGTTGCTGTAGTAGACTCTGTTGGAATGATGTTTGCTGAATTTGTAGGAGATTCCTTTGAAATGGTGTTTGCTGATATTGTAGGAGAGATGTTTGTTTAAGTTGTAGGAGTTGGAACTGTTGATGTGATCTCTAAAATGCCTTCTCTGATAAGACTGCTGATACCCTTCCTCAGATTTGCACAACCATTGGTAGAAATCTTGAAAGCTTAACAATGGGCCTCACAACCCGGGAACACTTGGCACTTCAATAGCTGAGCTTTAACTTCGGCCAGTGGTGTTTGAATGTTTGCAATGTCATCAATCAGATTTGTCGGTTGGTCTTCCTCAATGGCATTAATCCTCGGTCCACCGTGATTCGGTATTGGATTCTTAGTGACATTTGGTGGAGGTGTAAAATTCAAAGCTTTGGAATCAACTAAGTCCTAAACTTTCATGTGCAAGGCTCTGCATTTCTCTATTGTATGGCCAAGTGCATTAGAGTGGAAGGCACATCTGGCATTGACATCATAGTTCCTTGGGAGATTCAGAGGATCTGGTGGAGTCAAGGTTCTATATTCAATCAGGTTGAGCTTCACCTGTCCTACGAGGTCCTGAGAAAGGTTTCCTTGCATTGCTGGAGCTAGCACCATTGTCAAAGATCTTACCCATCTTCAAAAGACTTTCAATTCTCTCACCAGCTATAACCACATCAGCAAAACTAGTAGAAGAGAAAGCAACAAGCCGATCAATGTAGATTCCTTGCAAGGTGTTAATAAACATATTGACCATTTCTCTCTCAGAAATAGGTGGCTGGACAGCAGCAGCAAGTTGTCTCCACCTTTGAGCGTATTCACGGAAACTTTCTCTTGAAGATTGAGACATACCCATCAGTAGGGTCCTATTGGGAGCCATATCCAAGTTGTACTGATATTGGCGTATAAAGGCCTCGGCTAAGTCTTTCCAGTTTCTGACAGTAGCTCTGGATAAGTGAGAATACCACTCCCTGGATGCCCCGGTTAAACTGCCTTCAAAGTAAAACATCCACAGTTTTTCATCCATGGTATAAGCTTTCAATCTTCCCAGAAAAGATTGAAGGTGGGTACGAGGACAAGAGGTACCATTATACTTCTCAAAGCAAGGAGGTTTGAACTTGTAAGGAACCCTTAATCCCTCAACTAAACCCATATCCATCACATCAAATCCCAAAGAGTTATGGGATTCCAAGGATCTTAGCTTCTCAGATATCTCGTCCAGACGATGATCATAAACCTCATCAGCCCCAGCACCTAACACTGTAAACTGCTCATCCTGAGGATCTTCCTGTAGAACACGATCTCTAGTATTTCTCTGAGTGTTTCTAATAACATTGACTTCAGGGTTGATGTGGGGCCCAAACTCTGGTGGGTTTGCTTGCGGCTGATCATGCGTGTTGTTACTTGTACCCCCAGTACCTGCATGGTTATCTTCTGGAGTTTACCGCTCGACCAACTCCCTTAATCTTTCATGGATCTGTGCTATCCCAGTCATCACAGCCATGAATTGATTCATCTGAGTCCTTACTTATGTCCTCACATCAGTCATTTGGGTCCTCACATCTGTCAGTTCTTGCTGAAGTTGATCCATCTGTAAGCCCGGAAGGTTATTACGGGTCGGGTATCTGTGGATGCGATTGACGGGAAAGACTCTCCTACGAGCAATATTTCCTGAAACAATCAGCAGGGTGAGAAAACAATAACAAAACTCCTGCAACACAAAGAATATGAAGTTAGCATGCAATGTAGTATGTCTATTTGTCTTCAGAGGGTATCCGGTTTGGTTCTTTGGTTTTGACCTTCCAGACCTCTGGGAATGATGAAGATGCTGAAGAGAAGTGAAGCCTAAAAGAAGATCCAAGTAATACATGAACCATAACATTACAAAATGCGAAAATACATAGTTTATGATTACAACAAGTTCCCATGGTGGGTCAGAAAACAATCAAGTCAAGAATACAAACAAAATCACCATGGAGAATTAAAGTACAACCACAATAAAATACAAGTAAAAGAAAAATCAAACATCCAGCCCAAAGTTTTCCTCCTTGACTTCCTTCAAGAGAGCATCAGTCACTGGTCCAACTGGATGCTCTGTGATGGTCCTGATAAGAAGGTTTCTGGTTGCAATGGCACTTGTCATCTATTGGTACTTGTCTTGTTCTTTTGATCTTTTCAACCCCGCCCGGAGTTTCAGCTCGGAGATTTCCTTTTGTGCTGCCAACAAGGCTTCCTGACTCTTCTTCTCATTGGCTTTGAGCTGCTCTATCTTAGCCTGTGTCTTCTGATCTTCTTGCAAACAAGCTTCATTGATCCTAATCCACCTAGCCTGACTCTCTTCCCAATAGTATTCAACTTTGGCCTTCTGAATCTTGGCTTCTTTGCAAGCATTCTTCAATACCAACTCCCCTGCTCGGGCTTTTCTGATGAAGTCCTCTGTCTTTTCAATCTTATTCATATGCTCGATACGGAGCTTCTCTAACCTTTCATTGTCCAGAAGACTATCATTCCTTTCCCAAAGGGTCTTCTTCAAGGCTTCAGCATGCTGGGAATTCCTTTCTTTTAGCTTCTCAAATTCCTCCAGACTTACTGTAGCTATGGGCTCCACTGCTGATGGCCCTAGCACATCTTCCAGGGTGAATGGCATGCGAGTGGTATGTCCTCTGATGCGCGACCATTCAATGTACTAAGCTGAAGTATGTTATTACACTTCCCTAAAATGGTAGTCCCTTTAGTCTGTATGTTGTCCCAAGCCCAGGCTGCTTGTCGGACGGTAGTATGATTGTTCAGAAAGGCACAATAAAGAGACTCTGCTAAGTCCTACTCTTGAGGTGGATGTACCAGGGCATACCCTAACTGTCTTTTGAAAAGCAAAGGATTGTAGTTGATGAAACCCTTTACTCCAATAAGAGGTACATTAGGATATTGTCCACAACTCGTAATTATGTCCCTGCCCTTGGTGTTCTGAGTTCACCACTTGATGTCTTCTGAAGTAAGGGAAATCATCCTCTTAGCCCAATTCCTTGACTGACGTGGATTTAGGAAAGTTTTCTTCTTCGGCATATGTCTTGTCAACCAACTGTAGAAGAGGGGTGCACAACATCTGACCAGTCTTCCCCTCTATTTCTCATTCCTCTGATGCACTGAGTAATAGAAATCTCCTAATAGTGTGGGAACTGGATTTTTGTGCATGAAGATATGGATATCATTCTTGCTTACAAATTTAGGCTCGTCTGCAAACAAGATGATGCCATATATACTAAGATCCAGGAGAGCACAAACAAATTCCCAATTTCCTGTTGTAGCATGACTGGTAGCCTGAGTGATTAAGAAGTCCAAATGAAGGCCTGGGATTCCAGCCTTGGTGGTCATATGCTTATCAATGATAGTTGCTTCCATATATTAATTTTTGGTTATGTCTTCATTCTTTGGAGCAGTCATCTCAGGGTTGAAAGGAATTCCTCTTCTGATAGGGACACCCAACAACATAGAATACTCTTCCAACAGAGGGCCTATCTGAAAATCTGGGAAAATGAAGCAATGAAGAGGAGGGTCATATAACTAGAGACAGGTATGAATCATGCTCCTCTGTGATGCATCCAAGTCCATGATCAAGTCCAGGATACCACCATAATGTTCTCTGAATAAGGAAACATGATCAGGAGTGATGAGAGCCTGTATCTGCCTGATGTCTGCTAGAGGGTTCTCAAAGAAGTGGTAAGTGATGTTGCTCTTTCTGGTTGAATCCATACTGAAGATATGCTGATGAAGATAACTAGAGAAGATAACCAAAGCAGATAGCTGAAGAGGATGGCTGAAGCAGATATCTGAGCAGAAGAACGGTCAAAACCAAACCAAAGAAGATGTGGATACCCTGTAAAACAAATAGACAAATGTTAAAATGATGCAATATGATGTATGCTTAACGATATGCAAAGGTTTGTGATCAGGTGCTGGATTGTCAGTTGCTTTTGGTAGGGTCCATGAGTGTTCGAAATTTCGGATGAAGGTCTGAGAACCAGTAACCAGGTGGGGGACTCAAATAAAGAGCCACAAGTCCAGGGTTTCATAAGAATCAGTCCAAAATAGTGTAACCTTAAAAAAAATCCAATAACATGGTATGATGAGGCCAAGGGTTCCTATAAACGTGTAAACAACCCCATTGTCGCTCCCCAATGTTTGCATCTCGGTGCAGACGCGAACGGTCAGCGAAAAGAGAAAATGAGATGAATATGAATAGAGTCGCCAGCTAGGCATTTTTATCCTGAAGGAAAGGTATTGCTGCATAAACGTAGAAAGAGATGGATAAGACGGTTGCGAACCAGAGAAACTGAGTAAGGGGGTTGATTATGACCTGGGAAGGTATTAGCACCCAGATTGTCCGTCGTACTCGACGGGATCCACGCTTACAAGATTGTGTTTAAAGGGGTAAGGTGTGTGTTATCTGTGTGCAAAAGCTAGGAATGAATGTACAAGTGTCAGTGCAAAAGGTGAATTGCTCAGTAACTGAGGCTTTAGAAAAAATGCTGAAAGAGGGGAAAGACAAAGAGACTTTTGTTCGATAACCGTTAAGTTATGCCTATGTATCCTCTCGTGCAATGAGGAAGTCAGAACACTATAGTTCGACTCAAAGAGACTGAAAATAAATTGTCTGTGAACTGCTTGCTTGCCTATGCTCAAGTGTATGACTCGTCTGGCACGAGTTCTACCTGTCTTGCATTAGACGGAAGAAGCAAGTTCTCATTTGTGAGTGAGTGTGTTGAGAAAAGAATCCCGGAGGAGACGATTATTGTTTGTTTTTGTGTTTTTAGTTTTGTTATTGTTTTTGGGTGTTTTGCATAAGTTAATGAGCTTAAGCCTAAATCAAGGGTTTGTAAACTCATTATATCCTCCCTGATTAGGGATAATGAGCCTACTTAAGTATGAGATAAGCATCTCAACTTAATTACCATGATGATGTAGGATTAAGATTGTTAACCTACTTGTGATTAATTAGATGTTTTTTTGGGTTTTTGTTTAGAGTTAAGTAATGAGTTTAACCTCTAATCACAGATTAATGTACTCATTACACCATCCTAATGTAAGGATAATAGATGAGAACACTTAAGCTGAGGAAGATACCTCAACTTAATCCATGGTTAGGGATTAAATTCATTATATAACAAGCCTTTATTAAGTGGATTTTAATTAAAGGATGAAATTAAGAAGTGGATTTTATGGTTTGTAAGACAACATGAGGGGGACTTGTCCATACAAGATAAAGTCTTAGTGATTATTAGTGTGTTTTGATTAAGAGGTGTAAACAAATTAAATGTTTAACACTTAGGATTAAAGTTATACACTCCATCCTAAGAGAAGGATACAGGCATAACCCTAATTCCAAAGTCCTAAAACTTTAAGAGTTTAGTCTCTGATTATTGAGATGGGAAGAGAAACGCAAGGAGACTCAAAGGTAAAAGACTAAGGGGGACTATACACAACCCTAAAAGATATCATGCTTGGATATACTATGTTTTGATAGGCTTAAAAGGAAAGATCTTCAAGGCCACCAATGGAAGAAGTAGATGAAAAGAGAAGGAGAAAGAAGAACAAGTTACTTACTTCCTGAAGAAGATAGGTAACTTGAAAAAAAGAAGGAAAGAAGGATGGAACATAAGTAAAGAGAGTTCACTTCAAAGACAAATAAGAATGCATATGAAAAGATGATAAGAGGTGGGAGGTAAGGCAAATCCACCTCCCAGATAACGTACCCAAAAGTTCCTGAAATGTTAGTATGAATGCATAAGACATAAAGCAAAAGGAAATGAAGTGAAATGAGATGCAAAGACCAAAGTCAGAAGTGAATATGCAATGAAAATGGCATATGAGATGATGCAAAGTCATACAATATGCATATGAATGTTCATACAAAGATGAGGTGCAAGGAAGCATGTTTAGAAGTTTGAAAACACAAGGATGTTTATGAAATGTAATGAATTCCAGACATAGAAAATGAATGAAGAAATAATCAAGAAATGTTCAAGCATTTCCTAAGATGTCTAAGATGTCATATGAATGCTTGAGATGTCATGGGAAGTTCACATAATGATGATATGGAAAGATGAATGCAAATGAACATGAGAAATTAGGGTTTTATGAATGTATGAGATGCAAATGAACAAACCAGAAGCATACAACATGATAAAAAATTGAAATCAAGCTCAATCAAACACTAATCACATATGAGTTCATACGCCTAAGGGGAAAGTCAGAAGCTAATCCTATTGAAAGTTATTAATTTTCTAAGTTTTCTAGGGTTTTTGGATGATTCTTAAGGGAAAATGAAAATCAAATTGAAAATGCAAGATACATTCATGAGAAAAATAACCTAGAAACTACATGCAATATGTGAAACAATGCAAAAAGAATCAAGTTCAAACTCAACATGGTTAGGCAGAAATGAATTTTTCAAGTTAGGGTTAGAAAAATGTGATTTTTAAGAACCCTAATTCAAAGAAAATTGTGAAATTATGATCAAACATAAAAATAAATTTGTATGATGAGTTTGAAAATGTTTCTAAATGTATCGGAATGGTTCATGAATTTTTTGGTGATTTTTAGAAACCTAAATGTATTTTTAATTAATTAAAATCCATTAATTAATTAAAAATAACATTTAAATATTTTTAAAATACTTTTTTAATGCAAAAAATAAAATAAAAATCATTTTTGGGTTGAGAAAAATATTTGGATCAGAAATGCAAAAGATTATATTTTTTTGATGTTTTTAACTATTTTAAATAAAATATGCAAAAGAAATGAACAAAAATGAAATAAAAATAAAATAAATGGAAAGTAAACGCATCCAAAGGTCAGGATTTAAATAAAAAGGGAGGGAGTTGACTGGCGCGCATTTGTGTGGTCAGGATCTGATATAGCATAATTTAAATTAATCTTAATTAATTAACCTAATTAAACTGATTAGGGTTTTAATGAGGCATCTGGGCACTTCATCCACGCGCGAAACTCACATCCTATGGCCCATATTTAAACTGAGGTTTAAACCCTAATTAGAGCCCTAAGCACTTTCAGGTGACCGAAGCTAGCTCCGGTCATCTTCTCCGGCAAGACAAAAACACAACTCTCTCCCCAGGCCATGAAAACTTCCCAAACTTTCCAGAATCACTCCCCAAACATCAATAAGCAAGAATCAATCAACAAAAAAAATTTATTTTTTGCATATAGAGAGAATCGAATCAAACAAGTTTCACGAGCAAATTTTCAGAGGCTTCATACATTCTAAAATCTCAACCATTTTCAAAAGTAAACATATCAGGATGATCAGTGCATCATGTAGAATCAATTTGTAACCTAAAAAACAAGTTCTGGAAAAATTGTTCTTGAGGTATACCTGAGATGAAGCTTTCACTCCCTGAGCTTTCTGGCCTCTTTCTTGGCTCAATCCACCTCCAATGAACCCCCTGATGATGTTGCAATGCTTAGAACAAGTTTGTGATGGCTGGTTTTGGAGATTTAACTCAGCTGCACCAGAAATCGTATTTTGGTTTTGTGTGCTTTTAGTCCATTTTAGTGGATGGTTTGTGTTCTATGAGTGATTTGAAGATGATTGGTGAAGTTTGTTTTGAAGTTTGATGGCTGGCTTTTGAGAATCGAAGAAGGGAATTTTTTGGCAATTTTGTGAATGTTGAGTTCTTGGAGGTTTCAGGCTTGCTTCTTGTGTCAAATGAGCTCCATACTGTTTGTATGTAATGTCTTGATTGGTCAGAGAGTGGTTAGTGGCATGGTTTGATTGGTATGGGTAAGTTGCAAAAAGTCAAAAGTTCTTGTACCTTAGGCATGGGCCATGGAAGAGTTGGCTTCAAGGGGTGTCTGGCCTCAGCTTGCATCAAGGAGGGCCATAGAATTGGTTTTATGCAGTTGGCACAAGTGGATGGAAGGTTCCAAGGCATTTTGCAAAGTTTGTGTGTTTTGGCCCTTTTGAGATTTCTTAAAGATCAAGTCATGAAAACTATGCAATCTTGGGCCAATTCTGATCTTTGGAAGTTGCCTTGACATGTTATGATGCATAGAAGTTGATTAGAGGTCATAAAATGGCTTGGCAAGTGAAATTGCAAAATTCCCTCTTTGGCGTGAACTTGAAAATTATAGGATTTTTGCAAAGTTTGAAAGGCCATATCTTAAGTTCTAGGATGAATCAAGACATGTTATAGTACTTTTTGAAAAGGGAAAGACCTAATCTACAACTTTCATGTCTAATAATTTTTCATTTGAAGCATTTTTGGTCATGAAAGAGGAGGTCGAAAATCTTTCCCAAAATGGAAAGTTTCCTTTACAAGTCATTTCCAAAAATGGGAAGTTTGCATTTGGCTCAAAATTATTCAACTTTGTGAACTTCCCACCACTTATAAGATCAAATAAAGATCATAGAGACTCAAAATGATGATGATGACCCTTTGGTACCCTTGTTGGGGGCCTTAGATGCCCTGATTTTGACTTTACTTGCTTAAGAAGTTACCCAATGATCAGATGACTTCCACAATGAATTTCTTAATCAAACTTGGTACACAAGATCCTTATAACATATTAAGAACATTAGAAACAAGAATTATCAAAAAAAATTGGAGTTAAGGCCTCTGAAATCAAAACCCTAATTTTGGTCATCTCTGTAGGAAAACCCTAGCTCTGCTTCCATGCCTTTGCCATTCTTTGTGATCTCTTGACTTTCATGAACTTTAGGGAGCATATCATGGTCACAGAACACACATGGACCCTCTTTGAAAGCTTCAATACCATTGGGATGGCTCAGATTGATTCTTGGATTGCTCAGATCACAAACCCTAGATGCAGATGAAAATGGAACTATGCAGATGAAACAAATATGCAATATGAGATGGTATGCTTATACTAAAAAAAATGAAAGATCACAAGCCAAATTATGAGAAAAAGTGAGGGAAAATTTGGGGTTTTTACACCCACCCACTCACAGGTATTGTTCTAGAACAAGGATCCCCAGGTTCAAATCTATTATGAGAAGTGTAAACACTTCTAACCCGAAGGTACAATGTTTACCCTAATCATAAAGGATCCTCCTCTAATTCACCTAGATGATGAAGGTCATCTAAAAAGGTCATCCAAACATAGCAGGCTTCCCAGATAGCCCTAGCACTATAGGATATCTGTAGCACATAGTTCTCAAGAAGAAACCCATGTTTGAACCGTGTTTTCATATTCCCGCACATAACCGAAATGGAATGGGAAAGAATACGAATCCACTCTAATCCTATGTCTGTCACTCAGGCCTTTGTGTTGGACCTTTCTAACTAGAATAACCCTCCCACCAAAGCAAACCAGCAAACCAGCACAGATGATATGATAATAAAATGAAATGCATAAAGCGGTAAATGAAAGCGATAAAGTAAATGCAGTAAATAAAGATGTACATAAAGCAATAAATAAAGCAAAAACAAAAACACACATAGCACATAACACCCCCAGTAAACACAAACAAACAAGCTCTAGGAGAAACCCACAAGAGAACTAGAAGCCCTGGTTGAAAAGTTATCCCCAGCAGAGTCGCCAAGCCGTCGCTCCCCAGACTCTCGTCCCGGTGCAGACGCGAACGGTCGGTGTTGTTGGAGGTTGAGGTTGAATACAGTCGCCAGCTAGGCATTTTTATCCCGAAGGAAAGGTAATGCTGCATGAACCTAGAAGGGTATGGATAAGACGGTTGCGAACCAAAGAAACTGAGAAAGGGAGTTGGTTACGACCTGGGAAGGTATTAGCACCCAGATTGTTCGTCGTACTCGACAGGATCCATGCTTAATTGATTGTGTTTAATATGGGGTAGTGTATGTGCTGACTGTGTATGAAAAAAGCTGGGAGAAAAGAATGTACAAAGTGTCAGTGCAAAAGAGAAGGGTGAAATTCTCAAGACCGAGGCTTAGGAAAGAAAGCTGAAAGAGCGGGAAGACAAAGAGACTTTTGTTCGATAACTATTAAGTTATGCCTACTTATCCTCTCGTGCAATAAGGAAGTCAGAACACCGTAGTTCGACTCAAAAGAGACTGGATGATTTTGTTGTGAACTGCTTACTTGTCTATGCTCAAGTGTGTGACTCATCTGGCTCGAATGCTAACTGTCTTGCATTAGACAGAGGAAGCGAGTTCTCGTTTTCAGAATGAGTGTGATGAGAAAAGAATCCCGGAGGAGACGATTATTGTTTGTTTTTGTGTTTTCAGTTTTTTATTGTTTTTGGTGTTTTGCATAAGGTAATGAACTTAAGCCTAAATCAAGGGTTGCAAAATAATTATATCCTCCCTGATTAGGGATAATGAGCCTACTTAAGTGTGAGATAAGCATCTCAACTTAATTACCATGATGATATAGGATTAATATCATTAACCTACTTGTGATTATTAAGTGTTTTTGGATTTTGTTTAGTGTTAAGTAATGAGTTTAATCTCTAATCAGGGATTAGTGAACTCATTACACCATCCTAAGAGAAGGATGATAGATGAGAACACTTAAGCTGAGGAAGACTCCTCAACTTAATCCATGGTTAGGGACTAAATTCATTCTATAACAAGCCTTTATTAAAGTGGATATTTATTAAAGGTGGGATTAAGAAATGAGTTTTATGTTTGTAAGACTAGCTTGAGGGGGACTTGTCCATTCAACACTAGGGTTAGTCCCTCTTAACAGAAAGGAAGAGATGTAACCCTAATATATGGCCCAAGTTACAAGCTTAAGTCTTAATAGTTATTAGGTGCTTTGATTAAGAGGTGTAAACAAATTAAAGGTTTAACACTAAGGATTAAAGTTATACACTCCATCCTAAGATAAGGATGCAGACATAACCCTAATTCAAAGTCCTAAAGCTTTAAGTGTTTAACATCTGATTTTGAGATGAGAAGAGAGACTCAAGGAGACTCAAAGTCAAAAGACTATGGGAGACTATATACAACCCTAGGATTATCATGCTTGGATGTTCCTATGGTTTGTGAGGCTTAAAGAGAAGATCTTCAGGAGGCCACCAAGGAAGAAAAGCAGATGAAAAGAGAAGAAGAAAGGAGAATAGGTTACTTACTTCCTAAAGAAGATAAGTAACCTAAAAGGAAGAGAAAAGAGCAAGAGAGTAATAGTGAAGAAAGTTCACTTCAAAGACAAGTAAAGAATGCATATGAAGAGATAAGAAGAGGTGGGATGTGAAGGCAAATCCACATCCCGAGCAACTTACCATAAGCCCCTGAAATGTTAGTGTGAATGCATAAGATGAAAAGCAAAAGGAAATAAAGCAAATGAAAGTTCAAAGACCAAAACCAGAAGTGAATATGCTATGCAAATGTGTTACGCAATGATGCAAAGACATGTGAGATGCTTATGTATGATCATACAAGGGATGAGGTGCAAAGAGAAGCATGTAAGAAGCTTGAAAACACATGGATACACATGAAAAGAAATGAATGCAAAGCATATCAAGTGAATGAAGAAATGATAAAGCAATGTTCTAACATGTCCTAGGATGTCTAAGATAAAATACAAATGAATGAAATGCTATGATAAGTTCATATGACGAGGATATACAAAGATGAATGCAAATGAACATAGAAAATTAGGGTTTTATGAATGTATGAGATGCACATGACCAAAACAGAAGCATACATCATGATAAAAATTTGAAAATGAACTCAAACAAACCCGAAACACACACAAGATCACCCCCCAAAGGTGGAGGTCAGAAGCTAAACCTAGGAAAAGATATGATTCTAAAGGAAAAATGCAAAGCAAAATTATTAGTTAAATAACCTTGATACTAGATTCAATGTGTGAAAGAATGCAAAAAGAATCAAGTTCAAACTCATCATGGTTGATCAGAAATGATTTTTTCAAGTTAGGGTTAGAAAAATGTGAATTTTATGAACCCTAATTCAAAGTAAATTGTGAAAACATGATCAAACCTAAAAAGAAATTTGTGTTATGAGTTTGTAAATTGTTCTAAATGCCTAAGAATGCTTCATGATTTTTTTGTGATTTTTAGATACCTAAATGTATTCTTAATTAATTAAAATCAATTAATTAATTAAATAAAACATTTAAATGATTTAAAAATACTTTTTTAATGCAAAAATTAAAAATAAAAATATTTTTGAATTTAGAAAAATATTTAAAGTGAAAATGCAGAAAATGAGATTTTTAAACATATTTTTGCTATTTTTAATAAATACATGAAAAGAAATATGAAAAAGAAAAAGAAAAATGAAAAGTATGCAAGATCAAAGGCCAGGATTTGAAGTTGGGATGACTTGGCGCGTGTTTGGGTGGCTGAGATTGAATCTGACTAATTGAAATTAATTAAATTAATTAATTAAAGATTAGGGTTAATGAGTGAATCTGGTCCGTCCACACATGCGGGTAAAACAAATCTAAGGGTCAGAATTTAAACTTGGCTAATTAATGAGATTAAGCCCTAATCTTTTTCAGGTGACCGGAACACTGTTCCGGTCGTCTTCTCCGGCCACTCTCTCACTCTAACTCTCTCCACATGCCATGAAAACGTCCCAAACTCTCCAGAATCAACCCCCAAACATCATACAACAAGAATCCACAAACAAAAACAATTTATTTTTCATGATTCAACCGAATCGAAGCAAACAATAAAACACGGGAAAAGTTTCAGAAGGTCAATACATGCTTATTTTCCACTCATTTTCAAAACCAAACACATCATGATGATCAGAGGAGCATGTAGATTAATATTATAACTTAAAAAGAGAGTTCTGGAAAAAATGTTCTTGGTGACTACCTGAGTTGAAGCTTTGCAACTTTGAGCTTTCTAGACCTCTTCCTTGTGCAAACCCACTCAAATGATCACCCTGATGCTTCTGAAAGGCTTAGATGGAGTTTATATGGCTTGGTTTGTGTGTTTCAGTTCTGATAACTCAGAAATCGTGTGTGTAATTCAGTGGTTTTCAGGGCATTGTGAAGGGTGCTTTTGTGTTCTATGAGTGATGTGGAGATGAATGGTGAAGAAAGTTTTGAGTTTTGATGGTTGTATTGAGAGATTCGAAGGAATGAAGTTTTTTGCAAGTTTTGTGATTCTGATTGTATGGCTTATTTCAGGCTTCAATGTTGTTATGTTTGAGGTCCATGAGGTTCACATAAGTCATGCTGATTGGCCATAGAGTTGTTGTGGCATAGTGTGATTGGTATGGTGTGTTTTGCAAAAAAGTCAAGATTGTGTCATAGAAGGCATGGCTGTGGTAAGACGTTTTTTTATGGCTTGTCCTGCCTCAGCTAACTTTGTGGAGGGCCTTTGGATCAGAGTTGAGGATCTGTAGTGCTTGATTCATGAGATAGCAAGACTTTTGCAATTTTCCCTCTTTGGATTTTCTTGAAGTGCAAGGCATGAAAATTTGTGATTCTTGGCACAATTTTGATCAAGAAATGTTGTATTATCATGTTATGATGCTTAGAAGTCAATTAGAGGTCACAAGAAGTCTTAAAACTTGGTTTTGCGAAAATCCCTCTTTTGCATGAACTTGAAAATTATAAGATTTTTCCAAACTTTGAAACATCATATTTTGAGTTCTAGGATGAATCAAGTGGAGTTCTGGTACTTATTGAAAATGGGAAGATCCAATCTACAACTTTTATGTTTGAAGATTTTTCATTTGAAGCCTTTTTGATCAAGAAAGAGGAGGTTGAAAATCTTTCCCAAAATGGAAAGTTTTCATTACAAGTCATGTCCAAAAATGGAAAGTTTGTAAATGGCTTGAAATTATTCAATCTTGTGAACTTCTAACCACTTCTAAGATCATATAAAGATCATAGAACCTCAAAATGATGAAGATGACCCTTTGGTACCATTGGTGATGGCCTCAGATGTCGTGATTCTGTCTTTTCTTGCACAATAAGTTACCAGTTGATCAGATGACTTCTACAATGAATTTCTTCATCAAATTTGGTACATGTTCTCCTTATAACATATTGAGACCATTAGAAACAAGAATGGCCAAAAAATTTGAGATTAAGGGCCTCAAACACAAAACCCTAATTTTAGGTCATCTGTGCAGGAAATCTTCAGTCTGCCTCTATGCCTTTGCAATGCTTTGTGATCTCTTGACTTTTATGAACTTTGGGGAGCATAAGATGATCATAGAACACTCATGGACCATCTTGGCATGCGTCAAGACCCTTGGGATAGCTCAGATCACTTCTTGGATTCATCTGATCACAAACCTTAACTATGAAACCTATGTAGTGAAATAAAATATGCAGTGAGAGATGATATGCTTATGAAATGCAATATGAAAAGATCACAAGCCATAGTGTGAGAAGAAGTAAGGGAAAATTTGGGGTGTTTACACCTGGCCGTCTATCACATACTTCAACTTCTGATTCAACGTTGATGTTACTACGCCAACAGCATGAATCCAGGGACGTCCCAGCAGACAGCTATAAGCAGGTTGAATATCCATAACATAGAACGTACTCTTGAATACCTAAGACCCAATCTTTACCGGTAGCTACACCTCCCCAAACACAGATCTTCGTGACCCATCAAAGGCTTTCGCAATCAAATCACTGGGTCGCAAGACAATGCCATCAACATTCAGCTTCATTAAGGCCTTCTTAGGAAGCACATTGAGAGAAGAGCCTGTATCTACCAAGACGTGTGATAAAACAGCACCCTATAACACCTCAAATTTACCCTCTTGTCTCTACCATCATCTTCATGTCATAATCATCATAATCATCATAAGCATGGCATATTTTTAGCATCTTTGCATAGAAAAATGAAGCATAACAGTCTCATGTTCTAGCATTGGGCATATGATCAATCAATGGTACATTTAAGGCCTTACAAGTCAAAGAAAGAAGTTAATGTACCTTGGACAAGTCTCACAAGGTGTTCTTAGGTCTTATACACGCTCAAGATCTTCTACAAGAGCCCAAGAGTTTGGGAGGTTATCAGATGATTCAAGGAAGGGCAAGCTCCTACACAAATGATCCTCAAATTAGGGTTTCTTGTCAGACAAGGATTCTTTGTGTATTTGGCCATTTCATGTGGGAAAAGTCCTTCATATAATATGAGAGGGCTATTGATGAAATTTGGTGAGAAAATGCATTGAGGAAGGTAGTTATTTCATCAGTTGCTTGCATAAGAAGAAATTGGTCAAACTGATCATTTGAAAAGTCAACTGTGACAAATCAAGGGTTCCAATCCCATATTTCAAGCCAAGGGATGTCCTTAAGGTCCTATAAAAGGTTTGGCAAAGTTAGAGATCAAGAATCAAGAGGTTTTGGGGAACTTTCCATTTTTGGCATATGGCTTATAAAGGAAGTTACTATTTTTGGCAAGTTTTGCCCTAATTTTCAAACCATTCTTTCATGGCCATGATGACCTCAAATGAACTTCCATTGAACATGAAAGTTGTAGAGTATGGTCTCCCATTTTTAAAAAGTAAAAGTACATTTTCATAGCCTTCATGGATCAAAAGATATGGCCAGTCGAAATTCATCCATTTTTAGGGTTTTACCCCATTTCCAAGATTACACCATTTGCAAAAACTCATTTAACTCATTTTGAAGCTGACCTATGGGAAAATTAAGATCATAATATCACAAGGCATGACATAAGAAGCATTTGGCTCAAGAGAAACAACAAAATTCGTGCATGAATTAAAAGATATTTCACAAGTGCATTTTATGCAAAATCATGAGGAAAGCATGATCCACTTGAATCCAATGGCTAGGATTGATTCAGAGATGAATTTAGGGCGAGATGGAATCAGGTTGTGCACTAGAATGAAGGAATACACGTGGTAATGGATCCATGTGAGGTTTCATGTAAATTTTCATAAACACCCCTATCACACTTTCCTTGCCACATTTGATTCGCAAACCCTAATCAATGAAATATGGACATGATATAAAAGCCAAGCATGCACTGAATTTGACCTAGATCTCTCTTATTCTCCCACTCTCCATTTTCTTGCACAGTTTCATTTTGCTTCGATTTGCTTCACACAGCCACACATTTCCAAAACCAACCATAGATCCTTGATCCTTGAGCTCTGCTGATCATGAATCCACCATCACTTTGAGTTTTTAAGCAAGTTCCATACCAGTGCAAGTTCAGAGCAAATACATTCGGGTTGCTAGATCCAAGGAGTTTCAGAGCTTCTTTCACATTTATTTTGTGATTAGAGGTTGCAAGAGGTTGATCCGAAGCTGATAACTGGTTTTCTTGGTGAAATTTGAAGTTCTGCATACCTCGAGTATCATCTAAATTCATAGATCTGAAAATGGAATTAAATGTTTGCAACGTGATCTATGTGCTTCATTGATGGTCTGGATGTATTTGGTTTTGAAAATGGCTGCATATTGAGTATTTCATATTGTTCTGAAGTTTGGTGTGTGAAACTGATTCTCTTCGAATTGCTTTATCCTTTGATCTTTTGTGAAAACCATTGCCATATTTAGAATCAACATGTTTTAATTATTTGATCTGGATGTTTTGAGGCATTTCTATGATGATTTGTTCTTGAGGATGAATTTTCAGGTGCCGGAGCTAGGGCTCCGGTCACCGAATTCTGGAATTTGTTGCCTGAGTTGAAGGAAGAAGAAATAATTCTGGACATTCATATTTTGATCTGGACGGATGACACAATTCCAGCATATTAAAAATGCACCCTCTCCTTCACGTGTATTATATTGTCATAATAATGCTCCATGTTTCGCACCTCACCTTAATTCCCATGCACTCACACGCTGACTTGCTTGATTGGTTGACTAAGTGGATCCTTTGACTTGTTCTCATGCCTCAGATCAATCCATTGGCCTTTGTTTTTCCAGTTTTTTATTGAATTTCCATGTTAATTGTCATAAAACTGCGTAGGCCATTGGGCTTTATCTACTATTCTCACCCCTCCCTCTTCCAGGTCCATTTGAATTGAACTGAAATAGTTACTGACTGCACCCCTTGTTCATTGGCTTCTTATTTTATTTTCTTTTTTATTTCAGTTTGGTTTCTATTTTTTATAAATAGTAAAATGTATCCTAAAATTCCAAATTAATTCATGAGTATCAATTTTAATTTTCTCTAGTTTTTGATATTTTTACTTTTCATTTATTTTTATTTTCCACGTAGGAATTAATTCCCTCTTTTATTAATTATTTTTAATTCATGTTAAATCTATGCTGACTTGTAGATTTTATATCTTGATCATTAATTTGAATTTTGAGTTGTTTCTTTTTGCATTTGGTTCATATTAGGAGGTAGTTTGTTGTTGATTTTTCTTTTGATTTTTAGAAGCTTGTGTGAACATTTTTGATAGGTAACTTGTGTTAGAAGTTTCAAAACCCTAATTAGTGTTCTTAAGGTCCTTTGACATAGTTGCTTTTTGATTCTGACTTTGTTCTTTTGACATGATGATATGACTTGATTAATGAATACTTGTGTTCATTTTCATAATTTTTGCATGCGTTTATGATTTGATTTGACTTTTCATATGAGGTTGCTTTGATTTTGCTTCTTTTTGTTGGCATGCTTAGTTCTTAGGCTAGGAGGGCACTTGTGCCAACTCCTATGGAATGTTTTGGGGCTCTTTGTGTATGAGGTTTGATCCCTGGTCCTTGTTTGGTGTTGTTGCCTTAAAAAGTTTGTGATACTTGCCTTTGAAATTTCTCACAAATGTATTCATGTTCACCTTACCTTCATTGTTCATTTGCCTTTCATTATGCTTATGATTGAGTTTGTATGCTTTCTCCCCATGTTTTATCATGCTTCTTAGGAACATCTTAACATGATTAGGTCTCTGGTTTTTACATGATGTTTATGCTTTGATTTGGTTTGTGTTAGCTTGTCTTTACACTTGTTCACGTGTGCACTTCACTTCCCATTTCCTGCATTGTTTGTGATTGAACTTGTATGCTATTTACCTTGGGTTCTTGTGTTGGGTAAGCTCATTCTTGTAATGATAGGATTCTGACCTTGTGTTGCATAGGGTTTGTCAACATGTGAGGTCTTTTGGGTTTCATTTGAGTCTTGCTTTCTTCATAGGGGTTTGTGAAGCTTAGTGATAGTTTGCATGATTTACCTATTGTTTGGTTTATCTTAGTGATTTGACTTAGTGTATTAAATGTTTGCTTTCACTTCTGGTTATAATAATTTGGTATGATATTGTGGTCATTTGTATCTCATTTGATTTCATTTGTCTTTGTATTACTTTTTGTTTATGCTACTAACCATTTCAGGGGCTTAGGTAAGTGAGAGGTGTGGATGAGATTCCCATATCTCCAACTCTTTTCTCTTCTTCTTTCAATATGCTTTCTCATTTGTGTTTAGGATGTGCTTTATGCCATCACTTGCTTAGCTTCCTTTCCCCCCCTTAGGGAACAACTTAACTTCTTTAAGAGAAGTAAGTTGGTGTTATGCTTCTTCTTCTTCTTCTTCTTCTTCTTCTTCTTCTTCTTTTGTTCTTCTTTTCTCTTAGGATAGAGTTCAAACCACACTAACTTAGGACTCCCATGCATGATAACATTAGGATTTGTTAGTCCCCCATAGATTTTAACTTTGAGATCCTTTTGGTACTCTCTCTTTCTCATCTTCATACAAATCATAAAAAGCATTATTAACAGTTGAGGTGACCTTCCCCTTTTGTCATCCTCTCAAAGAAAAGCATAAAAAACACTTTTTCACTTTAATCCACCAAAACACTTAATAATATAAACAAGTTAGTGAATTTAAATCCTAATCTTAGGAAACAAGTTTGAGGATCTTCTTCATTCTTGATGGACTTGTTACTCATTCTATCTTGGGATGTGGTAATAAGGACATGTCCTTAGAAAAGGCTTTGCTTTCACTTCCTTGTGCCACACTTTTAAAAGACTTCTAAAAAACACAAACAAACAATAAGTGTCTTTCCTTCGGGAATTCTCTTCTCACCTCATTCACTTCTTACGTACGAACTTGTCACTACTTGTCATTTTGCAAGACGGTTACGCACTCGTCGTCCGAGCCTCCAGCACCTTAGCATTGACATAGGCAATTCAAGCCTTAAGACACAAGCAATCTTTTCCACCCCTAGTTAGGGGAACTACGACGACTCTGATCCTCATTGTCCAGATGAGGTACGTAGGCAGCGGGTTAGGGCCCGTTCGAGCACAATATTTTATTTTCCCTACATTCTCCCCCTTTCTTTTCTTTTCTTTTCCAGTTTCATTCTCAGTTTTGCAGCAGCTTTCATTCTTACACCCTTTGAAACAGTTTCTTTGCAAGCGTGGATCCCGTCGGGTACGACGGACGATCTGGGGTGCTAATACCTTCCCAGGTCGTAACTAACTCCCGAACCCAATTTCTTTGGTTCGTAGGACCTATGTCCTTCCTTTTCTTTTCTTCGGTTTGTGCAACATTACCATTCCCGCTCCCTTGGGATAAAAATGCCTGGCTGGTGACTCTACCCTTTTCCGCGCCACTTTCGCGTTTGTACCAGGATGGAAATCCAGGGAGCGACAGCTGGCGACTCTGCTGGGGATCGAACCCAGAATCTCTGATTCCCTTGAGAGTCTCTCCTAACGCTTGTTTGTTTTGTTTTATTGGGTGTTAATTGTTTGTTGTTGTGTGTGTATTTTACTGTTATTTTATTTACAGCTTTATTTACAGTTTTATTTACAGTTTTCAGTATTTATTTCATGCATCATGTATACACTGGACTGTCTGGACTGGTTTTCTATTTGGCGGGACTTGGGTGTTACTTGTGTGTGGTGATATGAGACTAGCCAAATACCCGGCTTGAGTGCACCATAGGATTTAGCATGGACAATCACTTTGGCCCTAGGTCATCTTGTCATGGGGGTATTAGTGCGTTCACACCCAGATTCGCGACCGTCTTGGAAATGTCTTGATATAGGGATCTTCCTTACTTCATTAAACAACCTTGACAGTCATGTGTGGCTGGGGACCGATCATTGAGGACCTTGTGGAAACATCCCTCTCCAGTGGTGACAGTGGAAGACCACATTCTGTGGCAAACCCATTCGCACCCGAGGGCCCACTTGGAACTCGCATAGGATGGCGTGGTTCTCTTATAGGAACTCAGTCGAAAGCATCTAGTAGTATGACAATAGTATTGTATCCTACGGGCTGAATGTACTATTGTTTCTCGATTTCAGTGCTCAAAGCTGGGGACTTATAAGGGATTCTTGTTTTTCCCGGACTCAGCTGAGGCCTCCCTTAGTAGTACATAATGCCAAACCGATTCCCTGATTTGGTCATGAGCCATTTCTCGGAAATGGTGAAAGTATTATTGCTATTCGGCTTTGAGAGTCTGTGATGTTTGACTCGGAGCACACCAGTGAGATTGGGAGGGGTTTACAGGTTTGCAGGAACCCTTTTGACCTCATCATACCCTCTGCCAGTACAATTGTATGTGTTGATCTGACATTTTTTGATTTGGGGTGTTCTTGATCTAGTTGGTTTGGTAGTTTGATCTGAGGATATTTGAGACTCCTTCAAGGGTATATGGGCTGTTATTCAGAGGACTTGTAGTTTGAGATCACTTGATTCTTGCAAACAGCATCCAGACATTCCCAGATTGATCATACTTGCCTTGCATTTGCATCTGCATCATATCATAGCATCCTTAACATCTCAGTGTTTTCATTTTTCAGGTCACATTTGCACACCTTGTTCTGGTATTTGTTGATATCTCATATCCAGATGGCAAGCATCATCACAGTTCTCAAAAAGAATAATGCACATTATACCTTTCCACAACCAGAGGTGAAGAAACTACACCAGCTAAAGGGACTGATGAATGATAAGATTTTAGGAGATTTCAGGGCTAGGTTTGGGCAGATTCTCAGGTATATGGACAAGCAAATAGAAGACCAAAGGGATAGCAACCACACTCTACTTCAGTTCTATGATGCTCCATTACGCTGTTTTGTATTCCAAGATTATACCTTAGCAACTACACTGGAAGAGATTGCTAGTTTGCTGCATGTTCCCCTTAGGGGAAGACAACCTTACTAAAACTCAAGGAGGGTAATCCAGGCATAGGAGATTGCTCAAAGGTGTCATTTGCCTTTAAGCAAAGTGGATCAAAGCTTGAGGAGTAGAAAGGGGAAGGGTTTGTCTTGCAATATGCTGATTCAGGAAGCTCTGGTATATGCTCAAGATAATCAATGGGCACAATTCAGTGTACTATTGGCCTTGATGGTTTATGGAATCAGTCTTTTTCCAAGTGACCAAGGAATGGTGAGTCTGGAGGCTATTGCCATTTTCTTCAAAAGGAATCCCACACCAACTTTGTTAGGTGACTTCTATTATGGGGTTCACTACATGAATGAGAAGAAGGGAGGTCATATAAGTTGTTGTGTGCCTCTGTTTGCTGACTGGTTTGCTAGGTAGTTGCCTAAAGTGGGACCCTTTAAGGATTTGAAGGGAGAATGGAAATGGTCCCGAAGATTGATGGGATTGACTGCAAGTGATATCAGCTGGGGGTATGATAGGGATGTGTTAGGAAAGGAAATGATTGTAAAGTGCATCTGGTTTCCTAATGTCCCTTTGATTGGTAGGAAAGGAATGATTAATTATAATCCAATTCTGGCAAGAAGGCAATTTTGATATCCTTTGAGAGAGTCCCCTTCTGATGAGGATGTGAGAGAATCCTTGTATCTTCCTATTGAAGGGAATGTTGACATGGCCATCAAGGTACTCCAAGCTTGGGATATCAGGACTCAAAAAGGGAAAAAAGAATTTGGGAGGGTAGACCCCAACATGTATGATCCTTTTGCATCATGGTTAAAAAAGTGTGTCAAGATTACTTTGTTGCCTTTTTCTTTGGAATTTCCCCTCTATCTATAGGAAGTAATTTCACAGATTCCTGTAGCACCAAGCACTGTTCCTTTGGAAGATTATCAAAGGCTTGAAGCTCAGCTGAAGGAGTTGAAGTTGGAACACACATAAATGGTTAGATTGCATCATCAGTTAGCAATCTCCAAGTTGACCATAGAAGAGAAGCTGCACAAGGTATAGGTGGAACAAGAGGCTAAGGACAAGGAGTTAGCAGAAAGAGAGGCTTACTTCCAGAGGAGAGGGTTGATGGATATCAAGAGAGAAGAATTATTCAAGAAAAATAAAAAGGCTCTCAGGGATGTTAGGAAATCTCTTACTTGGGTGTATGGTCAGAGAAAGCAAGATCAAGCAGAGTACCAGAAGAAAGAAGAGATGTTCAAATTGCAGATTGTTGCTCAAGGAGAAGATTTAGAACAAGCATACAAGAGGCAACAAGAGGTGTCTCAGCAGCTGCACGAGGCTATGGAAGAGGTAGCAGATCTTAGAAGAAGAGCAGATGTGAAGAGAACTCGAGTAGAGATGGGGGAAGAGACAGAATCTTCTTTTAGCTTGGAGTTCTAGTTTTTCTTTATATTTTCGATCACCTACAAAATTGTTGTAGGGGTCTATTTTAATCATTGTATTTTTGTGTTATGTAAAACTTTAAACCCTACAGGGATGTTGTGTGTGCCTTGAGGCCTTTATATTATTACATCTTTCTTTTGTCAAAGTTCCTCGAGCTGTATTGTTTCCTTTCATAGCTTGGTTGTGGAAATGGTGTGAAAATAGTGAAAGAGAGGATAATAACAGGTTGATTCCCAAAGCCATCTGGATTCCTCATGAGATACCAGAACTAGGGGCAATGGGGGATTGATAATGAAAACAGGAAGATTGCATTGCATATAACGTGTTTGTTTGTTTTGCAGGTAGTTCATCAATTTTCTAATGTTTGTATCAATTTCAGGCACTATAGCTCCTAGGAATGTTCAAGAACAGCCAACGGTGCACAGATACCCTACGAAAGTGAACAGAGAGAGAGTAATAGATCAGATGCAAGTGGATCTGGCTGACCTAAGGACAAGAATGTATAACTTTATGACCCTTATGGCTGGGATGGGTCAAACTCAAGAGCGTCTGCGCGAAATGGTAGAAAACAATCAAGTCAGGAATAATGGGACAGCAGAAGGAGGTAATCGCAACGGGGCTGGCGCCCGTAACGTTGAAATCCCTGTGGTCCAACCAGGGGTCACTATTGTCAATGATGGGGTGAATAATATGCAAATGGATGGGGAAGATGAACAATTCACTTTGCTAGACGAGGCAGAAGGTGAAGGAGTTGACATGAATAGAAGGTTCGAAGAGATGGTTGAGCAAATTCGTGTCATTCAATCTCAGAGTTCTCTGGGGTTTGATATCACTGACTTGGGCTTGGTGCCAGGGGTGAGAATTCCATACAAGTTCAAGGTCCCTACTTTTGATAAGTATAACGGCACAGCTTGCCCAAAAACTCACCTCCAGTCTTTTGTGGGAAGGATTGCTGCTCATACGGACGATGAGAAGTTGTGGATGTATTACTTCCAGGATAGTCTTGTAGGAGCTTCCTTGGAGTGGTACATGAAGTTGATTAGGGTTAATATTCGAAGCTAGAAGGATTTAGCTGAGGAATTTGTGAAACAGTATCAGTATAATTTGGATATGGCTCCAAATTGTACCCAGTTGCAGACCATGTCTCAGAATGCTAAAGAAGGGTTCAAAGAGTAAGCTCAGAGGTGGCCTCAACTTGCTGCTAGAGTGCAACCTCCCTTCTTGGAAAATGAAATGGCGGACATGTTCATGGGAACACTGCAGGGTGTGTTTATTGAGAGGCTGGCGTCTTGTTCAGCAACCAAGTTTAATGACATCGTGATAGCGGGAGAGAGGGTTGAAACTCTTCTAAAGAGGGGGAAAATTCAAGACATTGGGGCAGGTAGCTCAAGTGGTATGAGAAAAGATTTTAATGGACCTCTAAGAAGAAGGGAAGGAGAAACTAATGCTATGTACGGCCGAGGTCGGGGCCGGGGATACAGAGGACCCTATGAGCAAGTTGTAGCTGTCACTATTCCATCAAATCCTGTGCAACAAACCCAACAACACCAACCACAACAACAATAACAACAACAGACACATCGTAATAACTATCAACAAAGACCTTATCAACAAAGACAAGCTCGTCCAGCTAACAGGGTGCTTGAAGCCATCCCAATGACATACACGGTACTACTTCAAAGATTGATAGATTTGAACTTGGTTCAGTTGAGGACATTAGCACCACCACCACCTGGAGAGCTTCCAGTGGGGTATGATGCTAATGCAAGATGTGCATTTCATTCAGGAGCTCCCGGGCACTCAACAGAGAAGTGCAGGGCATTATAGCATAAGGTCCAGGACTTGATTGACTCAAAAGAAATTAACTTCACACCGCCTCTAAATGTTACATCAAACCCCCTTCCAAATCATGGAGGGGCCAGGATAAATGTTGTTGATAGTGGTGAGAGGTTAAATTTGATCTTGAATGTGGATGAAGTGAAGACTTCGTTGCTGGTCGTGAAAGATAGACTGCTGAAAGGGCAAGTATTCCCAGGGTGTGGTTATGACTGTAAGGAGTGTTTGAACTCAGTCAATGGCTGCGGGGATTTGAAAGCGGGGCTGCAGTGTTTGATTGAAGAGGGGTCGCTACAGTTTGATAAGGTTGATGATAGAAGCAATTATGTGTCTACCATAACAATTTACTTTGATCCTGCTGAGGTTCCTGTCCGGAGAGAGCCTGTGACTATCTATGTTCCAGAGGTGAGTCTTGTTACCATTACTGTTCCAGGACCAGTCCCTTATACCGATGACAAAGCCATTCCCTGGCACTATGGCTCGGACGTGTATGTAGACGGTCAGAAGGTGGAGAATAAAACAGTAATAATTGACCCGACTGTGGTGAATGTCGGAGGAGTGTGTGGATTTACAAGGAGTGGGCGTCTCTTTCCCCCTCAAGCTCTTAGAGGTGATCCCGAGGCTGAGGTTGCTGCAAAAGCTAAGGGTAAGTAGATAGCAACTGAAGAGGTGACAACACCTGCTCCTAGTCAAGGCACTTTTGAAAAAGAAATTGAAGAATTCATGAGGATAATTAAGAAAAGTGACTATATAGTGGTTGAACAGCTGAATCAAATTCCGTCCAAGATATCTATTCTGTCCTTATTAATGTGTTCTCAGGCTTACTGAGAAGCTCTGCTGAAAGTGTTACAAATGGCGTATGTACCACAGGAGATAACTGTCAACCAGTTGGAAGTTGTGGTAGGCAGCATAAACGCCAGCCATGGGTTGGGATTCACGGATAGAGATCTTACTTTTGAAGGCCGCAATCACAACAAGGCCCTACACAACACCATGGAGTGTAAGGGTGTTGTCTTATCACATGTCTTGGTGGATACATGCTTTTCTCTCAATGTGCTCCCTAAGAAGGCCCTGATGAAGTTGAATATTGATGGCATTGTTTTGCGACCCAGTGATTTGATTGTAAAAACCTTTGATGGGTCACGAAGATCTGTGTTCGGAGAGGTGGAGCTACCTGTGAAGATTGGGTCTCAAGTGTTCAAGAACACATTCTATGTTATGGATATTCAACCCGCTTATAGTTGTTTGCTAGGACGTCCCTGGATTCATGCTGATGGCGCAGTGACATCCACGTTGCATCAGAAGTTGAAGTATGTGGTAGACGGCTAGGTTATCAGCGTGTCCGGAGAAGAAGACATTTTCGTAAGCCATTTGTCAACCTTCAAGTATGTGGAAATGGACGGGGAAATCCATGAGACGCTTTGTCAAGCTTTTGGGACAGTCAATGTCAGTAATTTGTCTCCAACATTTCAGAACAATGAGAAGGAAGGGACTCCTATCTACTCCTACAATAAAGCTAGGGAGGTAGTTCAATTCGGAAATGCCTAAGGCTGAGGCAAGTTCCTAGATATGGAAAAGAAGGATGACAAGTTCAATCTTGGTTACCAACCTGGTGGGTCCAACCGGTCTCAGGGTAGTAAGTCCATAACGTTCACAAGTGCCGAAATGCTCGATTACAACAACATATGTGCAACAAGTGAATATGGGGATAATGACTGCGATTGGGATAGCTGGATTCACCCATGTGCACCTGGGGAGGAGCTCCGGAACTGGTCTGTTGAAGATTTTGTTCAAGTTACTTGGCAGTCAAAGTAATTTTCTTTGTTTCCATTTTATCACACTGCATGTCAAATCCTGCACTCTGCCCGAGGTGCATGGATCCATTTGTAGGGCCACCATGCTTTTAATGCATTTACCTTTTTCCATGAAATAAAGGACGTTTTTTTCAAACAATGGTGTTCTTTTTATTTCTTTTTGAAAAATTTTCACAGAAATAAAATGGAAATGTTTTTTTTCTTTTTCCTGTGTTTTTATGTGTTTGTGTCTCCTTTGAAGAAAAATCCTAATTCTAAAATAAGCACATCAATTGTGCAGTGTTGATCATTTGGATTCCCTTGACAACGTTCTTGCTATAACTATGCATGCCTTCGACAATCCTATCTACCAAGCTGATGAAGGGGTTGAGGAAGACTGCGAACTCCCGGAAGAATTGGCTAGGCTGCTGAAACAAGAGGAAAGGGTCATTCAGCCTCATCAAGAAGAAATAAAGATCATCAACCTCGGGACTAAAGACATAAAGAAAGAGAAAAAGATTGGGGCTAATCTGCAAGTCGAGGTGAAGAAGGAATTGATTGGTATTCTACGTGAATATGTGGATATCTTTGCTTGGTCGTATCAAGATATGCCAGGATTAGATACTGACATTGTTGTACACAAGCTGCCATTAAGAGAAAAATGTCCTCCGGTAAAGCAAAAGTTGAGAAGAACCCGCCCTGACATGGCAATGAAGATCAAGGAGGAAGCTCAAAAACAGTGGGATGCTGGGTTCCTTGTTGTAACTAGTTACCCACCCCGGGTATCTAACATTGTGCTTGTACCAAAGAAAGACGGCAAGGTTCGAATGTGCGTTGATTATCGGGATCTAAACAGAGCAAGTCCAAAGGATGACTTTCCATTACCTCACATTGATGTACTGGTAGATAACACCGCTCAGTTCTCGGTATTTTCTTTCATGGATGGCTTCTCTGGGTATAATCAGTTCAAGATGGCACCAGAAGACATGGAGAAAACAACGTTCATTACCCCGTGGGGTACATTCTGTTATAAGGTCATGCCCTTTGGGTTGAAGAATGCAGGGGCAACGTATCAACGGGATATGGTAACATTGTTCCACGATATGATACACAAAGAAATTGAATTCTATGTGGACGATATGATTGCCAAGTCCCGGGATGAAGAGGAGCATTTGGTCAATCTCAAAAAGTTGTTTGATAGGTTGATAAAGTACAGATTAAGGTTGAATCCAAAAAAATACACCTTCAAAGTGCGTTCCGGAAAATTGCTGGGTTTTATTGTTAGCCATAAAGGAATTGAGGTGGATCCTGCAAAAGTATAAGAAATACAAGAGATGCCTGCACCAAAAACAGAAAAAGAAATGCGTGGGTTTTTAGGGAGATTGAACTACATTTCTCGGTTTATATCTCATCTAACGGCTACGTGCGAGCCGATATTCAAACTGTTGAGAAAAGAGCAAACGGTCAGGTGGAATGAGGACTATCAAAGAGCCTTTGAAATGATAAAAGAATATTTGCAGGAGCCTCCAATTCTAAGGCCTCCAGTTCCAGGACGGCCAGTTATCATGTACTTGACAGTGTTAGAAGGGTCGATGGGGTGTGTGCTAGGCCAGCATGACGAGTCTGGTCGAAAAGAGCATGCAATTTATTACCTTAGCAAAAAGTTTACCGACTGTGAATCCCATTATTCACTGCTCGAGAAAACTTGTTGTGCTTTGGCATGGGCTGCTCGCTGACTGAGACAGTACATGTTGACCCATACCACATTGCTAATCTCAAAAATGGACCCTGTCAAGTATATTTTCGAGAAACCAGCATTAACAAGAAGGGTTGCAAGGTGGCAAATGATCTTAACAGAGTACGATATACAATATACTTCCCAAAAAGCTATCAAAGGAAGTGTATTGTCAGATTATCTTGCACAACAACCACTCGAGGACGACTATCAGCCAATGAAGTTTGATTTACCTGATGAGGACATCATGTACCTCAAGGCAGAAGATTGTGAGGAACCACTTCCGGAGGAGGGGCCAGACCCTGAATCCCAATGGAAGTTGATGTTTAATGGGGCAGTCAATATCAATGGACGCGGAGTTGGTGCTATTCTTATCACTCTTGAAGGTGTTCACTTTCCCTTCGCTGCCAGAATTACTTTTGGTTGCACCTACAATGAAGCGGAATACAAGGCGTGCATAATGGGAATAGAGGAGGCTATTAATCTTCGGATTAAGACCCTCGATATATTCGGAGATTCAGCCCTCGTTATCAACCAGATTACCGGCAAGTGGTATACACATCAAGAACACTTAATTCCTTATAGGGATTATGCCAGAAGACTGTTGACATTCTTCACAACGGTTAAGCTGCAGTATATACCACGAGATGAGAATCAATTCGCCGATGCATTGGCTACTCTTTCTTCGTCCATCAAAGTCTTGTGTTGGAACTATGTACCCAGGATTGACATTTCCAGGCTTGACACACCAGCTTATGCTTTATCTGAAGACGCAGTGTCTGATGAGAAACCTTGGTACTTTGATATCAAGCTTTTCCTGGAAAAACAAGAATACCCAGCTGGAGCATCATCCAACGAAAAGAATACCATGAGACGTCTTGCTGCTAGTTTTTTCCTGAATACAAATGGGGTCTTGTATAAGAGGAATTTTGACATGGTCTTGCTCAGATGCGTGGATAGAAACGAAGCAAGCCTGCTAATACAAGAAGTCCACGAGGGATATTTAGGTACTCATGCAGGAGGACATGCAATGGCTAAGAAGTTGTTGAGATCAGGATATTATTAGCTAACAATGGATGCAGACTGTTGTTCGTACGCTCGTAAATGCCACAAGTGCCAGATTTATGCAGACAAATTGCATGTTCCCCCTAGCCCGCTCAATGTCATATCATCTCCTTGGCCCTTTTCTATGGGCATTGACATGATCAGGAAAATAGAGCCTACTGCTTCAAATGGTCATCGTTTCATTTTGGTGGCGATCGATTACTTCACTAAGTGGGTTGAAGCAGCATCTTATGCCAATGTCACTCATCAAGTGGTAGCTAGATTTTTGAAAAGAGACATTATTTGCAGATACGGAGTGCCCGAGCGAATCATTATTGATAATGGTTCCAATTTGAACAACAAGATGATGGCAGAACTGTGTCGGGACTTCCAGATTCAGCATCATAATTCTTCTCCTTACCGACCAAAGATGAATGGTGCGGTAGAGGCAGCAAATAAGAATATTAAGAAGATTATACAAAAGATGGTTGTCACCTACAAAGATTGGCATGAGATGTTACCGTTTACGCTGCATGGATACCGAACGTCAGTTAGGACGTCAACTGGGGAAACTCCTTTCTCATTGGTGTATGGCATGGAAGCAGTCTTGCCTGTTGAGGTAGAAATTCCTTCATTGCGTGTGATGATGGACGTGAAGCTTGATGAGGTTGAGTGGGTACGTTCCCGATACAATCAGTTGTGCCTAATTGAGGAAAATAGATTAGTGGCTCTCTGTCATGGTCAGCTTTATCAGAGGAGAATGAAGCGAGCATTCGACCAACGAGTACATACTCGAGAGTATCAAGTAGGAGAGCTTGTGCTCAAGAGGATCATCCCTCCAGGTTCAGATCACAGGGGCAAGTGGACCCCAAACTACGAAGGCCCATTCATAGTAAAGAAAGTTTTCTCAGGCGGAGCGCTGATGCTCACTACTATGGATGGAGAAGATTTCTAGTCTCATGTTAACTCGGACATAGTTAAAAAATACTTCGCATAAAAAGACCCGTTGGACACAAAAACAAAATTAAAGTCCAGGCAAGAAAAGGGTATCCCGGCGAGCTAAAAACAGAATAAAAAGCTCGGGAAAAAGCTAGGGATAAAAAAAAATGTACACCCGCTGAGTTGAAAAGCCACATCGGATAGCTCAGGAAAAAAAGGGTATCCCGGTGGATTGAAAACCCGAAAAGGCGATCCATGCAAAACAAGGGAATAAGCGAACAACTGCGATCTGGGTAATCTGAACCAAATCACCGTTTCACATAGTCTGGAAATATCAGAAGGGTAGGAATCAATCCCCTTTTCTTCTTCAGAAAGCAAAGGCAAGAGCAGAAAGTCTTGAAGATATGTTGGTCATAGCAGGAAGGAAACTAATTGGAATGTCGTGTACATTGCCATTATGATAGTTTCTTTTCTCAATTTTATGGTAGCTACCTCTTTCCAGGTGGTTGCTTCCTAATGTAAAACTTTTCCTATTCAGAGGTTCATCAATAAATGAATATTCAGTCAAAAGCTGTGTTGTGTTTTGTGTATTTTGTTTGCAAAAATGTCCTGAGTTTTTGGCAAAAAATAACATTGCATTATAAAACACAGCAATTTCCTAAAAATGACATTGTCGGGAAACATTTTAAAATTATCTTTGAGTGTCAGGTGACGATGGATGATCAGATCATACCATGCAAGTCCCTAGGGCACATGTGTGTATACTGTTATTGCAGGTTTTGCAGGATGATGTCATATCTCCCCAAGGCTAGTTGAAGCATTTTCATCCTCAAATGGATTATCTTTCCACAAGTGAAGTATTCTCAGCAGGCAGCTAAACACCTGATTTCCCCACAGAGTTCATGTTTGGGATTCAACACCAGTCATTGACTGGGCTTCACCAATGCTGACTTAACAACTGAGGGACGGAACCACAACAAGGCTTTACACATCACTCTAGAATGCAAGGGTGCTATTCTATCCCATGTACTGGTGGACACTGGGTCTTCACTCAATGTTCTACCAAAGAAAGCCTTGGTGAAGCTGGAGTATAATGGCTTGGCACTGCGTCCGAGTAATTTGGTGGTGAGAGCATTTGATGGCTCTAAAAGATCAGTGCTAGGGGAGATTGATCTACCTGTGATGATTGGCCCGCAGACCTTCAAAATTACCTTCTATGTGATGGACATTCAGCCAGCCTACAGCTGTTTGTTGGGTAGGCCTTGGATTCATGTCGCTGGCGCTGTTACGTCTACCCTTCACCAGAAGCTGAAATTCGAGTGGGAAGGCCAGATCATCACCATCTGTGGTGAAGAAGATATCTTTGTTAGCCATCTGGCTACGTACAAGTATATTGAGATGGATGGAGAGATCCATGAAACTATGAGCCAAGGGTTTGAGGCCCTGAACATTAATGAAGCATCTGCTGTACTTGGAACCTCCATGTCATCTTACCAGCAAGCCAAGAAGGTTGTTGAAGAGGGGACTGCCCAAGGCTGGGGCAAGCTGTTGCCCGTGGAGAAGAAGGAGGACAGATTTGGGTTGGGTTACAAACCAACTCAACAAGATCAATCAGAGGCTGCCAAGAAGCCCAGCTTTATCAGTGGGGGGGATGCTCACCCCGGATGCAGTGAACAACTTGGAAGATGAGTCGGAAGATGAGCGCAATCTGGAGAGCTGGATACGTCCAAGGATCTCGGGGAGCCGTATCTCAAACTGGTCTTCTTAGGAAATTATAAGGGTTACTCCTGCAGAGTAATTATTATTTCCTGTATTTTTAAGCATGCATCAAGTCTTGCATCTTGCCCAAGATGACAAGACTCATTTTTTAATCGGGCCATCTTTTGTGCAAACAGATCAATCAATGAATATCAGACATCTTTTGCAAATGAGTCTTTTTCTTTTCCGCTCACTGTTTTTCATTTTTCTTTTTGTACAAAAAATAAAATGGCAATGTTTTCAAAATGATAAACTTCATTTCACTTTTTTTTCTAAACAAGATTAAAATCAATCACTAAAATGAACAATCTAAACCCTTGCAGAGAATGCCTTTCAGACTGCACCGACAACAACACAGCTATGACCTCGTATGACTTTGACAATCCAATCAATCAAGCTGATGAAGGGGTTGAAGAAGATTATGAGCTTCCTGAAGAGCTAGCCAGGTTGTTAAGACAAGAGGAGAAGGTTATCACTCCTCATCAGGAGGAGGTCGAAACGGTTAATCTTGGTGCGGAAGAAGATGTGAAAGAAGTTAAGATCGGGGCCTGCCTACAAGACTCAGTGAAAGAACAACTGATTGATATGCTTCGGGAGTACGTGGATGTGTTTGCTTGGTCCTATCAGGATATGCCAGGGTTGGATACTGATATTGTCATGCACAAGCTGCCTTTAAGAGAAGATTGCCCACCGGTTAAACAGAAACTGCGCCGTACACGCCCAGACATGGAAATGAAGATTAAGGAAGAGGTACAAAAGCAATGGGACGCCGGGTTCCTTGCTGTGACTAGCTATCCGCCGTGGGTTGCTAATATTGTACCTGTGCCTAAGAAGGACGGAAAAGTTAGAATGTGTGTGGATTACCGGGACCTGAACAGAGCCAGCCCGAAAGATGACTTCCCATTACCTCACATTGATGTATTGGTTGATAATACGGCTCAGTTCTCGGTGTTCTCCTTCATGGACGGATTTTCAGGATATAACCAGATCAAGATGTCACCTGAAGACATGGAGAAGACAACTTTCATCACACCCTGGGGCACGTTCTGTTACAAGGTGATGCCATTCGGACTGAAGAATGCTGGTGCAACATATCAACGGGCTATGGTGACATTATTCCACGACATGATCCATAAAGAAATCGAATGTTATGTGGATGACATGATTGCCAAGTCCCTCACAGAAGAAGACCACCTGGTAAATCTGCTGAAGTTATTCAAGCGTCTGAGGAAGTACCAACTGAAGTTAAATCCCAACAAGTGCACATTCGGGGTGCGATCCGGTAAATTGCTGGGATTTATTGTAAGCGAGAAAGGGATTGAAGTTGACCCTGATAAAGTCAAAGCCATTCAAGAAATGCCTGCACCGAAAACTGAGAAAGAAGTTCGAGGGTTTTTAGGTAGATTGAACTACATTTCAAGGTTCATATCTCACCTTACAGCAACTTGTGAACCCTTGTTCAAGCTGTTAAGAAAAGAACAAACGGTCAGGTGGAACGAAGACTTCCAGAGGGCATTTGACAAAATAAAGAAATACTTACAAGAGCCTCCAATCCTTATGCCTCCAGTTGAAGGAAGACCTCTGATAATGTACTTGACAGTATTAGAATAGTCAATGGGGTGTGTGCTGGGCCAACATGACGAGTCTAGTCGAAAAGAGTATGCAATATACTACCTAAGCAAAACGTTTACCGACTGTGAACAACGTTATTCACTGCTCGAGAAAACTTGTTGTGCTTTAGCGTGGGCTGCTCGCCGACTAAGGCATCAAGGGCAGTGTATTGTCTGATTACCTTGCTGAGCAACCCATTGATGATTACCAGCCTATGAGATTTGACTTCCCTGATGAAGACATCATGTTCATAAAAGCAAAAGATCATGAAGAGCCTGTTCACACTGAAGGGCCTGACCCAGAAGAAGAATGGACTATGATGTTTGATGGGGCTGTTAATATGAATGATCGTGGTGTTGGTGCAGTACTCATTACACATAAGGGAGTTCACATGCCTTTCTCGGCAAAACTCACCTTTAACTGCACTAACAACGAAGCTGAATATGAAGCTTGCATTATGGGTCTTGAGGAAGCCATTGACCTCAGGATCAAGACTTTGACTGTGTTCGGAGATTCAGCTTTGGTAGTTAATCAAACCAACGACAAATGGTACACACACCAGGATCATCTGATACCTTACAGGGATTATACAAGGAGGTTATTGACTTTCTTTACAATGGTCAAGCTTTAGTACATCCCTCGGGATGAGAATCAGTTTGCAGATGCTCTTGCTACCATTTCATCCATGATCAAAATTCAAGCTGCCAACTTTGTGCCTCGGATATCAGTATCCAGACTTAACAGACCAACATATGTATTTGCAGCAGATGTTGCCGAAGATGATAAGCCTTGGTTCCACGACATCAAATGCTTCTTGGAGCATCAGACATACCCACCCGGGGCATCTTCCAATGATAAGAAAACTCTAAGAAGGCTTGCTGGTAGTTTCTTTTCGAACACTGATGGTTCCCTGTACAAGAGAAACTTTGATATGGTACTCCTCAGGTGCGTTGATAGAACAGAAGCAGACTTGTTGATGCACGAAGTGCATGAAGGATCCTTTGGTACCCATGCTGGAGGACATGCAATGGCCAAGAAGTTGCTAAGATCAGGTTATTACTGGATCACAATGGATGCCGACTGTTGTGCCTATGCCAAGAAATGCCATAAGTGCCAGATTTACGCGGATAAGGTGCATGTACCTCCCAGTCCTTTGAATGTGATGTCTTCACCCTGGCCCTTTTCCATGTGGGGCATTGACATGATCGGCAAGATTGAACCGACTGCTTCAAATGGCCACAGATTCATCCTGGTAGCCATTGACTATTTTACCAAGTGGGTAGAAGCAGCTTCCTATGTAAATGTTACAAGGCAAGTGGTAGCCCGATTTCTGAAGAGAGATATCATCTGTCGGTATGGAGTGCCCGAGCGGATCATTACTGACAATGGTTCCAACTTAAACAAAAAAATGATGGCAGAACTATGCAGGGACTTCAAGATCCAACACCATAATTCTTCTCCTTACAGGCCAAAGATGAATGGCGCTGTAGAGGCAGCTAATAAGAATATCAAGAAGATTGTGCAGAAGATGGTAGTCACCTACAAAGACTGGCATGAAATGCTACCGTTTGCCTTGCATGGGTACCGTACATCAATCAGAACATCTACTGGGGCAACACCGTATCAGCTTGTGTATGGTATGGAGGCAGTCCTACCTGTTGAAGTTGAATTACCCTCTTTACGGGTACTGATGGATGTTAAGCTGAACGAAGCAGAATGGGTCCGATCCCGATACGAACAACTGAGTCTGATTGAAGAGAAGAGATTGGCTGCAATCTGTCATGGGCAGTTATATCAGAAAAGAATGAAGAAAGCCTTCGATCAGAAAGTCAGACTCCGAGAGTACCAAGTGGGAGATCTTGTGCTGAAAAGACTCCTTCCTCCTCATACAGACCGCAGGGGCAAGTGGACTCCGAACTATGAAGGACCATTCGTAGTAAAGAAAGTTTTCTCGGGTGGAGCACTGATGCTCAGCACTATGGATGGCGAAGACTTCCCGTCCCCTGTGAATTCAGATGCAGTTAAAAAATACTTCGCATAAATGACCCGCTGGACATAAAAACAGAATGTAAGTCCAGGCAAAAATAGGGCATCCCGGCGAGTCAAAAACAGAATAAGAGACTCGGGAAAAAATAAGGGAAAATAAACAAAAAAATGTACACCTGCTGAGTTGAAAAGCCGCATTGGACAACTCAGGCAAAAATGGGTATCCCGATGGATTGAAAACCCGAAAGGGCGATCCATGCAAAATAAGGGAATAAGCGAACAACTGCATTCTGAATTCGTCTGTATCACTTACAACTTGGTAAGCTTCGAAAGGATCAAGCTTCTTTCAGAATCAGCCTTCTTCCGAAAGCAAGACGAGAAGAACGTCAAAAGTCATACGAGTCATGGCAAAAGGTAAGCTCCTTGAAGCGTCATCAACATTGCCAATACCTTTTATTTCTCAATTTGTAACAATCTCCTCATTTCAGGGATCTGTTCCTTTGACTGTATCTTGCCAATTCAGGGCACATAAATTAATAAAACCAGATTTTCAGTCATGTTTCGCCTCGTACATTTTATTTTTGTTTGCAAAATGTCCGATGTATTTAAGATACTGATTACATAAATACAGATGCTTCTCTTCTAAAAATACGTGCTTACGGGAAATATACTGACTCCCAGGTGTGTCTAAACTCCTATGACGGAATCTGGTAAGGGATACCTCGGGATTACTTGTGCGTTTCTCTGACTTTTCAGGATTGCAGGTACTCAAAGCACAACATGGGGGATGAAAGCTCCATCCCAGCAAGCTGGCAAATCATTATCTACTCAGTCTATCTCCCAATTAGCACCGGAGATGGTTTTCCCCCAGCTGAGTTGTCAAGTATCATCCTCAGCAGGACCCCTACAGGAATCTCCAGGAAGACCTTCCCATGGTCTTTTTTCTTCCCCAGTCGAGTTGCCATTCATTATTCCTCCTCAGCCAAGTGCAAAAGCCAGGGAACCATCTCCCCACAGAGCTTCTATCCAGAAGAGTGACACCTGAAGATCTCACAACAGAGTAAAGAAAGCTTCTACAAACCCCGGCTGGGTACTTCATTACAAGGATGGGTCTATCAGTGACCTATTCCCCAAGCAGATACATCTTGTCAGATCTACCAATGATCTCATCCCCAGCTGGGATGTCCACTTCAAGCAGATCAGCCAGAGATCTTCTCAGCAACAGGATCTGAATCCCAGATGGTTACCCTTTGCATAATCATAGCATTCACATCATATTCTCCCCACAGAGCGTAGCATTCCATCTAATACGGAGCATTACGGCAAAAATCAAACATATTGCATAATCATATGCCATGTTCTGAATCAAACACTTGTGAATACTGACAATCCATCAACGATATACAGAAAACTCCCCAGATTCCCTGGCAGAGAGCCAAGGCACTTTCCCTAAAGATACAGATGCTTCCTGACACCCGGCCGTGTCATATCCCCAGCGGAGAGCTAAAGCTAAAGCAATGGCCTTACACTCACAAATGCCAGATACACACTCCTTTTGGGCACCCGTCCGTGTCATCATTCCCCAGTAAAGTCGCCCGAACTTTCTGTACAAATAAACCACTTATATATTACAGATGCTTCTTAACACCCGTCCATGTCATATCCCAGTAGAAAGCCAAAGCGTCCTCTTTTGCACTCACAGATACCTCTTTATACAAATTCCCTGACACCCGTCCGTGTCGCTTTCTCCAGCACAGTCGCCTAAACATTTTTGCAAACCATATACTTGTTTATATTACACCTTTCTCTTTCGACACTCGTCCGTGTCACCCTCCTCAGCAAGTTAAACACTCCTGAACACCACTCATACTTATTACTCCTGTTTCACTCATGTAGATACTCGTCCGTATCTTATATACACCACTCATACCTCTGCAGATTCAACACTCGTCCGTGTTCTTTGTTAACCAGTTGATACTCGTCCGTATCATCATCTCAGAACATGCGTCAAGCGTTTGTTTCTACCTGATACTCGTCCGTATCAAATGTCTTAGGGATGCTCGTCCGCATCTTTAATCCATACACGTGTCAAACACTCATGTCTTCTTGAATTTAGACACTCGTCTGTGTCTACTATTCCCCAGAAGAGTCCCCTCAAAATCAACACTCATCCATGTTCCTTGTTAACCAGTTGATACTCGTCCGTATCATAATCTCTGAACACGTGTCAGTATTTGTTTCTACCTGATACTCGTCCGTATCACGGTCTTAGGGATGCTCGCCCGCATCTTTAATCTATACACAACGTCAAAACACTTATACCTTTTATTTCTTGGATGTAAACACTCGTCCGTGTTTACTATTCCCCAGTAGGTCGCCAGCAAAGCAAAATTTTTTTTCTATCTGACATTCGTCCTATGTCATGATAAACCCTGAGAGCAGCCGTACCCTGCTAGGTGATCGTCCTTCACCTCTTGATGATCGTCCTTCATCATGCTCATCCGATGGTCGTCCCCATCGTTGATCTTTTCTATCTAACATTCGTCCTATGTCATGATAAACCCTGAGAGCAGCCGTACCCTGCTAGGTGATCGTCCTTCACCTCTTGATGATCGTCCTTCATCATGCTCATCCGATGGCCGTCCCCATCGTTGATCTTTTCTATCCGACATTCGTCCTATGTCGTGATATTTAGCAGTCGTCCCCTGCTAGGTGATCGTCCTTCACCTTTTGATGATCGTCCTTCATCATTTTATCCGATGGCCGTCCCCATCGTTGATCTTGTTATCTGACATTCGTCCTATGTCATGGTAAACCTTGAGAGCAGCCGTCCCCTACTAGGTGATCGTCCTTCACCTCCTGATGATCGCCCTTCATCATGCTCATCCGATGGTCGTCCCCATCGTCGACCTTTTATCCGGCATTCGTCCTATGTCGCGATACTTTCGGCAGCCGTACCCTGCCAGGTGATCGTCCTTCACCTTAGATGACCGTCCCTCATCTTATCCCCAACAGAGCAGCCGTCCCCTGCTAGGTGATCGTCTTTCACCTTTGATGACCGTCCCTCATCATTATTTCATTTATTCTTTAACCCGATGGCCGTCCCCGTCGTGGTCCCTTTTCCTTTTCCTGGTGATCGTCCTTCACCTTTGATGACCGTCCCTCATCATTATTTCATTTATTCTTTAACCCGATGGCCGTCCCCGTCGTGGTCCCTTTTCCTTTTTTCTGATGATCGTCTTTCATCAGTTTAGCCCGATGGTCGTCCCCATCGTTGTTTGCATTACTTTATGAACCTGATGACCGTACCTCATCATTTACCTCTAATCCCCAGAGAGCCTTATATCCCCAGCATGTCGGCCGTCCCCGTCATTGCTTTATTTCCCGCATTTTTCCCAGCATGTCGGCCGTCCCCGTCATTGCTTTATTTCCCGCATTTCCCCCAGCATGTCGGTCGTCCCTGTCATTGCTCTTTCCCCAGCAGTCGTCCTCTGCTCGATGGTCGTCCTCCGTCGCCCGCACTTTATGATATACTTTATTTTCTTTTACAATCTATATCCCTTTTCTTCTTCATTCTGTGAGTGCAAATTTTGGACTGTCTTTGGTATTCAACCACAAGTTATCTTGTTTGCCTGTTAAGCCGTTGCTTACATCCTGCACAGCTAACTCATGTTTGAATAGGGGCAGCTGTAAACACCCCAAATTTGCCCTCACTCATTCATACCATGGCTTGGGGTCTTTTCATATTCATAAGTTCAATCATAGCATCTCATATTGCATTTTTGGGGTTTGTGATCTGAGCAATCCAAGAGCCATTTGAGCCACTCCAAAGGTCATAAATCACTTCAAAGGTGTCCATGTATGTTCAAGCATCATATTGCATCCCCACAAAGTCAAAGAAATCAAAGAATCACAAGAACTGAGATAGGCATGGAAGCAGAGCCAGGTTTAACTGCATAGATGACCTAGAATTAGGGTTTTGGTTTCAAAGGCCATAACTCCAAATTGTTTGGTCATTCTTGTTTCTATTGGTCTCTATATGGTATAGGGATCATGCATATCAATTTTCATGAAAATATTCCATGGGGAAGTCGTCTGATCAAGAGTTGACTTTTTGAGCAAGTCAGTGCAAAATCAGGGCATCTGAGGCTCCCAATGACACAACCAAGGGGTGTTCTTCATCATTTTGATTATGTATGATCTTTATTTTATCATAGAAGATGTGGGAAGTTCACAAAATTGAATTATTTCAAGCCATTTGCAAAGTTGACTTTTTGGGAAAATGACTTGTAATGGAAAATTGCCATTTTGGGAAACTTTTTCAACCCTTATTTTTTGATTCAAAAATGCTTCAAATGGGAAAACTTTGGTCATGAGAGTTGTAGAATGGATCATTCCCTTTCCAAAAATTATAAGAACTCATTCTAATTCATTTTGGATCAAAAGTTATGGCTTGTCAAAGTTGGGACAAATCACATAATTTCAAGTTATGCACCAAAGAGGGAAACTTGCAAATTCTTGTACCAAGGCAATTTGTGACTTCTAATTGATGTCCAACCTTTACACAAACATCATACATGACTTAAACTTCAGATTGGCCCAAGAATTTCTTAAGTCCCATGCCTTAAACTTCAAGAATTACAAAAGGGACCAAAGTTGGACAAAATTGCAAAATGATCCATAACCCTTCATCCACTTGAGCCAGCTCACAAAATCTGATTTCATGACACTCCTTGATCCTTGCTGCGCATAGCCATGCCCCTATCTCAGCCTGCCACTTGCCCATACCTCCAAGTACAACTCTCTTGACTTTTTGCAACTTGAGCCATACCAATCACAACAGTCCACACCAACTCCTCTGACCTCTCTAGTTGTGATAAGTGGACCAAAGCCAACATAACACACCACACACACAAGCCTGAATCAGATCATAAGCCATAGTTCCAAGTTTATGCCTCATATGCAAAACCATTCGAAACACACAGCACAAGCATAAAACACACAAACAAACTTCACAAAACATCTCAGCACACTCTCCTGATCATTTCCCTGCCCTCACTTTGCCCTGAAACCTCCTCAATCAGAAACACGATCCTCACCCCTCACTGAACAGAACTTCTGCAAACTCACAAACCAACCATTATAAACTCCAACCAAGCTTCATAACTTCATCAGGGGGACCATTGGGATCATTTTGAGGCAAAGAGGCAAGCAGAAAGTCCCTGTTTCGAAAGCTCAATCTCAGGTATCACCAAGAACAATTTTTCCAGAAATTGTATTTTTTGTTATAAAGTTGTTCTCCATGCTTCACTGATCATGCTGCTCTTTTTATTTTCGAAAATAGTTGAGAAATGAACATGTTATGACTCTCTGAAACTTTGTCCAGTTTTCTTTTTTCCTTCGATTCTCCATGTATGCTTGTTATAAATCATGTTTGGATGATGGTTTGAGTTCGTTTTGAGTGGGGGATCATTTCTAGATAGTTAATTTGGGGTGGGGTGGCTTGTAGAGAGAGTTGGGGATTTGGTCTCGCCGGAGAAGATGACCGGAACACTGTTCCGGTCATCTGAAAGTCATTAGGGTTCAGGTTAGGGCTTTAATCATAATTAAGGAAATTTGAATTCTGGCCGTCCAGATGCGTGCATAGTCAATTCCCGCGCGTCCCAGTTTGAATCCTGGCCCCTAGATCCGCTGACTTTCCTATTTTCTCATTAAATTCATTTTATTTTTATTTGTTTCATATTTATTTTGCACGAATTAATTAAAATAGCAAAAAATGTTTAAAAATTCTGAAAATTTTTATCAAAGCTTTAATTAATTTTCAGAACCCAAAAATATTTTTATTTTTACTTTTTGCATTAAAAATTATTTTTAAATCATTTAAAAGTTTATTTTTAATTAATTAATGAAAATTAATTAATCAAAAATACTTTTAGGTATTTAAAAATCACAAAAAAATTCATGTAACCTTTAAAAACATTTAGAAACATTGTCCAACTCTCAAACCAAATTTCTTTTTTGATCTTGATGCCTTTTGATAATTTTCTTTGGAATTAATCCCATTTTTAGGCATTATTTTGCTTCAAACTTCAAAAATTCATTTCTGCCTAACCATTGAGAGTTGGACAATGATTCTTTCTGCATTGCATCTTGCATAACATGTAGTTTATAGGATTAAATTGGCATGAATTGATCTTGCATTTTCAATTTGTTTGGCAATTTTCTTGACAAGGTACCTTAAAACCCTAACAATCTTAGGAAATTCATATCTCTCACTAGGTTAAGAGTTAGATCTCCTCCTTTGGGCAGTGAGTTTGTATAGGTTTAGGGTTCCTTTGATTGCATCTTCAAATTTTTATCATGTCATTTGCTTCTGGTTTTGGATTTTTGCTTTGTATGTTGCATATAACCCTAATTCATGCCTTCCTTTGCATCCATCTTCCATTTGCCTGCATACCATGACCTGCCATGACATTTTGTGCATCCATTTGATTCATAATACATCTTACGACATATTAGAATCATGTATGATCATTGCATCTTTCATTTTCCATGTTGTATGTCCATTACATTTCATAACATTTCATGAACATCCATGGTTCAAAGCATGCTTCTCTTGCATCCATATGTTTGTATGATCATTCTAATGCCTTGCCTCATGTTTGCATCATCTCTTAGCATCATTAACATCATATTCATGCTTCTGGTTTTGGTTTGCATCATCACATTTCATCTCATTTGCATTGCATTTCATTTCTTTTGCTAACTTTTCAGGTGGTAAGTTGTTTTGAGAAGTGGATTTGCCTTCACTTCTCACAATTTCTTTTCATCTCTCTTATGCATCATTGCTGCATTTTTGTATGTGTATTGGATTGAGCTTGCTCATTCTTGTTCATCTCACTTTCTTTTTCAAGCAACTTGACTTCTTAAGTGAAGCAAGTTGTTTTGCTTCTCTTTGCTCCTTTCATCTGTGTCTCTCCTTGGTGGTTCTTTGAAGATCTTTCTCTTAAACCTCACAAACCCTAGGACTTCCAAGCATGATAACATTTTAGGATTATTTAGTACCCCACTTAGCTTTTACCTTTGTGTCTCTTTGAGTCTTCTCTTCTCATCTCATAATCAGGGACTAAACCCTAAAGGCTTTAAGGCTTTGTGATTAAGCTTATGCCTGCATCCTTCTATTAGGATGGAGTGTATAACTTTAATCCTAAGTGTTGAACCCTTAATGTGTTTAAATCCTTTAATAAATTCACATAATAATCATCAAGACATCAAGCTTGTAACTTGGGCCTTGCATTAGGGTTCTAATTCTTCCTTAACTGGTTAAGAAGGACTAACCCTAGTGTTAATGGACAAGTCACCCTCAAGTTGTCTTACAAATCATAAAAATCACTTCTTTATCATACCATTAACTAAAATCAATCTAATAAAGGTTTTGTTTTGTCATGAGATTAATCCCTAATCATGGATTAAGTTGAGGAGTCTTCCTCAGGTTAAACATTCTCATCTATTATCCTTCTATTAGGATGGTGTAATGAGTCTGTTTAATCCCTGATTATGGCTTAACCTCATTACTTAACACTAAACAAAAACAACAAAAACATCTAAATAATCACAAATAGGTTAATGATCTTAATCCTACACCATGGTGATTAAGTGTGAGATGCTAACTTCACACTTAAGGTATTCTCATTACCCCTAATCAGAGGGAGGATGTGATGAGTTTACTAACCCATTGGTTTAGGCTTAAGCTCATTAACTTATGACAAATTTCCAAAAGCAATAAAAGACTGAAAATACAAAAACAAACAATAATCGTCTCCTCCGGGATTCTTTTCTCATCATCTTCACTCACAAACGAGAACTCGCTTCTTCCGTCTAATGCAGGACAGTTAGCACCTGAGCCAGACAGGTCATACACTTGAGCATAGGCAAGTAAGCAGTTCATCAGTCAATTTATCTTTCAGTCTCTTTGGGTCGAACTACGGTGTTCTGACTTCCTCACTGCACGAGAGGATACGTAGGCATAACTTAACAGTTATCGAACAAAAGTCTCTGTATATTCCCCCTCCTTCCTGTATCATTCTTCAAGCCTCATAGTCTTGAGCACTTCACTTATGTCCTTACACTGACACTGTACATATTACACTTCACTTTCTTTTACACTGACACTTGCATTCTTTTCCAGCTTTGATACACAAATTGCACTGACACTACCCCTTTAAAAACACAAATCTTTTAAGCGTGGATCCCGTCGAGTACGGCGGACAATCTGGGTGCTAATACCTTCCTAGGTTGTAACCAACCCCCTTTCTCAGTCTCTCTGGTTCGCAACCGTCTTATCCATATCTTTTCCTAGGTCTATGTAGCATTACCTTTCCTCCGGGATAAAAATGCCTAGCTGGCGACTCTTGTCTTTCTGAGTTCACTTCTGTGTGTTCTCCTCATTCTTTTCGCTGACCGTTCGCGCTTGTACCGGGATGCAAATCTTTGGGAGCGACAAACATGAAAGTTTTAGAGTATGGTCTCCCATTTTTAAAAAGTACAAGTACAATTTTATAGCCTTCATGGATCAAAAGATATGGCCAATCGAAATTCATCCATTTTTAGGGTTTTATCCCATTTCCAAGATTACACCATTTGCAAAAACTCATTTAACTCATTTTGAAGCTGACCTATGGGAAAATTAAGATCATAATATCACAAGGCATGACATAAGAAGCATTTGGCTCAAGAGAAACAAGAGAATTCGTGCATGAATTAAAAGATATTTCACAAGTGCATTTTTTGCAAAATCATGAGGAAAGCATGATCCACTTGAACCCAATGGCCAGGATTGATTCAGAGATGAATTTAGGGTGAGATGGAATCAAGTTGTGCACTAGAATAAAGGAATGCACGTGGGAATGGATCCATGCGAGGTTTCATGCAAATTTGCATAAACATCCCTATGACACTTTCCTTGCCACATTTGATTTGCAAACCATAATCAGTGAAATATGGACATGATATAAAAGCCAAGCATGCACTGAATTTGACCTAGCTCTCTCTTATTATCCCACACTCCATTTTCTTGCATAGCTGCATTTTGCTTCGATTTACTTCACACAGCCACACATTTCTAAAACCAAACATAGATCTTTGATCCATGAGCTCTGCTGATCATGAATCCACCATCACTTTGAATTTTTAAGCAAGTTCCATATTGTCACTCCCGCCAAATGACACAAGGTCAAATAGGGTATAGACGCAAACGGTCGGCGAAAGGAGAGAACATGAAGATGAACTAAAAAGAGTCGCCAGCTAGGCATTTTTATCCCGAAGGAAAGGTAATGCTGCATAAACCTAAGAAAAGATGGATAAGACGGTTGCAAACCAGAGAAACTGAGAAAGGGGGTTGGTTACAACCTGGGAAGGTATTAGCACTCAGATTGTCCGCCGTACTCGACGGGATCCACGCTTGAAAGATTTGTGTTTAAAGGGGTAGTGTCAGTGCTATTCTGTGTGCAAAAAAGCTGGAAAAGAATGCAAGTGTCAGTGCAAAAGAAATGTGAAGTGAGATAAAGGAGTGTCAGTGAAAGAAAGGAGTATGAAGCTCAAGACCATGAAGCTCAAAGAATAATGCTGGAAGAGGGGAATATACAGAGACTTTTGATCGATAACTGTCAAAGAGAATGAAAGATAAATTGACTTGTGAACCGCTTGCTTGTATATGCTCAAGTGTATGACCTGTCTGGCTCAGGTGCAAACTGTCTTGCATTAGACGGAAGAAGCGAGTTCTCGTTTGTGAGTGAATGAGGTGAGAAAAGAATCCCGAAGGAGACGATTATTGTTTGTTCTTGATGTTTTCAGTCTTTTATTGCTTTTTGTGTTTGTCATAAGAAAATGAGCTTAAACCTAAGCCAAGGGTTAGTAAACTCATCACATCTTCCCTCTGATTAGGGTTAATGAGAATACCTTAAGTATGAAGTAAGCACCTCACACTTAATCACCATGATGTAGGATTAAGATCATTAACCTACTTTTAATTATTTAGATGTTTTTGGAGTTTTTGTTTAGTGTTAAGTAATGAGTTTAAGCCATAATCAAGGATTTAATGGACCCATTACACCATCCTAATAGAAGGATAACAGATGAGAACATTTAAGCTGAGGAAGGCTCCTCAACTTAATCCATGATTAGGGATTAACCTCATGACAAAACAAAACCTTTATTAGAGTGAATTTTAGTTAATGGTGAGATTAAGAAATGGATTTTATGGTTTGTAAGACAACTTGAGGGGGACTTGTCCATTAACACTAGGGTTAGTCCTTCTTAACCAATTAAGGAAGAATTAGAACCCTAATGCAAGGCCCAAGTTACAAGTTTGATGTCTTAGTGATTATTAGATGAATTGATTAAAGGATTTAAACACATCAAGGGTTTAACACTTAGGATTAAGGTTATACACTCCATCCTAATATAAGAATACAGGCATAACCCTAATCACAAAGTCTTAAAACCTTTAAGGTTTAGTCCTTGATTAAGAGATGAGGAGAGAAGACTCAAAGATGATACAAAGGTAGAAACTAATGGGGGACTAATCAAACCCTAATTGTTATCATGCTTGGGTGTTCCTAGGGTTTATGGGGCTAGCAAGAAGATCTTCAAGAGAAAAAGCCACCAAGGAAGAAGCAGGATGAAAGGAAAGAGAAGCAGAAAGAAACAAGACAACTTGTTTCACTTAAGAAGACAAGTTGCTTGAAGAAGGAAAGTGAAGAAGGCATGAGTAAGCAAGCTCACTCTAATACAAAGATAAAATGCAGCAATGATGCATAAGAGAGATGAGAAGAGATTATGATAAGTGAAGGCAAATTCACTTCCCAAACACTTACCACCTGAAAAGTTAGCAAAAGGAAATGAAATGAAAATGAGATGAGATGACAAGATAAAAGTCAAAGTCAGAAGTACAATCCTGATACAAATGATGTTATGAGATGGTATGAGAGCATGTCAAGGGATGAGGATGATCATACAAAGGATGGGAATGCAAAGGAGACATGTAAGAAGCATGAAAGTTCATGAAAACTTATGAAATTCAATGGATGCATAACATGGCAAATGGATGATGCAATGATCAAACATGATTTCAATATGTCCTAAGGTGTCTTATATGTCATGTGGATGCACAAAATATCATGGCAAGCTCATGTATGCAAGCATATGAAGAATGAATGCAAATGAAGGCAAAGATTAGGGTTTATGTACAAGGTGCAATGCAAAATTCAAAATCAGAAGCAAAACATGAGATAAAAAATTAAAAATGGAATCAAAGGGACCCTAAACCTATACAAGTTCAGTGCCCAAAGGGGAAGGTCAGAAGCTAAACCCTAAAGGACTTATGATTTTTCTAAGTTTCTAAGGTTTTAAGGGTGATCCTAAAGGGAAAATGCCAAAAAAATTGAAAATGCATTATAAAAATGAAACAAAAATGTTTTTAGATGCTTGAAAGGATACTTAACACAATGCAAAAAGAACCATTCACAAACTCAACTTGGATCAAAATTTATGAATTTTTGAAGTTAGGGTTAAAAATATTCAAATTAAAGAACCCAAATTCAAATGAAAATTATCAAAGTGTGATCAAAACCAAAAAGAAATTTGCTTTGTGAGTTTGTAAAAGTTTGTAAATGTTTTAAAATACTCTTTGAATTATTTTGTGATTTTAAATACCTAAATGTATTTTTAATTAATTAATTTCCATTAACTAATTAAAAATAAACATTTAAATGATTTACAAATAATTTCTAATGCAAAAAATAAAATAAAAATTATTTTCAGAATGAGAGAAATATTTAAAGTCATGATGCAAAAAATAAAAATTTTTGAAAGTGTTTTGCTATTTTAAATAAAATGCACAAGAAAAATGCAAGAAAATGAAATAAAATTAATTTAAATGGAAAAGTAAACAGATCCTGAGGCCAGGATTTGAAGTTGGGAGGAAAAGGTTGACTGGCGCGTGTTTTAAGGGTTGGGATTTGTCCTAAGCTAATTAACCTAATTAATTAATTTAATGATGGATTAGGGTTTAATCAAGCAATATGGAACGTCCATACGCGCGACAAACACAAGATCTAAAGGTCATTATTCAAACTCAGCCTAATTACAGGATTAGGGCATAACTACTTTCAGGTGACCGGAACAGTGTTCCTAAACCTAAACCCCCAATCAAAACTCATTTATTTCCCATTGTGAACAAGATTCGAACCAAAACGTGAAAACGGGCAAAAATTTCAGAACTTGCATACATGGTGGTTTCTCAACCATTTCCAATAATAATCATATCCCCATGATCAGGGGAGCACAAAGAATCATACAAGAACTTAAAAACAAGCTTCTGGGAAAAACGTTCATGAGCTATACCTGAGATTGAACCTTCTGATTCTAGGATTTCTGGCTTTTCCTTTGATGCAAGTCCACTTCTATGAACCTCCTGATGATGAAATGAAGCTTAGAAAACCTTGGGGGTGGCTGGCTTTGAAGTTTCAGTTCTGTTGTAGCAGGTTTTGAGGTATTGATATGTGGTGTTTCAGGCTGTTTTGGTGGTTGATTATTGTTCCTTGGATGATATGTGACTAATTGGTGAAGTTTCGAAGAGGTGAAGTTTGATGGCTGTGGAAGAAGTTTCGAAGAGGTGATGTTTTGGCCAATTTTGGTGTATCCTGATTTGTGGGAGGATGCTGGCTTGTGTGTGTGTATGTTTCAAGTCCTTGAGGTCCACATAACATGTTCTGATTGGGCAGAGAGTTGTTGTGGAGCAGTTTGATTGGCATGGGCAAAGATGCAAAAAGTCAAGATTTTGTGTACCATAGGTATGGATCGGGTCAGAGGAGATCTTAGGGCTTGTCCTGCTTTAGCTTGAGTCAAGGAAGGCCTTTGGATTAGGTTTTGTGAGCTGGATGGTCCTGATCAAGAGTTTCCAATGTTCTTGCATATTTCCCTCTTTGGAGTTTCTTGTGAATCAAGGCAAGGAAACTTATGAGTTCTTGGCCAATTTGCAGCAAAATGGATCATATGAAGTTGTTATGATGCATTGAGATCAATTAGCAATCAAACCAATCATTAAAAGTTATTCTTGCAGAAAGTTCCTTTCTTGAAAATTTATGAAAAATTCCTTATGGTAGCTTGTGATTCAAGGCATGAAACTTGAGAATTCTTTGGGCAATTATGAGTTTTAGGTCATGTATGATGTTTGTGTAATGGTTAGAAGTCAATTAGAGGTTACATTTTGCCTTGGTATGAGTTTTTGCAAGTTTCCCTCTTTGGTACATAAGTGAAATTTAGTGATTTTTCCCAACTTTGCAAAGCCATAACTTGAGTTCTATGATGAATTAGATCAAGTTCTTGTACTTTTTGAAAAGGGAATGATCCAATCTACAACTTTCATGACCTAGAATTTTTCATTTGAAGCATTCTTGAATCAAAAAGAGGAGGTTGAAAAACTTTCCTAAAATGGCAAGTTTGCATTACAAGTCACTTTCCCAAAATGGAAACTTTGCAAATGGCTTGAAATTCTTCAATTTTGTGAACTTCTAACTTCTTCTAAGATCAAATAAAGATCATATAAACCCAAAATGATGGAGAAGACCCTTTGGTTGGATGATTGGGGGCCTCAGATGCCCTGATTTTGCACTGACTTGCTCAAGAAGTCATCTATTGATCAGATGCCTTCCCCATTGAATTTCCTCATGAAAATTGGTATGTATGATCCTTATAACATATAGAGACTAATAGAAACAAGAATGACCAAAAAATTTGTAGTTATCACCTCTGAAACCAAAACCCTAATTTTAGGTCATCTATGCAGTTAAGCTTGGCTCTGCTTCCATGCCTTTCTCAGTTCTTGTGATTTTCTGACTTTCTTGATCTTGGGAGGATATAATATGATGCTTGAACATACATGGACCCTCTTGAGATGATTGAAGACCTTTGGAGTTGCTCAGATGACCCTTGGTTTGCTCAGATCACAAACCCTAGATGCAGATGAATTTGAACCAATGCAGTGAAGCAAAAATGCAACATGATATGATATGATTGAATCAATGCAAATGAAAAGATCACAAGCCATGGTGTGAACTTAGTGAGGGAAAATTTGGGGTGCTTACAGCTGCCCCTATTCAAGCATGAGTTAGCTGTGCAGGATGTAAGCGACAGCTTAACAGGCAAACAAGATAACTTGTGGTTGAATACCAAAGACAGTTCAAAATTTGCACTCACTAGATGAAGAAGAAAAGGGATATAGATTGTAAAAGGAAGTAAAGTATGATTATAAAGTGCGGGCGATGGAGGACGATCATCGAACAGAGAACGACTGTTGGGGATAAAGCAATGACGGGGACGGCCGACATGCTGGGGTGATGGAGGTGTCATGATGGGGACGACCATCAGGTTATAAAGTAAAGGGTAAACAAAGATGGGGTACGGCCACCGGGTTAATGAAATCAAAGGTGAAGGACGATCATCTAGCAGGGGGCGGCTGCTCTGTTGGGGATAAGGATGAGGGACGACCATCTAAGGTGAAGGACGATCACCTGGCAAGGTACGGTTGCCAAAAGTATCACGACATAGGACGAATGCTGGATAGAAAAGGTCGACGATGGGGACGGCCATCGGATAAGCATGATGAAGGAAGATCATCAAGAGGTGAAGGACGATCACCTAGCAGGGTACGACTGCTCTTGGGGTACATCATGGCATAGGACGAATGTCGGATAACAAGATCAACGATGGGGACGGCCATCGGATAATAATGATGAAGGACGATCATCAAGAGGTGAAGGACGATTACCTAGCAGGGTATGGCTGCTAAAATATCACGACATAAGACGAATGTCGGATAGGAAAGGGTTCCAATAATGGAGACTCTGCTGGGGGATGATGAAGGACGATCACCTGGCAGGGTACGGCTTCCGGAAGTATCATGACATAGGACGAATGTCAGATAGAAAGGAAATAATTTATTGGGATTTGCTGGGGACTCTTCTGGGGAATGGTAGACACAAACGAGTGTCTGAATTCAAGAAAGAAAGGGTATAAGTGTTTGAAACTGTGTATAGATTAAAGATGTGGATGAGCATCCTTAAGACGAGTATCGGTAGAAACAAACGCTGACGCATGTTCAGAGATGATGGTACGGACGAGTACCAACTGGTTAACAAAGAACACGGACAAATGTTGAATCTGGGAAAAGGTAAGTGGTGTATACAAGATACGGACGAGCATCTGTATGAGTAAAGTATGTGTGAGTGAGACACAGACGAGTGTTCAACTTTCTTGGGAGAGCATGATACAGATGAGTATCATAAGAGGAAGTGTATGGACTTATAAATGTAAGAGATATTCTGACGCTCTATGGGGATAAGATGACAGGGACGGGTGTCGGAAGAAGTGTGTTATAAACGAGTGTTTGATTTATAATAAGTGTTTCGGTAACCATGCTGGGGAGTGGTGACACGGATGAGTGTCCAAAAGGTGTATGGATATCTGTTTGTGGTTTATATTTGCAGGGGAGTGATACGACACGGACGAGTATTGGAAAAAGTATCTATTAATATGTATTAGTGAGTGGAAAGGGGAGGCTTTGGCTTTCTGTTGTGACTGTGGGTCTTTGTATATATATATTGCTGATGGTATAGACAGGTGTTTGATTCAAAACATGGATTATGATTATGCAGTATGTTTGATTTTTGCTGTAATTCTCCGTATTATACGGAATGCTATGCTCTGAGGGGAAATATGATGCGAATGCTATGATTCTGCAAAAGATACCGATCCGGGATTCGGATCCCATTGCTGTGAAGATCTCTAGTCGATCTGCTTTGAAAGAATATCCCAGCTGGGGATGAGATTATTGGTAGATCTGATATATAGCTTTGCTTGGGAAAAATAGGTCACTGATAGACCTATCTTGGTAATGAGGGACCCAGCCGGGGTCTGCAAAAGCGTCTGTCACATTGTTGTGCAGGAAATCCAGACATGGCTCTTCTGGTAGAGGCTGGAGCTCTGCGGGGAGACGGTTCCATGTCTAACACTTGGCTGGGGAGGAATGATCATTGAACAACCTTCCTAGTGATTTTTGTGGGGATCCTGCTGAGGATGACGAACTCAGTTGGGGAAATGAGCCCCTTCTGATGTTGCTTTAGAGAAAGTGTTGGAGAAGTAGTGTCCAGCAAATCCGATGGGGAGAGAGCACCTCTGATGTTGTTCGGAAGACGTGTTGAGGAAATAATGATTTGACAATTTGCTGGGGAGAGGCTTTCATGCCCCATGTTGCACTTTGAATACCTGCAATCCTGTTATGACAAAGAAACGTACAAGTATCCCGAGGTATCCCTTACTGGATTCCATCATAGGAGTTTAGACACTCCCGGGAGCAAATCTATTTCCTGTAAGTTATGTAATTTAGAAAAGACGCATTTGTATTTATGCAATCAATATTATAAGAACATCGGACATTTTTTGCAAATGAAAATAAAATGTACGAGAAGAAATGTGACTGAAAATCTGATTTTATTAATTTGTGTGCCCTGAATTGGCAAGATACAGTCAAAGAAACAAATCCCCTGAAATGAGGAGATTGTTACAAATTGAGAAACAAAAAGGTGCTGGCAATGTTGATGACGCTTCAATGAGCTTCCCTTTTGTTATGACTCATATGACATTGACGTTCTTCTCATCTTGCTTTTGAAGACGGTTGATTCTGACCAATGCTTTAACCTTTTGAAGGGATACAGACAAATTTAGGACGCAGTTGTTCGCTTATTCCCTTATTTTGCATGGATCGCCCTTTCGGGTTTTCGATCCACCATGATACCCATTTTTGCCTGAGCTGTCCAATCCGGCTTTTCAACTCAGCGGGTGTACATTTTTCTTTATTTTCCCTTATTTTTCCCCGAGTCTTTTATTCTGTTTTTGACTCGCCGGGATGCCCTATTTTTGCCTGGACTTGCATTCTGTTTTTATGTCCAGCGGGCCTTTTTATGCGAAGTATTTTTTAACTGCATCTGAATTCACAGGGGAAAATAAATCTTCACCATCCATAGTACTGAGCATCAGTGCTCCACCGGAGAAAACATTCTTTACTATGAATGGACCATCATAATTCGGAGTCCACTTGCCCCTGTGGTCTGTATGAGGAGGAAGGAGTCTTTTCAGCACAAGATCTCCTACTTGGTATTCCCGAAGCCTGACTTTCGGATCGAAGGCTTTCTTCATTCTCTTCTGATACAGTTGCCCATGACAGATTGCAGCTAACCTCTTCTCTTCGATCAGACTCAGTTGTTCGTACCGGGATTGGACCCATTCTGCTTCATTCAGTTTAACATCCATTAGTACCCGCAAGGAGGGTAATTCAACTTCAACAGGTAGGACTGTCTCCATACCATACACAAGCTGATACGGTGTTTCCCCAGTGGATGTTCTGATTGATGTACGGTACCCATGCAAGGCAAATGGTAGCATTTCATGCCAGTCTTTGTAGGTGACCACCATCTTCTGCACAATTTTCTTGATATTCTTGTTAGCCACCTCTACAACGCCATTCATCTTTGGCCTGTAAGGAGAAGAATTGTGATGTTGGATCTTGAAGTCCTGGCATAGTTCTGCCATCATTTTGTTGTTCAAGTTGGAACCATTATCAGTAATGATTCGCTCGGGTACTCCATACCGACAGATGATATCTCTCTTCAGGAATCGGGCTACCACTTGCCTGGTGACATTGGCATAGGAAGCTGCTTCAAACCACTTGGTAAAATAGTCGATGGAAACCAGGATGAATTTGTGGTCATTTGAAGCAGTCGGTTTGATCTTCCCAATCATATCAATGCCCCACATGGCAAAAGGCCAGGATGAAGACATCACATTCAAAGGATTCGGAGGCACATGCACTTTATCTGCATAAATCTGGCATTTATGGCATTTCCTGGCATAAGCACAATAGTCTGCATCCATTGTGATCCAGTAATAGCCTGATCTTAAAAAAAATTTAGCCATTGCATGCCCTCCAGCATGGGTACCAAAAGATCCTTCGTGCACCTCGTACATCAACAAGTCTGCTTCTGTCTTATCAACACATCTGAGAAGTACCATATCAAAGTTTCTTTTGTACAAGGAACCATCAGCATTCAGGAAGAAACTACCAGCCAGCCTTCTTAATGTCTTCTTGTCATTGGATGATGCCCCAGGTGGGTATGTTTGATCCTCCAAGAAGCACTTGATGTCATGGAACCAAGGCTTATCATCTTTAGTAAGGTCTGCTGAGAATACATATGCTGATCTATCAAGTCTAGATACTGAAATCTGAGGCACAAAGTTGGCAGCTTGAACTTTGATCATGGATGAAATGGTAGCCAGAGCATCTGCAAACTGATTTTCGTCTCGAGGGATATACTCAAGCTTGACTGTTGTGAAGAATGTAAGTAACCTCCTTGTATAGTCCCGGTAAGGTATCAGATGCTCCAGGTGAGTGTACCATTTGCCATTGGTTTGATTAATTACCAGAGCTGAATCTCCGAAAACTGTCAAAGTCTTGATCCTGAGGTCAATGGCTTCCTCAAGATCCATAATACAAGCTTTGCATTCAACTTCGTTGTTAGTGCAGTTAAAGGTGAGTTTTTCTGAGAAAGGCATGTGAACTACTTTAGGTGTAATGAGCACTGCACCAACAGCGCGACCATTCATATTAACAGCCCCATCAAACATCATAGTCCATTATTCTTCTGGGTCAGGCCCTTCAGTGTGAATAGGCTCTTCATGATCTTTTGCTTTTATGAACATGATGTCTTCATCAGGGAAGTCAAATCTCATAGGCTGGTAATCATCAATGGGTTGCTCAGCAAGGTAATCAGACAATACACTGCCCTTGATGGCTTTCTGAGATGTGTACTGGATGTCATATTCTGTGAGGATCATTTGCCATCTTGCAACCCGTCCAGTAAGCGCTGGCTTCTCAAATATGTACTTGACTGGGTCCATCTTTGATATCAATAAAGTAGTGTGGGTCAACATATACTGCCTTAGTCGGCGAGCAGCCCACGCTAAAGCACAGCAAGTTTTCTCGAGCAGTGAATAACGTTGTTCACAGTCGGTAAACGTTTTGCTTAGGTAGTATATTGCATACTCTTTTCGACCAGACTCGTCATGTTGGCCCAGCACACACCCCATTGACTCTTCTAATACTGTCAAGTACATTATCAGAGGTCTTCCTTCAACTGGAGGCATAAGAATTGGAGGCTCCTGTAAGTATTCTTTGATCTTGTCAAAAGCCCTTTGGCAGTCTTCATTCCACCTGACTGTTTGTTCTTTTCTTAACAACTTGAACAAGGGTTCACAGGTTGCTGTAAGGTGAGATATGAACCTTGAAATGTAGTTCAATCTACCTTGGAACCCTCGAACTTCTTTCTCAGTCTTTGGTGCAGGCATTTCTTGGATGGCTTTGACTTTATCAGGGTCAACTTCAATCCCTTTCTCACTTACAATGAATCCCAGCAGCTTATCGGATCGCACCACGAATGTACACTTGTTGGGGTTTAACTTCAATTGGTACTTCCTCAGACGCTTGAATAGCTTCAACAAATTCACCAGGTGGTCTTCTTCTGTGAGGGACTTGGCAATCATGTCATCCACATAACATTCAATTTCTTTATGGATCATGTCATGGAATAATGTTACCATAGCCCGTTGATAAGTGGCACCAGCGTTCTTCAGTCTGAATGGCATTACCTTATAACAGAATGTGCCCCAGGGTGTGATGAAAGTTGTCTTCTCCATGTCTTCAGGTGACATCTTGATCTGATTATATCCTGAAAATCCATCCATGAAGGACAACACCGAGAACTAAGCTGTATTGTCGACCATTACATCAATGTGAGGTAATGGGAAGTCATCTTTTGGGCTGGCTCTGTTCAGATCCCGGTAATCCACACATATTCTCACCTTACTATCCTTTTTAGGCACAGGTACAATGTTAGCGACCCACGGCGGGTAACTGGTTACAGCAAGGAAACCGGCGTCCCACTGTTTTTGTTCCTCTTCCTTTATCTTCATGGCCATATCCGGGAGAGTATGACGCAACTTCTGTTTTACTGGGGGACAAACTTCCTGTAGAGGCAGCTTGTGCATAACAATGTCGGTGTCCAATCCTGGCATATCCTGATAAGACCAAGCAAAAACATCCACATATTCCCGAAGCATGTCAATAAGTTGCTCGTTTACTGAATCTTGCAGACAGACCCCGATCTTAACTTCTTTCAGGTTTTCTTCTGTACCAAGATTAACCGTTTCAACCTCCTCCTAATGAGGAGTTATAACCTTCTCCTATTGTCTTAACAACCTGGCTAGTTCTTTAGGTAGCTCATAATCTTCTTCAACCCCTTCATCAGCTTGATTACTCGGATTGTCAAAGTCATACGAAGTCATAGCAGTGTTGTTGTCGGTGCAGTCTAGAGGGCGCTCTCTGCAAGGGTTTAGATTTGTTCATTTTAGTGATCAATTTTATCTTACTTAGAAAAAAAGAGAAAAATGAAGTTATTATTTTGAAAAACATTGCCATTTTATTTTTGTACAAAAAATGAAAAATGAAAAACAGTGAGCGGAAAAGAAAAAGACTCATTTGCAAAAGATGTCCTGATATTCATTAATTGATCGTTTGCACAAAATACAAGATGGCCCGATTACAAAATGAGCCCTAGCATCTTGGGCAAGATGCAGGACTTGATGCATGCTTAAAGACAGAAAATAGTAATTACTCTACAGGAGTAACTCTTATAATTTCCTGGGAAGACCAGTTTGAGACTTGGTTCCCCGAGACCCTTGGACGTATCCAGTTTTCCAGGTTGCGTTCATCTTCTGACTCATCTTCCAAACTGTTCACAGCATCTGGGGTGAGCATCCCCCCACTGACAAACTTGGGCTTCGTTGCAGCCTCTGGTTGATCTCGTCGAGTTGGTCTGTAACCCAACCCGAATCGGTCTTCTTTCTTTTCAACTGGCAGCAGCTTGCCCGAGCCTTGGGTGGTACCCTCCTCAACAACCTTCCGAGCTTGTTGATATGATGTGATGGAAGTCCCAGACACAGCAGATGCTTCATTGATGTTAAGGGCCTCAAACCCTTGACTCATGGTCTCATGGATCTCCCCATCCATTTCTATGTACTTATACGTAGCCAGCTGGGTAACAAAGATGTCCTCCTCCCCACAGATGGTGATGATTTGGCCTTCCCACTCGAATTTTAACTTCTGGTGAAGGGTAGACGTAACAGCGCCAGCGGCATGGATCCAGGGTCTACCCAACAGACAGTTGTAGGCCGACTCTATCTCCATCACAAAGAAGGTAGTTTTGAAGGTCTGCGGGCCAATCAACACAGGCAGATCAATCTCTCCAAGCACTGATCTTTTAGAGCCATAAAATTCTCTCACCACCAAATTACTTGGGCGTAATGCCAATCCATCATACTCCAGCTTCACTAAGGCTTTCTTTGGTAGAACATTGAGTGACGACCCAGTGTCCACCAGTACATGAGACAGAACAACACCCTTGAATTCCAAGGTGATATGCAAAGCCTTGTTGTGGTTACGTCCCTCTGTTGTTAAGTCAACATTGGTAAAGCCCAGTCCATGACTGGTGTTGACATTTGCCACCACAGTTTCTAGCTGATTAACAGTAATCTCCTCCGGCACGTATGCTGCGTGCAGGACTTTCAACAATGCATTCCTGTGAGCTTCGGAACACATCAACAGTGATAATATGGAGATTTTGGAGGGTGTTTGGTGAAGCTGGTCCACCACCTTGTAATCACTCATTTTTATGATTCTCATGAACTCGTCTACATCTTGTTCAAAAGATGTCTTCTGAGTCTCCTTGGCAGTAGGCTCTTCGGATACCACATTCTTTCCTTTTGCCTTAGCAGTAGCTTCTGCTTCAGCATTAGGTCTTTGTGTTTGTGAGGCAAAAAGGCGTCCACTTATGGTGAAGCCTCCGCCTCCCCCAACATTATCAATTTATGGTGAAGAGGTGTATGAATCCAAGGTGTATTGTCAGATTATCTTGCACAACAACCACTTGAGGACGACTATCAACCAATGAAGTTTGATTTCCCTGATGAGGACATCATGTACCTCAAGGCAGAAGATTGTGAGGAACCACTTCCAGAGGAGGGGCCAGACCCTGAATCCCAATGGAAGTTGATGTTTAATGGGGCAGTCAATATCAACGGACGCGAAGTTGGTGCTGTTCTTATCACTCCTAAAGGTGTTCACTTTCTCTTCGCTGCCAGAATTACTTTTGGTTGCACCTACAATGAAGCGGAATACAAGGCGTGCATAATGGGAATAGAGGAGGCTATTAATCTTCGGATTAAGACCCTCGATATATTCGGAGATTCGGCCCTCGTTATCAACCAGATTACCGGTAAGTGGTATACACATCAAGAACACTTAATTCCTTATAGGGATTATGCCAGAGACTGTTGACATTCTTCACAACGGTTAAGCTGCAGTATACACCACGAGATGAGAATCAATTCGCCGATGCATTGGCTACTCTTTCTTCGTCCATCAAAGTCTTGTGTTGGAACTATGTACCCAGGATTGACATTTCCAGGCTTGACACACCAGCTTATGCTTTCTCTGTAGACGCAATGTCTGATGAGAAACCTTGGTACTTTGATATCAAGCTTTTCCTGGAAAAACAAGAATACCCAGCTGGAGCATCATCCAACGACAAGAATACCATGAGACGTCTTGATGCTAGTTTTTTCCTGAATACAAATGGGATCTTGTATAAGAGGAATTTTGACATGGTCTTGCTCAGATGCGTGGATAGACACGAAGCAAGCCTGCTAATATAAGAAGTCCACGAGGGATATTTCGGTACTCATGCAGGAGGACATGCAATGGCTAAGAAGTTGCTGAGATCAGGATATTATTGGCTAACAATGGATGCAGACTGTTGTTCCTACGCTCGTAAATGCCACAAGTGCCAGATTTATGCAGACAAAGTGCATGTTCCTCCTAGCCCGCTCAATGTCATATCATATCCTTGGCCCTTTTCTATGTGGGGCATTGACATGATCGGGAAAATAGAGCCTACTGCTTCAAATGGTCATCGTTTTATTTTGGTGGCGATCGATTACTTCACTAAGTGGCTTGAAGCAGCATCTTATGCCAATGTCACTCATCAAGTGGTAGCTAGATTTTTGAAAAGAGACATTATTTGCAGATACGGAGTGCCCGAGCGAATCATTATTGATAATGGTTCCAATTTGAACAACAAGATGATGGCAGAACTGTGTCGGGACTTCCAGATTCAGCATCATAATTCTTCTCCTTACCGACCAAAGATGAATGGTGCGGTAGAGGCAGCAAATAAGAATATTAAGAAGATTGTACAAAAGATGGTTGTCACCTACAAGGATTGGCATGAGATGTTACCGTTTGCGCTGCATGGATACCGAACGTCAGTTAGGACATCAACTGGGGAAACTCCTTTCTCATTGGTGTATGGCATGGAAGCAGTCTTGCCTGTTGAGGTAGAAATTCCTTCATTGCGTGTGATGATGGATGTGAAGCTTGATGAGGTTGAGTGGGTACGTGCCCGATACAATCAGTTGTGCCTAATTGAGGAAAAGAGATTAGCGGCTATCTGTCATGGTCAGCTTTATCAGAGGAGAATGAAGCGAGCATTCGACCAACGAGTACATACTCGAAAGTATTAAGTAGGCGAGCTTGTGCTCAAGAGGATCATCCCTCCAGGTTCAGATCACAGGGGCAAGTGGACCCCAAACTACGAAGGCCCATTCATAGTAAAGAAAGTATTCTCAGGCCGAGCGCTGATGCTCACTACTATGGATGGAGAAGATTTCCAGTCTCTTGTTAACTCAGACATAGTTAAAAAATACTTCGCATAAAAAGACCCGCTGGACACAAAAACAGAATTAAAGTCCAGGCAAGAAAAGGGCATCCCGGCGAGCTAAAAACAAAATAAAAAGCTCGGGAAAAAGCCAGGGATAAAAAAAATGTACACCCGCTGAGTTGAAAAGCCACATCGGATAGCTCAGGCAAAAAAGGGTATCCCGGTGGATTGAAAACCCTAAAGGGCGATCCATGCAAAACAAGGGAATAAGCGAACAACTGCGATCCGGGTAATCTGAACCAAATCACCGTTTCACATAGTCTGGAAATATCAGAAGGGTAGGAATCAGTCCCTTTTTCTTCTTTAGAAAGCAAAGGCAAGAGCAGAAAGTCTTGAAGATATGTTGGTCATAGCAGGAAGGAAACTCATTGGAATGCCGTGTACATTGCCATTAGGATAGTTTCTTTTCTCAATTTTATGGTAGCTACCTCTTTCCAGGTGGTTGCTTCCTAATGTAAATCTTTGCCTACTCAGAGGTTCATCAATAAATGAATATTCAGTCAAAAATTGTGTTGTGTTTTGTGTATTTTGTTTGCAAAAATGTCCTGAGTTTTTGGCAAAAAAGAACATTGCATTATAAAACACAGCGATTTCCTAAAAATGACATTGCCAGGAAACATTTTAAAATTATCTTTGAGTGTCAGGTGACAATGGATGATCAGATCATACCATGCAAGTTCCTGGGGCACATGTGTGTATACTGTTATTGCAGGTTTTGCAGGATGATGTCATATCTCCCCAAGGCTAGTTGAAGTATTTTCATCCTCAAATGGATTATCTTTCCACAAGTGAAGTATTCTCAGCAGGCAGCTAAACACCTGATTTCCCCACAGAGTTCATGTTTGGGATTCACTCCTGTCATAGAAATATTCCCCAGAGATGTTGCCAATTTATTTTTGGCCAATGTGATAATACAGATCCCAACCAGAGTTAGGTATCAAAGCTTCTTGATCTGGTTCTCCCCTGCATAATTGTGATTCGTGTTGCCAATCAGGCCTTTGTTTGATGCTCGTATGCACTCCCCAAAACTCGTCGGTGTTTGATAGTTGCTTTTGCTCGTATGCATTCCCCAACACTCGTCAGTGTTTGATATTTGCTTTTTGCTCGTCTGCATTCCCCAACGCTCGTCTGTTTTTGTTATCTGTTTGAAGCTCGTTTGCATTTTTTGGATACTCGTCTATATCATCCCTCACACTCATCTATGATAGCTTATATCCATATGTGTTGATTTGATAATCACTATGGTACTCGTCTGTATTGCTGCTCCAAATGCTCGTGTGTGTTGGATTTCTTGTACTCGTCTGTATTGTTACTCCAAATGCTCGTCTGTATTGGGTTTCTGGTATTCGTCTGTACCAGTGGCTGATATTCGTCTGTATCATCGCCTGAAGCGCTCGTCATTATTTCTTAGATCATCGTCTGATATTCGTTTGTATCATTGACTTATGGCACTCGTCTGTGCTCTCTTGATGATCATCCAATACTCTTTTGTGTTGAAGAAGTTTGAAGTCCTTACGGTGGGATTAATCGTCAAAATGGTTACTGTTCCTGGCGTAACAAGTTATCCGAAGGAGGTTCGTCTGCCTCAGACACCACTTATCTACGCAAGGTTTGTGAAGAGGGTTCGTCATATCCTAATGTTGCACCTGGCGTAACAGGTTTATCCAAAGAAGGCTCGTTTGTCTTAGACCATATATCTATGAAGGATATATGAAGAGGGTTCATCTATCCTAGTTATGCATGTCTACCCCACAGACTTAAGTGCATCTCCGTTCCTGGCGTAACAGGTTTATTCGAAGGAGGTTTGTCTGTCTCAGATCATATGTTGCGGAATGAGGGCTCGTATGTCCAGTCCCTGGCGTAACAGGTTTGTTTGAAGAGGGCTCGTATGTCCAGTTCCTGGCATAACAGGTTTGCTTGAAGAAGACTCGTCTGTCTAAGTTTTTCTGTCTGAAGTAACAGTTCAGGAGGAGCTCGTCTGCTTTTCCCCCGCTTCAGTCGCCAAAGCGTCATTTGGTTGGGTGTATTTTCCATTGCTTGAATTCTCCAGCAGAGTGCAAATTTCAGGTCTTCTTGGTATTCAAGCACAATTTATCTTGAACGGTCGATAGCTCGTGCTATCGTCCTTTTCAGATTAACAGTTGCTTGAATATGGGCAGCTATAACACCTCAAATTTGCCCTCTTGTCTCTACCATTATCTTCATGTCATAATCATCATAATCATCATAAGCATGGCATATTTTTAGCATCTTTGCATAGAAAAATGAAGCATAACAGTCTCATGTTCTAGCATTGGGCATATGATCAATCAATGGTACATTTAAGGCCTTACAAGTCAAAGCAAGAAGTTAATGAAACTTGGACAAGTCTCACAAAGTGTTCTCAGGTCTTATACAAGCTCAAGATCTTCTACAACAGCCCAAGAGTTTGGGAGGTTATCAGATGATTCAAGGAAGGGCAAGCTCCTACATAAATGATCCTCAAATTAGGGTTTCTTGTCAGGCAAGGATTCTTTGTGACTTTGGCCATTTCATGTGGGAAAAGTCCTTCATATGATATGAGAGGGCTATAGATGAAATTTGGTGAGAAAATTCATTGAGGAAGGCAGTTATTTCATCAGTTGCTTGCATAAGAAGAAATTGGTCAAACTAATCATTTGAAAAGTCAACTGTGACAATTCAAGGGTTCCAATCCCATTTTTCAAGCCAAGGGATGTCCTTAAGGTCCTATAAGAGGTTTGGAAAAGTTTGAGATCAAGAATCAAGAGGGTTTTGGGGAACTTTCCATTTTTGGCATATGGCAAATAAAGGAAGTTACTATTTTTGGCAAGTTTTGCCCTAATTTTCAAACCATTCTTTCATGACCAAGATGACCTCAAATGAACTTCCATTGAACATGAAAGTTTTAGAGTATGGTCTCCCATTTTTAAAAAGTACAAGTACAATTTTATAGCCTTCATGGATCAAAAGATATGGCCAATCGAAATTCATCCATTTTTAGGGTTTTACCCCATTTCCAAGATTACACCATTTGCAAAAACTCATTTAACTCATTTTGAAGCTGACCTATGGGAAAATTAAGATCATAAAACAAGGCATGACATAAGAAGCATTTGGCTCAAGAGAAACAAGAGAATTCGTGCATGAATTAAAAGATATTTCACAAGTGCATTTTTGGCAAAATCATGAGGAAAGCATGATCCACTTGAACCCAATGGCCAGGATTGATTCAGAGATGAATTTAGGGTGAGATGGAATCAAGTTGTGCACTATAATAAAGGAATGCACGTGGGAATGGATCCATGCGAGGTTTCATGCAAATTTGCATAAAAATCCCTATGACACTTTCCTTGCCACATTTGATTCGCAAACCATAATCAGTGAAATATGGACATGATATAAAAGCCAAGCATGCACTGAATTTGACCTAGCTCTCTCTTACTATCCCACTCTCCATTTTCTTGCACAACTGTATTTTGCTTCAATTTGCTTCACACAGCCACACATTTCCAAAACCAAACATAGATCTTTGATCCTTGAGCTCTGCTGATCATGAATCCACAATCACTTTGAATTTTTAAGCAAGTTCCATACTGTCGCTCCCGCCAAATGACACAAGGTCAAATAGGGTACAAACACGAACGGTCGGCGAAAGGAGAGAACATGAAGATGAATTAAAAAGAGTCTCCAGCTAGGCATTTTTATCCCGAAGGAAAGGTAATGCTGCATAAACCTAAGAAAAGATGGATAAGACGGTTGCGAACCAGAGAAACTAAGAAAGGGGGTTGGTTACAACCTGGGAAGGTATTAGCACCCAGATTGTCCGCCGTACTCGACGGGATCCACGCTTGAAATATTTGTGTTTAAAGGGGTAGTGTCAGTGCTATTCTGTATGCAAAAAAGCTGGAAAAGAATGCAAGTGTCAGTGCAAAAGAAATGTGAAGTGAGATAAAGGAGTGTCAGTGCAAGAAAGGAGTATGAAGCTCAAGACCATGAAGCTCAAAGAATAATGCTGGAAGAGGGGAATATACATAAACTTTTGATCGATAACTGTTAAGTTATGCCTACGTATCCTCTCGTGCAATGAGGAAGTCAGAACACCGTAGTTCGACTCAAAGAGACTGAAAGATAAATTGACTTGTGAACCGCTTGCTTGTCTATGCTCAAGTGTATGACTTGTCTGGCTCAGGTGCAAACTGTCTTGCATTAAACGGGAGAAGCGAGTTCTCGTTTGTGAGTGAATGAGGTGAGAAAAGAATCCCGAAGGAGACGATTATTGTTTGTTCTTGATGTTTTCAGTCTTTTATTGCTTTTCGTGTTTGTCATAAGAAAATGAGCTTAAACCTAAGCCAAGGGTTAGTAAACTCATCACATCTTCCCTCTAATTAGGGGTAATGAGAATACCTTAAGTATGAAATAAGCACCTCACACTTAATCACCATGATGTAGGATTAAGATCATTAAACTACTTTTAATTATTTAGATGTTTTTGGAGTCTTTGTTTAGTGTTAAGTAATGAGTTTAAGCAATAATCAAGGATTTAATGGACCCATTACACCATCCTAATAGAAGGATAACAGATGAGAACATTTAAGTTGAGGAAGGCTCCTCAACTTAATCCATGATTAGGGATTAACCTCATGACAAAACAAAACCTTTATTAGAGTGGATTTTAGTTAATGGTGAGATTAAGAAATGGATTTTATGGTTTGTAAGACAACTTGAGGGGGACTTGTCCATTAACACTAGGGTTAGTCCTTCTTAACTAATTAAGGAAGAATTAGAACCCTAATACAAGGCCCAAGTTACAAGCTTGATTTCTTAGTGATTATTAGATGAATTGATTAAAGGATTTAAACACATCAAGGGTTTAACACTTAGGATTAAGGTTATACACTCCATCCTAATATAAGGATACAGGCATAACCCTAATCACAAAGTCTTAAAACCTTTAAGGTTTAGTCCTTGATTAAGAGATGAGGAGAGAAGACTCAAAGATGAAACAATGGTAGAAACTAATGGGGGACTAATCAAACCCTAATTTTTATCATGCTTGGGTGTTCCTAGGGTTTATGGGGCTGGCAAGAAGATCTTCAAGAGAAAAATCCACCGAGGAAGAAGCAGGATGAAAGGAAGGAGAAGCAGAAAGAAACAAGACAACTTGCTTCACTTAAGAAGACAAGTTGCTTGAAGAAGGAAAGTGAAGAAGACATGAGTAAGCGTGCTCACTCTAATACAAAGATAAAATGCAGCAATGATGCATAAGAGAGATGAGAAGAGATTATGAGAAGTGAAGGCAAATTCACTTCCCAAACACTTACCACCTGATGAGTTAGCAAAAGGAAATGAAATGAAATGAAAATGAGATCAGATGCCAAGATAAAAGTCAAGGTCAGAAGTACAATTATGATATAAATGATGTTATGAGATGGTATGAGAGCATGTCAAGGGATGAGGATGATCATACAAAGGATGGGAATGCAAAGGAGACATGTAAGAAGAATGAAAGTTCATGAAAACTTATGAAATGCAATGGATGCATAACATGGCAAATGGATGCTGCAATGATCAAACATGATTTAAATATGTCCTAAGGTGTCTTATATGTCATGTGGATGCACAAAATATCATGGCAAGCTCATGTATGCAAGCATATGAAGAATGAATGCAAATGAAGTCAAAGATTAGGTTTTATGTACAAGGTGCAATGCAAAATTCAAAATCAGAAGCAAAACATGAGATAAAAAATTGAAAATGGAATCAAAGGGACCCTAAACCTATACAAGTTCACTTCCCAAAGGGGAAGGTCAGAAGCTAAACCCTAAAGGACTTATGATTTTTCTAAGTTTCTAAGGTTTTAAGGGCGATCCTAAAGGGAAAATGCCAAACAAATTGAAAATGCATTATAAAAATGAAACAAAAATGTTTTTAGATGCTTGAAAGGATAATTAACACAATGCAAAAAGAACCATTCACAAACTCAACTTGGATCAAAAGTTATGAATTTTTGAAGTTAGGGTTACAAATATTCAAATTAAAGAACCCTAAGTCAAATGAAAATTGTCAAAGTGTGATCAAAACCAAAAAGAAATTTGCTTTGTGAGTTTGTAAATGTTTGTAAATGTTTTAAGATACTCTTTGAATTTTTTTGTGATTTTAAATACCTAAATGTATTTTTAATTAATTAATTTCCATTAACTAATTAAAAATAAACATTTAAATGATTTAAAAATAATTTTTAATGCAAAAAATAAAAAAAAATTATTTGCAGAATGAGAGAAATAGTTAAAGTCATGATGCAAAAAATAAAAATTTTTGAAAGTGTTTTGCTATTTTAAATAAAACGCACAAGAAAAATGCAAGAATATGAAATAAAATTAATTTAAATGGAAAAGAAAACAGATCCTGAGGCCAGGATTTGAAGTTGGGAGGAAAAGGTTGACTGGCGCGTGTTTTAAGGGCTGGGATTTGTCCTGAGCTAATTAACCTAATTAATTAATTTAATGATGGATTAGGGTTTAATCAAGCAATTTGGAACGTCCATACGCGCGGCAAACACAAGATCTAAAGGTCATTATTCAAATTCAGCCTAATTACAGGATTAGGGCATAACTACTTTCAGGTGACCGGAACAGTGTTTCGGTCATCTTCTCCGGCGAACACAAACCCTAACTTCTTCCCTAAGCCTCTAATCTCCAAATTTCATGCCCCGAAATGATCCTCTAGCATTCCTAAACCTAAACCCCCAATCAAAACTCATTTATTTCGCATTGTGAACAAGATTCGAACCAAAACGTGAAAACGAGCAAAAATTTCAGAACTTGCATACATAGTGGTTTCTCAACCATTTTCAATAATAATCATATACCCATTATCAGGGGAGCACAAAGAATCATACAAGAAATTAAAAACAAGCTTCTGGGAAAAAAGTTCATGAGCTATACCTGAGATTGAACCTTCTGATTCTGGGCTTTCTGGCTTTTCCTTTGATGCAAGTCCGCTTCTCTGAACCTCCTGATGATGAAATGAAGCTTAGAAAACCTTGGGAGTGGCTGGCTTTGAAGTTTCAGCTCTTGTGTAGCAGGTTTTGAGGTTTTGATATGTGGTGTTTTAGGCTGTTTTGGTGGTTGATTATTGTTCCTTGGATGATATGTGACTCATTGGTGAAGAAAAAATGGAAGTTTGATGGTTGTGGAAGAAGTTTCGAAGAGGTGAAGTTTTGGCCAATTTTTGTGTATCCTGAGTTGTGGGAGGATGTTGGCTTGTGTGTGTGTATGTTTCAAGTCCTTGAGGTCCACATAACATGTTCTGATTGGGCAGAGAGTTGTTGTGGAGCAGTTTGATTGGTATGGGCAAAGATGCAAAAAGTCAAGATTTTGTGTACCATAGGTATGGCTCGGTTAGAAGAGATCTTAGGGCTTGTCCTGCTTCAGCTTGAGTCAAGGAAGGCCTTTGGATCAGGTTTTTTGAGCTGGATGGTCCTGATCAAGAGTTTCCAATGTTCTTGCATATTTCCCTCTTTGGAGTTTCTTGTGAATCAAGGCAAGGAAACTTATGCGTTCTTGGTCAATTTGCAGCAAAATGGACCATATGAAGTTGTTATGACGCATTGAGATCAATTAGCAATCAAACCAATCATTAAAAGTTCTTCTTGCAAAAAGTTCCTTTCTTGAAAATTTATGAAAAATGCCTTATGGTAGCTTGTGATTCAAGGCATGAAACTTGAGAATTCTTTGGGCAATTCTGAGTTTTAGGTCATGTATGATGTTTGTGTAATGGTTAGAAGTCAATTATAGGTCACATTTTGCCTTGGTATGAGTTTTTTCAAGTTTCCCTCTTTGGTACATAAGTGAAATTTAATGATTTTTCCCAACTTTGCAAAGCCATAACTTGAGTTCTATGATGAATTAGATTAAGTTCTTGTACTTTTTGAAAAGGGAATGATCCAATCTACAACTTTCATGACCAAGAATTTTTCATTTGAAGCATTCTTGAATCAAAAAGAGGAGGTTGAAAAACGTTCCTAAAATGGTATGTATGATATTTATAACATATAGAGACCAATAGAAAAAAGAATGACCAAAAAAATTTTAGTTATGACCTCTGAAACCAAAACCCTAATTTTAGGTCATCTGTGCAGTTAAGCTTGGCTCTGCTTCCATGCCTTTCTCAGTTCTTGTGATTTTCTGACTTTCTTGATATTGGGAGGATATAATATGATGCTTGAACATACATGGACCCTCTTGAGATGATTGAAGACCTTTGGAGTTGCTCAGATGACCCTTGGTTTGCTCAGATCACAAACCCTAGATGCAGATGAATTTGAACCAATGCAGTGAAGCAAAAATGCAACATGATATGATATGATTGAATCAATGCAAATGAAAAGATCACAAGCCATGGTGTGAACTTAGTGAGGGAAAATTTGGGGTGCTTACAGCTGCCCCTATTCAAGCATGAGTTAGCTGTGCAGGATGTAAGCGACGGCTTAACAGGCAAACAAGATAACTTGTGGTTGAATACCAAAGACAGTTCAAAATTTGCACTCACTAGATGAAGAAGAAAAGGGATATAGATTGTAAAAGGAAGTAAAGTATGATTATAAAGTGCGGGCGATGGAGGACGATCATCGAACAGAGAACGAATGTTGGGGATAAAGCAATGACGGGGACGACCGACATGCTGGGGTGATGGAGGTGTCATGATGGGGACGACCATCAGGTTATAAAGTAAAGGGTAAACAAAGATGGGGTACGGCCACCGGGTTAATGAAATCAAAGGTGAAGGACGATCATCTAGCAGGGGGCGGCTGCTCTGTTGGGGATAAGGATGAGGGACGATCATCTAAGGTGAAGGACGATCACCTGGCAAGGTACGGTTGCCAAAAGTATCACGACATAGGACGAATGCCGGATAGAAAAGGTCGACGATGGGGACAGCCATCGGATAAGCATGATGAAGGATGATCATCAAGAGGTGAAGGACAATCACCTAGCAGGGTACGGCTGCTCTTGGGGTACATTATGACATAGGACGAATGTTAGATAACAAGATCAACGATGGGGACGACCATCGGATGATAATGATGAAGGACGATCATCAAGAGGTGAAGGACGATCACCTAGCAGGGTATGGCTGCTAAAATATCACGACATAGGACGAATGCCGGATAGGAAAAGGTTCCAATAATAGAGACTCCTCTGGGGGATGATGAAGGACAATCATCAAAAGGTGAAGGACGATCACCTGGTAGGGTACGGCTGCCGGAAGTATCATGACATAGGACGAATGTCAGATAGAAAGGAAATAATTTATTGGGATTTGCTGGGGACTCTTCTGGGGAATGGTAGACACAAACGAGTGTCTGAATTCAAGAAAGAAAGGGTATAAGTGTTTGAAACTGTGTATAGATTAAAGATGTGGATGAGCATCCTTAAGACGAGTATCGGTAGAAACAAACGCTGACGCATGTTCAGAGATGATGGTACGGACGAGTACCAACTGGTTAACAAAGAACACAGACAAATGTTGAATCTGGGAAAAGGTAAGTGGTGTATACAAGATACGGACGAGCATCTGTATGAGTAAAGTATGTGTGAGTGAGATACATACGAGTGTTCAACTTGCTGGGGAGAGCATGATACAGATGAGTATCATAAGAGGAAGTGTATGGACTTATAAATGTAAGAGATATTCTGACGCTCTATGGGGATAAGATGACACAGACGGGTGTCGAAAGAATTATGTTATAAACGAGTGTTTGAAATATAATAAGTGTTTCGGTAACCATGCTGTGGAGTGGTGACACGGATGAGTGTCCAAAAGGTGTATGGATATCTGTTTGTGGTTTATATTTGCAGGGAGTGATACGACACGGACGAGTATCGGAAAAAGTATCTATTAATATGTATTAGTGAGTGCAAAGGGGAGGCTTTGGCTTTCTGTTGTGATTGTGGGTCTTTGTATATATATTGCTGATGGTATAGACAGGTGTTTGATTCAAAACATGGCTTATGATTATGCAGTATGTTTTATTTTTTTCCGTAATTCTCCATATTAGACGGAATGATACGCTCTGAGGGGAAATATGATGCGAATGCTATGATTGTGCAAAAGATACCGATCCGGGATTCGGATCCCGTTGCTGTGAAGATCTCTGGCCGATCTGCTTTGAAAGAATATCCCAGTTGGGGATGAGATTATTGGTAGATCTGATATATGGCTTTGCTTGGGAAAAATAGGTCACTGATAGACATATCTTGGTAATGAGGGACCCAGCTGGGGTCTGCAAAAGCGTCTGTCACTTCATTGTGCGAGAAATCCAGACATGGCTCTTCTGGTAGAGGATGGAGCTCTACGGGGAGACGGTTCCCTGTCTAACACTTGGCTGGGGAGGAATGATCACTGAACAACCTTCCTAGTGATTTTTGTGGGGATCCTGCTGAGGATGACGAACTCAGTTGGGGAAATGAGCCCCTTCTGATGCTGCTTTAGAGAAAGTGCTGGAGAAGTAGTTGAAATTCTATGATCAGATATGTGATGTCGAAACAGATGTTTAGACACTGATATCTTAAGCAATAAATTAATGAGCTAGTAAATTAATTAACACAGGAAATTGTTAACTCAGTTCAGTGTATTTCCACACTTACATCTGGGGGCTACCAAGCCAGGAAGGAAATTCAATATAAGTAATATTAATTAGGGAGTTAAACCAATCAGTTTAATCCTTCACTTAATATCTACCCAAGGCAATTTCTATCTAAGTCTCTACTTAGATATGAGTGCCTACTTACTCCCCCTCAATCACACAGTGATCTCTAACTTAGAATGATTAATAAGTTTGAAGTCACACTTCAAACACACCAGCTTGATCTTACTTATCATTTTCAATCAAGACACAATTCTCTTTACTTGAGTGTATCAGTTTCTTAAATAGATGTTGAGTTTGTGGGCTTTTTGCAAATTATCCAGACTTGTAATTTCTAAATCCCACAGTTATCTCCTTGAATCAAGATGAGTTAGTTTTCTATTTCTTATCTCCTTGAATTAAGGTGAGTTAGTTTTCTGTTTCTTATCTCCTTGAATTAAGGTGAGTTAGTTTTATGTTTCCTTTACACTGGAACCAGATAACTTAACTTCCTAAAGAGGCGCCTTGGAGTGCTCACCCTTTACGATTACTTCCAGATATTTACTCCTGATTTTAAGCACTTCTGTTGCGTATCATTTAAGGCATATAGCAGGTTCGCGATGTCACAACATCTGGTGTGACATCCTGATGTCCTGAACTATGTTCATAACTTTTACTTTGTTTTTCAAAAATTCTGCCAATTTCTAACATCTACAAACTCTCCCTTTGGCTAATTTTTGGCTAACATATTCTTCTGGTTTTGTCAGAGAGCAGTGGAGTTCCTTTCTGTTAGATCATGTGAGAGCTAAGAATTTGCTCCCCCTCAAACATGTAGTTACCTGAGATGTATACTGCCATGACTTGGCCCAACAGACTTTGATAATTATCCATTACACCCAGTGACACTTTGATAGGTCCAAAATATACCATTGAAAATTCAACTTAGTTCAGCAGACAGAAATTAACATCATTGTTCAACACACACAGATTTCTCCCCCTTGGTAGACATAAATTTTGGGGCCAAACAAAACATTAAAGAAACAGACATACAATTCAGAACAGACAGACAATACATTTTCCACCAACAAACAGCTTCACTCTTCATCCTCTGTATCCTCAGACTCATCACCAGCTCCATCATCATTCCCAGAAGCCTCTTCCAGCTCCAGTCTTTGAATCAGATCCTCAAGCTTCTTCTTCCTTTCTTCCAGCTCCTTGCAGGTTGTCCTGAGCTCTACAATTAGGGCTGCCTTTGATATAGGTGTCTTGACAGCAGATGTCCCAGCAGATGTTCCACCTGGTGCTTTAACATCTGCAACATGATGACCTAGAAACAGCTTGTAATGGAAAGACAATGGACTTTCCCTTTTACAGACAGAGTCCTTGTCAGTAAGGATTCCTGGATACTGGTTGAGAATCACACCACAGAGTAGTGATGGGAAGGCTATTGGAAGCTTGATGGCTGAGGTCCCTGCATGCTTGAGAGTCTGGTCAAAGATGTATGCTCCATAATCCAGCTTGGTTTGGGTGCCTACAACACAGATACACCTCCCAAGCCCAGTAGCTATGGTTGAGGTGTGGTTTGTTGGGACCCAGTTGGCTGCCCCAATTCTATGTAGCATGGCATATTTCTTGGTTAACAAGCTGACTGAGAGTTTGCCTTTTACTGGCCATGTCTTGACCTGGTTAGCTGTAATTATTCTGCACACTTGATTGTCAGTCTTACCAAGCTCAGTTGGCCCATCTTCTTCTCTCCCTAGGTACTGATTGATCACCCTAGGAGAAAAGTCTACACACCTTCCCCTGACATACACTTTTATGAAATCCTCAGATTTCCCATCAGCACATCCTTCTTGTAAGTTCACTATAAATTCTTTTACCAACAACTCATAACATGGAGAGAATTTAGAGACAGTCTTGAACAGTCCAGCATTGGAAATTAAATCAATTACCTCAGTACAATCCAAGGCATTACTACCCAGCTCTCGTTCCAGAGCCACCCTTCTCTGATAGACATATTTCCACATGCTTACGCTGGAGACATGATGGAAGGACACATTATCCAGGGGTGCTTCAGGGACAGCAGTGGCAGTCCTAGAAGGTGTTGGCCTCTTTCTGGGTTGAGATGTTGGGACATCCTCCTCAACATCAGAATCAGATGGAGTTGTGGCCTTCCTCTTTTGTGTGCTGACCTTACTCCATGGCTTTGTAGGTCCAAAAGCAGTTTTGACCTTGTCCTTCTTGGAGGTTGGCTGTCTTTTCTCAGGGGTTGCTTGAGCAGCTGGCCTCTTATCCTTCCTAGCCATAATCCTCTTGGCTATGATAGGGTCAACAGCTGTTATGATCTCTGTATCAGAATCATCGTCCAGGTTCACAGCTGGTGGAGGTTGGGAAGCCTCATTCTCGGCAGCTTGATCATCAGTAGAGCCTTCTACTTCTTCATCATCATTTGGGGCTTTGTCCTGGCCCTCAGTTGTCTCAACATTGCTTGGGACATCTTGTGGAACAGGTATGTCTTCTTTAGCTTGGTTGCTGGGAGTTGAGGTAGGCATCCTGTTCAGGGGAACTGACACCCCAGGCACAACCCTTTCTTCTGTCAGGATCTTGGTTACAAGATCTCTGATTGTGGAGTCCATGTAAGCAGAAGCTTTGGGAGCACTGGAAGTTGAAGAGGTTCCCTTACTTTTGCTGAAGACTGGCTCCTTGGGTCTTCTTGCATGGGGAGTACTGGGCTTTTGGGCGATGGGAATGCTTCCACTGACAACGTTTATGGGTGTCGCATCCATGGGTACTACAGACAATGGAGTGACGTCGACTACGTCTTCCTGAAAGAGACCCTCATCAATGGAGTTAGGGTTCTGATGTTGTGACATGTTTGCGATTGTAGTGGGGATGCAAAAAGGTTTGATGATAGACTTAGATGGGTTCAGAATCTCAGCTGTAGCATGCAAAAGGTTCAGTGGTGGTAATGAGAATGTGAGAAGCTGAAGGTACGTTTGTACATAACTAGAGCCCGCTTCTATTGGAATTTGTAAAACGTGAATATAAACGGTTATTGGCCCGACTAGTGCTGCCACCTGGTGGTCATGCCTCACGATGTCATAAGACATGCTGGCACTTCTCCATAATTTCTATTTGTCACACATGCAGATTCCCAATTTACCCCTTAGGTTTTCAAATTGGGTATCATCCAAAGCCTTGGTGAATATGTCAGCTAATTGCAGCTCTGTGGCTACATGCTCAAATGTGATCATCTTCTCCTCCACGAGGTCTCTGATGAAGTGATGTCTGATATCTATGTGCTTAGTCCTGCTGTGTTGGATAGGATTTTTGGAGATATTAATAGCACTTAAATTGTCAAGTCCAATGTCATGACATCTTGTGTGACATTGTATTCTGTGAGCATTTGTTTCATCCATACCAGCTGTGAACAACTGCTACCAGCTGCAATGTATTCAGCTTTAGCAGTGGATAAGGACACACAATTTTGTTTCTTACTGAACTAAGAAATTAAATTGTTCCCTAGAAAGAAGCATCCTCCTGATGTACTTTTTCTATCATCAGCACTTCCAGCCCAGTCAGCATCACAAAACCCAGTGAGGATGGGTTCACAACCATGAGAGTACATTATGCCATAGTCACAAGTGCCATTTACATATTTCAAGATCCTCTTAACTTGGTTGAGATGGCTCACCTTTGGTTCAACTTGATACCTTGCACACACACCTACTGCAAAAGCTATATCTGGTCAGCTAGCTGTAAGATATAGTAGACTTCCAATCATGCTCCTGTACAAGCTTTGGTCCACACTCTCACCTTTGTCATCCTTTGTCAGTTTTAGATGAGTGGGGGCAGGTGTTCTCTTGTGACTTGCATTGTCCATCCCAAACTTCTTGACAGTGTTCTTTGCATACTTGCTTTGGGATATGAACATGGAGTCCTCCATCTGTTTGATTTCCAGTCCAAGGAAGTAAATTAATTCTCCCACTAGGCTCATTTCAAACTCAGACTCCATTTGAGTCACAAAATGTTTAACCATCCTGTCTGACATCCCACCAAACACTATGTCATCCACATATATCTGAGCAATCATAACCTTTCCCTCTTCATCCTTTACAAACATGGTTTTGTCTATTCCTCCCTTCCTGTATCCATGCTTAATGAGAAAGGTGGTCAGTCTTTCATACCATGCTCTGGGAGCTTGCTTTAGCCCATACAGAGCCTTCCTCAGCTTATATACATGGTCTGGACAGCTTGGATCAACAAATCCCTTTGGTTGCTCCACATATACTTCCTCATTAAGGTACCCATTTAGGAAGGCACTTTTAACATTCATCTGAAATAATTTGAACTTTAGGATGCAAGCAATTCCTAGGAGTAGTCTGATGGATTCAAGTCTTGCTACTGGTGCAAAAGTTTCATCAAAATCCACCCCCTCAATTTGAGTATATACTTGAGCCACAAGCCTAGCCTTGTTTCTTGTAACTACTCCCTGCTCATTAGACTTGTTTTTGTACACCCACTTAGTGCCAATCACATTAATGCCATCAGGCCTAGGAACAAGATCCCATACTTCATTCCTTATAAACTGGCCTAATTCTTCCTGCATAGCAGAGATCCAGTACTCATCATTCAGAGCTTCCTTGATGTTCTTAGGTTCTACCTTTGAAACAAAGCAGGAGCCTAAGATCATCTCTCTTGATCTAGTGGTGACACCACTGTTGTGATCACCAATTATCAGTTCTTTAGGATGATCTTTCTGGATTCTAATGGAGGGAGATTTGTTGGATTGCTCTGACTTTGCCTCAGTTAAAGTGAAGTCAAGATTATCACTTTCTATTTTAACTTCAGTTGGATTGTCAGCAGATGTTCCAACATCATCAGCAACATCTGTCTTTGCATAGGTATCATCAATAGTCACATTTATTGACTCCATCATAACCTTGGTTCTGGAGTTAAATACTCTGTAAGCTCTGCTATTTATAGAGTATCCAATAAATATCCCTTCATCACTCTTAGGATCCATCTTCCTTCTTTGATCCCTATCATCCAGGATGTAGCACTTACTTCCAAATACATGAAAGTACTTGACTGAAGGTTTTCTACCCTTCCAGACTTCATAGATGGTGGATAGAGTTCCCTTTCTTAGTGTGACTCTAATGTGGATGTAGCATGTTGTTTTCATGGCTTTAGCCCAAAAGTACATGGGTAACTTCTTGGCATGAATCATGGCTCTAGCTGACTCCTGAATAGTTCTGTTTTTTCTTTCTACAACCCCATTCTGTTGAGGGGTGATGGGAGAAGAGTACTCATGGTTGATCCCTTCTGATGAACAGAAGTCTGAGAATTTTTTATTCTCAAACTCCTTTCCATGATCACTTCTTATTCTGACCACACAACTTTCCTTTTCTCTTTGGATCCTATGGCACAGATCTCTAAACACCTCAAACACATCTAACTTTTCTTTGATGAAGCTTATCCAGGTATATCTTGAGAAGTCATCAACAACCACATAGGCATATCTTTTTCCACCAAGACTCTCTACCTGCATCGGTCCCATAAGGTCCATGTGCAGTAATTCCAAGACTTTGGAGGTTGTCAGATGTTGAAGCTTTGGGTGTGACATCTAGGTTTGCTTACCCATTTGACACTCACCACACACTTTTCTTTCATCAATCTTAAGTCTTGGGATCCCTCTTACAGCCTCCATAGAGATGATCTTCTTCATTCCTCTGAGATGGAGATGACCCAATCTTTGATGCCATAGCTTCACTTCTTCTTCTTTGGCTATGGAGCAAGTAGATGTGAGGCTGGAATCTCGGGGTTCCCACATATAGCAGTTATCTTTTGATCTAGCTCCTCTCATGACCACTTTCTTCTATTTATCAGAAACTATGCACTCAGCTTTGGTGAAGTTGACATTGTAACCTTGGTCACATAACTGACTTATGCTGATCAAGTTAGCAGTTAACCCTTTCACCAATAGCACACCATCTAGACTTGGTACACCTAAGAAGTCCAGGGTTCCAACTCCCTTGATTTCCCCCTTTGCTCCATCTCCAAAGGTTACATAGCTGGATGAGTGTGGCTTTAAGTCTACCAACAGATTCTTCAGTCCAGTCATGTGCCTTGAGTAGCCACTGTCAAAATACCAGTCTTCCTTAGCAGATACCCTGAGAGATGTGTGTGCTATAGAGGCAACAACCTGCTTGGACCACTTGTGCCTGTTGTGAGGTTTCCTTTGCCTAGAATGTGAGTTCAGATCAGGCTGTCTTCCTCTCTTAGGCTCCCACTGCTGGATATATGTGTGTCTCCTCTGATGAATCTGCCCTTGGTAGTGTCCATCTCTAAAGTTCCAAGGTTGCCTGGTGAACTTGTTCTTCTGCTTAGGCATGTACTGGTAGCTTTGATCGTATTATGTCTAGCTTTAAGTATCCAAGTTTTCCTGGTGACCTCTGTCTTCTGCTTAGGAAGGTGCTGGGAACTCTGATTGGGGTATCCATGCAGTTTGTAGCAAAAAGGTTTGATGTGACCAAACCTTCCACAGTGATGTCGAAACAGATGTTTAGACACTAATATCTTAAGCAATAAATTAATGAGCTAGTAAATTAATTAACACAGGAAATTATTAACCCAGTTCAGTGTATCTCCACACTTACATCTGGGGGCTACCAAGCCAGGAAGGAAATTCAATATAAGTAATATTTATTAGGGAGTTAAACCAATCAGTTTAATCCTTCACTTAATATCTACCCAAGGCAATTTCTATCTAAGACTCTACTTAGATATGAGTACCTACTTACTCCCCCTCAATCACACAGTGATCTCTAACTTAGAATGATTAATAAGTTTGAAGTCACACTTCAGACACACCAGCTTGATCTTACTTATCATTTTCAATCAAGACACAATTCACTTTTTGCTTAAAAGCTTACAAAGTGAATAACAAACAAATAAAACCTGCTTAAGTAACTAGCTTCACTAACACCCTTGACACTCTACTTAAAATCGTTCGCTTTACTTGAGTGTATCAGTTTCTTAAATAGATGCTGAGTTTGTGGGCTTTTTGCAAATTATCCAGACTTGTAATTTCTAAATCCCACAGTTATCTCCTTGAATCAAGATGAGTTAGTTTTCTGTTTCTTATCTCCTTGAATTAAGGTGAGTTAGTTTTCTGTTTCTTATCTCCTTGAATTAAGGTGAGTTAGTTTTCTGTTTCCTTTACACTGGAACCAGATAACTTAACTTCTTAAAGAGGCGCCTTGGAGTGCTCACCCTTTACGATTACTTCCAGATATTTACTCCTGATTTTAAGCACTTCTGTTGCGTATCATTTAAGGCAGATAGCAGGTTCGCGATGTCACAACATCTGGTGTGACATCCTGATGTCCTGAACTAAGTTCATAACTTTTACTTTGTTTTTCAAAAATTCTGCCAATTTCTAACATCTACAGTAGTGTCCAGCAAATCTGATGGGGAGAGAGCACCTCTGATGTTGTTCGGAAGACGTGTTGAGGAAATAATTATTTGACAGTTTGCTAGGGAGAGACTTTCATGCCCCATGTCGCACTTTGAATACCTGCAATCCTGTTATGACAAAGAAACGTACAAGTATCCCGAGGTATCCCTTACTGGATTCCATCATAGGAGTTTAGACACTCCTGGGAGCAAATCTATTTCCTGTAAGCATGTAATTTAGAAAAGACGCATTTGTATTTATGCAATCAATATTATAAGAACATCGGACATTTTTTGCAAATGAAAATAAAATGTACGAGACGAAATGTGACTGAAAATCTGATTTTATTAATTTGTGTGCCCTGAATTGGCAAGATACAGTCAAAGAAACAGATCCCCTGAAATGAGGAGATTGTTACAAATTGAGAAACAAAAAGGTGCTGGCAATGTTGATGACGCTTCAATGAGCTTCCCTTTTGCTATGACTCGTATGACATTGACGTTCTTCACATGTTGCTTTTGAAGAAGGTTGATTCTGACCAATTATTTAACCTTTTGAAGGGATACAGACGAATTCAGGACGTAGTTGTTTGCTTATTCCCTTATTTTGCGTGGATCGCCCTTTCGGGTTTTCGATCCACCAGGATACCCATTTTTGCCTGAGCTGTCCAATGCGGCTTTTCAACTCAGCGGGTGTACATTTTTCTTTATTTTCCCTTATTTTTGCCCGAGTCTTTTATTCTGTTTTTGACTCGCCGGGATGCCCTATTTTTGCCTGGACTTGCATTCTGTTTTTATGTCCAGCGGGCCTTTTTATGCGAAGTATTTTTTAACTGCATCTGAATTCACAGGGGAAAAGAAATCTTCACCATCCATAGTACTGAGCATCAGTGTTCCACCGGAGAAAACTTTCTTTACTATGGATGTACCATCATAATTCGGAGTCCACTTGCCCCTGTGGTCTGTATGAGGAGGAAGGAGTCTTTTCAGCACAAGATCTCCTACTTGGTATTCCCGAAGCCTGACTTTCTGATCGAAGGCTTTATTCATTCTCTTCTGATACAGCTGCCCATGACAGATTGCAGCTAACCTCTTCTCTTCGATCAGACTCAGTTGTTCGTATCGGGATTGGACCCATTCTGCTTCATTCAATTTAACATCCATTAGTACCCGCAAGGAGGGTAATTCAACTTCAACAGGTAGGACTGCCTCCATACCATACACAAGCTGATATGGTGTTTCCCCAATGGATGTTCTGATTGATGTACGGTACCCATGCAAGGCAAATGGTAGCATTTCATGCCAGTCTTTGTAGGTGACCACCATCTTCTGCAACATCTTCTTGATATTCTTGTTAGCCGCCTCTACAGCGCCATTCATCTTTGGCTTGTAAGGAGAAGAATTGTGATGTTGGATCTTGAAGTCCCGGCATAGTTCTGCCATCATTTTGTTGTTCAAGTTGGAATGATTATCAGTAATGATTCGTTCGGGTACTCCATACCGACAGATGATATCTCTCTTCAGGAATCGGGCTACCACTTGCCTGGTGACATTGGCATAGGAAGCTGCTTCAACCCACTTGGTAAAATACTCGATGGCAACCAAGATGAATTTGTGGCCATTTGAAGTAGTCGGTTCGATCTTCCCAATCATATCAATTCCCCACATGGCAAAAGGCCAGGGTGAAGACATCACATTCAAAGGATTCGAAGGCACATGCACTTTATCTGCATAAATATGGCATTTATTGCATTTCCTGGCATAAGCACAACAGTCTGTATCCATTGTGATCCAGTAATAGCCTGATTTTAACAACTTTTTAGCCATTGCATGCCCTCCAACATGGGTACCAAAAGATCCTTCGTGCACCTCGTGCATCAACAAGTCTGCTTCTGTCTTATCAACACATCTGAGAAGTACCATATCAAAGTTTCTTTTGTACAAGGAACCATCAGCATTCAGGAAGAAACGACCAGCCAGCCTTCTTAATGTCTTCTTGTCATTGGATGATGCCCCAGGTGGGTATGTTTGATCCTCCAAGAAGCACTTGATGTCATGGAACCGAGGCTTATCATCTTTAGCAAGGTCTGCTGAGAATACATATGCTGGTCTATCAAGTCAAGATACTGAAATCCGAGGCACAAAGTTGGCAGCTTGAACTTTGATCATGGATGAAATGGTAGCCAAAGCATCTGCAAACTGATTTTCGTCTCGAGAGATATACTCAAGCTTGACTGTTGTGAAGAATGTAAGTAACCTCCTTGTATAGTCCCGATAAGGTATCAGATGCTCCTGGTGAGTGTACCATTTGCCATTGGTTTGATTAATTACCAGAGTTGAATCTCTGAAAACTGTCAAAGTCTTGATCCTGAGGTCAATGGCTTCCTCAAGACCTATAATACAAGCTTCGTATTCAGCTTCGTTGTTAGTGCAGTTAAAGGTGAGTTTTGCCGAGAAAGGCATGTGAACTCCTTTAGGTGTAATGAGCACTGCACCAACACCGCGACCATTCATATTAACAGCCCCATCAAACATCATAGTCCATTCTTCTTCTGGGTCAGGCCCTTCAGTGTGAATAGGCTCTTCATGATCTTTTGCTTTTATGAACATGATGTCTTCATCCGGGAAGTCGAATCTCATAGGCTGGTAATCATCAATGGGTTGCTCGACAAGATAATCAGACAATACACTGCCTTTGATGGCTTTCTGAGATGTGTACTGAATGTCATATTCTATGAGAATCATTTGCCATCTTGCAACTCGTCCGGTAAGAGCTGGCTTCTCGAATATGTACTTGACTAGATCCATCTTGGAGATCAATAAGGTAGTGTGGGTCAACATATACTGCCTTAGTCGGCGAGCAGCCCACGCTAAAGCACAACAAGTTTTCTCGAGCAGTGAATAACGTTGTTCACAGTCGGTAAACTTTTTGCTTAGGTAGTATATTGCATACTTTTTTCAACCAAATTGGTCAAGCTGGCCCAACACACACCCCATTGACTCTTCTAATACTGTCAAGTACATTATAAGAGGTCTTCCTTCAACTGGAGGCATAAGAATTGGAGGCTCCTGTAAGTATTCTTTGATCTTGTCAAAAGCCCTTTGGCAGTCTTCATTCCACCTGACCGTTTGTTCTTTTCTTAACAACTTGAACAAGGGTTCACGGGTTGCTGTAAGGTGAGATATGAACCTTGAAATGTAGTTCAATCTACCTAGGAACCCTCGAACTTCTTTCTCAGTCTTCGGTGCAGGCATTTCTTGGATGGCTTTGACTTTATCAGGGTCAACTTCAATCCATTTATCACTTACAATGAATCCCAGCAGCTTAACGGATCGCACCCCGAATGTACACTTGTTGGGGTTTAACTTCAATTGGTACTTCCTCAGACGCTTGAATAGCTTCAACAGATTCACCAGGTGGTCTTTTTCTGTGAGGGACTTGGCAATCATGTCATCCACATAACATTCAATTTCTTTATGGATTATGTCATGGAATAATGTTACCATAGCCCGTTGATAAGTGGCACCAGCGTTCGTCAGTCCGAATGACATTACCTTATAACAGAATGTGCCCCAGGGTGTGATGAAAGTTGTCTTCTCCATGTCTTCAGGTGACATCTTGATCTGATTATATCCTGAAAATCCATCGATGAAGGAGAACACCGAGAATTGAGTCATATTGTCGACCAATACATCAATGTGAGGTAATGGGAAGTCATCTTTTGGGCTGGCTCTGTTCAGATCCCGGTAATCCACACACATCCTCACCTTAACATCCTTCTTAGGCAGAGGTACAATGTTAGCGACCCACGGCGGGTAACTGATTACAGCAAGGAAACCGGCGTCCCACTGTTTTTGTACCTCTTCCTTTATCTTCATGGCCATATCCGGGCGAGTACGACACAACTTCTGTTTTACTAGGGGACAATCTTCCTTTAGAGGCAGCTTGTGCATAACAATGTCAGTGTCCAATCCTGGCATATCCTGATAAAACCAAGCAAAAACATCCACATACTCCCGAAGCATGTCAATAAGTTGCTCTTTTACTGAATCTTGCAGACAGGCCCCGATCTTAACTTCTTTCAGGTCTTCTTCTGTACCAAGATTAACCGTTTCAACCTCCTCCTGATGAGGAGTTATAACCTTCTCCTCTTGTCATAACAACCTGGCTAGTTCTTCAGGTAGCTCATAATCTTCTTCAACCCCTTCCTCAGCTTGATTACTCGGATTGTCAAAGTCATACGAAGTCATAACAGTGTTGTTGTCGGTGCAGTCTAGAGGGCACTCTCTGCAAGGGTTTAGATTTGTTCATTTTAGTGATATATTTTATCTTGCTTAGAAAAAAAGAGAAAAATGAAGTTATTATTTTGAAAAACATTGCCATTTTATTTTTGTACAAAAAATGAAAAATGAAAAACAGTGAGCGGAAAAGAAAAAGACTCATTTGCAAAAGATGTCCTGATATTCATTAATTGATCGTTTGCACAAAATACAAGATGGCCCAATTACAAAATGAGCCCTAGCATCTTGGGAAAGATGTAGGACTTGATGCATGCTTAAAGACAGGAAATAATAATTACTCTGCAGGAGTAACTCTTATAATTTCCTGGGAAGACCAGTTTGAGACTTGGTTCCCCGGGACCCTTGGATGTATCCAGTTTTCCAGGTTACGTTCGTCTTCTGACTCATCTTCCAAACTGTTCACAGCATCTGGGGTAAGCATCCCCCCACTGACAAACTTGGGCTTTGTTGCAGCCTCTGGTTGATCTTGTCGAGTTGGTCTGTAACCCAACCCGAATCGGTCTTCTTTCTTTTCAACTAGCAGCAGCTTGCCCCAGCCTTAGGCGGTACCCTGCTCAACAACCTTTCGGGCTTGTTGATATGATGTGATGGAAGTCCCAGACACAACAGATGCTTCATTGATGTTAAGGTCCTAAAACCCTTGACTCATGGTCTCATGGATCTCCCCATCCATTTCTATATACTTATACGTAGCCAGTTGGCTAACAAAGATGTCCTCCTCCCCACATATGGTGATGATTTGGCCTTCCCACTCGAATTTTAACTTCCGGTGAAGGGTAGACGTAACAGCGCCAGCGGCGTGGATCCAGGGTCTACCCAACAGACAACTGTAGGCCGGCTGTATGTCCATCACAAAGAAGGTAGTTTTGAAGGTCTGCGGGCCAATCAACACAAGCAGATGAATCTCTCCAAGCACTGATCTTTTAGAGCCATCAAATTCTATCACCACCAAATTACTTGGGCGTAATGCCAATCCATCATACTCCAGCTTCACTAAGGCTTTCTTTGGTAGAACATTGAGTGACGACCCAGTGTCCACCAGTACATGAGACAGAACAACACCCTTGAATTCCAAGGTGATATGCAAAGCCTTGTTGTGGTTGCGTCCCTCTGTTGTTAAGTCAGCATTGGTAAAGCCCAGTCCATGACTGGTGTTGACATTTGCCACCACAGTTTCTAGCTGATTAACAGTAATCTCCTCCGGCACGTATGTTGCGTGCAGGACTTTCAACAATGCATTCCTGTGAGCTTCGGAACACATCAACAGTGATAATATGGAGATTTTGGAGGGTGTTTGGTGAAGCTGGTCCACCACCTTGTAATCACTCATTTTTATGATTCTCATGAACTCGTCTACATCTTGTTCAAAAGATGTCTTCCGAGTCTCCTTGGCAGTAGGATCTTCGGATACCACATTCTTTCCTTTTGCCTTAGCAGCAGCTTCTGCTTCAGCATTAGGTCTTTGTGTTTGTGAGGCAAAAAGGCGTCCGCTTCTGGTGAAGCCTCCGCCTCCCCCCAACATTATCAATTTTTGGTGAAGAGGTTGATGAATCCAAGGTGATTTTCTCCCCATTGCAGTAAAGATCAGAGCCATAATGCCAAGGTATGGCGTTACTACTTTCATAAGGAACAGGCCCAGGTACCGTAATGGTAACTGGACTGATTGTTGCAGAGGAAGGAACTGTAATGGTGTGCGGATCATAGTAAATAGTGATCGGAGATCTGGCAGGAGGTGCCACAGTTTGTTGGAAATTATTGTTGGGAGGAACATTTGATGGGTCATAGTAGATTGTAACTGTTGTAACGTCTTCATTAATTTTTGCTGGCGTTGTAGAAGATTCTTTTGGTAAAATGGATGCTGATGTTGTAGAAGAAATAGTTGTTGAAATTTGACTTGTTGAAATGATGGACGGAGTAATTGCTGGTGATGTTGATGAATCGGTAGGAGTGATTGTTGTTGCTGTTGTAGGAGAATTTGTTGCTGAAGGAATGATTGTTGACGTTGTAGGTGGATCCAGTGTTACTGAAATAAAAGTTGTTGAAGGAGCTGTTGAAGTAATTTGTAAAATCCCATTTTGATAAGGCCATCTATGTCAATCCTTAGCTTCTCACAAATATTACTAGCTATATTGCACAACTCACAGCAGGCCCCACAGCTTGGGAACACTTGGTATCTTAAAAGTTGAACTTTGACTTCAGCCAGTGGTGTTTGAATCTGTGCAACGTGATCAATCAATGTAGATGGTTGGTCCTCTTCAATGGCATTAATCCTAGGCCCACCATGATTGGGCATAGGATTCCTGTTAACGTTCGGAGGAGGTGCGAAGTTGAGTGCTTTAGAATCTACCAAGTCCTGAACCTTCATTTGTAATGCTCTGCATTTCTCAGTATTGTGACCAGGTGCGTTGGAGTGGAAGGCACACCTGGCATTGACATCATAATTCTTTGGGAGATTGAGAGGATCTGGTGGTGCCAATGTCCTCAACTCAACCAAGTTAAGCTTCAGGAGTTGTGGCAAAAGAGCAGCATAAGGCATAGGGATAAGGTCAATCACCCTATTTGCTTGAGATGGCCTCTGTTGGAAGGGACGCTGTTGTTGGTTGCTATTGTTGTTGTTGTAGGTTCTCTGTTGTGGAAAATGAGATGGTTGTTGATAGTGATGTTGTTGTTGTTGAGGATAGAGTGGTTGTTGTGGGGCGGGAGATGGGATAGTAACAACTACGATTGACCTGTGAGAATACTAGGGCCTGCCCCTGCTTGTATGAATGGAATTTGTTTCACCTGCCCTTCGGGGTCCCGCAAAAGGTTTTCTGGGATTGTTGGACGAACTCGCACCACTGTCGGAGATTTTGCCCATCTTCAAGAGACTTTCAATCCTCTCACCAGCTATGACCACATCAGCAAAACTGGTAGAGGAGAAAGCAACCAGTCTATCAATATAAGTCCCTTGCAATGTGTTCATGAACATGTCAGCCATTTCTCTTTCTGACATGGGTGGTTGGACAACAGCAGCAAGTTGTCTCCACCTCTGAGCATAATCCCGGAAGCTCTCTCTAGAAGACTGAGACATGCCCATTAGAAGAGTTCTATTGGGAGCCATGTCCAGGTTGTACTGATATTGCCGGATGAAGGCCTCGGCTAAATCCTTTCAACATCTTATGGTGGCCCTAGTCAAATGTGAATACCATTCTCGTGAAGCTCCAGTCAGACTGTCCTCAAAGTAGAACATCCATAACTTCTCATCCATGGTATAAGCCTTGAGCCTTCCCAAGAAAGACTGTAGATGAGTGCGAGGACAGGAGGTACCATTATACTTTTCAAAGCACGGGGGTTTGAATTTGTGGGGAATTCTCACCCCATCTACTAGTCCCATATCCATCACATGGAAGCCCAAAGAATTCTGAGATTCCAAAGATCTTAACTTTTCAGCAATCTCATCCAATCTTCTATCATATACCTCATCTCCAGCCCCTATAACAGTAAACTATTCTTCTTGGGGATCCTCTTGCAGGATTCTGCCCCCAGCAGTATTACCTTGAACATTCCTCGGGATGTTAACTTATGGATTCAAGTGAGGTCCATACTCTGGGGGGTCAATACGAGGCTGGCCCTATTCATTATTGCTAGTTCCCCCTGTTCCCAGATGAGGCTCTTCAGGAGTCTGTCTTTCCACCAGCTCTCTTAACCTTTCTTGACTTTGGGCTAAGCCAGTCATCACTGCCATAAACTGAGACATCTGATTTCTCATCTCTACTCTCTCATTGGCCATCTGATTTCTGACCTGAGTCAGGTCCTGCTGTACTTGCTCCATTTGAATGCCGGGAAGGTTGTTACGAGTCGGGTACCGGTGCGTGCGGTTGACAGGGAACACTCAGTGACGAGCAATGTTTTCTGAGGTCACAACAAAGTTAGAAACAATAATAATAACAAAACCTACAAAACAAAAACAAAGTTAGTATGCAATGCAGTATGCTTATTTGTTTTCCAAGGTATCCGGTTTGGTTCTTGGTTTTGACCTTTCCAGACCTCGAGGAAGATGCTTGATGTTGTTGAGAAAAGAAGCCCAATGAAGACAAACTAATATATTACAAATGATGAAACATACATAGTTGTTTTTACAATACATGCCCATGGTGGGGTCAAAAATACAACAAAAGAAAAAGTACATCCAAATGAAAGAACAACAAACAAAGGAATCAGACATCCAGTCCAAACTCATATTCTCTGACCTCCTTCAGAAGTGCCTCAGTCACCGGACCAGCTGGGTGCTCTGTAATGGTCCTAATGAGGAGGTTCCTGGCGGCAATGGCAGTGGCCAGCTTCTTATGCCTGTCCTGGTCCTTCGATCTCTTCAATCCTGCTCTGAGCTTCAACTCTGACATCTCTTTCTGTGCAGCCAACAGAGCTTCCTGCTGCTTCTTCTCATTGGCCTCTAGCTGTTCAATATTGGCTTGAGTCTTCTGGTCTTCTTGTGCATGGGCTTCGATGATCCTGACCCACCTAGCCTGGCTCTCTTGCAGATAGTGCTCAGCCATAACTTTCTGAATCTTGGCCTCTTTACAGGCATTCTTCAATATCTGTTCCCCAGCTCTTACTTTCCTTATGTAGTCTTCTGTCTTCTAAATTTTGGCAAGGTTCTCAACCTTGAGTTTTTCCAATCTCTCAATGTCCAGACGACCATCACTCCTTTCCCAAAGAGTCTTCTTCAAGGCCTGGGATAGCTGCTCATTCCTTTCTTTCAACTTTTCAAATTCCTCCAGAATAACTGTGGCTACAGGCTGTACTGTGGATGGTCCAGGTATGTCTTCCAAGGTGAAAGGCATTCTGGTAATCTGAGCTCTGGTACGGGACCAGTCTGAGTACTAAGCTGAAGCAACATTGTTACATCTTCCAAGAATAGCTACCCCTTTTGTCTAGATGTTATCCCAAGCCTAGGATGCTTGTCTGACAACAGCTGAATTAGGCTGCACTTCACAGTATAGGGTCTCAGCTAAGTCCTGTCCTCTGGGAGGGTGAACTAAGGCATAGCCTAATTGTCTCTTGAACAGTAAAGGATTGTAGTTGATGCAACCCTTCACTCCTATCAGAGGCACATTTGGGTATTGCCCACAATTGGTGATAATGTCATTGCCCTTGGTGCTCTAGGTGCACCATCTGATATCATCTGAAGTCAAGGCAATGAATCTCTTGGCCCAATTCTTCTACTGGTGTGGATTCAAGAAAACATCTGATTTAGGTAGGTGCCTGAGCAGCTAGGTGTAAAACAAAGGAGCACAACATCTTACCAACTTCCCCCTTTGTTTCTCATTCCTTTGATGAATGGAGTAGTAAGAATCTCCTAGCAATGTAGGTACTAGATTTTTCAGAAGAAACAAATGGATGGCATTCTTGATGACAAATTTGGGCTCATCTGCAAACAGTATAGCCCCATATATGCTGAGGGCTAACAATGCACAGACTGTCCTCCACTCTTCCAATGAAGCCTTCAGGATGGCCTGAGAAATCAAGAAGTCCAAATGCAAACTAGGAATCCCAGCTTTTGTTGTCATACTTTGCTCAATCAGGGCAGGCTCCAAGTACAATGCCCTTGCTATCTCTTCACTCCTAGGAACAATCATCTCTAGGTTGAAAGGGATTCCACCTCTGATAGGTATTCCAATCAATAAAGAAAAATCTTCTAGCAGAGGCCCTAACTGAAAGTCTAGAAAGGTGAAACATCTCAATGGAGGGTCATAAAACTGCAAGCATGTGTGGATCATGCTCCTCTGAGAAGGATCAAGGTCTATAACCATATCCAAGATACCTCCAGAGTGCTCTCTAAACAGTGGGATGTGGTCAGGTGTGATAAGTGACTGGACCTTCCTGATACCAGTCAAAACAGGCTCGAAAAAGTGGTAGGATATGTTGCTCTTCCTGGGAGTAGTCATGAGTGTTGCTGAGGAAGCTTAAGATAAGTGCTGATGAAGATCACAGATTGAGGTGGTGAAGGTGGACCACTGACAGACTGGTGCTGGTGAGGATGGAGATAACTGAAGCAGACAAGTGATGAAGACAGCTGAAGTAGAGGTCTAAGCAGAAGAAAGGGGTCAAAACCAAAACCGAGATAAAATGAAGTGGATACCCTGAAAAGCAAATAAACAAATGTCAAATGATGCAATGATGATATATGCAAATGATATGCAAGGGTTTGTGATAAAGTTGGATCTGATTATCTGTCTTGATATAGGGCCCATGTATGTCCAAAAGTCCAGATGAAGGCTTAGAAATCCAGTAACCAGGGTGGGGGACTCAAGTAAAGAGTCACATGTCCAGGGTTAATCACAAGAACTGTCCAAAGTGAGGTGTTCTTAAACAAAACAGTAACAGGGTATGATGTGGCCAAGAGTTCCTGCAAACCTGTAAACAGCCCAACCCCCTCACATGTAGTGTTCTAGAACAAGGATCCTCAGACTTGGATCAGTTATGAGAAGTGTAAACACTTCTAACTCGGAGGTACAATGTCTACAATAACCATAAAAGTTCCTCCTCTAATTCACCTCAGCTTCTGAAGGTCATAATAAAGGTCATCCAGACTTAGCAGGCTTCCTAGATAGCCCTAACACTACAGGTAATCTGTAGCACAGAGTTCTCAAGAAGAAACCCACATCTGAACCGTGTTTCATATTCCCGCAGCAGAACGAAATGGAATGGGAAAGAACATGAACCACTCTAGCCTAGGTGTCACTTAGGTCCCAGGTATAGGACCTTAATCTCTTAGTGGAACCCCACCCACCAGAACAGCAAACCAGATCCATCAAATGACAATATAAAATATGCATAAGACTGTAAAGAAAGCAATAAGTAAAGTTGTACATGAAGCAGTAAATAAAGCAAATAAAAACACACATAGCACATAACACCCCAGTAAACACAAATCAAACAAGAGCTAGGAGGAACCCACAAAAAGAACCAGAAGCCCTGGTTGCAGTATAAGGGTCCCAAGCAGAGTCGCCAAGCTGTTGCTCCCGCCAAATGACACAAGGTCAAATAGAGTACAAACGCGAACGGTCGGCGAAAGGAGAGAACATGAAGATGAACTAAAAAGAGTCGCCAGCTAGGAATTTTTATCCCGAAGGAAAGGTAATGCTGCATAAACCTAAGAAAAGATGGATAAGACGGTTGCGAACCAGAGAAACTGAGAAACGGGGTTGGTTACAACCTGGGAAGGTATTAGCACCCAGATTGTCCGTCGTACTCGACGGGATCCACGCTTGAAAGATTTGTGTTTAAAGGGGTAGTGTCAGTGCTATTCTGTGTGTAAAAAAGCTGGAAAAAAATGGAAGTGTCAGTGCAAAAGAAATGTGAAGTGAGATAAAGGAGTGTCAGTGCAAGAAAGGATTATGAAGCTCAAGACCATGAAGCTCAAAGAATAATTCTGGAAGAGGGGAATATACAGAGACTTTTGTTCGATAACTGTTAAGTTATGCCTACGTATCCTCTCGTGCAATGAGGAAGTCAGAACACCGTAGTTCGACTCAAAGAGACTGAAAGATAAATTGACTTGTGAACTGCTTGCTTGTCTATGCTCAAGTGTATGACCTGTCTGGTTCAGGTGTAAACTGTCTTGCATTAGACGGGAGAAGCGAGTTCTCGTTTGTGAATGAATGAGGTGAGAAAAGAATCCCGAAGGAGACGATTATTGTTTGTACTTGATGTTTTCAATCTTTTATTGCTTTTTGTGTTTTTCATAAGAAAATGAGCTTAAACCTAAGCCAAGGGTTAGTAAACTCATCACATCTTCCCTATGATTAGGGGTAATGAGAATACCTTAAGTATGAAGTAAGCACCTCACACTTAATCACCATGATGTAGGATTAAGATCATTAACCTACTTTTTAATTATTTAGATGTTTTTGGAGTTTTTTTTAGTGTTAAGTAATGAGTTTAAGCCATAATCAAGGATTTAATGGACCCATTACACCATCCTAATAGAAGGATAATAGATGAGAACATTTAAGCTGAGGAAGGCTCCTCAACTTAATCCATGATTAGGGATTAACCTCATGACAAAACAAAACCTTTATTAGAGTGGATTTTAGTTAATGGTGAGATTAAGAAATGGATTTTATGGTTTGTAAGACAACTTGAGGGGGACTTGTCCATTAACACTAGGGTTAGTCCTTCTTAACCAATTAAGAAAGAATTAGAACCCTAATGCAAGGCCCAAGTTACAAGCTTGATGTCTTAGTGATTATTAGATGAATTGATTAAAGGATTTAAACACATCAAGGGTTTAACACTTAGGATTAAGGTTATACATTCCATCCTAATATAAGGATACAGGCATAACCCTAATCACAAAGTCTTAAAACCTTTAAGGTTTAGTCCTTGATTAAGAGATGAGGAGAGAAGACACAAAGATGACACAAAGGTAGAAACTAATGGGGGACTAATCAAACCCTAATTATGATCATGCTTGGGTGTTCCTAGGGTTTATGGGGCTAGCAAGAAGATCTTCAAGAGAAAAAGCCACCAAGGAAGAAGCAGGATGAAAGGAAGGGGAAGCAGAAAGAAACAAGACAACTTGCTTCACTTAAGAAGACAAGTTGCTTGAAGAAGGAAAGTGAAGAAGGCATGAGTAAGAGAGATGAGAAGAGATTATGAGAAGTGAAGGCAAATTCACTTCCCAAGCACTTACCACCTGAAAAGTTAGCAAAAGGAAATGAAATGAAATGAAAATGAGATGAGATGCCACGATAAAAGTCAAAGTCAGAAGTACAATCATGATACAAATGATGTTATGAGATGGTATGAGAGCATGTCAAGGGATGAGGATGATCATACAAAGGATGGGAATGCAAAGGAGACATGTAAGAAGCATGAAAGTTCATGAAAACTTATGAAATGCAATGGATGCATACCATGGCAAATGGATGATGCAATGATCAAACATGATTTCAATATGTCCTAAGGTGTCTTATATGTCATGTGGATGCACAAAATATCATGGCAATCTCATGTATGCAAGCATATGAAGAATGAATGCAAATGAAGGCAAAGATTAGGGTTTATGTACAAGGTGCAATGCAAAATTCAAAATCAGAAGCAAAACATGAGATAAAAAATTGAAAATGGAATCAAAGGGACCCTACACCTATACAAGTTCTTTGCCCAAAGGGGAAGGTCAGAAGCTAAACCCTAAAGGACTTATGATTTTTCTAAGTTTCTAAGGTTTTAAGCGTGATCCTAAAGGGAAAATGCCAAAAAAATTGAAAATACATTATAAAAATGAAACAGAAATGTTTTTAGATGCTTGAAAGGATACTTAACACAATGCAAAAAGAACCATTCACAAACTAAACTTGGATCAAAAGTTATGAATTTTTGAAGTTAGGGTTAAAAATATTCAAATTAAAGAACCCTAATTCAAATGAAAATTGTCAAAGTGTGATCAAAACCAAAAAGAAATTTGCTTTGTGAGTTTGTAAATGTTTGTAAATGTTTTAAAATACTCTTTGAATTTTTTTGTGATTTTTAAATACCTAAATGTATTTTTAATTAATTAATTTCCATTAACTAATTAAAAATAAACATTTAAATGATTTAAAAATAATTTTTAATGCAAAAAATAAAATAAAAATTATTTTCAGAATGAGAGAAATATTTAAAGTCATTCTGCAAAAAAAAAATTTTTTTGAAAGTGTTTTGCTATTTTAAATAAATGCACAAGAAAAATGCAAGAAAATGAAATAAAATTAATTTAAATGGAAAAGTAAACAGATCCTGAGGCCAGGATTTAAAGTTGGGAGGAAAAGGTTGACTGGCGCGTGTTTTAAGATCTGGGATTTGTCCTGAGCTAATTAACCTAATTAATTAATTTAATGATGGATTAGGGTTTAATCAAGCAATCTGGAACGTCCATACGCGCGACAAACACAAGATCTAAAGGTCATTATTCAAACTCAGGCTAATTACAGGATTAGGGCATAACTACTTTCAGGTGACCGGAACAGTGTTCCGGTCATCTTCTCCGGCGAACACAAACCCTAACTTCTTCCCTAAGCCTCTAATCTCCAAATTTCTTGCCCATAAATGATCCTCTAACATTCATAAACCTAAACCCCAATAAAAACTCATTTATTTCGCATTGTGAACAAGATTCGAACCAAAACGTGAAAACGGGCAAAAATTTTAGAACTTGCATACATGGTGGTTTCTCAACCATTTTCAATAAAAATCATATCCCCATGATCAGGGGATCACAAAGAATCATACAAAAACTTAAAAACAAGCTTCTGGGAAAAAAGTTCATGAGCTATACCTGAGATTGAACCTTCTGATTCTGGGCTTTCTTGCTTTTCCTTTGAAGCAAGTCCACTTCTCTGAACCTCCTGATGATGAAATGAAGCTTAGAAAACCTTGGGAGTGGCTGGCTTTGAAGTTTCAGCTCTGGTGTAGCAGGTTTTGAGGTTTTGATATGTGGTGTTTCAGGCTGTTTTGGTGGTTGATTATTGTTCCTTGGATGATATGTGACTCATTGGTGAAGAAAAAATGGAAGTTTGATGGCTGTGGAAGAAGTTTCGAAGAGGTGAAGTTTTGGCCAATTTTTGTGTATCCTGAGTTATGGGAGGATGCTGGCTTGTGTGTGTGTGTGTATGTTTCAAGTCCTTGAGGTCCACATAACATGTTGTGATTGGGCAGAGAGTTGTTGTGGAGCAGTTTGATTGGTATGGGCAAAGATGCAAAAAGTCAAGATTTTGTGTACCATAGGTATGGCTCGGGTCAGAGGAGATCTTAGGGCTTGTCCTGCTTCAGCTTAAGTCAAGGAAGGCCTTTGTATCAGGTTTTGTGAGCTGGATTGTCCTGATCAAGAGTTTCCAATGTTCTTGCATATTTCCCTCTTTGGAGTTTCTTGTGAATCAAGGCAAGGAAACTTATGAGTTCTTGGCCAATTTGCAGCAAAATGAACCATATGAAGTTGTTATGATGCATTGAGATCAATTAGCAATCAAACCAATCATTAAAAGTTCTTCTTGCAAAAAGTTCCTTTCTTGAAAATTTATGAAAAATGCCTTATGGTAGCTTGTGATTCAAGGCATGAAACTTGAGAATTCTTTGGGAAATTATGAGTTTTAGGTCATGTATGATGTTTGTGTAATTGTTAGAAGTCAATTAGAGGTCACATTTTGCCTTGGTATGAGTTTTTGCAAGTTTCCCTCTTTGGTACATAAGTGAAATTTAGTGATTTTCCCAACTTTGCAAAGCCATAACTTGAGTTCTATGATGAATTAGATCAAGTTCTTGTACTTTTTGAAAAGGGAATGATCCAATATACAACTTTAATGACCAAGAATTTTTCATTTGAAGCATTCTTGAATCAAAAAGAAGAGGTTGAAAAACTTTCCTAAAATGGTAAGTTTGCATTACAAGTCACTTTCCCAAAATGGCAACTTTGCAAATGGCTTGAAATTCTTCAATTTTGTGAACTTCTAACTTCTTCTAAGATCAAATAAAGATCATATACACCCAAAATGATGGAGAAGAGCCTTTGGTTGGATGATTGGGGGCCTCAGATGCCCTGATTTTGCACTAACTTGCTCAAGAAGTCATCTATTGATCATATGCATTCCCCATTGAATTTCCTCATGAAAATTGGTATGTATGATACTTATAACATATAGAGACCAATAGAAACAAGAATGACCAAAAAATTTGTAGTTATGACCTCTGAAACCAAAACCCTAATTTTTAGGTCATCTGTGTAGTTAAGCTTGGCTCTGCTTCCATGCCTTTCTCAGTTCTTGTGATTTTCTGACTTTCTTGATCTTGGGAGGATATAATATGATGCTTGTACATACATGTACCCTCTTGAGATGATTGAAGACCTTTGGAGTTGCTCAGATGACCCTTGGTTTGCTCAGATCACAAACCCTAGATGCAGATGAATTTGAACCAATGCAGTGAAGCAAAAATGCAACATGATATGATATGATTGAATCAATGCAAATGAAAAGATCACAAGCCATGGTGTGAACTTAGTGAGGGCAAATTTGGGGTGCTTACACATACCAGTGCAAGTTCAGAGCAAATACATTCGGGTTTCTAGATCCAAGGAGTTTCAGAGCTTCTTTCACATTTATTTTGTGATTAGAGGTTGCAAGAGTTGATCTGGAGCTGATAACTGGTTTTCTTGATAAAATTTGAAGTTCTGCATACCTCAGGTATCATCTAAATTCATAGATCTGAAAATGGAATTAAATGTTTGCAACGTGATCTATGTGCTTCACTGATGGTCTGGATGTATTTAGTTTTGAAAATGGCTGCATATTGAGTATTTCATGTTGATCTGAAGTTTGGTGTGTGAAATTGATTCTCTTCGATTTGCTTTATCCTTTGATCTTATGTGAAAACCATTGCCATATTTAGAATCAGCGTGTTTTAATTATTTGATTTGGATGTTTTGAGCTATTTCTGTGATGATTTGTTCTTGAGGATGAATTTTTCGGTGCCGGAGCTAGGGCTCCGGTCACCGGATTCTAGAATTTGTTTCCTGAGTTAAAGGAAGAAGAAATAATCCTGGATGTTCATGTTTTGATCTGGACGGATGACACAATGCTAGCACATTAAAAATGCACCCTCTCCCTCACGTGTTTTATATTGTCATAATAATGCTCCATGTTTCGCACCTCACCTTAATTCCCATGCACTCACACGCTGACTTGCTTGATTGGTTGACTAAGTGGATCCTTTGACTTGTTCTCATGCCTCAGATCAATCCATTGGCCTTTGTTTTTCCAGTTTTTTTATTGAATTTCCATGTTAATTGTCTTAAACCTGTGTAGGCCATTGGGCTTTATCTACTATTCGCACCCCTCCCTATTCCAGGTCCATTTGAATTGAACTGAAATAGTTACTGACTGCACCCCTTGTTCATTGGCTTCTTATTTTATTTTCTTTTTTATTTCAGTTTGGTTTCTATTTTTTAAAAATAGTAAAATGTATCCTAAAATTACAAATTAATTCATGAGTATCAATTTTAATTTTCTCTAATTTTTGATATTTTTACTTTTCATTTATTTTTATTTTCCACGTAGGAATTAATTCCCTCTTTTATTAATTATTTTTAATTCATGTTAAATCTATGCTGACTTGTAGATTTTATATCTTGATCATTAATTTGAATTTTGAGTTGTTTCTTTTTGCATTTGGTTCATATTAGGAGGTAGTTTGTTGTTGATTTTTCTTTTGATTTTTAGAAGCTTGTGTGAACATTTTTGATAGGTGACTTGTGTGAGAAGTTTCAAAACCCTAATTAGTGTTCTTAAGGTCCTTTGACTTAGTTTCTTTTTTATTTTGACTTTGTTCTTTTGACATGATGATATGACTTGATTAATGAATACTTGTGTTCATTTTCATAATTTTTGCATGAGTTTATGATTTGATTTGACTTTTCATATGAGGTTGCATTGATTTTGCTTCTTTTTGTTGGCATGTTTAGTTCTTAGGCTAGGAGGGCACTTGTGCCAACTCCTATGGAATTTTTTGGGGCTCTTTGTGTATGAGGTTTGATCCCTAGTCCTTTTTTGGTGGTGTTGCCTTGAAAAGTTTGTGATACTTGCCTTTGAAATTTCTCACAAATGTATGCATGTTCATTTTACCTTCATTGTTCATTTGCCTTTCATTATGCTTATGATTGAGTTTGTATGCTTTCTCCCCATGTTTTATCATGCTTCTTTGGCACATCTTAACATGATTAGGTCCCTGGTTTTAAATGATGTTTATGCTTTGATTTGGTTTGTGTTAGCTTGTTTTTACACTTGTTCACATGTCCACTTCACTTCCCATTTCCTGCATTGTTTGTGATTGAACTTTATTGCTATTTATCTTGGGTTCTTGTGTTGGGTAAGCTCATTCTTTTAATGATAGGATTTTGACCATGTGTTGCATAGGGTTTGTCAACTTGTTAGGTCTTTTGGGTTTCATTTGAGTCTTGCTTTCTTCATAAGGGTTTGTGAAGCTTAGTGATAGTTTGCATGATTTACCTATTGTTTGGTTTATCTTAGTGATTTGTCTTAGTGTATTAATTGTTTGCTTTCACTTCTGGTGGTAATAATTTGGTATGATATTATGGTCATTTGTATCTCATTTGATTTCATTTGTCTTTGTATTACTTTTTGTTTATGCTACTAACCATTTCAGGGGCTTAGGTAAGTGAGAGGTGTGGATGATATTCCCACATCTCCAATTCTTTTATCTTCTTCTTTCAATATGCTTTCTCATTTGTGTTTAGGATGTGCTTTATGCCATCATTTTCTTAGCTTCCTTTCTCCCCCTTAGGGAACAACTTAACTTCTTTAAGAGAAGTAAGTTGGTGGTCTTCTTCTTCTTCTTCTTCTGTTCTTCTTTTCTCTTAGGATAGAGTTCAAACCACACTAACTTAGGACTCCCATGCATGATAACATTAGGATTTGTTAGTCCCCCGTAGATTTTACCTTTTAGATCCTTTTGGTGCTCTCTCTTTCTCATCTTCATACAAATCATAAAAAGCATTAATAACAGTTAAGGCGACCTTCCCCTTTTGTCATCCTCTCAAAGAAAAGCATAAAAACACTTTTTTCACTTTAATCCACCAAAACACTTAATAATATAAACAAGTTAGTGAATTTAAATCCTAATCTTAGGAAAAAATTTTGAGGATCTTCTTCATTCTTGATGGAATTGTTACTTATTCTATCTTGGGATGTGGTAATAAGGACATGTCCTTAGAAAAGGCTTTGCTTTCACTTCCTTGTGCCACACTTTTAAAAGACTTATAAAAAACACAAACAAATAATAAGCGTCTTTCCTTCGGGAATTCTCTTCTCACCTAACTCACTCCTTACGTACGAACTTGTCACTACGTGTCATTTTGCAAGACAGTTACGCACTCGTCGTTTGAGCCTGCAGCACCTGAGCATTGACATAGGCAGTCCAAGCCTTAAGACACAAGCAATCTTTTCCACCCCTAGTCAGGGGAACTATGGCGACTCTGATCCTCATTGTCCAGATGAGGTACGTAGGCAGTGGGGTAGGGCCCGTTCGAGCATAATCTTTTATTTCCCTACATTCTCCCCCTTTCTTTTCTTTTCTTTTCCAGTTTCATTCTCAGTTTTGCAGCAGCTTTCATTCTTACACCCTTTGAAACAGTTTCTTTGCAAGCGTGGATCCCGTCGGGTACGGCGGACGATCTGGGGTGCTAATACCTTCCAGGTCATAACCGACTCCCGAACCCAGTTTCTTTGGTTCGTAGGACCTGTGTCCTTCCTTTTCTTTTCTTCGGTTTGTGGAGCATTACCATTCCCGCTCCCTCGGGATAAAAATGCCTGGCTGACAACTCTACCCTTTTCCACGCTACTTTCGCGTTTGTACCAGGATGGAAATCCAGGGAGCGACACACCCTTACACTCCATGGTGATGTGTAAGGCCTTGTTGTGATTACGTCCCTCGAAAGTGAGATCTCTAGCTGTGAATCCCAACCCATGGTTGGCGTTCACACTACCTACCACAAGCTCCAACTGGTTAACAATTATCACTTGTGGTACATATGTCTTTTGCAAAACTTTCAGCAAAGCCTCCCGGTGAGCTTGAGAACACATCAACAACGACATAATAGATATCTTGGACGGGGTCTGATTCAGCTGTCAACCACCTTGTAATCACTTTTCTTAATTATTCTCATGAACTCTTCAACTTCTTTTTCAAAAGTGCCTTGACTAGCAGCAGGAGTTGTCACCTCTTCGGTTGCTATCTGTTTACCCTTAGACTTTGCAGCAACTTCAGCTTCAGGATCACCTCTGAGAGCTTGAGGAGCAAAAAGATGCCCACTCAGAGTAAACCCACCAACTCCTCCGACATTCACAACAGTCGGGTCAATTGTCACCGCTTTACTTTCCACCATCTGAACTTCTACGCACACGTCTGAGCCATAGTGCCAAGGGATAGCCTTGTCATCAACATAAGGAACCGGTTATGGATCAGTATTGGTAACTGGACTCACTTCCGGAACATAGATAGTCACAAGCTCTCTTCGGGCAGGAACCTCAGCAGGATCAAAGTAAATTGTTACGATAGACACACAATCACTTCTATTGTCAACCCTGTCGAACTGTAAGGACCCCTCATCAATCAAACACTGCAGCCCAGCTTTCAAATCCTCACAACCATTAACTGAATTCATGCAACCCTCGCATTCATAACCACAACCTGAGAATACTTTCCCTTTCAGCAATCTGTCTTTCACCACTAACAACGAAGTCTTCACGCCATCCACGTTCAGAATCAGGTTCAACCTCCCGACACCGTCAACAACATTTATCCTTGCCCCTCCATGATTTGGAATGGGGTTTGATGTAACATTTGGAGGCGGTGCAGAATTAATGGCTTTTGAGTCAATCAAGTCTTGGACCTTATGTTGTAATGCCATGCACTTCTCTGTTGAGTGCCTGGGAGCTCCTGAATGAAATGCTCATCTCACATTAGCATTATACCCCACCGGAAGCTCTCTAGGTGGTGGTGGTGCTAATGTCCTCAACTGAACCTGGTTCAAATATAACAGTCTCTGGAGTAGTGTTGTGTATGTCATAGGGATGGCTTCTAGCACCTTGTTAGCTGGACGAGCTTGTCTTTGCTGATAAGATCTTTGCTGATAGTTATTGCGATGTGGCTGTTGTTGTTGTTGCTGTTGTTGTTGCATAGGACTTGCTAGAATGGTGACAGCTGCCACCTTCTCATAAGATTCCCTGTATCCACAGCCCCGACTTCGGCCATACACAACATTAGTTTCTCCCTTCCTTATTCTTGGAGGTCCATTGAAAGCTTTTCGAACACCACTTGAGCTACTTGCACCATTGTCTTGGATCTTCCCCATTTTCAGCAGAGTTTCAACCCTTTCTCCAGCTATCACGATATCATTAAACTTTTTTGCTGAACAAGACTCCAATCTCTCAATAAACACCCCATGTAGTGTTCCCTGTAAACACTCCAAATTTTCCCTCACTCTTTATCACACCATGGCTTGTGATCTTTCATTTTTGTTTTAACATAAGCATTACATCTCATATTGCATTTTTGTTTCACTGCATAGTTCAAATTCATCTGCATCTAGGGTTTGTGATCTGAGCAATCCAAGAATCCATTTGAGCCATTCCAAAGGTCTTGAATCTTTCCAAGAGGGTCCATGTGTGTTCTATCATCATATTATGCTCCCCAAAGTTCATGAAAGTCAAGGGATCACAAGAATTGGCAAAGGCATGGAAGCAGAGCTAGGGTTTTCACTGCACAGATGACCAAAATTAGGGTTTTCGTTTCAGAGGCCTTAACTCTAAATTTTTTGGTCATTCTTCTTTATAATGGTCTTAATATGTTATAAGGATCATGTGCACCACGTTTGATGAAGAAACTCATTGTGGAAGTCATCTGTTCACTGGGTAACTTCCTGAGCAAGTTAAGTCAAAATCAGGGCATCTGAGGCCCCTAACAATGGAACCAAAGGGGTATTTTCATCAAATTGAAGTTCAATGATCTTTATTTGATCTTAGAAGTGGTTGGAAGTTCACAAGATTGAAGAATTTTGAGCCAATTGCAAACTTGCCATTTTTGGAAATGACTTGAAATGCAAACTTTCCATTTTGGGAAAGTTTTTCAACCTCCTCTTTCATGACCAAAAATGCTTCAAATGAAAAATTCTTGGGCATGAAAGTTGTAGATTAGGTCTTTCCCTTTTAAAAAAGTACAAGAAAATGTCTTGATTCATCCTAGAACTCAAGATATGGCCTTTCAAAGTTGGCAAAAATCACATAATTTCAAGTTTCATGTCAAAGAGGGATTTTGCATCTTGGCATGTTCAAGCATTCTAATGACCTCTAATGTACACAAATACTTCACAACATGTCAAAACAACTTCAAAGGATCAAAATTGGCCCAAGAATTGAAGCATTCCATGGCTTGAATCACAAGAAACATCAAAGCGGGAAATTTGCATAAACCTTGAGAACTCTCCATCCAAGCCTTCCAGCTGCATAACTTTGATCCAAAGGCCATCCTTGATGAAATATGAGGCCAGACACCCCATGAAAACACCTCTGACTCGTGCCATGCTTCAAGTATACAAAACCTTGACTTTTTGCATTTTGGCCCATACCAATCAAACTATGCCACACCAACTCTCTGAACCAATCAGCATGACTTATGTGAACCTCATGGACCTCAAACAACACAACACACAAGCCTGAAACCTCTCACAAGTTCAGATTGCACAAAATCACTTAACTTTTTCCTCTCTTCGAATTTCATAATACAGCCAGCAAAAACCACAAACACTTCCACCAATCAACATAAAAACACCCAAGGATCATTTTCCACCCCTCACCATAGCCTGAAACACCCAACAACACAAACACGATTTCTCACTCCTCAGAACTGAAACTCACAAAGGAGGCCATTTAAACTCCATTCAAGCTTTCCAGAAGCATCAGAGGGATCATTGGAGGCATTTTGCACAAAGGAAGAGGTCAGAAAGCTCTAGTTTGCAAAGCTTCAACTCAGGTAGTCATGAAGAACATTTTTTCCAGAACTCTTGTTTTAAGTTTCTAAATGATTCTACATGTTTAGCTGATCATCCTGATATGTTTATTTTCGAAAATGGTTGAGAAACAAGCATGTATTGAACTTCTGAAAGTTTTGAATGTTTTTTCGTTTTGCTTCGAATCATGATTTTTGTGAATGATAAATGTTGTTTGATGATGGATTCTTGCTTAAAGAGGTTAGGGGATCATTTCTGGAAAGTTATAGGGTTTAATTTGACCTAGGGAAGAAGTTAGAGTTAATGGCCTGCCGGAGAAGATGACCGGAGCTTGCTCCGGTCACCTGAAAGTCATTAGGGTTTGATTAGGGTTTAATCTTGCCAGTTTAAACGTGAGCCGTTAGATTATGATTAACGCGTTTTTTAAGGGTCCAGATCATTTCACTTAACCCTAATTTTCAATTAATTAGATTAATCAGTTAATTAGCCCAGATTGAACCTCAGCCCTTAAGATGCGCGCTGGTCAATTCCCTCCCCCTCCAGTTTGAATTTCATCCACTGGATCAGTTGCCTTCTCATTTTGTTTATTTTTATTTCATTTATTTTCATTTCTCTTGCATAATTTATTTAAAATAGCTAAAAAACTTCAAAAAATATTTTCTCTTGCATTCTGACTTTAAATATTTTTCTCAATCCAAAAACAAATTTTATTTTATTTTTTGCATTAAAAAAGTATTTTTAAAATATTTAAATGTTATTTTTAATTAATTAAAAATGCATTTAGGTTTTTGAAAATCACCAAAAAAATCATGAACCATTTCAATGCATTTAGAAACATTTTCAAACTCTTCACACAAATTTCTTTTTAGGTTTGATCAAAGTTTCCCAATTTTCTTTGAATTAAGGTTCATTAAAATAACATTTTTTTAACCCTAACTTAAAAAAGTCATTTCCTCCTAATCAAGAAGATTTTGAACTTGATTCTTTTTACATTGTGTTACATATTGCATGTAGTTTATAGGTCATTTTCCTCATGAATTTACCTTGCATTGTCAATTTGATTTGCATATTTCCTTTTGAATCACCCAAAAACCCTAGGAAACGTAGAAAAATCATAACTTTTGATAGGTTAGGCTTCTGACCTTTTCCTTTGGGGTGTGACCTAATATGGGATTAGGGTTTGTTTGAGCTTGATTTCAAATTTTTATCATGTTGATTTCTTCTGTTTTAGTCATTTGCATCTCACATGTTCATAAAACCCTAATTTCTCGTGTTCATTTGCATTCACCTTGCATATTCATCATCACATGTGCTTTCCATGACATTTCAAACATTTATATGACACCTTAGACATCTTAAGACATGTATGAACATTGCTTGATCATTTCTTCATTCATTTTCTATGCTTTGCATCCATTAATTTCATGAACATCCATGTGTTTTCCAGCTTCTAAGCATGCTTTCATGACATCTCATCTTTGTATGATCATTCATATGCACATTGTATGACATAGCATCATCTCACATGACATTTACATGGCATAAGCACTTCTGACTTTGGTCTTGCCATCTCATTTCCTCTCATTTCAATTCATTTCTTCATGCCTTATATCTTATGCATTCATGCTAACACTTTCAGGTACTTTTGGTAAGTTATCTTGAGAGGTGGATTTGCATTCACCTCTCACCTATTCTTATCTCTTTCATTTGCATTTTATTTTTCCTTGAAGTGAATCTAATTCACTTATGTTCCATCTCTCTCACTTTCTTCCTTTAAGTTACTTATCTTCTTAGGAAGTAAGTAACTTATTCTTCTGCTTCCTCCTCCTTATAAACACCCCAAATTTGCCCTCACTTTTTCTCACACCAAGGCTTGTGATCTTTCATTTTTGCATAAGCATACCATCTCATGTTGCATATTTGTTTCACTGCATGGTTTCATTTCATTTGCATCTAGGGTTTGTGATCTGAGCAATCCAAGAATTCATCTGAGCCATCGCAAGGGTCTCAAAGCTTTCCAAGAGGGTACATGTGTGTTCTATCATCATATTATGTCCCTCAAAGTTCATGGAAGTCAAGAGATCACAAGAACTGGCAAGGCATGGAAGCAGAGCTAGGGTTTCCATTACACATATGACCAAAATTAGGGTTTTGGTTTCAGAGGCCTCAACTCCAAATATTTGGGCCATTCTTGTTTCTAATGTTCTTAAGATGTTATAAGGATCATGTGTTCTTAAGATGTTATAATGATCTGATGGACAAGATTTAAACTGGGAAAGAAAGTGTTGACTAGCGTGCAAATGAGTGGTTGGGATTCACTCTGAGTTAATTTTATTTAATTAATTCTAATTAACTAATTAAATGAAAATTAGGGTTTAATGACAAATCTGGGCCATCCAAACACGCGAGTAACAAAGATCCAAGGGCTCACATTCAAACTCACGCTAACCCTAATTAAAACCCTAATCTTTTTCAGGTGACCGGAACAGTGTTCCAGTCATCTTCTCTGGCAGCACCCCAACACCAACTTCCTCCCTAGGCCATTTCTGGAGCTCTAAAGCTCCAGATTAATTCCTCTCACCTTCCTAAACTCAAATCTACCCTCAAAAAAAATTTATCATGGCTCAAGAACAAGATACAAATCAAAACTCAAAAACTGGAAAAGTTTCAGAAGCTCAGTACATGCTTATTTCGCAACCATTTTCAAAAGTAAACATATCATGGTGATCAGCAAAGCATAAAGAACAATCTAAGAACTTAAAATAGCATTTCTGGAAAATTTGTTCTTGAGGATACCTGAAGTGGAGCTTTCTCAATCTGAGTTGTTTGGCCTCCTCTTTGGTTCAAAACGACTCCAATGATCCTCCTGATGATGCTTTGATGCTTGGAAGAAGTTTGTAATGGCTGAAATGGAAGCTTACACTCTTGATGGTCAGAAATCGTGTTTTGGTTGTGGGGTGTTTTTGGTTGCAATGAAGGGTGGGAAATGGTCCTTTGATGAAGCTGAGTTGATTGATGAAAAGAGTTTTAAGTTTGAGTGAGTGTGCTGTGTGTTTCGAAGGATTTTGCAAATGGGGTGATTTTTGAGAGCTTGAGGATTTTGAGGTTTCATGCTAGCTTGTGTTGTGTTATGGCTTGTGTTTGATCCATATAACAAGTCTTGATAGGTCAGAGAAGTGGTTGTGGACTATGGTGATTGGTATGGGCTATTTTGCAAAAAGTCAATAATGCTTGTACTTGAGGTATGGGCTCTTGTGCAGCTGACTTTTTGGCTTGTCTTGGTTCAGTAGAGATTAAGGAGAGCCATGGAATGCATTTTATGGTAATTCAGCAAGTTTATGAGAAGTTTTATGCTCTTTTGCAAATTGTAAGAAGTTTGGACCCTTTTGAATTTCTTGATGTTCAAGGCATGGAATGACATGATTATTTCGGAAATTCTGATTTTTAAGCAATGCAGTATGTTTGTATGATGCTTAGAAGTGCATTAGAAGTCACAAAATGGCTTGGCAAGTGGTTTTGCAAAAATCCCTCTTTTGTGTATTCTTGAAAATTATGTGATTTTTGCCAACTTTGAAAGATCATAACTTGAGTTCCATAATGAATTAGAACTTGTTCTTGTACTTTTTGAAAGGGGAATGATCCAATCTACAACTTTCATGACCAACAATTTTTCATTTGAAGCGGTTTTGGTTGAGAAAGAGGAGGTTGAAAAACTTTCCCAAAATGGAAAGTTTACATTACAAGTCATTTCCATTTTTGGCAACTTTTGGTTTAGCTCACTTTTCTTCAATTTTGTGAACTTCAATTTGATGAAAAATCCACTTTGGTTCCCATGTTGGGGGGTCTCAGATGCCCTGATTTTGCTCTGACTTGCTCAAGAAGTTACCCAGTGAACAAATGACTTCCACAATGAATTTCTCCATCAAACTTGGTACACATGATCCTTACAACATATTGAGACTATTAGAAACAATAATGACCAAAAAATTTGGAGTTATGGCCTCTGAAACCAAAACCCTAATTTCAGGTCATCTGTGTAGTGAAACCCTAACTCTACTTCCATGCTTTGCCAGTTCTTGTGATTTTTTGACTTCCTTGATCTTTGAGGGATGTAATATGATGATTGAACATACATGGACCCTCTTGGAATGATTGAAGACCTTTGGAGTGGCTCATATGGATCCTTGGATTGCTCAGATCACAAACCCTAGATGCAGATGAACTTAAACTAATGTAGTGAAACAAAAATGCAATATGAGGTGACATGCTTAAACTAATGCAAAGATGAAAGATCACAAGCCATGGTGTGAACTTAGTGAGGGAAAATTTGGGGTGTTTACAGCTGCCCCTATTCAAACATGAGTTAGCTGTGCAGGATGTAAGCGCCTGGTTTAACAGACAAACAAGATAACTTGTGGTTGAATACCAAAGACAGTCCGAAATTTGCACTCACTGGGTAGAAGTAGAAAAGGGATATAAATTGTAAAGGTAGTATATTATGTATTAAATGAAAGCGATGGAGGACGACCATTGAGTAGAGGATGGCTGCTGGGGATAAAGCAATGACGGGGACGGCCGACATGCTGGGGAAATAAAGAGACCATGATGGGGACGACCATCAAGTAAAGAAACAAGATTCTCTGGGGATTTAAAGGTAAATTCAATGATGGGGACGACCATCAGGTTTGCATAGTAAAGGTAAACAACGATGGGGACGGCCATCGGTTCAAAGAATAAATGAAATAATGATGAGGGACGGTCATCAAAGGTGAAGGACGATCACCTAGCAGGGGACGGCTGCTCTTTATCACGACATAGGACGAATGCCAGATAGAAAAAAGTCGACGATGGGGACGGCCATCGGATAAGCATGATGAAGGACGATCATCAAGAGGTGAAGGACAATCACCTAGTAGGGGACGGCTGCTCTCAGAGTTTATCATGACATAGGAAGAATGTCAGATAACAAAGTTAATGATGGGGACGGCCATCAGATAAAAAATGATGAAGGACGATCATCAAGAGGTGAAGGACGATTACCTAGCAGGGGACGGCTGCTAAATATCACGACATATGACGAATGTCGGATATAAATGGGTTCCAATAATGGAGACTCCGCTTGGGGAAGGATGAGGGACGATCATCCATAGGTGAAGGACGATCACCTGGAAGGGTACGACTGCCGAAAGTATCACGACATATGACGAATGTCGGATAAGAGAAAGTTATTTTGCTGGGGAATTTATTGGGGAATGGTAAACACGGACGAGTGCTTACGCTTTCCAAAAATAAAAGGTATAAGTGTTTCGACGCTGTGTATAGATTAAAGACGCGGACGAGCATCCTTAAGACTATGATACGGACGAGTATTGGTAGAAACAAACGCTGACGCATGTTCAGAGATGATGGTACGGACGAGTACCAACTGGTTAACAAAGAACACGGACGAGTGTCAAATCTATGGGGAGTAAGTGTATATAGGAGATACGGATGAGTATCTGTATATGTATGAGTAAGTATTGTGAAGTATGAGCAAGACACAGACGAGTGTTCAACTTGATGGGGAAGGGTGACACGGACGAGTGCCAGAAGATTAAGTGTATAAATTATGAACTTATGAATGTGAAAAGGTATTATGGTGACCTGTGGGGATAGGATCACACAGACGGGTGTCGATGAGAGTGTATTATAACAAGTGTTTGGTTTGCGACAAGTGTTTGGGCAATCATGCTAGGGAGCGGTGACACGGACGGGTGTCAAGAGAGTGTATATAGGTTTCTGTATTCAAAGAGGATGTTTGTGGCTTATATCTGCAGGGGATAATATGACACGGACGAGTGTCGAAAGGGTATATATAAACAGGCATTTGTGTTGGAGAGTGCAAAGGGGACGCTTCGGCTTTCTGTTGGGGAACTATTTTATATATTGCTGATGAGGTACTATTGGTATTTATAGGTGACTGGTTCTAACCTGACTTGTGATCATGCAATATGTTTGATTTTTTCCGTAATGCTCTGTATTAGACGGAATGATACGCTTTTGTGGGGAAAATGATGTGAATGCTATGACTATGCAAAAGATACCGATCCGGGATTCGGATCTCGCCACGGTGAAGATCTCTGGCGGATCTTCTTTGAAGGAGAATCCCAGCTGGGGATGAGATCATTGGTAGATCTGATGATATATATGGTTCTGCTTGGGGGACTAGATCACTGATAGATCTATCCGGTAAGGAGATATCCCAGCTGGGGATGAGGAGACTTCCGTCACTTTGTTGTGTAAGAACTTCAGGCATTGCTCTTCTGGATAGAGTCTGGAACTCTGTGGGGAGATGGTTCCCCTGTCTTTGGGAGACCTGGCACTCTGTTTGGGGGAGGAAAGATCACTGAAAGATCTTCGTAGAAACTTTTGTGGGGGTCCCGGCTGATGATGAAGATGCTTTAACAACTCTGTTGGGAAAAATCATTTCAGAAGCTGCTTGGAGAAGATGTGCTAGGGAAGTGATGTTTGGCATGCCCCATGTTGCGTATTGAATACCTGCAATCCTGTTAAGACAAAGAAACACACAAGTATCCCGAGGTATCCCTTATCGGATTTCGTCATAGGAGTTAGATATTCCTGAGAGTAAATACATTTCCTGCAAGCATGTATTAATAATGGCTCATTTGTTTTATGCAAATACTATATCATGGATACCAGATATTTTGCAAACGAAACAAAAATGTACGAAACGAGGTGTGACTGAAAATCTGATTTTATTAATCTGGGTGCTCTGAATTGGCAAATACAGTCAAAGAAACAAATCCCTTGAAATGAGGAGATTGTTACAAATTGAAAAAGGTAAAAGTGCTGGCAATGTTGACGACGCTCCGTTGAGCTTCCTTTGCCATGACCTGTATGACCTTAACATTCTTCTCATCTTGCTTTCTGGAGAAGGTTGATTCTGACCGATGCTTTATCCTTTCGAAACTTGCCATGTTGTAAGTGATACAGACAAATTCAGAAAGCAGTTGTTTGCTTATTCCCTTATTTTGCGTGGATCGCCCTTTCGGGTTTTCAATCCACCGGGATACCCCTTTTGCCTGAGCTGTCCAATGCGGCTTTTCAACTCAGTGGGTGTACATTTTTTTAATTTTCCCTTATTTTTGCCCAAGTTTTTTATTTTGTTTTTGACTCGCCGGGATGCCCTATTTTTTCCTGGACTTACATTCTGTTTTCATGTCCAGCGGGTCATTTTATGCGAAGTATTTTTTAACTGCATCTGAATTCACAGGGGATAAGAAATCTTCACCATCCATAGTAGTGAGCATCAGTGCTCCACCAGAGAAAACTTTCTTTAATATGAATGGACCATCTGTTTTGGAGTCCACGTGCCCCTGTGGTCTGTATGAGGAGGAAGAAGTCTTTTCAGCACAAGATCTCCTACTTGGTATTCCCGAAGCCTGACTTTCTGATCGAAGGCTTTCTTCATTATTTTCTGATATAGCTGCCCATGACAGATTGCAGCTAATCTTTTTTCTTCGATCAGATTCAATTGATTATACTGAGAACGGACCCATTCTGCTTCATTCAGCTTGACCTCCATTAGTACCCGTAAGGAGGGTAATTCAACTTCAATAGGTAGGATAGCTTCCATACCATACACAAGTTGATACGGTGTTGCTCTAGTGGGCGTTCTGATTGAGGTTCGATACCCATGCAAGGCAAATGGTAGCATTTCATGCTTGTCTTTGTAAGTAACCACCATCTTCTGCACAATCTTCTTGATGTTCTTGTTAGCCACCTCAACAGCGCCATTCATCTTTGGCCTATAAGGAGAAGAGTTATGATGTTGAATTTTGAAGTCCCGACACAGTTCTGCCATCATTTTGTTGTTCAATTTGGAACCATTGTCAGTAATGATTCGCTCGGGTACTCCATAACGACGGATGATGTCTCTTTTTAGGAATCTGGCTACCACTTGTCTGGTGACGTTTGCATACGAAGCTGCTTCAACCCATTTGGTGAAGTAATCAATGGCTACCAGGATTAATCTGTGGCCATTTGAAGCAGTTGGTTTGATCTTTCCAATCATGTCAATGCCCCACATGGCAAAGGGCCAAGGTGAAGATATCACGTTCAAAGGATTTGGTGGCACATGCACTTTGTCTGCATAAATCTACCATTTATGGCACTTCCTGGCATAGGCACAACAATCTGCATCCATTGTGATCCAGTAGTAACCTGATCTTAACAATTTCTTAGCTATTGCATACCCTCCAGCATGGGCAACGAAAGATCCTTCATGCACATCGTGCATCAGCAAGTCTGCCTCTTTCTTATCAACACATCTGAGAAGAACCATATCAAAGTTTCTCTTGTATAATGAGCCATCAGCATTCAGGAAGAAACTACCAGCCAGCCTTCTTAATGTCTTCTTATCATTGGATGATGACCCAGGTGGGTACGTTTGATCCTCTAAGAAGCTTTTGATGTCATGGAACCAAGGCTTGTCATCTTTAGCAATGTCCAAGAAGAATACGTATGCTGGTCGGTCAAGTCTGGATACCGAAATCTGAGGCACAAAATTGGCAATCTGAACCTTTATCATGGAGGAAATGGTAGCTAAAACATCTGCGAACTGATTTTCATCTCGAGGGATATACTCAAGTTTGACTGTTGTGAAGAAAGTCAATAATATCCTCGTGTAGTCACGGTATGGAATTAGATGATCTTGGTGAGTGTACCATTTTCCGTTGGTCTGATTAATTACCAAAGTTGAATCCCCGAATACAGTTAAAGTCTTGATCCTGAGGTCAATGGCTTACTCAAGACCCATGATACAGGCTTCGTATTCAGCTTCGTTGTTGGTGCATGCAAAGGTGATTTTTGCCGAGAAAGGCATATGAAATCCTTTAGGTGTAATGAGCACTGCACCAACTCCACGTCCATTCATATTGACAGCCCCATCAAACATCATTGTCCACTATTCTTCTGGGTCAGGCCCTTCAGTGTGAACAGGATCTTCATGATCTTTTGCTTTTAGGAACATGATGTCTTCATCAGGGAAGTCAAATATCATTGGTTGGTAATCATTAATGGGTTGCTTAGCTATATAGTCAGACAGTACACTGCCCTTGATGGCCTTTTGAGATGTGTACTGAATGTCATACTCTGTCAGAATCATTTTCCATCTTGCAACCCTTCCGGTAAGTGTTGGCTTCTCAAATATGTACTTGACTGGATCCATCTTGGAAATCAACAAGGTAGTGTGAGTCAACATATACTGCCTTAGTCGGCGAGCAGCCCACCCTAAAGCACAACAAGTTTTCTCGAGCAGTGAATAACGTTGTTCACAGTCGGTAAACGTTTTGCTTAGGTAGTATATTGCATTCTCTTTTCGACCAGACTCGTCATGCTGGCCCAACACACACCCCATTGATCCTTCTAATACTGTTAGGTACATTATTAGAGGTCTTCCTTCAACTGGAGGCATAAGAATTGGAGGTTCTTGTAGGTACTCCTTGATTTTGTCAAAAGCCTTCTGAAAATCTTCGTTCCACCTGAACGTTTGTTCCTTTCTCAACAGTTTGAACAGGGGCTCACAGGTTGTAGTAAGATGAGATATGAACCTTGATATGTAGTTCAATCTACCTAAGAACCTCCGAACTTCCTTTTCAGTCTTAGGTGCAGGCATTTCCTGAATGGCTTTAACTTTGTCAGGATCAACTTCAATTCCTTTCTCACTTACAATAAATCCCAGCAGCTTACCGGAATGCACCCCGAATGTGCACTTGTTGGGCTTTAGCTTCAGCTGATACTTTCTCAGACGCTTGAACAACTTTATCAGATTTACCAGATGATCTTCTTCAGTGAGGGACTTGGCAATCATGTCATCCACGTAGCATTCAATTTCTTTGTGGATCATATCATGGAATAATGTTACCATAGCCCGTTGATAAGTAGCACCGGCATTCTTCAATCCAAAAGGCATTACCTTGTAACAAAATGTGCCCCAAGGTGTGATGAAGGTAGTCTTCTCCGTGTCTTCGGGTGACATCCTGATCTGATTATACCCGGAAAAACTATCCATGAAGGAAAACACCGAGAACTGAGTTGTGTTGTCAACCAATACATCAATGTGAGGTAAAGGGAAATCATCCTTCGGGCTAGCTCTGTTCAGATCTCGGTAATCCACATACATCCTTACTTTTCTATCCTTCTTAGGTAATGGTACAATATTAGCGACCCACGGTGGGTAACTAGTTATAGCAAGGAAACCGGCATCCCCCTGTTTTTGTACTTCTTCTTTTATCTTCATGGCCATATCCGGACGAGTACGACATAACTTCTGTTTCACTAGAGGACAATCTTCTTTCAAAGGCAGCTTGTGCATAACAATGTCAGTATCCAGACCTGGCATGTCTTGATAGGACCAAGCAAAGACGTCGACGGATTCTTGAAGCATGTCAATGAGTTGTTCCTTCACTGAAACTTGCAGACTGGCCCCGATCTTCACTTCTTTCAAGTCTTCTTCGGTACCAAGATTAACTGTTTCAACCTCCTCCTGATGAGGAGTGATCACTTTCTCTTCCTGCCTCAACAACCTGGCTAACTCTTCTGGTAACTCATAGTCTTCTTAAACCCCTTCATCGGCTTGATTAATCGGATTGTCGAAGTCATACAAGGTCATAGCAGTGTTGTTGTCGGTGCAATCTGGAGGATTATCTCTGAAAGGGTTGAGATTGGTTCGTTTTAGTGATCAGTTTTAATCTTGTTTAGAAAAAGTAAAAATGAAGTTATTTATTTTGAAAACATTGCCATTTTATTGTTTTGTACAAAAGTGAAAAATGAAAAGACAGTGAGCGAAAAAGAGACTCGTTTGCAAAAGATGTGAGATATTCATTGATTAATTATTTGCACAAAATTACAATATGGCCCTATTACAAAATGAGTCATGACACCTTGGGCGAGATGCAGGACTTGATGCATGCTAAAAAGATAGGAAATAATAATTACTCTGCAGGAGTAACCCTTATAATTTCCTAGGAAGACCAGTTAGAGACTTGGCTCCCCGGGATCCTTGGACGTATCCAGCTCTCCAGGTTTAGGTCGCTTTCCTCCTCGTCTTCCATATTGTTCACAGCATCTAGGGTGAGCATCCCCCCACTGACAAATTTGGGCTCCTTGGCAGCCTCTGATTGATCTTGTCGGATTGGTCTGTAACCCAACCCGAATCTATCTTCCTTTTTTTCCACTGGCAGCAACTTGCCCCAGCCTTGAGCAATACCTTCTTCAACAACCTTTCGGGCTTGCTGATAAGAGATGATTGAAGTATCCACCATGTCCTCCTGGGATGCAACCAATACTCCAGTAGCCTCATTGACATTTAGGGCCTCAAACCCTTGGCTCATTGTCTCATGGATTTCACCATCCATCTCAATATATTTGTAAGTATCCAGATGGCTAACAAATATATCTTCCTCACCACAGATGGTAATAACCTGTCCTTCCCATTCATACTTCAGTTTCTGGTGAAGGATCGACGTTACATCGCATGCGGCATGAATCCAGGGTCGACCTAGCAGACAGCTATAAACAGGTTGTATGTCCATCACATATAAAATGGTCTTGAAGACTTGTTGACCGATTATCACTGGTAACTCCACCTCTCCCAGAACAGATCTTTTAGAGCCGTCAAAAGCCCTGACCACAAGATTACTTGGCCGGAGAGCTATCCCATCATACTCTAGCTTTACAAGGGCTTTCTTGGGTAGGACATTGAGTGAGGACCCAGTGTCTACAAGCACATGAGATAAGACATCTCTTTTGCACTCCAGGGTTATATGTAAAGCCTTGTTGTGGAGACGTCCTTCTGAAGTTAAATCCGCATCAGTGAACCCTAGCCCATGGCTAGTATTGAAATTTGATACCACTGTTTCCAGCTGATTTACAGTGATCTCTTCTGGCACGTAGGCAGCATGCAGAACATTGAGAAGTGCATCCCGATGGGCTTCGGAACACAACAACAGTGATAGGATTGAGATCTTTGAAGGAGTCTGGTGGAGCTGGTCCACAACTTTATAGTCACTTCTTTTAATGATTCTCATAAACTCATCCACATCTTGATCGAAGGATGACTTATAAGTTTCTTTTGGCACAGATTCTTCCGGTATCACACTCTTCCCTTTGGCTTTGGCAGCAACTTCTGCCTCTGAAATGGTTCTAGGGACTTGTGATGCAAAAAGACGTCCGCTTCGGGTGAAGCCTCCGCCTCCCCCAACATTGTCCACTTGGGGAGTGAGAACTGGAGAATCAAGAAGGACTTTCTCTCCATTGCAGTATAGATCAGCACCATAATGCCATGGTATAGCACTGTCTTTGTCATATGGAATCGGCCTGGGCACTGTGATAGTGACTGGGCTTACTGCTGCAGTTGTTGGGACTACAATGGTATGTGGATCATAAAAGATTGTTACAGGACTTCTGGTGGATGTTGGTGAAGGTGAATTGAAGCTATGTTGAGACTGTTGTTGAGGTTGAAAGTTGTTGGAACTCGGGACCGCTGCCGGGTCATAATAAATTGTAATAGTGGAAACATCATTGTTGGTTGTTGAAGTTGTAGTAGCCGGTGCAAATTAATTGTTGTGTGTTGAAGTGACATATGGAATGATTGCTGAAGTTGTAGCTGAATCGGTTGGAATAATGGTTGTTGCAGTTGTAGAAGAAACACTTGGAGAAATGGTCGTTGCATTTGTAGAAGATTCACTTGTTGTTGACAAAAGATTTGTTGGCGTTGTAGAAGTTGTGGTGGTAATTTGCAGAATTCCTTCTTTAATCAAGTCATTGATGCCTTTCCTCAAGCTGGTACACCCATTTTCAGAAAGTTTGCATGATTCGCAACAGGACTTACAACCTGGAAACACTTGGCACTTTAAAAGCTAGGCTTTAACCTCGGCCAGAGGTGTTTGAATACATGCAATGTCTTCTATTAAACTCGTGGGTAAACCATCCTCTACAATTAATCCTTGGCACACTGTGGCTTGGCATAGGATTCTTCATTACATTGGGAGGAGGTGCAAAGTTAAGGGCTTTTGAATCTACCAGATCCTGAACCTTCATATGCAGGGCTCTGCATTTTTCCGTAGAGTGACCAGGTGCATTGGAATGAAAAGCACACCTAGCATTGACATCATATTTTCTAGGAAGGTTTTGAGGATCAGGTGGAGCCAATGTCCTCAACTCAACCAGATTAAGCTTTAGGAGTTGTGGCAGTAGGGTAGCATATGGCATAGGAATGGGGTCAATCACCCGGTTGACCTAAGATGGTCGCTGTTGAAACGGGAGTTGTTGCTAATTGTTGTTGTTATTGTTGTATGATCTTTGTTGTGGAAATTGTTGTTGTTGCGGAAAGTGTTGTGGTTGTTGAGCATACTGAGGAGGTGGAGCAGGGATAGTAACAACAGCAACTATTCTGGGCATGTATTGGGGTCTCCCTCTTCCCATGTGCACAGAGTTGGTCTCACCAGATCTACGGGGCCCAGCAAATGGTTTTCTTGTACTGCTTGAACTGGCACCGTTATCGGATATCTTTCCCATCTTCAATAGGCTCTCTATTCTTTCCCCAACTATCACCACATCAGCAAAACTGGTGGAAGAGAATGCATCCAATCTGTCAATGTATGTTCCTTGAAGAGTATTCATGAACATGTCTGCCATCTCTCTTCCAGACATGGGTTGTTGAACTGTAGCAACAAGTTGCCTCCACCTTTGGGCATATTCCCTAAAGCTTTCACGGGAAGACTAAGACATTCCCATTAGGAGGGTCCTGTTTGGAGCCATGTCCAAGTTATTCTGATATTGACGGATGAAAGCTTCAGCCATGTCTTTCCAGTTCCTCACTGTGGCTCTAATCAGGTGGGAGTACCATTCTCGGGATGCCCATGTTAGACTATCCTCGAAGTAAAACATCCACATATTTTCGTCCATGGTGTATGCTTTTAACCTTCCCAAGAATGATTGAAGGTGGGTGCGTGGGCAGGATGTGCCATTATACCTTTCAAAGCACGGGGGTTTGAACTTGTGAGGAATTCTCACCCCTTCCACCAGTCCAATGTCCATAAAATCAAAGCCTAGGGAGTTCTGGGATTCAAGAGACCTCAGCTTCTCCGTAATTTCATCCAGCCTACGGTCGTAAACTTCATCCCCAACCCCAACAACTGTAAACTGCTCTTCTTGAGGATCCTCTTGCAAGATCCTAGCTCTAACAGTGTTACCCTGAGTATTCCTTATGACATTAACTTCTGGTTTTGGATGAGCCCCAAACTCTGGTGGATCAGTGCGAGGCTGCCCGTGATCATTGTTACTGGTATCTCCTGTACCTGGATGGTGTTCTTCAGGAGTTTGTCTCTCCACCAACTCCCTTAGCCTTTCCTAGCTCTGAGCTAAACCAGTCATCACAGTCATGAATTGGGTCATCTGATTCCTCATCTCAACCATCTCATTAGCCATTTGGGTCCTCACTTCATTCATGTCTTGCTGTACTTGATCCATTTGAATTCCCGGAAGGTTGTTTCTCGTTGGGTACCGATGTATTCTGTTGACAGGGAACACTCTTCTGCGAGCAATGTTTCTTGAAACCACAACAAAGTGAGAAACAGCAAATAAACAAAAACCTACAAAACAAAGAAAATGTTAGCATGCAATGCAATATGCTTATTTGTCTTCCAAGGGTATCCGGTTTGGTTCTTTGGTTTTGACTTTTCCAGACCTCGAGGAAATGCTGATGATGTTGAGAAATAAAGCCCACCATAAATAATACAAACTGAAATATTACAAAGGAGTGAAAACACATAGTCTGATTACAAAACATCCCCATGGTAGGTCAAAATACAACAACAAAAGAAAAAGTACAACAAAATAAAAGTACAAGCAAAAGAAATCAGACATGCAATCCAAAGTCATCCTCTCTGACTTCCTTCAGGAGGGCCTCAGTCACTGGTCCTGATGAGGAGGTTCCTGGTAGCAATGGCACTGGTTAACTTCTTATGCTTATCCTGATCCTTTGACCTCTTAAACCCTGCCGGAGTTTCAATTCAAATATCTCCTTCTGAGCTGCCAACAAAGCCTCCTGATGCTTCTTCTCACTAGCCTCCAACTGCTCTATCTTAGTCTCAGTCCTTTGGTCTTCTTGTGCACGGGCTTCAGTGATCCAGATCCACCTAGCCTGGCTCTCCTCAAGATAATGATATGCCCTAGCTTTCTGAGTTTTTGCCTCCTTGCAAGCATTCTTCAGTACTAACTCCCCTGCTCTTGCCTTCCTAATGTAGTCATCTGTTTTCTCAATCTTGGTCAGATGCTCAATCCTGAGCCTTTCCAATCTCTCATTATCCAGACGACTGTCATTTCTCTCCCAGAGAGTCTTCTTCAAGGCTTCAGATAGCTAAGTATTCCTCTCTTTCAGCTTTTCAAACTCTTCCAAACTGACAGTAGTTGCAGGTGCTACTATAGAAGGTCCAGGTACATCTTCTAAAGTGAATGGCATCCGGGTGATCTGAGCTCTGGTACTGGACCAATCAGAATACTGTGTTGATGCAATGTTGTTGCACTTGCCAAGGATGGCTATCCCTTTAGTCTGGATGTTGTCCCAAGCCCAGGCAGCTTGTCTGACAACAGCAGAATTGGGTTGGATTTCACAGTAAAGAGTTTCATCCAAATCTTGTCCTCTGGGAGGATGAACCAAAGCATATCCCAATTGTCTCTTAAACAGTAAAGGGTTGTAGTGGATGCAACCCTTCACTCCTATCAAAGGCACATTAGGATACTGCCCACAACTAGTAATGATGTCCTTACCCTTGGTGCTCTGAGTGCACCATCTGATGTCATCTGATGTCAAGGAAATGAATCTCTTAGCTCAATTCTTCTGTTGATGGGGGTTCAGGAAGGTATCTGATTTTGGCAAGTGTCTTAGAAGCCAAGAGTAATAACGAGGAGCACATCATCTGACCAGCCTTCCTCTTTGCTTTTCATTCCTCTGGTGTACTGAGTAGTAGAAGTCTCCAAGCAAGGTTGGAACTGGGTTCCTCAATAAGAACAGATGAATGGAATTCTTGCTCACAAATTTTGGCTCATCTGCAAACAAGATAACCCCATATATATTTAGGGCTAGAAGTGCACAGACAGCCTTCCATTCTCCTATTGCAGCATGCAGGGTGGCCTGGGAGATCAAGAAGTCAAGGTGGAGGCCTGGAACTCCAGCCTTGGTTGTCATGTTCTGATCAATGAGGACAGGCTCCAAATGCAATGCCCTGGCTATGTCTTCATTTCTGGGAGCAATCATCTCAGGGTTGAAAGGAATCCCTCTCCTGATAGGAACTCCTAACAACATGGAAAATTCTTCTAACAGGGGTCCCAACTGGAAATCAGGAAAAGTGAAGCATCTTAGTGGAGGATCATAGAACTGCAAGCAAGTATGGATCATGCTCCTCTGAGATGCATCTAAATCCATGACCATGTCCAATATGCCCCCATAATGATCTCTGAATAGTGGGATATGGTCAGGTGTGATGAGGGACTGGATCTGCCTGATGCCAGTCAGGGTGGGCTCAAAGAAGTGGTAAGTGATGTTGCTCTTTCTTGAAGTGTCCATGGATGCTGGTGAAGAGGCTGAGAACAACTGCTGATGAAGGCCACTGAATGAGATGCTGGAGATGGGTCTTTGATGAAGATAGCTGGAGGAAAAATCACCGACAACCTGATGAAGGTGCTGGAGAAGAAACCAAGATGCAGATGCTGGAGGAGATGACTGAAGTAGTCTGAGTAGTAGAAGGGGTCAAAACCAAACCAAAGATGAAATGATGGATACCCTGTAAACAAATAAGCAAATGTTAAATGATGAAAAAATTATGTATGTAAATGATATGCAAAGGGTTTGTGATCAAGTGCTGGATCTGATTATCTTCCTTGGTAAAAGTCCATGTATGTTCAAAGGTCCGGATGGAGGCTCAGAAATCCAGTAACCAGGTGGGGGACTCAAATAAAGAGTTACAAGTCCGGGGTAATCATAAGAACTGTCCAAAGTGATTCATTCTTAAAACAAAATAGTAACAGGGTATGATGTGGCCAAGGGTTCCTGCAAACCTGCAAACATCCCAACCCCCTCACATGTAATGTTCTAGAACTAGGATCCTCAGACTTGGATCAGTTATGAGAAGTGTAAACACTTCTAACCCGGTGGTACAGTGTTTACAATAACCATAAAAGATCCTCCTCTAATTCACCTCAGATGCTGAAGTTCATAAAAAGGTCATCCAGACTTAGCAGGCTTCCCAGATAGCCCTAGTACTACAGAAATATGTAGCACAAAGTTCTCAAGAAGAAACCCTTGTCTGAACCGTGTTTCATATTCCCGCACCAGACCGAAATGGAATGGGAAAGAATATGAAGCCACTCTAGCCTATGTGTCACTCAGGTCCCAAGTATAAGACCTTAATCACTCAATGAACCCCACCCACCAAGGAGAACGCAAATCCAACACATAATAATGACAGTATGAAAATGCATAAGACTGTAAAGGAAAGCAGTAAATAAAGTTGTACAGAAAGCAATAAATAAAGAAAAAAAATAAGCACAAGTAACACATAACACCCCCGTAAACACAAATCAAACAAGCGCTGGGAGGAACCCACAAAAAGAACCAGAAGCCATGGTTGCAATATAAGGCTCCCCAGCAGAGTCGCCAAGCTGCCGCACCCAAAGATTTGCATCCCGATACAAGCGCGAATGGTCGGCGAAAGGAGAAATGAAATGAAGTGAATAGAGTCTCCAGCTAGGCATTTTTATCCCGAAGGAAATGTAATGATGTATAAACCTAGAAAGATATGGATAAGACGGTCGCGAACCAGAGAAACTGAGAAAGGGGGTTGGTTACAACCTGGGAAGGTATTAGCACCCAGATTGTCCGTCGTACTCGACAGGATCCACGCCTAAAAGTTTGTGTTTAAAGGGGTAGTGTTTGTGCTATCTGTGTGCAAAAGCTGGAAAAGAAATATACAAGTGTCAGTGCAAAAAGGTGTGAATGCTCAGGAACCGAGGCTTTGGAAAAGAATGCTGAAAAGGGGGGAAAGACACAGAGACTTTTGTTCGATAACAGTTAAGTTATGCCTACGTATCCTCTCGTGCAATGAGGAAGTCAGAACACCGTAGTTCGACTCAAAGAGACTGAAAGATAAATTGACATGTGAACTGCTTGCTTGTCTATGCTCAAATGTATGACCTGTCTGCCTCAGGTGCTAACTGTCTTGCATTAGACGGAAGAAGCAAGTTCTCGTTTGTGTGTGAAGATGATGAGAAAAGAATCCCGAAGGAGATGATTATTGTTTGTTTTTTTGTATTTTTAAGCTTTTATTGCTTTTTTGTGTTTTTCATAAGTTAACGAGCATAAGTCTAAACCAAGGGTTAGTAAACTCATCATATCCTCCCTTTGATCAGTGATAATGAGAATACCTTAAGTATAAGATAAACAACTCAAACTTAATTACCATGATGTAGGATTAAGATCATTAACCTTCTTGTGATTATTTAGATGTTTTTGAGTTTTTGTTTAGTGTTAAGTAATGAGTTTAAGCCATAATCAAGGATTTAATGGACTCATTACACCATCCTAATAGAAGGATAATACATGAGAACACATAAGCTGAGGAAGATACCTCAACTTAATCCATGATTAGGGATTAACCTCATGACAAAACAAGCCTTTATTAAAGTGGATTTTAATTAATGGTCAGATTAAGAAGTTAATTTTATGATTTGTAAGACAAACTTGAGGGGGACTTGTCCATTAACACTAGGGTTAGTCCTTCTTAACCAATAAAGGAAGAATTAGAACCCTAATGCAAGGCTCAAGTTACAAGTTATTGTCTTAGTGATTATTAAGATGGATTGATTAAGAGGTTTAAACAAATTAAGGATTTAACACTTAGGATTAAAGTTATACACTCCATCCTAAGAGAAGGATGCAGGCATAACCCTAATCACAAAGTCTTAAAACCTTAAAGGTTTAGTCTCTGATTATGAGATGAGAAGAGAGACACAAAGAAGACACAAAGGTAAAAACTAAATGGGGAATAATCAAAACCCTAATTATTGTCATGCTTGGTTGTTCCTATGGTTTGTAAGGCTTGCAAGAGATCTTCAGAGAAGCCACCAATGGAAGAAGCAGATGAAAGGAGGAGAAGCAGAAGAAAACAAGCTAACTTACTTCACTGAAGAAGATAAGTTACTTGAAGAAAGAAAGTGAATGATGAACATGAATGAGCAAGCTCACTCTAAAGCAAAAGAAAATGCAGCAATGATGCATAAGAGGAAATAGAAGAGAGATGAGAAGTGAAGGCAAATTCACTTCTCAAAGTACTTACCACCTGAAATGGTTAACATAAAGAAAGGAATGAAATGAAAATGAAATGTATGAAAAGATGCAAACCAAAACCAGAAGCATAAACATGATGCAAATTATGCTATGAGATGATGCAAAAGCATGTCAAATGTTATGAATGTTCATACAAGAGATGAGAATGCAAATGAAACATGTAGGAAGCATGAAAGCACATGAAAGTTCATGGAATGAAATGAATGCATATCATGGCAAATGGATGAAGAAATGATCAGGCATGGTTCTAATGTGTCCTATGATGTCTAAGATGACATGTGAATGCATGAAATGTCATGGAAATTTCTTGTATGGATGCATAAGCAAGATGTATGCAAGTGAACATGAGAAATTAGGGTTTTAATGATACATGAGATGCAAAAGTCAAAAACAGAAGCAAAACATAAGATAAAAAATTTAAAATGAACTCAAAGGAACCCTAACCCCATATGATATCACACCCCAAAGGAGGAGGTCTAACTCTTAACCTAAAGAAAGTTGTGATTTTTCTAAGTTTGCTAGGGTTTTAAGGTACCTTAAGAGGGAAAATGCAAATAAAATAAAAAAATGCAAGATAAATTTGTGACAAAAATATGCTAGATCATATGAAGATCAATTAAAAAAGAACCAATGTCAAACCCTTCATGGTTAGGCAGAAAAGAATTCTTGAAGTTAGGGTTCAAAAATAGGATTTTTATGAACCCTAAATTCAAGAAATATATCAAAATTGATTCAAAACCAAAAATAAATTTGTATGAATGGTTTGACAATGTTTCTAAATGTCCTAATATGAAATGTGATTTTTTTTAGAATTTTCATAAACTTAATGATATTTTAATTAATTAATTTCCATTAATTAATTAAAATAAACATTTAAATATTTTTAAAATGATTTTTTTATGCAAAAAATAAAAAAAAATATATTTTTGGGTGAAGAAAAATATTTGAATTAAAAATGAAGAAGAAAAATATTTTTGGAAATTTTTAAGTATTTTAAATAAATTATGCAAGAAAAATGATAAAAAAATGAAATAAAAATAAAGATAAATGAAAGTAGGATGATCTGATGGACAAGATTTAAACTGGGAAAGAAAGTGTTGACCAGCATGCAAATGAGTACCTGGGATTCACTCTGAGTTAATTTAATTTAATTAATTCTAATTAACTAATTAAATGAAAATTAGGGTTTAATGACAAATTTGGGCCATCCAAACAAGCGAGTAACAAAGATCCAAGGGCTCACATTCAAACTCATGCTAACCCTAATTAAAACCCTAATCTTTTTCAGGTGACTGGAACAGTGTTCTGGTCATCTTCTCCGGCAGCACCCCAACACCAACTTCCTCCCTAGGCCATTTCTAGAGCTCTAAAGCTCCAGATCAACTCCTCTCACCTTCCTAAACTCAAATCTACCCTCAAAACAAATTTATCATGACTCAAGAACAAGATACGAATCAAAACTCAAAAACTGGAAAAGTTTCAGAAGCTCAGTACATGCTTATTTCGCAACCATTTTCAAAAGTAAACATATCATGGTGATCAACAAAGCATAAAGAACAATCTAAGAACTTAAAATAGCATTTCTGGAAAATTTGTTCTTGAGGATACCTGAAGTGGAGCTTTCTGAATCTGAGCTGTTTGGCCTCCTCTTTGGTTCAAAACGACTCCAATGATCCTCCTGATGATGCTTTGATGCTTGGAGGAAGTTTGTAATGGCTGAAATGGAAGCTTACACTCTTGCTGGTCAGAAATCGTGTTTTGGTTGTGGGGTGTTTTTGGTTGCAATGAAGGGTGGGAAATGGTCCTTTGATGAAGCTGAGTTGATTGATGAAAAGAGTTTTAAGTTTGAGTGAGTGTGCTGTGTGTTTTGAAGGATTTTACAAATGGGGTGATTTTTGAGAGCTTGAGGATTCTAAGGTTTCAGGATGGCTTGTGTTGTGTTATGGCTTGTGTTTGATCCACATAACAAGTCTTGATAGGTCAGAGAAGTGGTTGTGGCCTATGGTGATTGGTATGGGCTCTTTTGCAAAAAGTCAATAAATCTTGTACTTGAGGCATGGGCTCTTGTGCAGCTGGCTTTTTGGCTTATCTTAGTTCAGCAGAGATCAAGGAGAGCCATGGAATGCATTTTGTGGTAATTCAGCAAGTTTATGAGAAGTTCTATGCTCTTTTGCAAATTGGACGAAGTTTGGCCCCTTTTGAATTTCTTGATGTTCAAGGCATGGAATGACATGATTCTTTGGGCAATTATGATTTTTAAGCAATGCACTATGTTGGTATGATGCTTAGAAGTGCATTAGAAGTCACAAAATGGCTTGGCAAGTGGTTTTGGAAAAATCCTTCTTTGGTGTATTCTTGAAAATTATGTGATTTTTGCCAACTTTGAAAGATCATAACTTGAGTTCCATAATGAATTAGAACTTCTTCTTCTACTTTTTGAAAGGGGAATGATCCAATCTACAACTTTCATGGCCAACAATTTTTCATTTGAAGCATTTTTGGTTGAGAAAGAGGAGGTTGAAAAACTTTCCCAAAATGGAAAGTTTACATTACAAGTCATTTCCATTTTTGGCAACTTTTGGTTTCGCTCACTTTTCTTCAATTTTGTGAACTTCCAAGCACTTCAATGATCAAATAAAGATCATATAACTTCAATTTGATGAAAAATCCACTTTGGTGCCCATGTTGGGGGGTCTCAGATGCCCTGATTTTGCTCTGACTTGCTTAAGAAGTTACCCAGTGAAAAGATGACTTCAACAATGAATTTCTCCATCAAACTTGGTACACATGATCCTTACAACATATTGAGACTATTAGAAACAAGAATGACCAAAAAATTTGGAGTTATGGCCTCTGAAACCAAAACCCTAATTTCAGGTCATCTGTGTAGTGAAACCCTAGCTCTGCTTCCATGCTTTGCCAATTCTTGTGATTTTTTGACTTCCTTAATCTTTGAGGGATGTAATATGATGATTGAATATACATGGATCCTCTTGGAATGATTGAAGACCTTTGGAGTGGCTTGATAACACTAAAATTCATTGTATTTCTGACTCCGATTTCTCATGCATTCTTAGCTTTTATTGTTATTTTGTTATGTTATTACTTTGTTTTTCTTTGTTTTCAGGTTTTCTATGTAATCGGGGCCTAAATCAAGAAAAGGAGCGAAAAAGGAGGGGAAACGGACGAAAACCAAGAAATTCAGCTTTTTACACTTACGACATCCACCATGGCAGGCGCCATGGGGTCTGCCATGACGTGGCTACGTCTCAAGACCACTCCACAACTGCCAAGACCCACGATCCCCACACTCGCATTCCACATTAGTCTCCTGGTGGGCGCCATGGCCTTGTGGCGGGCGCCACAAGGCTAAAACTTTTCCCTCCACTTTTTAGTGGAGGGGGCATCCTGGTCTTTTCCTGCTTTTTGTTTTCCTATAAATAGGACCTTAGATTTTCGTTTTCAATTATCCAAACTTAGAATCTCTTAGGTATATATCAGTTTTAAAGCAGTTATCATTCCACATCGGGGTGTTACTGCAATCGAGTGATCGAGTCTATATCTGTCTGTGTGATCGAGTTTTGGAGCACTCTGGGAGGAAGTTAATCCTGCCGCCATTTTAATTCCAGTTCGTATTTTATTTTTCCGCATTGCTTTACTTTTATTTACTTTCTGCATTGCTTTACTTTATTTATTTCCCGCACTCGCTTTACTTTATTTATTTCTCGCACTCGCACTACTTTCGTTTATTTTCCGCACTCGCTTTAAATACATTTATTTCCCGCACTCGCACTACTTTTATTTACATTCCGCACTCACACTACTTTTATTTACTTTCTGCACTCGCACTAAATTACTTTTATGAAAAATTATAAAAAGAACTTTTACTTTACTTCGTCTAACTAAATCCATAAAGGTTAGAATGTAAGGATCGTAATTGAACTAGTAATCCGTACAATTGTTCATGGAAACACTTAAGGGCTATTTTATCTTTCAATTTAAGTAATTGTTTTTAACTATTTCAAAAACAGCCAAAAGCGCTTTATCTAGTTCATTAGGAGTTTTTAGATTAAAAAGAAAAGAGATTTTAAAACGATTTTCGGACGTGTTACGAAGTTTAGAGTCTGGTTCGTGAGAACCTCTTTTTGATAAGAAAGCCAGGTTAAAATACTTTTCAACTTAGTTTAGATACTATATTACTTAAAAATAGGTTTACTACTCTAACGTAGTACGCACCTTTCTATCCGTGACAATAGGAGGGATTGATTAGAGAGTACAACTCAGTTTTGAATACGCGAAAGCGACAGTTCCCGTTAAATTAGTTCTTTTCAAAGTGGAAAACATTGCCCATAAGTAGTTCTATTAACAAGTACCGGATTATCAATTGATTACGTGAATTACATTTGAGCCTGTCTTTTATTAATTGTTTAAAATTATTATTTTATTTACCATTGCGCACTCCTTAAAACCCTTATATTCAGTTGCCTTAGATACACACCATAACAACAGGTACGATAGATTGACACTTGGTCTCTGTGGATTCGACAATCTTTTATATTACTTTGACGTGTTCGTACACTTGCGAAAAACACGGAGCAAGTTTTTGGTGCCGTTTCCGGGGACCAATTTCGTCAAATTTCATACCCTGTAGTTATACCGTTTAGACTAAGGTTGTTACCCACCGGTCAATGTGAAAGACTCGCAGTGCCGGAAGCTTAGTAGACCCTCTAGCTGAACCTGAACGTTACGCTCGCGCACGTTTGTTTTTCCATAGGAATAGGAGAGCTATGGCCGAAGATCAAAACCGAAGACCTCTTAAGGACTTCTCCTAACCATCAAATGAGGAACCTAGTTCCAGTATAGTAAACCCCGTTATCCCAGCCAATAATCTTGAACTTAAACCATCCCTGCTGCAATTAGTGCAACAAAGACAATTCACAGGTCTTGCTACTGAGAACCCAAAACAACATTTAAAAAACTTTCTTCAGTTAGCAGACACCTTTAAAACCAATGGAGCTCCTCCTGAGGCGATACGCTTAAGATTATTTCCCTTTTCCCTCAGAGATAAAGTTCTATCATGGTTAGATTCCCTTCCACCCAATTCCATAACAACTTGGGAAGACCTTAGGAAAATTTTCCTTGCTAGATATTTTCCCCCAAGTACGACCGCTCTTCTTCGAAACCTAATAACCAGATTTACACAACACCAAGGAGAGTCATTTTTCGAAGCCTGGGAGAGATATAAAGAGATATTAAGAGCATACCCACATCATGGCTTAGAGAATTGGCTAATCATTCAAACCTTCTATAATGGACTTCATTATAACACTAAGATGACCATCGACGCTGCCGCTGGTGGCGCACTGATGAACAACCTTACCCTGAAGCTAGTGCCCTTATCGAGGATATGGCCCAAAACCATCAATCATGGGGAGTAGAACGAGGGACAGTGGAAAAGAAGGAAGCCCAAGGAGGAATACATGAGCTAAGCTCAATGGACATGATGCAAGCTAAAATGGACGCGTTGGCCCTTAGAGTCGAACATATGTGTACAACCCCGAATATTGTAGCTGCAGTTTCGCTGAATTGTGAGATATGTGGGACACAAGGACACCAATCCTTTGAATGCAATCTGTTAAATGAGACCAACCCTGAGCAAGTGAACTACACCCAAGGGAACCCATTTTCAAACACATACAACCCTGGATGGAGGAATCACCCAAAATTCTCCTACAAAAATAATAACCCTATCCAAAATACCGCACCTCCGAGACAACAAGGTTACTAAGCCCCAAGAACAAATCAACCTAGGAGATGCTTGTTATGCCTTAGATATCATTGATGAATGCATTAGGGAATTAGAACAAGAAGAAGAAACAGAATCTATAAAATTGCCATCAACCCTTGTTTTGGAAGATGAAAATTATAAAACACCCTACATTGATGATAACCTTCACAAATGTTTATCTCTTACCCCAGATCCTATGCCTTGCCCTATGAAACCAACCGTAAAACTTAAGGAAATGCCTAAGAACCTGAGATATGAATTTCTTGATGAAGAAATGAATCGTCCAGTTATAGTCAGTGCTACCTTAGACCAAGAAGAAACAAACCAATTATTAGATGTTTTACGAAGGTACCCCTCAGCCTTAGGATATAAGATCTCAGATCTAAAAGGAATAAGCCCATCCGTATGCATGCATCGGATTTTGCTCGAAGAAGATTCAAAACCCTCCAAAGAGCACCAACAAAGAATAAATCCTATGATGAGTAATGTAGTTAAGACTGAAGTTCTTAAGTTACTAGAGGCATGTATAATATATCAGATCTCGGACAATAAATGGGTGAGTCCTGTGCATGTAGTACCTAAAAAGGGAGGCATCACAGTCGTGCAAAACGAGAAGGGCGAACTTGTAGCAAAAAGAACCGATGGAGGTTGGTGTATGTGCATAGACTATAGAAAATTAATTAAAGCAACTAGGAAGGACCATTTCCCATTACCATTCATAGACCAAATGTTGGAGCGCCTAGCCAGACACTACTACTTTTGTTACCTAGATGGATATTCAGGATTCTTCCAAATACCTATTCACCCCGAAGATCAAGAAAAAACTACCTTTACATGCCATGTTGGAAATTTTGCCTAAAGAAGAATGCCTTTTGGACTCTGTAATACTCCTGCCACTTTCCAACGCTGCATGATGTCTATCTTTGCAGACTATTTAGATGGAATCATGGAAGTAATTATGGAAGATTTATCAGTTTGTGGATCTGATTTCAAAAATTGTCTTATCAACCTTGAGAAAATCCTGGAAAATAAGAAGTCATAGAGAATCTAAAACCGCCGAAGACTATCAGGGAGATAAGAAGTTTTCTTGGACATGCCGGATTTTACCGATGTTTTATCAAGGACTTCTCCAAAATAACTAAGCCCTTAACTGGTCTTTTAATGAAAGATGTTGAATTCATCTTTGATGAAAAATGTACTGAAGTATTTAATCTTCTAAAGAAAGCACTGATTTCAGCACCTATAATGAAACCCCCTGATTGGTCAGAACCGTTTGAGGTAATGTGTGACACTAGTGACTATGCTGTTGGAGCCGTTCTAGGTCAGAGAAAAGATAAAAAGTTACACGTAATTTATTATTCCAGTAGAACCCTAGACGCTGCACAGCTCAACTACGCATCAACCGAAAAAGATCTCCTACCTGTAGTTTTCGCCATAGAAAAATTTAGATCTTATCTAGTAGGAGCCAAAATTATAGTTTACACCGACCATGCTGCCATTCGTTACTTACTAAGTAAAGAAGATGCCAAACCTACGTTACTTCGATGGATTCAATTACTGCAAGAGTTTGATTTAGATATCCGTGATAAGAAAGGCACAAATAATGTAGTGGCTGATCACCATTCTAGGCTAGAATACCTGAAACCTGACTCAGTACCCATAAATGACGATTTTGCCTATGATAGACTGATAGCCCAACTAGAAACTATTGAAGATGATAACCCAGACCCAAATGAGTATTCTCATAAATCCTTAGCTATAAGTAATACACCTTGGTATGCAGACTTTGTTAATTACCTAGCCGCTGACATCATACCCCCTGATCTAAGCTACCACCGAAAGAAGAAGTTCTACAGTGATGTGAGAAACTTCTATTGGGACGAACCATTTCTTTTCAAGAGAGGTAAATATGGCATTTTCCGCCGTTGTGTTCCAGAAGAAGAGATACATAATATAATTGAGCATTGTCACTATGCACCCTATGATGGACATGCAAGCACATCTAAGACCTACGCCAAGATTCTTCAAGCTGGCCTATTCTGGCCTACTATGTGACGTGATGTCCATGCTTTCATTGTCAAGTGTGACAGATGCCAACACACAGGAAATATTTCAAGAAGTAATGAAATTCCTCTAAGAAATATCCAAGAAGTAGAACTCTTCGACGTATGGGGTATAGACTTTATGGGACCATTCCCACCATCTTTTGGAAATCAGTACATCTTAGTAGCTGTTGACTACGTGTCTAAATGGATTGAAGCTATCGCCGCACCCACGAACGACACCAGAGTAGTCGTCAAATTCAAAAACTATATATTTCTCAGGTTTAGAACCCCCTGTTTAGTCATAAATGACGGAGGATCACACTTCATATCGAGAATATTTGACAAACTTTTAAGCAAGTATGGAGTTAAGCATAGAGTAGCAACACCATACCACCTACAGACCAATGGACAAGTGGAAGTATCTAATAGGGAGATCAAACAAATTCTTGAGAAGACTGTCTCTATATTTAGAAAAGATTGGTCGCAGAAACTTCAAGAGGCATTATGGGCCTATAGAACCGCTTTCAAAACCCCTATAGGAACAACCCCTTATCAAGTGGTCTATGGAAAATCATGTCACTTACCTTTTGAATTGGAGCATAAGGCCTATTGGGCCATCAAAACTTTGAATTTGGATTACTTAACTTCTGGTGAAAAACATATCCTTGATATCCACAAATTAGAAGAGCTCAGACAATCTGCCTACGAAAATGCCATCATATACAAAGAAAGAACAAAAGCTTGGCATGACAAAAGAATCATAAGGAAAGACTTCAAGATAGGCGATCCTGTTCTTTTGTTCGATTCTAGGTTACGAATTTTTCCAGGGAAGCTTTGTTCGAGATGGACTGGCCCTTTCGAAGTATCTAAGATTCTAAGATCTGGTGCTATTGAAATCAAGAACCAAACATGTAAACCGTTCATCGTTAATGGACAGAGGTTGAAGCCCTACGAAGGAGGTGACATCCCAACAACATACACATGCCATACTCTGAGTGATCAACCATATCCTTCAAATGATGTATAAAATCCGGTCGTCGAGCTAATGACGTTAAACAAGCACTGCATGGGAGGCAACCCATGGTTTTCTTATTTACGTACTTTTTATTTATTTTTACTTTATTTAATTTGTTTATTTTATTATTATGTCAGGACTAACAATTTAATGTTTTATGTGATTTCAGAACTTGTTTGCTAACCTTGTGCATAATGCAGAACCCCGATGACATGCACGTGGCCTTTAGAGACGACGCACAGAGAGAGCGTTACTATGTCCACATGAGACGCCCTATGGCTCCTACCAGGTACCCTGACCAAGATTGCATGGATGCCTTGGGAATAGAGCCAAGCGTCAGATTCTTATGCCACCAACTCCAGTGGGACCAGTTTGACGATATGAACAACCCTTACAGGAACTTGACTCTAGAGTTCCTCAGCTTGTTTCATTATGATCCTTGGGCTGGACCCGATGGATATGTTGTTTTCAGGTTGTTCGGGATTGACTACTCCTTCTCTCACAAAGAGTTTGGTGATTTACTAGGTTTTCAGACTACTCCTGACGCTATTCCAGAGACACCGATGGGGTATTTTATGAGTAGAGAAGTGGAAAAGTTTTGGTATAACATTTCAGGTGGAGGGAGCCAAGATCCTTCCACTCAGTTTTCTCAGGTAATCCACAACCCTGCGTTAAGGTACTTCCAGATGATTCTAGCACATTCTTTCCTCGGTTTTCCAGATACAGAGACTCTGCTGAGTGAAGAGGAGATTTTCCTACTGTTTTGTGCGACTCAGTCTCGCCCAGTTGCTTGTGGCAACTTTCTGTTGAAGGGCCTTGCTAGTGTTTCCAGATCATCTGTAGGCATTATACATGTCGGTGGGATTGTTACACAGATAGCTACTGCATTAGGTTTGTCTCGCAAATTGTTGCACCTCAGGACCTTCTGCTACTACACCACTCTAGATGTTAACTTTTGTCTTGACAGAGGACTGATGAGGAGGGCCTCTTTTGAGCCCAACACGTTTAGATTACTGATCGACGGCGAAGTGATACATTACTTTACATTACCAGACCCGCTGATGACCAGTGTCCATGATCCTGCTAATTGGAGTTATGCTTTAGAGGTTTATGGAGAGACTGTCGAACAGCCGAAATCACCTCCCGCCGCTGAGTACACTCCTACACCTCTTTCTCCCCGAATCACTTTTATGTCTAATAATATGTCTTTGTAGCCGCCTGATCTACAAACTCAGATTTATGAGCTCCACAAGGAGACTGCCCTGCTCAAGCAGGAAGTAGCGGATTTGGAATTACAGATTCAGGTATCTGATCTCACTCATGCCTCAGAGGCCGATGCTCTATATTAGGAGATTGAAGAGCTTCGGAGGGAGACAACTGAGATTCGTGGATCAAATCAGGAAGAGAAGCCTACCACATGATTCGTTTTACACTGACGCTATTACCCTAGTATTTAATTTCTTTTTTCATGCTTTATTTTATTTCTCGCATCTCCAGACATATTTTATATTATTGCATCTATTACATTTTCTTTTCATGTACTTTGATTTTATCTTATATATTATTTTATGCACTAATGTCATTTTTTCTCTTTTCTTTTCTTTAGTTTATTTTATTTTATTTTTGTCGAGTAAAAAAAATATAAAGACAAAAATAATTTCATTTTTGTCTTCACAAAAAAATATGCAAGCTTCATGCCTTAGAAGACCGAAGGTGCAAGAGGGCCCAAAAGAAGAATTGAAAATCCAAGGCCTAGCAGGATTTGGCCTTGTGGCGGGCGCCAGGGATCCTGTGGCGGGCGCCACACCGTCCTTCTTCAAAAACGGGGTTGATTCCCCAATTCCTCCATTTTTACACCTTCCAACTTCAAAAACCCATTTTTACAACTTCCAAAAACCACATTGAACCCCATTAAAGCTCCCCATTTCCAAAATATTCACCATCTATAAAACCTATCCAAAATCCATTTCCATTTTCATCCACCATAAACCATAAAAATTAAACCTTTATCATTTCTCTCATAAACCATTTTTACCACTTTTTCACTTCTCAAAGAGCAACAACAATGGAGTTCAATGGATTTCTTCTTCACGATGGAAGACCGGGTGATAGGCAAAGGAAAATTATTCAGAGGCTTCAGAGTCGAGAATTATCTCGACTAGGTACGTCGATGATAACTGTCTATATGCTTTGGGTCTGTATCATAGTGTTTTTCATTTATTATATTTTTTAGGCTTGCATAATATTTTTGTTAACCAGGAATCTACCTATGAGAGGCTGACAGTTGAGTTTTTAAGTTCATTGATATACACTGTCAGTCCTAACACTGCTAGCACAGTCGGTACTGTTAATTTTAGACTGTTTGGAATTGAATACGAATACAGTACCGACGAACTAACAGGCTTGTTAGGAATCCCTCATAGGGAAGGTGCGGTTTGTGAGGCACCTTTGGATGCACAATGGTCGGCCGAGGTATTTTCCTTCTGGCAGAGGCTGTCAAGTACTTCAATAAATTCTTTTGAAGGAATACTTGCATCGACCATCCATAACCCGACCATAAGAGTTTTCAGATAACTTTTGGCATGTACTATTTTTGGTCGGGAGAGTCCAAATAAGGTAAACGCTAGAGAACTCCTATTTTTGCAAGGATGCCTCACTAGTACCCATATCAATCTGGTCCCGTTTATGCTTGCACACATGGCTTTACTTACTAATAAAACAGGACCGGTTGTTTTTGGAGGACTTGTTACGTCTATTGCTCGGGCTCTTGACCTGAACTATGAGATAGCTACACTTGAACCATTACCTCCTTGCAGAATTAATTTAAAATTTCTAAAAGACATGAAATTATGCCGAAAAAGGAGAGAAGGTGGTTATGAGTTGATGGTTCACGGGGTAGCTATCCCATCTGTTGCTTTACCTTGTAGTAGACGTACTGATGTACGTAATGAAAGGAACTGGACCTATGATCTGAATGCTCCACCTGTTTTGGGTCCACTTCCTCCTAATATTCCTGATGGGGAGGCACATGACACTGATGAAGAATATGATCGGAGAGAGCAGTCTCCCATACCTCACATGTCCCCCCATCGTCCTTCACAGTCACACACCGCACCATCTTCCTCTAACCCTGTTGCAGGTGCTGCTCCTGGATTCTATGTCACTGAGGAGATGTGGCGTGATATGACAGCTAGAGAGGAAAAGCGAGACAACCTTCTCTCTACTATTTCACAACAACTGACGGACAACATGAGCTTCATGCAACAATCGTGATCGGTTTCGGATCGTGCTTACAACAACGTTTGCCATACCTTGGACGATTTCACATCAGAGCAGGCCCGTTAGCGATAAGTCAACCTCCGGCACTTCCAGCTTATGGAGGCCACTTAGGGTTCCATCCCAGGTAACCTTCGAGAGGTTCGGGGTGCCCAGGCTGCCTTATCGGCACGACTTGACCGGAGGGACCAGCAATGCAGTAGATCCCGTCGTTCCATACCATCACAGCAGGACGGCGAGGGCACCAGTGCTCCTCCGCAGTAGTTTTTCAGGTTACCCTCCTTATCTTATTTCGAAACATTGGGGACAATGTTCGATTTAAGTGTGGGAGGGGATTTTATTGCTTTCTGTCATTTCCCTTTTTAGTTATTTATTTGCTTTCCGTTATTTCCCTTTTCCAGTAAGTTATTTAGTTTAATTTTCTTAGATAATGCATGAGTCTGACGAGTCACCAGTATAGTGTATTTTTAGTACATCCTCATTTTTCCCATTTCCTTAGCCTTACCAAAAAAAAATTTAAAAATAAAACAATGATGTTTCACATGTTTTTAGGGCTTTGAGACAGGTTTGGATTAGGATGTGGTGACTTAGGTAAACTTTTTGAAACATCGGTACCATTTTAGCACCATAGACCTCTTGAATATAGGAATCACTCCTAAACCCCGCACCATGGCCTTTATTATCATTCAAAAAAATTGTCCTAAGTAGTTTATTCTAGCAGTCAGCTCCGGCCTAAGCATGCTCTACATAGGGGGCCGATGAACATAAGTGAATGATCCAGTGCTAATAAAAAAGAAAAAGGCAAACTCTGGGATAGGTGACCCTCACAAAGTCATTTAAACTGAAAAAAGAGAAGAAAAAAATTTTTCCACAAAAAAAAAAAAATTACAGTCACCTATTGATAATTGGTTCAGAGGTATCTGGCACTGAACTTGGTAGGGCGGATTACGATCCGATCCCCCGCAGCTACAATTAGGTCAAATAAAACAGGTTTACACATGCTTATGTGCCAGAAACCTTATGTTATGGATCAGAATCACTAACTGGTCACTCTACTATGAAGCATGTACGGATAAAGGGCTTAATGTGATTGCGCCTGAATGAAAAGGACCCAAAAAGAAGAGAAGATAGGCCTAGGTATTGTGGGATGACATGGGGTGGTTAATATAGGATTGAAGTTTGTGTATGTTTTATTATGGTACCCTTGGTTCACTTAATTAGTACCTGTCACTGCATCCTGACTTGAACATAGAAGCCTTTTAGCCCAAATCACGTGTCGACACCATTTTTTCTTCTTGAGCTTTAATGTTTGCTTGAGGACAAACAAAGGTCTAAGTGTGGGGGAATTTGATAACACTAAAATTCATCGTATTTCTGTCTCCGATTTCGCATGCATTCTTAGCTTTTATTGTTATTTTGTTATGTTATTACTTTGTTTTTCTTTGTTTTCAGGTTTTCTATGTAATCGGGCCTAAATCGAGAAAAGGAGCGAAAAAAGAGTGGAAACGGACGAAAACCAAGAAATTCAGCTTTTTACACTTTCGGCATCCACCATGGAGGGCGCCATTGGGTCTGCCATGACGTGGCCACGTCTCAAGACCACTCCACAACTGCCAAGACCCACGATCCCCACTCTCTCATTCCACATTAGTCTCATGGCGGGCGCCATGGCCTTGTGGTGGGCGCCACAAGGCTAAAACTTTTCCCTCCACTTTTTAGTGGAGGGGGCATCCTGGTATTTTCCTACTTTTTGTTTTCCTATAAATAGGACCTTAGATTTTCGTTTTCAATCATCCAAACTTAGAATCTCTTAGGCATATATCAGTTTTAAAGCAGTTATCATTCCATATCGGGGTGTTACTGCAATCGAGTGATCGAGTCTGTATCTGTCTGTGTGATCGAGTTTTGGAGTACTCTGGGAGGAAGTTAATCCTGCCGCCATTTTGATTCCAGTTCGTATTTTATTTTTCCGCATTGCTTTACTTTTATTTACTTTCTGCATTGCTTTACTTTATTTATTTCCCGCACTCGCTTTACTTTATTTAATTCTCGCACTCGCACTACTTTCGTTTATTTTCCGCACTCGCTTTAAATACCTTTATTTCCTGCACTCACACTACTTTTATTTACTTTCCGCACTCGCACTACTTTTATTTACTTTCTGCACTCGCACTAAATTACTTTTTTGAAAAATTATAAAAAGAACTTTTACTTTACTATGTCTAACTAAATCCATAAAGGTTAGAATGTAAGGATCGTAATTGAACCAGTAATCCGTACAATTGTTCGTGGAAACACTTAAGGGCTATTTTATCTTTCAATTTATGTAATTGTTTTTAACTATTTCAAAAATAGCCAAAAGCGCTTTGTTTAGTTCATTAGGAGTTTTTAGATTAAAAAGAAGAGAGATTTTAAAACGATTTTCGGACGCGTTATGAAGTTTAGAGTTTGGTTCGTGAGAACCTCATTTTGCTAAGAAACCTAGGTTAAAATACTTTTCAACTTAGTTAAGATACTATATTTCTTAAAAATAGGTTTACTACTTTAACGCAGTACGCACCTTTCCATCCCTGACAATAGGAGGGGTTGATTAGAGAGTACAACTCGGTTCTGAATACGCGAAAGCGACAGTTCCCGTTAAATTAGTTCTTTTCAAAGTGGAAAACATTTCCCATAAGTAGTTCTATTAACAAGTACCAGATTATCAATTGATTACGTGAATTACATTCGAGCCTGTCCTTTATTAATTGTTTAAAATTATTATTTTATTTACCATTGTGCACTCCTTAAAACCCTTAAATTTAGTTGCCTTAGATACACACCATAACAACAGGTACGATAGATTGACACTTGGTCTCTGTGGATTCGACAATCTTTTATATTACTCTGACGTGTTCGTACACTTGCGAAAAACACGCATCATGGCTCAGATGGATCCTTGGATTGCTCAGATCACAAACCCTAGATGCAGATGAACTTAAACTAATGCAGTGAAACAAAAATGCAATATGAGGTGATATGCTTAAACTAATGCAAATATGAAAGGTCACAAGCCATGGTGTGAACTTAGTGAGGGAAAATTTGGGGTGTTTACATTTTCAATTTTTTATCATGTCATATGCTTCTGTTTTGTTCATTTGCATCATGATTGTCCATAAAACCCTAATTTCATGTGTTCACTTGCATTCTTCTTGCATATGCATCAATACATGAACTTTCCATGACATTTCTTGCATTCATATGTCACCTTAGACATCTTAGGACATGTTAGAACCATGATTGATCATTTCTTCATTCATTTTCCTTGATTTTCATTCATTTCATTTCATTAACTTTCATGTGTTTTCAAACTTCAAAGCATGCTTCCATTTGCATCTCATCTTTGTATGATCATACATATGCATTTTTTATGCCTTTGTCTCATCTCACATAACATTAACATTGCATAAACACTTCTGACTTTGGTCATTTCATCTCATTTCATTTCATTTCTTTATGCTTTGTACCTTATACATTCATACTAACTTTTTCAGGTGGTAAGTTACTTTGAGAAGTGGATTTGCCTTCACTTCTCACTTCTCCTTATCTCTTGCATTTTCATTTTGCTTGTCTTTTAAGTGAACTTGTTCACTTGTGTTCCATCTCTCTCACTTTCTTTATTTAAGTTACTTATCTTCTTCATTGAAGTAAGTAACTTATTCTTCTGCTTCATCCTCCTTTCATCTGCTTCTTCCATTGGTGGCTTCCTTAAAGATCTTTCTTAAGCCTTACAAACCATATGAACATCCAAGAATGATAATAATTAGTGTTGTGATTAGTCCCGCCTAGATTTTTTACCTTTGAGTCTCCTTGAGTCTCTCTTCCCATCTTCATAATCAGAGACTAAACTCTTAAAGTTTTAGGACTTTGGAATTAGGGTTATGCCTACATACTTCTCTTAGGATGGAGTGTATAACTTTAATCCTAAGTGTTAAAGCTTTAATTTGTTTAAATCTTAATCAAACCATCTTAATAACCATCAAGACTTTATCTTGTAACTTGGGCCTTACATTAGGGTTCTAATTCTTCCTTTATGGTTAAGAAGGACTAACCCTAGTGTTTAATGGACAAGTCCCCTTCAAGTTGTCTTACAAACCATAAAACTCATTTCTTAATATCAACCCTTAATTAAAATCCACTTAATAAAGGATTGTTATATAATGAATTTAGTCCCTAACCATGGATTAAGTTGAGGTATCTTCCTCATCTTAAGTGTTCTCATCTATTATCCTTCTATTAGGATGGTGTAATGTGCCCACTCTTCTGTGGTTAGAGATTAAACTCATTACTTAACACTAAACAAAAACCCAAAAACATCTAAATAATCACAAGTAGGTTTATGATCTTAATCCTACATCATCATGGTGATTAAGTTGATATGCTTATCTCATACTTAAGTATTCTCATTATCCCTAATCAGGGAGGATATAATGAGTTTACAAGCCCTTGATTTAGGCTTAAGCTCATTAACTTATGCAAAACACCAAAAATAATAAAAAACTGAAAACACAAAAAACAAACAATAAACGTCTCCTCTGGGATTCTTTTCTCATCACACTCACTCTAAAAACGAGAACTTGTTTCTTCCGTCTAATGCAAGACAGTTAGCACTCGAGACAGACGAGTCATACACCTTAGCATAGACAAGTAAGCAATTCACATCAAAAATCATCTCAGTCTCTTTGAGTTGAACTACAGTGTTTTGACTTCCTCATTGCACGAGAGGATACGTAGGCATAACTTAACGGTTATCGAACAAAAGTCTTTGTGTCTTCCCCCTCTTTCAACATTCTCTTTAAAGCCTCAGTTCCTGATCATTTCACTTCTTTTTGCACTGACACTTGTATATTTCTTTTCCAGCTTTTGCACACAGATAGCACATACACTTACCCCCTTTAAACACAATCTTTTAAGCGTGGATCCCGTCAGGTACGACGGACAATCTGGGTGCTAATACCTTCCCAGGTTGTAACCAACCCCCTTTCTCAGTGTCTGTGGTTCACAACCGTTTTATCCATATCTTTCTAGGTTTATGCAGCATTACCTTTCCTTCGGGATAAAAATGCCTAGCTGGCGACTCTTTTCATCTTCACTTCATTTTCTCCTTTCGCCGACCGTTCGCGTCTATACCCTATCTGACCTTGGTGTCTTTTCGAGGGAGCGAAAGCTTGGCAACTCTGCTGGGGATACCTTATATTGCAACCAGAGCTTCTGGTTCTTTTTGTGGGTTTCTCCTAGCGCTTGTTTGATTTGTGTTTATGGGCGTGTTATGTGCTACTTGTGCTCATTGTTTTTTTTCTTTATTTATTGCTTTCTGTACAACTTTATTTATTGCTTTCATTTACAGTTTTATGCATTTCATACTCTTATTATCATATCATTGGTGATGGATCTCCTGTCTGCTTTGGTGGGTGGGATTGTTGAGTGATTAAGGTTCCATACCGGGGACCTGAGTGACACATAGGATAGAATGGCTTCATATTCTTTCCCATTCCATTTCGGTCTGGTGCGGGAATATGAAACATGCTTCAGACATGGGTTTCTTCTTGAGAACTCTGTGCTACGGATTTCCTGTAGTACTAGGGCCACCTGGGAAGCCTGCTAAGTCTGGATGACCTTTTATGACCTTCAGCATCTGAGGTGAATTAGAGGAGGATCCTTTATGGTTATTGTAAACACTGTGCCTCTGGGTTAGAAGTGTTTACACTTCTCATAACTGATCCAAGTCTGAGGATCCTTGTTCTAGAACAATACATGTGATGGGGTTGGGATGTTTACAGGTTTGTGTAACACCCCAAATTTTCCCTCTTCATTTTTAAGCATCATATCATATCATATTCATCATGAACATATCATATTCTTGGCATCTTAGCATGGAAAGATGAGGCATAACATTCTCATGACCTAACATTAGGCATATGATCATCTGTGAAGGATTTTGAAGCATCAAAAGCTATGACAAGGGGCCCAATGGATTTTTTCAAGTCCTATGAGGGGTCTATATTGCATTCACAAGATCTTGATCATTCACAAAAGCTCAGAAGGTTGGAAGATCATCAGGGAATCCAGGCTAGGGCAAAGCTCCTACACAATGATCCCAAATTAGGGTTTGAGTTTCAAGCATGAAAACCTTATGACTTTGGCCATTTCATTTGGTCAAAGTATCTCATATGTTAAGAGGATCCTAGGGATGAAATTTGGTGAGAAAATTCCTTGTGGAAGTCAAGTATTTCTTCAGTTGCTTGTAAATGAAGTAATTGGTCAACTGTGCCTTATAAAAGTCAACTGTGAGATTTCAGAGGGTCCAACCCATTTTTCAAGCCAAGGGAGGTTCTTATAACCTTAGAAGAGATTTGGCAAGATCAAGGATCAATAATCATGAGGTTTTGAGGTGTTTTGCAAAATTGGCATAAGTTTGGTCATGGAAAATTCCATTCTTAGTAAGTTTTTGCCTTAATTTTCAAGTAAGCATAACTTGGTGAAAAAAGCTTCAAATGAACCAAAGCTAAACACGAAAGTTGAATATTAAAGCCTCCCATTTTCAAAAAGTACAAGTACTTTTTCATAGCCTTTATGGTTTAAGAATTAAGGCCCTCGAAAATTTCAAGGAAATTAGGGCAAGGCATGAATTTCCAAGCTTCCACAAATGCAAAAATACATGAAACTTATTTTTGAGTGTTGGTATGGGCCAAGTATGATTATAAACTTACAAAGCATTGCATAAGAAGTGATTTTCTCCAAAAATACTATCAAATTCGTGCATGGGATGTGGTGCACCACATAAGTGGCAAAATTGCAAAATCATCAAGAAAGCATGTTACACTCATGATCAAAGGTCATGATTGTTTCAAAACAAATCAAGGGATGGATTGAGGTCAGAATGCTCACTTGAAATAGGGTTTGCACGTGTGGATGAGGAAGTCACACTTTTCATGCAAATTGGCCAATACACCTCAATCACACTCTCCATGCCACTCTTGGTGCAAAAACCCTAGTCAGGTGTGAATGCTAAGCATATAAAAGAAAACCATGCCCTAAATTCGTGTGGAGGCTCTTCCATTTTTCAGATCTACACTTTCTTGCTCAATTTCATTTCCCTTCTAAACTTTTTCCTCAAGCATTCTCTTCACAATCTATTCACATATTCTTCATCCTTGAGCTCTAAGGATCACATTGCACACACTCTTTCAAGCTGAGAGGGAAGAATCATACAAGTGCCCTTCAAGAGCAAGAGCTTTCGGATTTCAAGATCCAGCTTCTCCCAAGCTCCATCTTGTATTTATTTTGCAAGAGGAGGTCAAAGTGTGTGGATCTGCAGCTGTAGGAGCATTTTCTTGGAGTTTTAGAGCATCTCCAAGTCTCAGGTAAGCTCAAAATCCTTGGATCTGGAAATGAATATAAATGTGTGCATTGTGATCTACTAGTTGTGCTGATGATTCTGCACGTTTTAATTCTAAAAATTCTTGAGAATTGAGCTTTGTATGTTGATTTAAAGTTTCATGGTGGAAACTGTTTTGCTTTGATCCGTTTGCTCCTTTGATCTATGATGAATTTCATGGCCATTTTTGGACTCAGCGTACCTTGTTTATTCAATCTGGACAGTTTGATCCATTTTTATTAAGTTTTGTTCATACCTTGCATTTTCCGGTGCCGGAGCCCAAGCTCCGGTCACCGGATTCTGGGAATTGAATGTTTAGGGTTTGAAGGAGGAAGACGACCTCAGGGCCCTTGGATCTCTCATCTCAACGTTCCTCAGATTGCCACCTCATAAATGAGGCCACCTCTCCCTCACATGTGTTTATATTTCTGATTTAATTGTTTTTGTTGCGCACCTCACAGCATTAATGTCCTCCCTCATCCTATGACCAATCATTTGCTGACTTACATTAATGAGTTGACTAATCTGGCCTCTCCACTTGATCCTAGGGTCCTTGTTTTTTCCAGATTTTCTGAATTTCCACCACATAATTGTGAGGCTACGCTGACTTCTGGGTGGGCTTGACTTGATATCCCCACCCCCCTGCGTTGAAGGCCCAATTTGTTTGAACTGGATTTGTTTCTAAGTGCACCCCCAGCCTGTTTCTTTTTATTTTTCTTTTCTTTTTATTTTCATTTTAATATCATTTGGATTTTAATTTTTAAAAATAGTTTTATGTCATTAAAAATTCTAAAAAAATTCATGAATGTTATTTTTAGTTTTCTTTAATTTTTGAAATTTTTATTTTCCATTTATTTTATATTGACACGTGGAAATTAATTCTCCCATTTAATTAATTCATTTTTATTCATTTGGAAGCATGCTAACTTGCCCATTTTCTATCTTGATCATCATTTTGAATTTTTGGTTGGTTCTTTTTGCTTGGACTCATGATAGGATGTAGTTTCTTGGTGATTTTTGTTCTGATTTTTAGAATCTTGATTAATTGGTTTTGGTCCTTAACTTGTGAGTGAAGCTTCTTAACCCTAGTTCATGTTTGTACCCTCCATTGACTGGTTTAACTTCTGAATTTATTCCCCTCCTTTTGGAATGTTGTTATGCTATGTTTGAGGATCTCTTGTTCAAGGTTGTGGAATTTTTAGGTGCATATTTGATTTGATTTGAATTTTTGTTCTTGACTTGTCCCATTTTTCTTCTTTTTGATCATAAGTCCTCTCCCTAGCTTAGAAGGGCACTTGTGCCAACTTCTTCATCTTGTTTAGGGTCTCTTTAGGGCATTGATACTTCTCTAATCTTGGGTTGGGGTTTGTGTTTTGGAAATCTTGTAAGTTGTTTGCCTTTGGAGTTATTCCATTCTCATGTACATCTACCTCACTTCCTTTGCTTCTTTCTTCCCTTAATGTGATTGCTTGACCATATGCTTCTATTCTCTTCATCTCTCTTGCTTCTTAAGAACTTTTCTAACTTGATTAGGGTTCTGGTCTTGTACCTTGGTTTGTAATTTGTTTATTTTGCTTTACATCTTCTCAAGTTTGCTTTGCTTTGTTATGTGATTCATGTTGCCTCATGTTGATTGGTGTGCTTCTTTTCTCATTCTTGTGACTTGTGTTTGCATTGAGCATTTATGTGTATGACTTCACTTCTGTTTGTATGATGTTGGTATGGCATTGTGATCATTTTATATTGCCTTTATACTTGTGTTACTAACCTTTTCAGGGGCTTAGGTAAGTGAGAGGTGTGGATGTGATTCCCACATCTCCAAATCTCATCTCATCTCTTCTTATCTTTATTTGTTCTAACATTGTGATTGTTGGGCTTAGGCCTTACCTCTCCTCCTCTTCTTTTTCTTCTTCTTCTTCTTCTTCTTCTTCTTTTCTTCTTCTTTCTTTCTTCTTTAAGATAGTAAGCCTCACTAACCTAGGATTTCCATGCATGACAACATTTAGGATTCATTAGTCCCCCATTAGACTTTTTCCTTTGTGATCCTTTTGGTTTCGTTTCTCTTCTCATCTAAAAACCTTAAAGAAGACACCTAATAAAGTTTGAAGTGATACCTTGAGCAATAGCCTTATCCCATGAGACACTTGTAGTCTTCCCATCTTGGGATAGTACAAGCTTGTCTTGTGATGCACAAGTCTGATCAAGATGTCATCTTCACCAAGAAAATCATAAAACACACTTCTTCATTGTAAATACCAAAACAACTTAATAAGTTAATGAGTTAGTGAGCCTAAGCCCTAATCTCTGGGTTCAAGTTTTGGGGATCTTCTCCTTACTTGAGTGTGCTTGTTCTATTATTCCATCTTGGAATGTAGTGACAAGTGCACATTCCATGGAAAAGAGCTTGAGTTCACTTCCTTGTGACACACTCTCATAAAAGCCTCTAAAAAACACAAACAAACAATAAGCATCTTTCCTTCGGGAATTCTTTTCTCATCTCATTTGCTCTGTACGCGAACTTGCTCCTACTTGTCATTTTGCAAGACGGTTACGCACTCGTCGTCCGAGCCTGCAACACCTGAGCATTGGCATAGGCAATTCAAGCCTTAATTCACAAGCAATTCTTTTCTACCCCTAGTTAGGGGAACTACGACGACTCTGATCCTCATTGTCCAGATGAGGTACGTAGGCAGCGGGGTAGGGCCCGTTCGAGCACACTCTTTTATTTTCCCTACATTTCCCCCCTTTCTTTTCTTTCTTATCTAGTTTCAGTTTCAGTTTTGCAGCAGCTTTCATTTCTTCACCCTTTGAAACATATTTCTTTGTAAGCGTGGATCCCATCGGGTACGGAGAACGATCTGGTGTGCTAATACCTTCCCAGGTCGTAACCGACTCCCGAACTCAGTCTATTTGGTTCGCTGGACCCGTGACCTTCCTCTTCTTTCTTCTGGTTTGTGCAACATTACCATTCCCGTTCTTTCGGGATAAAAATGCCTGGCTGGCAACTCTATTCTTTTCCGCGCCACTTTCGCGTTTGTACAAGGATGGAAATCCGGGGAGGGACAGTTTGTAGGAACCCTTGGCCTCATCATACCTTGTTACTAGTTTTGCTTTAAGGTTGTATCATTTTGGAAAGTTCTTGTGAAACCCTGGATTTGTGACTCTTTATTTGAGTCCCCCACCTGGTTACTGGTTTTCTAAGCCTCCATCTGAACTTATGAACACACGTGGACCCTATCAAGGCAGATAACAGATCCAGCACTTGATCACATAACCCTTTGAATATCATTCTGCATACATCATTCTGCATCATTTAACATTTTTCTATTTGTTTTATAGGGTATCCACATCTTATCTTTGGTTTGGTTTTGACCTGTTCTGCTGCTCAGATTCCTTCAGCTATCTGCATCAGCCTCTTTATCAGTCATCTTCATCAGAGTTTCTTCTTCAGTACCTTCTCCAGTTATCTTCATCAGTTTTCAGCAGTTACCTTCATCAGTGCTTCTCCACAGTTTTCTTCACCAACATCCATTGTCAGCATGGACACTTCCAGGAAAAGAAACATCACCTATCATTTTTTTGAGCCCACTTTGACAGGCATTAGAAAGATTCAGTCCCTCATCACTCCTGATCATGTCCCATTATTCAGGGAACATTATGGTGGCATTATGGACATGATCATGGACCTGGATGCATCCCAGAGGAGCATGATTCACACATGTCTGCAGATCTATGACCCTCCTCTCAGATGCTTCACTTTCCCAGATTTTAAGTTGGGACTATTGATGGAAGTGTTCTCCATGTTGTAAAGTGTCCCTATCGGGAGAGGGATCCCCTTCAACCCTAAGATGGTTGCTCCCAAGAATGAAGATATAGCTAAGGCCTTGCACTTAGAGTCCACCCTCATTGACCATAGCATGACCACCAAGGCTGGAATTCCAGGCCTTCACTTAGATTTCTTGATTTCTCAGGCCACCCTGCATGTTGCAGCAGGAAAGTGGGATATTGTTTGTGCTCTCCTAGCCCTCAGCATATATGGAGTTATCTTGTTTGCAGATGAGACAAATTTTGTAAGTAAGAGTGTTATTCACCTGTTCTTGTTGAGAAACCCAGTTCCTACCTTGCTTGGAGACTTTTACTACTCAGTGCATCAAAGGAATGAGAAGCAAAGGGGGAGATTGGTCAGATGATGTGCACCCCTCTTCTACTGTTGGTTGTTGAGGCACTTGCCAATGTCAGATACTTTCCTAAATCCCCATCAACCAAGGAACTGGGCTAAGAGATTGATTGCCCTTACATCAGAAGACATCAGATGGTGCACTCAGAGCACCAAGGGTAAAGATATCATCACTAGCTGTGGGTAGTATCCCAATGTACCCTTGATTGGAGTAAAAGGTTGCATCAACTACAACCCTTTTCTTTTCAAAAGGCAATTAGGGTATGCTTTGGTATGTCCCCCAAGAGGGCAGGATTTGACAGAAACCCTCTATTGTGACATCTAACACAACCTTGCCATTGTCAGACGGGCAGCCTGTGCCTGGGACAACATTCAGACTAAGGGGACAACTATCCTTGGCAAATGCAACAACATAGCCTCAGCACAATATCTTGAATGGTCTCGTGTCAGGGGACAGATCACTCGGATGCCATTCACCTTAGAGGATGTACCTGGTCCTTCAGCATTGGAGCCTACAGCTACTGTCAGTTTAGAGGAGTTTGAGAAATTGAAGGAAAGGAATGCTCAACTATCTGAGGCTTTGAAGAAGACTCTCTGGGAGAGGAATGATAGCCGTTTAGATAATGAAAGGTTAGAGAAGCTCCGGATTGAGCACTTGACCAAGATTGAGAAGACAGATGACTACATCATAAAGGCTAGAGCAGGAGAGTTAGTGTTGAAGAATGCTTGCAAGGAAGCTATAACTCAGAAGGTCAGGGATGCGCATTACTTAGAAGAGAGTCAGGATAGATGGATCAGGATCACTGAGGCTCGTGCACATGAAGATCAAAGGACCAAAGCTAGGATAGAGCAACTGGAGGCTAGTGAGAAGAAGAATCAGGTAGCTTTGTTAGTAGCACAAAAGGAGATCTCTGAGTTGAAACTCCAGGCGGGGTTAAAGAGGTCAAAGGATCAGGATAAGCACAAGAAATTGACCAGTGCCATTGCCACCAGGAACCTCCTCATCAGAACTATTACAGAGCACCCAGTAGGTCCGGTGACTGAGGCTCTCCTGAAGGAAGTCAGAGAGGATGACTTTGGACTGGATGTTTGATTTCTTTGTATTTGTACCTCCTTTTGTTTGTAATTTTTGATTTTTTTGTTGTATTTTAACCCACCATGGGAATTATGTTGTAATCAAACTATGTATTTTCACATTTTTGTAATATATGGTTTGTATTATTTCATGGGCTTTTATCTCTCTGCAACATCATCATTTCCTCGAGGTCTGGGAGGTCAAAACCAAAGAACCAAATCGGATACCCTTGGAAGACAAATAGACATCCTGCATTGCATACTAACATTTTTCTTTGTTTTGTAGGTTTTTGTTTTTGTTGTTTCTCACTTTGTTGTGATTTTAGGAAACATTGCTCGTAGAAGGGTGTTCCCCGTCAATAGAGTGCACCGGTATCCGACAAGAAACAACCTCCCGGGATTACAAATGGATCAAGTTCAACAGGATTTGACTGATGTAAGGACCCAAATGGCCAATGAAAGGACAGAGATGAGGGCCCAAATGAGTCAGTTCACGGCAGTGATGACTGGTTTGGCTCAGAGCCAAGAAAGACTGAGAGAATTAGTCGAGCGGCAAACTCTTGAGGAAAACCATCCAGGTACGGGGGTACCAGCAACAACGATCACGTACAGCCACATACTGATCCCCCAGAGTTTGGACCTCATCTGAACCCAGACATCAACGTTATAAGAAACACCCAAGGTAACACTGAAGGGAGGGCCTTGCAGGAAGACCCTCAAGAAGAACAATTTACTGTGGTTGGGGCTGGAGAAGAAGTTTACGATCGTCGGTTGGATGAAATTGCAGAAAATCTAAGGTCTCTTGAATCCCAAAACTCTCTGGGTTTTGATGTCATGGACATGGGATTAGTGGAGGAGGTTAGAATTCCTTATAAGTTCAAACCTCCTTGTTTTGAAAGATACAACGACACATCCTGCCCACGTACCCATCTTCAGTCTTTCCTTGGGAGATTGAAAGCCTACACCATGGATGAGAAACTGTGGATGTTTTACTCCGAGGATGGCTTGATAGGGGCATCCCGGGAATGGTACTCCCACTTGACTAGGGCCACAGTAAGGAATTGGAAAGACTTGGAAGAAGCTTTCATCCGTCAATATCAGTATAATCTGGACATGGCTCCAAACAGAACCCATCTGATGGATATTTCACAGTCTTCCCGAGAAAGATTTAGAGAGTATGCCCAAAGGTGGAGGCAATTAACTGCTACCGTTCAATCCCCGATGTCTGAAAGGGAGATGGCAGACATGTTCATGAATACTCTCCAGGGTACTTATATTGACAGATTGGCTGCATTTTATTCCACCAACTTTGCAGACGTGGTTATAGTCGGGGAAAGAATTGAGAGCTTACTGAAGATGGGGAAGAGTTCTGACAACGGTGCCAGTTCGAGCAGTGCAAGGAAGCCATTTGCTGGGCCCCGTAGATCTGGTGAAACAAATTATGTACACATGGGAAGAGGGAGACCCCAATATCTGCCCAGATCAGTTGCCGCCGTCACTATTCCTACTCCACCTCCTCAGTATACTCAACAAACACATCACTTTCCTCAATAGCCACAGTTTCCTCAACAAAGATCTTACAACAACAATAACAACAATCAACAACAATCAATAGGGTGATTGACCCTATTCCAATGCCATATGCCACATTGCTGCCACAACTCCTAAAGCTCAATCTTGTCGAGTTAAGGACATTGGCTCCACCAGATCCTCAAGACCTTCCGAGAAATTACGACGTCAATGCCATGTGTGCTTTTCATTCTAATGCACCTGGTCACTCCACAGGAAAGTGCAGGGCTCTGCATATGAAGGTCCAGGATCTGGTAGATTCAAAAGCCCTGAATTTTGCACCAACTCCTAATGTTACGAAGAATCCTATGCCCAGCCATGGTGGGCCAAGGATAAATTCAATAGAGGAGGACTCACCCATGAGTTTGATTAAAGATACTGCAAGTATTCAGACACCTCTGGCAGAGGTTAAAGCTCAACTTTTGAAATGCCAAGTGTTTCCAGGTTGTGAGGCCTGTTGTGAATCTTTCAAGGTTTCCGAGAACGGGTGTGCAAACTTAAGGAATGGCATCAATGGCTTGATTAAAGAAGGCATTCTGCAAATAACCACAACAGCTTCTCCAACACCAGCAACTCCTTTTACAACAACAAATGATTCTTCTACAACTGCAATAACAATTGTTCCCACCGACTCGTCTACAAAATCAGCAATCAACTCTTCCATCACTTAAACAAACAAAAGTTCCATTTCATATCCTTCTACAACTTCAGCAACCACTAACAACGACATCTCCATAGTTACCATCCATTATGACCCTGCAACGGTCCCAAACTCCAGCAACTTTCAACAACAATCTCAGCAACAGTTTCAGCAACAACCAAGCTTCAATTCATCACCAACAACATCCACAAGGAGTCCTGTCACTATCTTCTATGATCCACAGATAATAACAGTTCCAACCTCTGCTGCAGTGAGCCCAGTTACCATCACGGTACCAGGGCCCATTCCGTATGACAAAGACAATGTCGTACCATGGCATTATGGTGCAGACCTTTACTGCAACGGAGAAAGAGTCCTTCTTGATTCTTCAGTTCCTACCTCACAAGTGGATAATGTCGGGGGAGGCGAAGGCTTCACCCGAAGCGGACGCCTCTTCACGTAACAAGCTCCAAGAACTAATACTGAGGCAGAGGCTGGTGCCAAAGCCAAAGGAAAAAGTGTGATACCTGAAGAATCTGCATCAAAAGAGACTCATAAATAATCCTTTGATCAAGATGTAGATGAATTTATAAGGATAATTAAAAGAAGTGACTACAAGGTCGTGGATCAGCTCCACCAGACTCCTTCTAAGATCACCATCTTATCCCTGTTGTTGTGTTCCTAAGCTCATCGGGATGCACTACTTAAAGTTCTGCACGCTGCCTACGTGCCAGAGGAGATCACAATGAATCAGCTTGAGACAGTAGTGTCCAATGTTAATACTAGCCATGGGCTGGGTTTTACCAATGCTGACTTAACAATGGAAGGACGTCACCACAACAAAGCTTTTCACATCACTTTGGAGTGTAAAGGGGTTGTGCTCTCGCATGTTCTTGTTGACATTGGGTCTACACTCAATGTCTTACCGAAGAAAGCCCTTGTCAAGCTCGAATATGATGGTATTGCTCTTCGACCAAGCAACCTGGTGGTCAAAGCTTTTGATGGCTCTAAGAGGTCTGTTCTTGGAGAGGTAGAGCTGCCTGTGATAATCGGTCCACAGGTCTTTCAGACTACATTCTATGTGATGGACATACAGCCGGCCTACAACTGTTTGTTGGGTCAACCATGGATTCACGCCGCTGGTGCAGTTACGTCGATCCTTCACCAGAAATTGAAATATGAGTGGGATGGACAAATTATCACCATCTATGGTGAAGAGGATATCTTTGTTAGCCAGCTGGCTACATATAAATACATTGAGATGGATGGTGAAATCCATGAAACCATGAGCCAAGGGTTCGAGGCTCTGAACGTCAATAAGGAGACGACTGAAGTATTTGCTTCATCCCAGGAGGATAGGATGGGTATTTCAATTGTCTCCTATAAGCAAGCCCGGAAGGTTGTTGAAGATGGAAATGCTCAAGGTTGGGGAAAACTGCTACCGATGGAGAAGAAGGAGGACATATTCAGTTTAGGTTACAACCCATTCCGACAAGATCAATCAGAGGCTGCTAAGGAGCCCAAGTTCATTAGTGGGGGATGCTCACCCCAGATGATGTTAACAACCTGGAAGACGAGGCAGAAAGCAACCTCAACCTGGAGAGCTCGATACGTCAAAAGATCCCAGGGCACCAAGTCCTTAACTGGTCTTCCCAGGAAATTATATGGGTTACTCCTGCAGAGTAATTATTATTTCCTGCCTTTTTTAGCATGCATCAAGTCCTGCATCTTGCCCAAGGTGTCAGGACTCATTTTGTAATAGGGCCATATTGTAATTTTGTGAAAATGAATTATCAATGAATATCAGACATCTTTTGCAAACAATTCTCTTTTTCGCTCACTTTCTTTTCATTTTTCACTTTTGTACAAAAGAATAAAATGGCAATGTTTTCAAAATAATAACTTCATTTTTCCGAACAAGATTAAAATTGATCACTAAAATGAACCAATCTCAACCCTTGCAGATATTATCCTCCATATTGCACCGACAACAACACTGCTATGACCTTGTACGACTTCGACAATCCAATTAATCAAACTGATGAAGGGGTTGAAGAAGACTATGATTTACCTGAAGAGTTAGCCAGGTTGTTGAGGCAAGAAGAGAAAGTGATCACTCCTCATCAAGAGGAGGTTGAAATAGTTAATCTTGGTACCGAAGAAGATTTGAAAGAAGTGAAGATTGGGGCCAGTCTGCAAGCATCAGTAAAAGAACAGCTTATTGACATGCTTCGAGAATACGTCGACGTCTTTGCTTGGTCCTATCAAGACACGCCAGGTCAAGATAAAGATATTATCATGCACAAGCTACCCTTGAAAGAAGATTGCCCTCCAGTAAAGCAAAAGATACGCCGTACTCGTCCAGATATGGCCATGAAGATTAAAGAGGAGGTACAAAACCAGTGGGACGCCGGTTTCCTTGCTGTAACTAGTTACCCGCAGTGGGTGGCTAACATTGTACCAGTGCCTAAGAAGGATGGCAAAGTACGTATGTGTGTAGACTACCAGGACCTGAACAGAGCTAGCACGAAGGATGATTTCCCATTACCTCACATTGATGTATTGGTCGACAACACAGCTCAGTTCTCGGTATTTTCTTTTATGGATGGATTTTCTGGCTATAATCAGATCAAGATGTCACCCGAAGACATGGAGAAAACAACCTTCATCACACCTTGGGGCACATTTTGTTACAAGGTAATGCCTTTTGGACTGAAGAATGCTGGTGCGACTTATCAACGGGCTATGATAACATTATTCCACGATATGATCCACAAAGAAATTAAATGCTACATGGATGACATGATTGCCAAGTCCCTCACTGAAGAATACCATCTGGTAAATCTGCTAAAGTTGTTCAAACATCTGAGGAAGTATCAACTGAAGTTAAACCCCAACAAATGCACATTCGAGGTACGTTCCGGTAAGTTGCTGGGATTTATCGTAATTAAAAAGGGAATTGAGGTTGATCCCGACAAAGTCAAAGCCATTCAAGATATGCCTGCACGTAGGACTGAAAACGAAATTCGGGGGTTCTTAGGTAGATTGAACTACATATCAAGGTTCATATCTCATCTTATTGCAACCTGTGAGCCCCTGTTCAAATTGTTAAGAAAGGAACAAACTGTCAGGTGGAACGAAGATTGTCAGAAGGCTTTTTACAAGATCAAGGAGTACCTACAAGAACCTCCAATTCTCATGCCTCCGATTGAAGGAAGACCTCTGATAATGTACCTGACAGTATTAGAAGGGTCAATTGGGTGTGTGCTGGGCCATCATGACGAGTCTGGTCGAAAAGAGTATGCAATATACTACCTAAGCAAAACGTTTACTGACTGTGAACAACATTATTCACTTCTCGAGAAAACTTGATGTGCTTTAGCGTGGGCTGCTTGCCGACTAAGACAGTATATGTTGACTCACACTACCTTGTTGATTTCAAAAATGGACCCCGTTAAGTACATATTTGAGAAGCCAGCACTTACCGGAAGGGTTGCAAGATGGCAAATGATTCTGAAAGAGTATGACATTCAGTACACATCTCAAAAGGCCATCAAGGGCAGTGTACTATCTGACTATATGGCTGAGCAACCCGTTGATGATTACCAACCAATGAGATTTCACTTCCCTGATGAAGACATCATGTACTTAAAAGCAAAAGATCATGAAGATCCTGTTCACACTAAAGGGCCTGACCTAGAAGAAGAGTGGACTATGATGTTTGATGGGGCTGTCAATATGAATGGTCGTGGAGTTGGCGCAATGCTCATCACACCTAAAGGAGTTCATATGCCTTTCTCGGCAAAAATCACATTTGCCTGTACGAACAACGAAGCTGAATACGAAGCATGTATCATGGGTCTTGAGAAAGCCATTGACCTCAGGATCAAGATATTGAATGTATTCGGAGATTCAGCTTTGGTAATCAATCAGACCAACGGCAAATGGTACACTAATCAGGAACATCTGATTCCATACTGTGACTACACGAGGAGATTATTGACTTTCTTCACAACAGTCAAACTTGAGTATATCCCTCGAGACAAAAATTAGTTCGCAGATGCTCTAGCTACCATTTCATCCATGATCAAGGTTCAAACTGCAAATTATGTGCCTCGGATTTCGGTGTCCAGACTAGACCGACCAGCATACGTATTCTCTATAGACATTGCTAAAGATGATAAGCCATGGTTCCATGATATCAAATGCTTCTTAGAGGCTCAAACATACCCACCTGGGGCATCATCCAATGATAAGAAGACACTATGAAGGCTGGCTGGCAGTTTCTTCCTTAATGCTCATGGTTCATTATACAAGCGAAACTTTGACATGGTTCTTCTCAGACGTGTTGATAAGAAAGAAGCAGACTTATTAATGCACGAGGTGCATGAAGGATATTTCGTTACCCATGCAGGACAACATGCAATGGCTAAGAAATTGTTGAGATCAGGTTACTATTGGATCATAATGGATGCAGACTATTGTGCCTACGCCAGGAAATGCCACAAGTGCCAGATCTATGCAGATAAAGTGCATGTGCCTCCAAATCCTTTGAACGTGATGTCTTCACCTTGGCCCTTTTCCATGTGGGGCATTGACATGATTGGAAAGATCGAACTGACTGCTTCAAATGGCCACAATTTCATCCTGGTAGCCATTGATTACTTCACCAAATGGGTTAAAGCAGCTTCGTATGCAAACGTCACCAGACAAGTGGTAGCCAGATTCCTGAAAAGAGACATAATATGTCGATATGGAGTACCTGATCGAATCATTACTGATAATGGTTCCAATTTGAATAACAAAATGATGGCAGAACTGTGTCGGGACTTAAAAATCCAACATCACAACTATTCTCGGCCAAAGATGAATGGCGTTGTTGAGGCAGCTAACAAAAACATCAAGAAGATTATGCAAAAGATGGTGGTTACTTACAAAGACTGGCATGAAATGCTACCATTTTCCTTGCATGGGTATCGAACCTCAATCAGAACGTCTACTGGGGAAACACCTTATCAGCTAGTGTACGGTATGGAAGTTGTCCTGTCGGTTGAAGTTGAGTTACCCTCCTTACGGGTAATGATGGATGTAAAGCTGAATGAAACAGAATGGGTCCGATCTCGGTACAATCAACTGAATTTGATCGAAGAGAAAAGATTAGCTGCAATCTGTCATTGGCAGTTATATCAGAAAAGGATGAAGAAAGCCTTCGATCAGAAAGTCAGGCTTCGGGAATAACAAGTAGGAGATCTTGTGCTGAAAAGACGTCTTCCTCCTCATACAGACCACAGGGGCAAGTGGACTCCAAATTACGATGGTCCATTCATATTAAAGAAGGTTTTCTCTGGTGGAGCACTGATGCTCACTACTATGGATGGTGAAGATTTCTTATCCCTTGTGAATTCAGATGCGGTTAAAAAATACTTCGCATAAAAATGACCCGCTGGACATAAAAATAGAATGTAAGTCCAGACAAAAATAGGGCATCCCGGCGAGTCAAAAACAGAATAAAAGACTCGGGCAAAAATAAGGGAAAATTGAAAAAATGTACACCCGCTGAGTTGAAAAGCCGCATTGGACAGCTCAGGCAAAAATGGGTATCCCGATGGATTGAAATTCTGAAAGGGAGATCCACGCAAAATCAGGGAATGAGAGAACAACTGCATTATGAATTCGTCTGTATCACTCACAACACGGAAAGCTTCGAAAGGATAAAGCATCAGTCAGAATCATCCTCCTTCAGAAAGCAAGATGAGAAGAACGACAAGGTCATACAGGTCATAAGCAAAGGAAGCTCACTGGAGCGTCATCGTCAACATTGCCAACACTTTTACTTTTCTCATTTTAAAGCAATCTCCTCATTTCAGGGGATTTGTTTCTTTGACTGTATTATCCAATTCAGGGCACCCAAATTAATAAAATCATAGTTTTCAGTCACACCTCGTTTTGTACATTTTTTCGTTTCGTTTGCAAAATGTCCAAAATTCATGATACAATACTTGCACAAAACAGATGAGCCGTTCTTAGCAAATGTTTGCAGGAAATGAATTTACTTTCAGGAAAGCCTAACTCCTATGACGGAATCCGGTAAGGGATAACTCGGGATACTTGTGCGTTTCTTTTGTCGTAACAGATTGCAGGTATTCAATACGCAACATGGGGTCTGCCAAGCATCGAATCCCCGACATACTCCTCCCCAAGCGGGATCTCCTGAGCAATATCTAAAATGCTTGTCCCCAGCAAAGTTGTCGAAGCCTCCTCATCCCCAGCATAAGTCTACTCAATAGGAGCATCCCCAACCAAGATCCCCACCAGAGTGCTAGATCTCTCATCCTCAGCAGGTTAAAAGAACTACCTCCCCACATAATTTCCATCCTCTCCCCAGAAGAGCAATGCCCGAAAATCCTACACAACAAAGTGACGAACGTTTCCTCCTCCCCAACTGAGTTCTCTCCGGATAGATCTACCAACGATCTATTTCCCCAAGCAGAGTTCTCCCTCCTGTCAGATCTACCAATGATCTCTCCCCAACTGGGATATCTCTCCAAGCAGATCAGCCAGAGATCTTGTCTCCAGCAGGATCCGGATCCCGGATCGGTTCCTCTTTGCATAATCATAGCAATTTGCATCATATCCACCAAATAAGCATAGCATCCCGTTTAATACGGAGCATTACGGAAAAAATCAAACATTTGCATGATCACAAGCCAAGTTCGAGCCAGTCACATGCAATTTCCATCAGTATATAAAAACTCATATCCCCCGCAGGTCGCCTGAATACCTTTTGCACTCTCAAATACAGATACCTATACATACTCTTTTGACACTCGTCCGTTTCATCCTTCCCCCAGCATGGTTGCCAGAACATCTTCTACAAACAAATAATTGTTCATAATATGTTCTTTTCGGAACTCGTCCGTGTCATCCTATCCCCACAGAAAACCAAAGCATCTCCTTTGCAATCCCAAAACAGATGCCTGTTTATATATAATACTTATTTGACACTCGTCCGTGTCATGCATTCCCAAGCAAGTCAAGCACTCGTCCGTGTCTTGCTCATACTTCGCCAGTCAAATCAATACCTATACATACTTATACAGAAGTCTCTGATACTCGTCCGTATCTTGTATACATATCACTCCTCAACAGATTCGACACTCGTCCGTGTTCTTTGTTAACCAGTTGGTACTTGTCCGTATCATCATCTCTGAACACGCGTCAACGTTTGTTTCTACCGATACTCGTCTGTATCATGGTCCTAAGGATGCTCGTCCGCATCTTTAATCTATACACAGCATCAAACACTTATACCTTTTATTCTTAAAAGCGTAAGCACTCGTCCGTATTTACCATTCCCCAGTAAGTCACCAACAAAACAACTTTCTTCTATCCGACATTCGTCCTATGTCGTGATATTTTCGGCAGCCGTCCCCTGCCAGGTGATCGTCCTTCACCTTTGGATGACTGTCCCTCATCCCCTTCCCCAATGGAGTCCCCATTGTTAGAACTTTTCTATCCGGCATTCGTCCTATGTAATGATAAAGAGAAGCCGTCCCCTGCTAGGTGATCGTCCTTCACCTCTTGATGATCGTCCTTCATCATGCTTATCTGATGGTTGTCCCCATCGTCGACCTTTTCTATCCGACATTCGTCCTATGTCATGATAAAGAGCAGCCGTCCCCTGCTAGGTGATCGTCCTTCACCTTTGATGACCGTCCCTCATCATTATTTCATTTATTCTTTAAACCGATGGCCGTCCCCATCGTTGTTTACTTTACTTTGCAAACCTAATGGTCGTCCCCATCATTATCTTTACTTTAATCCCCAGAGAATCTTTACCAAATGGCCGTCCCCGTCATGGTCTCTTTATTTCCCATGCTTGTCGGCCGTCCCCGTCATTGCTTTGCTTACCGTTTATCCCCATCAGTCGTCCTCTGCTCGATGGTCGTCCTCCATCGTTTTATTTGATAATCATGCTATACTACCTTTTACAAGGATGTTACAAGGATGTTATAATCATGCTATAATCATGGTTTTAGAGGCCTCAACTCCAAATTTTTGGGCAATTCTTGTTTCTAATATTCTTAAGATGTTATAAGGATCATGTGTACCAAGTTTGATGAAGAAATTCATTGTGGAAGTCATCTGTTCACTAGGTAACTTCTTGAGCAAGATAAGTCAAAATCAGGGCATCTGAGGCCCCCAACAATGGAACCAAAGGGGTATTTTAATCAAATTGAAGTTCTATGATCTTTATTTGATCTTAGAAGAGGTTGGAAGTTCACAAGATTGAATAATTTTGAGCCATTTGCAAACTTGCCAAAAATGGAAATGACTTGTGATGGAAACATTCCATTTTGGGAAAGTTTTTTCAACCTCCTCTTTCTCAACCAAAAATGCTTCAAATGAAAATTTCTTGGTCATGAAAGTTGTAGATTAGGTCTTTCCCTTTTCAAAAAGTACAAGAACATGTCTTGATTCATCCTAGAACTCAAGATATGGCCTTTCAAAGTTGGCAAAAATCCTAAAATTTCAAGTTTCATGTCAAAGAGGGATTTTGCAAATTGGCATATTCAAGCATTCTAATGACTTCAAATGTGTACAAACACTTCATAACATGCCTATGTAACTTCAAAAGATCAAAATTGGCCCATGGTTAGAGGCATTTCATGGCTTGTGATCCAAGAAACTTCAAAGAGGGAATTTTGCAAAACCTATGGTATCTCTCCATCCAAGTGATCCAGCTGCATAAAAATGTTCTAAGGGCCCTCCACAAAGTCAGCTGAGGCCAGGCATGCCATAGAACCACTCCTTCTATTACCCATTCTTATAGTACAACCAATGTTGACTTTTTGCAAAAACAACCATACCAATCAAGCTGAGCCACAACAACTCTCTAAACCAATTGCAATTGTTTATACTAACCTAAAGCAATCTAAAACACACCACACACAAGCTTAGAACCTCCCACAAGCCAGGATTGACAAAATCATAAAAAACTTCCCTCTCTTCGAATCTGCAAAACCAGCCACTCAAACTCAAATATTTTTCCACCATTCACCTCACCACCACCTAAGGATCATTTCCCACCCTTCATTTCAGCCAAACATCCACCCATATCAAAATACGATTTTTGACCTCTCAAAACTGAACTTCAGAAAGAGGCCAAATAAACTCACTCCAAGCATCAAAGCATTCTCTGGAAGCTCATTGGAATTGATTTGCACCAAAGAAAGGTCCAGAAAGCTCAAGAACTGAAAGCTCAACCTCAGGTAATCTCAAGAACATTTTTTCTAGAACTTGCGTTTTAAGTTTCTAAATGAATCTTCATGCTTCACTGATCACCTTGATGTAATTTGTTTTGAAAATGGTTGAGTATTAAGCATGTATAAACTTCTGAAAGTTTTGTTCAGTTTTACGATTTTCTTCAAATCTTGTTCTTGATGTATGATAAATGTGGTTTGATGATGGATTCTTGCTTAGGGATGTTAGGAGAGTGATTCTGGAGCTTTAGAGCCTTTGATTTAGCCTAGGGAGGGAGTTAATTGTTTTGGACTGCCGGAGAAGATGACCGGAGCTAGCTCCGGTCACCTGAAAATGTTTAGAACCCTAATTAGGGTTTAGTGGCTCAGTTTGAATATCAGTCCTTAGATTTGATTTCGCGTGCGCGTGTGTACGGTTCAGATCATTTCACTTAAGGTTAATTATTAATTAATTAGGTTAATCAGATTATTTAGCCAGATTCAATCCAAGCCTTTCATTCACACGCGCATTCTTCCCCAGTTTAAATCCTGGCCTTAGGATCAGCTGACTTTGCATTTTTATTCATTTTATTTCATTTGTATCCGTTTCTTTTGTATATTTTATTTAAAATAGTAAAAATCATCAAAAAATATTTCCTTTTTCATTTTTGTTTCAAATATTTTTCTTAACCTGAAAATGATTTTTATTTTATTTTTTGCATTAAAAAAGTATTTTTAAAATATTTAAATGTTATTTTTAATTAATTAAAGTCTTTTAATTAATTAAAAATACATTTAGGTTTCTAAAAATCACCAAAAAAATCATGAATCATCCCATTGCATTCAAAAACATTTTCCAATTCTTCACACAAATTTATTTTTAAGTTTGAACATAGTTTGTTAATTTTCTTTGAATTAATGGTCATTTAAATTATATTTTTGAACCCTAACTTTAAAAAATCATTTCTGCCTAACAAAGAAGACTTTGAAGATCATTATTTTTGTATTGTGTTAAATATTTCATTTAGTTTATAGGAATTTTATATCATAAATTTATCTTGCATTTTCAAATTGATTTGCATTTTTCCCTTTGAACCATCCAAAAAACCCTAGAAACTTAGGAAATTCATAACTTTTGATTGGGTAGGCTTCTGACCGTCTCCTTTGGGGTGTAACCTAGTATGGGATTAGGGTTTGTTTGAGCTTGGTTTCAATTTTTTATCATGTCATATGCTTCTTTTTTGTTCATTTGCATCATGCTTGTCCATAAAACCCTAATTTCATGTGTTCACTTGCATTCATCTTGCATATGCATCAATACATGAACTTTCCATGACATTTCTTGCATTCATATGTCACCTTAGACATATTAGGACATGTTAGAACCATGATTGATCATTTCTTCATTCATTTTCCATGATTTGCATTCATTTCATTTCATTAACTTTCATGTGTTTTCAAACTTCAAAGCATGCTTCCATTTGCATCTCATCTTTGTATGATCATACATATGAATTTTGTATGCCTTTGTCTCATCTCACATAACATTAACAATGAATAAACACTTCTGAATTTTGTCATTTCATCTCATTTCATTTCATTTCTTTATGCTTTGTACCTTATGCATTCATACTAACATTTTCAGGTGGTAAGTTACTTTGAGAAGTGGATTTTCCTTCACTTCTCACTTCTCCTTATCTCTTACATTTGCATTTTGCTTGTCTTTTAAGTGAACTTGTTCACTTGTGTTCCATCTCTCTCACTTTATTTCTTTAAGTTACTTATATTCTTCATTGAAGTAAGTAACTTATTCTTCTGCTTCATCCTCCTTTCATCTGCTTCTTCCATTGGTGGCTTCCTTGAAGATATTTCTTAAGCCTTACAAACCATGTGAACATCCAAGCATGATAATAATTATGGTTTTGATTAGTCCCCCCTAGATTTTTACCTTTGAGTCTCCTTGAGTCTCTCTCCTCATCTTCATAATCAGAGAATAAACTCTTAAAGTTTTAGGACTTTGGAATTAGGGTTATGCCTGCATCCTTCTCTTAGGATGGAGTGTATAACTTTAATCCTAATTGTTAAACCTTTAATTTTTTTAAACCTATTAATCAAACCATCTTAATAACCATCAAGACTTTATCTTGTAACTTGGGCCTTACATTAGTGTTCTAATTCTTTCTTATGGTTAAGAGGGACTAACCCTAGTGTTTAATGGACAAGTCCTCCTCAAGTTGTCTTACAAACCATAAAACGCATTTCTTAATCTCATCCCTTAATTAAAATCCACTTAATAAAGGCTTGTTATATAATGAATTTAGTCCCTAACCATGGATTAAGTTGAGGTATCTTCCTCAGCTTAAGTGTTCTCATCTATTATCCTTCTATTAGGATGGTGTAATAAGTTCACTAATCTGTGATTAGAGATTAAACTCATTACTTAACACTAAACAAAAACCCAAAAACATCTAAATAATCACAAGTAGGTTAATGATCTTAATCCTACATCATCATGGTGTTTAAGTTGAGATGCTTATCTCATACTTAAGTATTCTCATTATCCCTAATCAGAGAGGATATAATGAGTTTACAAGCCCTTGATTTAGGCTTAAGCTCATTAACTTATGAAAAACACCAAAAACAATAACAAAACTGAAAACACAAATAGACAATAATCGTCTCCTTTGGGATTCTTTTCTCATCACACTCATTCACAAACAAGAACTCGCTTCTTCCGTCTAATGCAAGACAATTAGCACCCGAGCCAGACGGGTCTTACGCTTGAGCATAGACAAGCAAGCAGTTCACTGTCAATTCATTTTCATTCTCTTTGAGTCGAACTACGGTGTTCTGACTTCCTCATTGCACGAGAGGATACGTAGGCATAACTTAACAGTTATCGAACAAAATTCTCTTTGTCTTCCCCCTCTATCAGCATTCTTTTTCTAAGCCTCAGTTCCTGAGCATTCACCCATTTGCACTGACACTTGTACATTCTTTTCTCAGCTTTTGCACACAGATAGCACATACACTTACCCCTTTTAAACACAATCTTGTAAGCGTGGATCCCGTCGAGTACGACGGAAAATCTGGGTGTTAATACCTTCCAAGGTTGTAACCAACCCCCTTTCTCAGTTTCTCTAGTTCGCAACCATCTTATCCATCTTTTTCTAGGTTTATGCAGCATTAAATTTCCTTCGGGATAAAAATGCCTAGCAGGCGACTCTATTCACTTCACTTTCATTCTCTCTTTTCGCCGACCGTTCGCATCTGCACCGGGATGCAAATCTTCAGGAGCGACAACTTGGCGACTCTGCTGGGGACTCATATCTTGCAACCAGGGCTTCTGGTTCTTTTTGTGGGTTTCTCATAGCGCTTGTTTGATTTGTGTTTATGGGGGTGTTATGTGCTACTTGTGCTTGTTGTTTATTGCTTTATTTATTGCTTCCTGTACATCTTTATTTATTGCTTTCATTTACTATTTTTATGCATTTCATTACTGTCATCATATCACCTGTGATGGATCTGTTGTTTTCCTTGGTGAGAGGGATATTGAGTGAGTAAGGTTCCATACCGGGAGCCTGAGTGACACATAGGATAGAGTGGCTTCATATTATTTCCCATTCCATTTCGGTCTGGTGCGGGAATATGAAACACGGTTCAGACATGGGTTTCTTCTTAAGAACTCTGTGCTACGGATTTCCTGTAGTACTAGGGCTATCTGGGAAACCTTCTAAGTCTGGATGACCTTTTTATGACCTTCAGCATCTGAGGAGAATTAGAGGAGGATCCTTTATGATTATTGTAAACACTGTACCTCTGGGTTAGAAGTGTTTACACTTCTCATAACTGATCCAAGTCTGAGGATCCTTGTTCTAGAACAATACATGTGAGAGGGTTGGGATGTTTACAGGTTTGCAGGAACCCTTGGCCTCATCATACACAGTTACCAGGTTTGTTTTAAGATTGCATCATTTTGGACTGTTCTTGTGAAACCCTGGACTTGTGACTCTTTATTTGAGTCCCCCACCTAGTTACTGGTTCTCTAGACCTCCATCCGGACTTATGAACACACATGGACCCTATCAAGGCAGATAACAGATCCAACACTTGATCACAAACCCTTGCATATCATTCTGGATACATCATTTTGCATCATTTAACATATGTCTATTTGTTTTATAGGGTATCCACATTCTATCTTTGGTTTGGTTTTGACTTGTTCTACTGCTCAGATTCCTTCAGCTATCTACATCAGCCTTCTTCATCAGTTATCTTCATCAGAGATCCTCTCTAGTATCTTCTCTAGTTATCTTCAGCAGTTTTCTCCAGTACTTCTCCTCAGTCTTCTTCACCAGCATCCATTGTCAGCATGGAACCATCCAGGAAAAGCAACATTACATATCATTTCTTTGAGCCTACTCTGGCAGGTATCAGGCAGATTCAGACACTCATCACTCCTGATCATGTCCATTTATTCAGGGAACATTATGGTGGCATTATGGACATGATCATGGACTTGGATGCTTCATAGAGGAGTATGATCCACATTTTCCTTCAGTTCTATGACCATCCTCTCAGATGTTTCACCTTTCCAGACTTCCAGTTGGGCCCTTTGCTAGAGGAGTTCTCCATGTTGTTGGGTGTCCCCGTCAGGAGAGGGATTCCTTTCATGCTGCAGCAGGGAAGTGGGACACTGTTTGTGCTCTTCTGGCCCTTAGCATATATGGTATCATATTATTTGCAGACGAGCCTAAGTTTGTAAGCAAGAGTGTTATCCACCTTTTCTTGTTGAAGAATCCAGTCTCTACTTTTCTTGGAGACTTTTACTACTCAGTGCATCAAAGGAATGAGAAGCTGAGGGGAAGATTAGTCAGATGTTGTGCACATATCTTCTATTGTTGGTTATTGAGGCACTTGCCAAAGTTAGAAGCTTTCTTGAACCCTCATCAGTCAAGAAACTGGGCTAAGAGAATGATTGCCCTTACTTCAGAAGACATCAGATGGTGCACTCAGAGCACCAAGGGCAGAGATATCATCACCAGCTATGGGCAGTATCCCAATGTACCCCTGATTGGAGTGAAGGGTTGCATCAAATACAATCCTTTTCTATTCAAAAGGCAATTAGGGTATGCCTTGGTACATCCACCAAGAGAGCAAGACTTGTCAGAAACCCTTTACTGTGACATTCAGCACAACCTTGCCATTTCCAGACAAGCAGCTTGGGCTTGGGATAATATTCAGACAAAGGGGACTGCTATTCTTGGTAAGTGTAACAACATAGCTTCAGCTCAGTATCTTGATTAGTTACGTATCCGAGGACAGATCACCCGCATGCCATTCACCCTAGAGGATGTACCTGGACCATCAGCGTAAGAGCCTGCAGCTACAATCAGTTTAGAGGAGTTTGAGAAGTTGAAGGAAAGGAATACTCAGCTTTCTGAAGCTCTGAAGAAGACCCTCTGGGAGAGGAATGATAGTCGCCTGGACAATGAAAGGTTAGAGAAGCTCTGAATCGAGCATATGACCAAGATTGAGAAGACAGACGATTACATCAGAAGGGCTAGAGCAGGGGAGTTGGTATTGAAGAATGCTCGCAAGGAAGCCAAGATTCAAAAGGCTAGAGCTGAGCACTACTTGGAAGAGAGTCAGGCTAGGTGGATCAAGATCACTGAATCTCGTTCACAGGAAGATTAGAGGACTCAGGCTAAGATAAAGCAGCTAGAAGCTAATGAGAAGAAGAATCAGGAAGCCTTGTTAGAAGCACAGAAAGAAATCTCCAAGCTGAAGCTCCGGGCGGGGTTGAAGAGATCAAAGGACCAAGACAAGCATAAGAAGTTGACAAGTGCCATCGCCACCAGGAACATTCTTATCAGGACCCTCACAGAGCATCCAGTTGGCCCAGTGACTGAGGCTCTCCTGAAAGAAGTCAAAGAGGATGATTATGGATTGGATGTTTGATTTCTTTGTACTTGTACTTCATTTTGATTGTATTTTTTGTTGTATTTTTACCCACCATGGGAACTTTGTTGTAATCAAACTGTGGGCTTTATCTCTCTTCAACATCATCATTCCTCGAGGTCTAGAAGGTCAAAACCAAAGAACCAAACCGGATACCCTTGGAAGACAAATAGACATCCTGCATTGCATACTAACCTCATTTCTTTGTTTTGTAGGTTTTTTTTATTTTTGTTGTTTCTCACTTTATTGTGGTTTCAGGAAACATTGCTCGTAGAAAAGTCTTCCCCATCAACAGAGTTCACCGGTATCCGACAAGAAACAACCTTCCGGGCTTACAAATTGACCAGGTTCAGCAAGATTTGGCCGACGTGAGAACCCAGATGGCCAATGAGAGGACTGAGATGAGGGCCCAGATGAACTAGTTCATGGCAATGATAACTGGATTGGCCCAAGGCCAAGAAAGACTGAGAGAGTTGGTCGAGCGGCAAACTCCTGAAGAAAACCACCCGGGTACAGGGGGTACCAGCAACAATGATCATGTACAGCCTTGTACTGATCCCCCAGAGTTTGGACCTCATCTTAACCTAGACATTAATGCGATAAGAAATACCCAAGGCAACACTGGAGGGCGTGCCTTGCAGGAGGACCCTCAGGAAGAACAATTTACTGTAGTTGGGGCAAGAGATGAAGTCTATGATCGTCGGATGGACGAGATAGCAGAAAAGCTAAGGTCTCTGGAGTCTCAAAACTCCTTAGGTTTTGACGTTATGGATATGGGACTAGTGGATGGGGTTAGAATTCCTCACAAGTTCAAACCTCCCTGCTTTGAAAGATACAATGGCACATCCTGCCCTCGCACCCATCTCCAATATTTCCTGGGAAGATTAAAAGCCTACACCATGGATGAAAAGCTATGGATGTCCTATTTTGAGGATTGCTTAACAGGGGCATCCCGTGAGTGGTACTCTCATTTGACTGGGGCCACAGTAAGGAATTGGAAAGATTTGGCCGAGGCTTTCATTCGCCAATATCAATACAATCTGGACATGGCTCCTAACATAACCCTTCTAATGGGAATGTCACAGTCTTCTAGGGAAAGCTTTAGAGAGTATGCTTAAAGATGCAGGCAATTAGCTGCTGCCGTTCAACCTCCAATGTCAGAAAGGGAAATGGCAGATATGTTTATGAACACCCTCCAGGGGACGTACATTGATAGGTTGACTGCTTTTTCTTCCACTAGCTTTGCAGACATAGTCATAGCTGGGGAAAGAATTGAGAGCTTATTGAAAATGGGAAAGATTTCTGATAACGGCGCCAGTTCAAGCAGTGCGAGGAAACCATTTGCAGGGGCTCGAAGGTCCGGTGAAACAAATTATGTACACATGGACAGAGGAAGACCCCAATATCTACCAAGATCAATTGCCGCTGTCATTATTCCTACTCCACCTCCTCAATACACTCAACAACCACAACATTTTCCTCAACAGCAACAGTTTCCTCAATAAAGGTCCTATAACAACAACAACAACCAACAACAGCGCCCTTTCCAGCAAAGGCCATCTCAAGTCAACAGGGTAATTGACCCTATACCAATGCCATATGCCACCTTGTTGCCACAACTCTTGAAGCTTAATCTTGTCGAGTTAAGGACTTTGGCTCCACCAGATCCTCATAACCTTCCGAGAAATTACGACGTTAACACCAGATGTGCCTTTTATTCTAATGCACCTAGTCACACCACAGAAAAGTGCAGAGCTTTGCACATGAAGGTCCTGGACCTGGTTGATTCAAAGGCCCTAAATTTTGCACCACCTCCTAATGTCACGAAGAACCATATGCCCAGCCACGGTGGGCCCAAGATAAACGCAATTAAGGAGGGCCAACCCATGAATTTAATTGAAGATGCTGTAAGCATTCAAACACCTCTGGTAGAGATTAAATCTCAGCTTTTAAAATGCCAGGTGTTCCCAGGTTGTGAGGTCTGCTGTGAATCTTGAAAAATTTCCTTCAATGGGTGTGCAAGCTTGAGAAGTGGAATCAATGGCTTGATCAGAGAAGGTATCCTGCAAATAACAACAACGGTTTCTACAACATCAGCAACTCCTTTTTCAGCAACAACAAATACTTCTCCTAGAACTTCAAAGACAATTGTTCTGACAGACTCGTCTACAAAATAAACAACTACCTCTTCCATCACTTCAACAAACACTAGTTCAATCGCATCCGCTTCTACAACTACAGAAACCATTAACAACGACGTCTCCACAGTCACCATATACTACGACCCTGCAATGGTCCCTGATTCCAACAATTTTCAGCAACAATCTCAACAACAGTTTCAACAATAACCCAACTTCAGTCAATCACCATCACCATCAATCAGAAGTCCTGTTACCATATTTTATGATCCACAAACAATATCGGTTCCTACCTCTTCCGCAGTCAGTCCAGTCACCATCACGGTGCTAGGGCCCATTCCATACGAAAGAGATAATGTTGTACCATGGCACTATGGTTCAGACCTTTACTGCAACAGAGAGAGAGTCCTTCTTGATTCTTCAGTTCATACACCACAAATGGATAATGTCGGGGGATGCGGAGGCTTCACCCGAAGCGGACGCCTCTTTGCATCACAAGTTCCAAGAGCTAATACTGAGGCAGAGGCTGCTGCCAAAGCCAAAGGTAGAAATGTGGTGCCGGAAGAGCCAATTTTGAAAGAAGCCCATAAAACATCCTTTAATCAAGATGTGGATGAATTTATGAGGATAATCAAGAGAAGCGACTACAAGGTTGTGGATCAGCTCCACCAGACTCATCGGGATGCATTACTTAAATTCCTGCACGCAGCCTACGTGCCGAAGGAGATCATGGTAAATCAGCTTGAGACAGTGGTGTCTAATGTTAATACTAGCCATGGGCTAGGCTTCACCAACGCTGATTTGACTACGGAAGGTCGTCATCATAACAAGGCTTTACACATCACTCTGGAGTGTAAAGGGGTTGTGCTTTCACATGTTCTTGTCGACACTGGGTCTTCACTCAATGTCTTGCCAAAGAAAGCCCTTGTCAAGCTTGAATATGATGGTGTAGCTCTCCGACCAAGCAATCTGGTGGTTAGAGCTTTTGACGGTTCCAAGAGGTCTGTTATTGAAGTGGTGGCGCTCCCTGTGATAATTGGCCCGCAGGTTTTTCAAACTAATTTCTACGTGATGGACATTCAGCCGGCCTACAGTTGTTTGTTGGGTCGACCATGGATTCACGCCGTTGGCGCAGTTACGTCGACCCTTCACCTGAAATTGAAATATGAGTGGGAAGGGCAAATTATCACAATCTGTGGTGAAGAGGATATTTTTGTTAGCCATATGGCCACCTACAAATACATTGAGATGGATGGTGAAATCCACGAAACCATGAGCCAAGGTTTCGAAGCATTGAATGTCAATGAGGCGACAACTGAAATATTTGCTGCATACCAGGAAGATAGGATGGGTACTTAAATTGTCTCCTATCAACAATCTCGGAAGGTTGTTGAAGATGGAAGCGCCCGAGGCTGGGGGAAAGCTGTTACCAGTGGAGAAGAAGGAGGATAGATTCGGTTTGGGTTACAAACCATTCCGACAAGATCAAGCAGAGGCTGCTAAGGAGCCCAAGTTCATAAGTGGGGGGATTCTAAACCCAAATGCTGTCAATAACGTGGAAGACGAGGTGGAAAGCGACCTCAACCTGGAGAGCTGGATTCGTCCAAGGATACCGGGTCACCAAGTCCTTAACTAGTCTTCCCAGGAAATTATAAGGGTTACTCCTGCAGAGTAATTATTATTTCCTGCTTTTTTCAGCATGCATCAAGCCCTGCATCTTACCCAAGGTGTCAGGACTCATTTTGTAATAGGGCCATATTTGTAATTTTGTGCAAATGGAATATCAATGAATATTTGTCGCTCCCCCTAAAAGACACCGGGTCAGATGGGGTATATACGGGAATAGTCGGTGAAAGGAGAAGATGAAATGAAGATGAATAGAGTCGCCAGCTAGGCATTTTTATCCCGAAGGAAAGGTAATGCAGCATAAACCTAGGAAAAGATAGATAAAACGGTCACGAACCAGAGAAACTTAGAAAGGGGGTTGGTTACAACCTGGGAAGGTATTAGCATCGAGGTTGTCCGTCGTACTCGACGGGATCCACACTTAAAAGATTGTGTTTAAAGGGGTAGTGTATGTGCCATCTGTGTGCAAAAGCTGGAAAAGAAATGTACAGGTGTCAGTGCAAAAGAAATGGGTGAAGTGCTCAAGACTGAGGCTTAGAAAAGAATGCTGAAGGAGGGGGAAGACAAAGAGACTTTTGTTCGATAACTGTTAAGTTATGCCTATGTACCCTCTCGTGCAATGAGGAAGTCAGAACACCGTAGTTCGACTCAAAGAGACTGAAAGATAGAATTGATTGTGAACTGCTTACTTGTCTATGCTCAAGTGTATGCCTTGTCTGGCTCAAGTGCTAACTGTCTTGCATTAGAAGGAAGAAGCAAGTTCTCGCTTATGAATGAGTCTGATGAGAAAAGAATCCCGAAGGAGACGATTATTGTTTGATTTTTGTGTTTTCATTCTTTTATTGTTTTTGGGTGTTTTGCATAAGTTGATGAGCTTAAGCCTAAATCAAAGGTTGTAAACTTATTATATCCTCCCTGATTAGGGATAATGAGAATACTTAAGCATGAGATAAGAATCTCAACTTAATTGCCATGATGATGTAGGATTAAGATCATTAACCTACTTGTGATTATTTAGATGGTTTTAGGTTTTTGTTTAGTGTTAAGTAATGAGTTTAAGCCATAACCAAGGATTAGTGAACTCATTACACCATCCTAATAGAAGGATAATAGATGAGCACACTTAAGATACCTCAACTTAATCCATGATTAGGGATTAAATTCATGACAAAACAAAGCCTTTATTAAATGGATTTTAATTAAGGATGAAATTAAGAAGTGAGTTTTATGATTTGTAAGACAACTTGAGGGGAACTTGTCCATTAAACACTGGGGTTAGTCCTTCTTAACCATAAAGGAAGAATTAGAACCCTAATGTAAGGCCCAAGTTACAAGTTAATGTCTTAGTGATTATTAGATGGATTGATTAAGAGGTTTAAATAGATTAAGGGTTTAACACTTAGGATTAAATTTATACACTCCATCCTAAGAGAAGGATGTAGGCATAACCCTAATTCCAAAGTCCTAAAACCTTAAAGGTTTAGTCTCTAATGATGAGATGAGATGAGAGACACAAAGAAGACTCAAAGGTAAAAACTAAAGGGGACTAATCACAACCCTAATTATTATCATGCTTGGATGTTCCTATGGTTTGTAAGGCTTGAGAAAGATCTTCAAGGAAGCCACCAAAGGAAGAAGCAGAAGAAAGGAGGAAGAAGCAGAAGAAATAAGTTACTTACTTCATTGAAGAAGATAAGTAACTTAAAGAAAGAAAGTGAGATATGAACACAAGTGAACAAGTTCACTTCAAAGAAACGAGCAAGATGCATATGAAAGAGGTGAAGAGAAAATGAGAAGTGAAGGAAAATCCACCTCTCAAACAACTTACCGTTAACCTGAAAAGATAGCACAAGATGCATAAGGAAAGAAATGAAATGGAATGATGCATATGCAAAGGCAAAGATCAAAACTAGAAGTATACACATGATGCAAATGGTGTTATGACATGATGCAAAGGCATACAAAGATGCATATGTATGATCATACAAAGATGAGAAGTCATGTAGGCATGCTTTGAAGTTTGAAAGTTGATGAAAGTTAATGAAAGGAAATGAATGCAAATCATGGAAAATGAATGAAGAAATGATCAAGCATGATTCTAACATGTTCTAAGATGTCCAATATGACATATGAATGCATGAAAATTCATGGCAAGTTCATGTATGGATGCACATGTAAGATGAATGCAAGTGAAGATGAGAAATTAGGGTTTTATGAATGGATGAGATGAAAATGGCAAACACAGAAACAAATGACATGATAACAAATTGAAAATGCACTCAAAGGAACCCTAAAAGGGGGAGGTCATAAGCTAAACCTAAAAGTAATTATGAATTTCCTAAGTTTCTAGGGTTTTTTGGGTGATCTTCAATGTAAAATGCCAAACAAATTGAAAATGAAAGATAAATTAATGCCAAAAATATCCTAGAAACAACATGATGTGTGTGAAACAATGCAAAAAGAACCAACTTTAAACCCTTCATGGTTAGGCAGAAAAGATTTTTCAAAGGTTAGGGTTTGAAAATGTGATTTTATGAACCGTAAATTCAAAGAAAATTGTCAAATGATGATCAAAACCAAAAAGAAATTTGTATGAGGGGTTTGAAAATGTTTCTAAATGTGTTAAGATGCAACATGAATTTTTGGGTGATTTTTAGAAACTTAAATGCTATTTTAATTAATTCAATTCAATTAATTAATTAAAATAAACATTTAAATATTTTAAAAATACAATTTTTATGCAAAAAATAAAAATAAAAATATTTTTGGTTTCTGAAAAATTAATAAAAGTCATGATAAAATTTTCAGAATTTTTTGATGATTTTTGCTATTTTAAATAAATATAAGAAAAGAAATAGAAAGAAAATAAAATAAAATGAATAAAAATGAAAAGTAAGACAATCCAAGGGCTAGGATTCAAATGGAAAAGGAGGGAATTGACTGGCGCGCAATCCAGTGGCCAGAATTCAAACTGGCTTTGAATTAAGTTTTATAATTAATTAATCAGGATTAAACTTAATGGACTAATCTGAGCCACTCAATGCCTAACCCTAATCCTCATCTAACGGCCAAGATTCAAACTGGGAATTAAAACGTGGATTAGCCCTAATGACTTTCAGGTGGCCGGAGAAGACCTTCGGTCATCTTCTCCGGCCAGCTCTCCACCTGACTTTGCTCAAATCATCACCCAGGCCCCCAAAATCTCCAAAAATTATCAACTAACTATCCTAAACAATAATCCAGCCTCAAAAATCATTTATCATTCATCATCACAAGATTCGAATCAAAACATCAAAACGACAAAAATTTCAGAACATCATGAAATGCTTAAAACTCAACCATTTTCAAAAATAAAAGCATCAGCATGATCAGTGAAGCATGAGGAATCATTGAGGAACTTAAAAATACATTTCTGGAAAAAATGTTCTTGAGGTTACCTGAGTTAAAGCTTTCGAAACTAGAACTTTCTGGGCTCTTCTTTGGTGCTAAACCACTCCCCTTGATCCCCTTATGCTTCTGGAATTCTTGAAACAAGTTTATATGGACTGTTTTTGAGGTTTCAGTTCAGAGGTGAGTGAAATTATGTTTTGGATTCTTGAGGTTTCAGGCTTGTTTAATGGTTGGGAAATGATCTGGAGGGTGTATGGAGATGATTGGTGAAGTTTATTTGAAGTTTTGATGGCTGGTTTATGAAATTCGAAGAGATGAAGTTTTGAGAGGATTTTTGGCAATCTAAGCTATGGGATGATTCAGGGCAATGTGTTGTATGAAATGAGTCCTTTGAGGCATGTATGTGAAGCTGTGATAGGTCAGAATAGTTGGTGTGGGCTATGCTGATTGGTATGGGTGATTTTGCAAAAAGTCAAGGTTGGTTGTACTTGAGGTATTAAAATGACAGGTGTTCCCAGGTTGTGAGGCTTGCTGTGAATCTTGTAAAGTTTCCGCCAATGGTTGTGCAAGTTTAACAAGTGGCATCAATGGTCTTATCAAAGAAGGTATCCTGCAGATAAAAATGGTTTCAGCGTCTACAACATCAACAATTCCTCCTACAGCACCGTTAAGCACCCCTCTCACAACTTCGAAAATAATTGTTCTCACGGACCCTTCCACAAAGTCAACAATCGTTTCTTCTACTACTTCAACAAATATTAGTTCAACCGCATCCGCTTATACAACGAAAGCAACCATTAATAATGACATCTCCACAGTCACCATGTATTATAACCCGACAATGGTCCCCGGTTCCAACAATTTTCAGCAACAATCCCAACAACAACCCAGTTTCAGTCTTTCACCACCACCATCAGTCAGAAGTCCTGTTAGCATATATTACGATCCACAGACAATAATAGTTCCTATTTCCACCGCAATTAGTCCAGTCACCATCATGGTACCTGGACCCATTCCGTAAAAAAAGATAATGATATGCCATGGCACTATGGTTCAGACCTCTACTGCAACGGGAAGAGAGTCGCTATTTATTCTTCAACTTATACACCACAGGTCGATAATGTCGGGGGAGGCGGAGGCTTCACTCGAAGCGGACGTCTCTTCGCGTCACAAGTTCCGAGAGTTAATGTTGAGGCAGAGGCTACTGCCAAGGTTAAAGGCAAGGGTGTGGTGCCTGAAGAACCAGTTTTAAAAGAAGCTCATAAGATGTCCTTTGATCAGGATGTGGACGAATTTATGAGGATAATCAAGAGAAGCGATTATAAGGTTGTGGATCATCTCCACCAGACTCCTTCCAAGATCTCCATTCTATCATTGCTATTGTGTTTCGAAACTCATCGGGATGCATTACTTAAAGTCCTGCACGAAGCCTACGTGCCTGAGGAGATTACAGTTAATCAACTAGAGATAGTGGTTTCTAATGTTAATACTAGTCATGGACTAGGCTTCACCAATGCTGATTTGACTACAAAAGGTCGTCATCATAATAAAGCTTTGCACATCACTCTAGAGTGTAAAAGGGTTGTGCTTTCACATGTTCTAGTTGACACTGGGTCTTCACTCAATGTCTTGCCAAAGAAAGCCATTGTTAAGCTTGAATATGATGGTATAGCTCTCCGATCAAGACATTTGGTGTTTAGAGCTTTTGATGGTTCCAAGAGGTCTGTTCTTGGTGAGGTGGATCTTCCTGTGATAATTGGGCCACAGGTCTTTCAAACTACTTTCTACGTGATGGACATTCAGCCGGTCTACAGCTGTTTGTTGGGTCGACCTTGGATTCACGTTGCTGGCGCAATTACGTCGACCTTTCACCATAAATTAAAATACGAGTGGGAAGGGAAAATTATCACAATTTGTGGTGAATAGGACATTTTTGTTAGCCATCTTGCTACCTACAAATATATTGAGATGGATGGTGAAATCCACGAGACCATGAGTCAAGGGTTCGAAGCACTGAATGTCAATAAGGCGACAACTGAAGTATTTTCTGCATCCCAGGTGGATAGGATGGGTACTTCAATTGTCTCCTACCAACAAGCTCGGAAGGTTGTTAAAGATGGGAACGCCCAAAGCTGGGGCAAGCTGCTGCCTATGGAGAAGAAAGAAGACATATTCGGTTTGGGTTACAAACCATCCCGAAAAGATCAAGCAGAGGCTGCTAAAGAGCCCAAGTTCATAAGTGGGGGAATGCTGACCCCAGATGTTGTCAATAATGAGGAAGACGAGGCTGAAAGCGACCTCAACCTGGATAGTTTGATTCGTCCAAGGATCCCGGGCCAACAAGTCCTTAATTGGTCTTCCCAGGAAATTATAAGATTTACTCCTACAGAGTAATTATTATTTCCTGCTTAAGCATGCATCAAGTCCTACATCTTGCCCAAGGTGTCAGGACTCATTTTGTAATAGGGCCATATTTGTATTTTGTGCAAATAGAATATCAATGAACAATGGACATTATTTTGCAAACAATTTTCTTTTTCGCTCACTGTCTTTTCATTTTTGTTATTTTTCGCACAAAACAATAAATGGCAATGTTTTCAAAATAATAACTTCATTTACACTTTTTTTTAAGCAAGATTAAAATAAATCACTAAAAAGAACAAATCTCAACCCTTGCAAAGATAATCCTCCAGATTGCACCGACAACAGACTGCTATGACCTTGTATGACTTCGACAATCCAATTAATCAAGCAGATGAAGGGGTTGATGAAGACTATGAGTTGCCTGAAGAGTTGTCCAGGTTGTTGAGGCAAGAAGAGAAAGTGATTACTCCTCATCAGGAGGAAATTGAAACTGTTAATTTTGGTACCGAGGAAGATATGAAAGAAGTGAAGATTGGGGCCAGTCTGCAAGATCCAGTAAAGGAACAACTCATCAGTATGCTTCGGGAATATGTCGACGTCTTTGCTTGGTCCTATCAAGATATGCTAGGTCTAGATACGAATATTGTCTTGCACAGGCTACCCTTGAAAGAAGATTTCCCTCTAGTTAAACAGAAGTTGCGTCGCACTCGCCTTGATATGGCCATGAAGATTAAGGAAGAAGTACAAAAGCAGAGGGACGTCGGTTTCCTCGCTGTAACTAGTTACCCACCATGGGTTGCTAACATTGTGCCTGTGCCTAAGAAGGATGGAAATGTGCGTATGTGTGTGGATTAACAGGACTTGAACAGATCTATCTCGAAGGATGATTTCCCATTACCTCACATTGACGTTGGTGGACAACACAACTCAGTTCTCGGTATTTTCTTTCATGGACGGATTTTCTGGATACAATCAGATTAAGATGTCACCCGAAGACATGGAGAAAAAAACTTTCATCACACCTTGGGGCACATTTTGTTACAAGGTAATGCCGTTTGGACTGAAGAATGCCGGTGCAACATATCAACGGGCTATGGTAACATTATTCCACAATATGATCCACAAAGAAATCGAATATTATGTGGATGATATGATTGCCAAGTCCCTTACTGAAAAAGACCATCTGGTGAATCTGCTGAAGTTGTTTAAGCGTCTGAGGAAGTATCAGCTGAAGTTGAACCACAACAAAAGCACATTCGGGATACGTTCCGGTAAACTGCTGGGATTTATTGTAAGTGAAAAGGGAATTGAGGTTAATCCCGAAAAAATCAAAGCTATTCAGGAAATGCCTTCACCTAAGACTGAGAAAGAAGTTCGAGTGTTCTTAGGTAGATTGAACTACAGATCAAGGTTCATATCTCACCTCACTGCAACCTGTGAACCCCTGTTCAAGCTGTTAAGAAAAGAACAAACAGTTAGGTGGAACGATGATTGTCAGAAAGCTTTTGACAAGATCAAGGAGTACCTGCAAGAACCTCCAATTCTCATGCCTCTAATCGAAGGAAGACCTCTAATCATGTACCTGATAGTATTAGAGGGGTCAATGGGGTGTGTGTTGGGCCAGCATGACGAGTCTGGTCGAAAATAGTATGCAATATACTACCTAACCAAAAATTTTACCGACTGTGAACAACGTTATTCACTGCTCGAGAAAACTTGTTGTTCTTTAGCATGGGCTACTCGCTGACTAAGACAGTATATGTTGACTCACACTACTTTATTGATCTCAAAGATGGACCCCTTCAAGTACATATTTGAGAAGCCAGTACTTACCGGAAGGGTTGCAAGATGGAAAATGATTCTAACAGAGTACGACATTAAATACACTTCTCAAAAAGCCATCAAGGGCAGTGTATTGTCAGATTATCTAGCTGAGCAACCCATTGATGATTACCTGCCTATGAGATTTGATTTCCCTGATGAAGACATCATGTACTTAAAAGCAAAAGATGGTGACGAACCTATTCACACTGAAGGGCCTGACCCAGAAGAAGCATGGACTATGATGTTTGACGGGGCTGTCAATATGAACGGTTGTGGAGTTGGTGCAATGCTCATTACGCCTAAAGGAGTTCATATGCCTTTCTTGGAAAAACTCACCTTTGCCTGCACTAACAACGAAGCAGAATACGAAGCATGTATCATGGGTCTTGAGGAGGCCATTGACCTCAGGATCAAAACCTTGAATGTATTTAGAGATTCGGATTTAGTAATCAACCAGACCAACGACAAATGGTACACTCATCAGGAGCATCTAATTCCATATTGTGATTATACGAGGAAATTGTTGACCTTCTTCACAACAGTTAAGCTTGAATACATCCCTCAAGATGAGAATCAGTTTGCAGATGCTTTAGCTACCATTTCCTCCATGATCAAAGTACAAGCTTCCAATTATGTGCCTCGGATTTTGGTATCCAGACCGGCATATGTATTCTCTGTGGACACTGCCACTAACAACAAGCCTTGGTACCATGACATCAAATGCTTCTTGGAGAATCAGACATACCCACCTAGGGCATCGTCAAATGATAAGAAGACATTGAGAAGGTTGGTCGGCAGTTTCTTCCTCAATACTGATGGTTCATTATACAAGCGAAACTTTGACATGGTCCTGCTTAGATGTGTTGACAAGAAGGAAGCATAACTACTGATGCACGAAGTTCCTGAAGGTTCTTTCGGCACCCATGTCGGAGGACATGCAATGGCAAATAAGTTATTAAGATCGGGTTACTATTGGATCACAATGGATGCAGACTGTTGTACCTATGCTAGAAAATGTCATAAATGCCAGATCTACGCAAATAAAGTGCATGTGCCTCCGAATCCTTTGAACGTAATGTCTTCACCTTGGCCCTTCGCCATGTGGAGAATTGATATGATTGGAAAGATTGAACCGACTGCTTCAAATGGTCACATATTCATCTTGGTGGCCATTGATTACTTCACCAAATGGGTCGAAGCAGCTTCGTATGCGAACGTCACCAGACAAGTGGTAGCTAGATTTCTGAAAAGGGATATCATCTGTCGATATGGAGTTCCCGAGCGAATCATTATTGATAATGGTTCCAATTTGAATAACAAGATAATGGCAGAACTTTGTCGGGACTTCAAAATTCAACATCACAACTTTTCTCTTTACAGGCCAAAGATGAATGGCGTTGTTGAGGCCGCTAACAAGAACATCAAGAAGATTGTGCAGAAGATGGTAGTTACATACAAAGACTGGCATAGATGCTACCATTTGCCTTGCATGGGTACCGAACCTCAATCAGAACGTCTACTGGGGCAACGCCTTATCAGCTTGTGTATGGTATGGAAGTTGTCCTACCTGTTGAAGTTGAACTACCCTCCTTACGGGTAATGATGGATGTGAAACTAGATGAAGCAGAATGGGTCCGGTCTCAGTACAATCAACTGAATCTGATCGAAGAGAAAAGATTAGCTGCCATCTGTCATGGGCAGTTATATCAGAAGCGAATAAAGAAAGCCTTCGATCAGAAAGTCAGATCTCGGGAATACCAAGTGGGAGAGCTTGTTCTGAAAAGAATCCTTCCTCCTCATACAGACCACAGGGGAAAATGGACACCAAAATATGAAGGTCCATACGTAATAACCAAAGTCTTCTCGGGTGGAGCGCTGATGCTCGCAACCATGGATGGTGAAGACTTCCCGTCTCTTGTGAATTCAGATGCAGTTAAAAAATACTTCACATAAAATGACCCGCTGGATTGAAAACCCGAGAGGGAGATCCACACAAAATCAGGGAATAAGCGAACAATTGCATTCTGAATGCATCTGTATCACTCACAACATGGCAAGCTCCGAAAGGACGAAGCGTCGGTCAGAATCAGCCTTCTTCAGAAATCAAGATAAGAAGAATGTCAAGGTCATACAGGTCATAGCAAAGGAAGCTCACTGGAACATCATCTTAAACATTGCCAACATTTTTTATTTTCTCAATTTACAGCAATCTCTTCCTTTCAGGGGATTCGCTTCTTTGACTGTACTTGCCTATTCAGGGCACCCAAATCAATAAAATCAGAATATTCAGTTACACTTTGTTTTTTACATTTTTTTTCGTATGTGAAATGTCCAATGTTCATGATACAACACTTGCATAAAACATATGAGCTATTTTAATAAATGCTTACAGGAAATATATTACTTTCAGGAAAATCTAACTCCTATGACGGAATCCGATTAAGTATACCTCAGGACACTTGCGCGTTTTCCTTTGTCTTAACAGGTTGCAGGTACTCAAGACAGACAGTCTTTCGCAACATGGGGCATATCAAACATTACATCCCCAGCACATTACTTCCCAGAAGTTATCTCCTCCCTGAGCGGGATCTCCCGAGCAATACCCCAAACACATCCCCAACAGAGTTGCTAAAACCTCCTCATCCCCATTAAGGAGTTCTCCCTCCGGACAAATTTATCAATGATCTCCTCCCCCAGCTGGGTTATCCCTCCAAGCAGATCGCCCAGGGATCTTTATACCCGCAGGATCCGAATCTCAGATCGAGTTTCTCATTTGCATAATCATAGCATTCGCATCGTATTCACCGAAATAAGCGTAGCATTCCGTCTAATACGGAGTATTACGGCAGAAATCAAACATTTGCATGATCGTAAGCCAGGTTCGAGCCAACCACTTGCAAATACCATCAATATTTCATCGGCAATATACAAAACGCATATCCCCTGCAGATAAAAGCCAAAGCATCCCCTTTGCACTCTCAAAACACAGATGCATGTTTATATTTTATACATGCTCTTTTCGAAACTCGTCCATGTCATCTTATCCCCCGCAGACAAAGCCAAAATACTTTTTGCACTCTCAATACAAATACTTGTTCATACTTGTATATATTCTTTCTAACACTCTTCTGCGTCATGCTTCTCCAGCAAGTCAAACACTCGTCTGTGTCATGCTTCTCCAGCAAGTCAAACACTCGTTCGTGTCCCTTAGTCAATCATTTGACACTCGTCCGTGTCTTGCACATACTTCACCAATAGATCAACACTTGTACATATACATTCCTCTGATACTCGTCTGTATCTTGTATATATCACCTCCCTGGTGTAAACACCCCAAATTTTCCCTCACTAAGTTCACACCCTGGCTTGTGATCTTTCATGTTTGCATTAGTTTAAGCATACCATATCATATTGCATTTCTGCTTCACTGCATTAGTTCAAGTTCATCTACATCTAGGGTTTGTGATCTGAGCAATCTAGGATCCATCTGAGCCACTCCAAAGGCATCCAATCATTCCAAGAGGGTCCATGTATGTTCAAACATCATTTTACAACCCTCAAAGATCAAGGAAGTCAAAGAATCACAAGAACTTGCAAAGCATGGAAGCTGAGCTAGGGTTTCACTGCACAGATGACCTGAAATTAGGGTTTTGGTTTCATAGGCCATAACTCCAAATTTTTTGGTCATTCTTGTTTCTAATGGTCTCAATATGTTATAAGGATCATCTATACCAAGTTTGACGAAGAAATTCCTTGTGGAAGTCATCTGATCACTGGGTAACTTCTTGAGCAAGTCAGAGCAAAATCAGGGCATCTGAGGCCCCCAACATGGAACCAAAGTGGATTTTTCATCAAATTGAAGTTATATGATCTTTATTTGATCATTTAAGTGCTTGGAAGTTCACAAAATTGAAGAAAAGTGAGCTAAACCAAAAGTTGCCAAAAATGGAAATGACTTGTAATGTAAACTTTCCATTTTGGGAAAGTTTTTCAACCTCCTCTTTCTCAACCAAAAATGCTTCAAATGAAAAATTTTTGGTCATGAAAGTTGTAGATTGGACCATTCCCTTTTCAAAAAGTACAAGAACAAGTCCTAATTCATTATGGAACTCAATTTATGGCTTGTCAAAGTTGGCAAAAATCACATAATTTTCAAGAATGCACCAAAGGGGATTCTTTGCAAAACCACTTGCCAATTCATTTTGTGACTTCAAACACACTTCTAATCATCATACCAACATTTTAAATTGCATAAAAATCAAAATTGCCCAAAGAATTGTATCATTCCATGCCTTGAACATCAAGAAATTACAAAAGGGCCAAACTTCATGGAATTTGCAAAATGACATATAAACTTCCATCCACTTGCTGAATTGTCTCAAAACCATTTCAATGGACCTCCTTGATCCATGATGCACATGGACAAGACAAGAAGCCAGCTGCACCATTGCCCATACCTCAAGTACAACACTTTTGACTTTTTGGCAAGAAGCCCATACCAATCAGCTGCAGCCACCACCCACTCTCTAGCCTATCACAGCATGTTATGTGGATCAAACCCAAGCCATAACACACAACATTGCAGCCAAAAACCTCAGCATTCTCAAGTTCTCAAAAATCACTCCAACTTGCAAAAACCTTCGAATCTCTCAGCTCACATACTCAATCTTCAAACTTCTTTCACCATTCATCTTAGAATCATAAACTGAACCCAAAGCAACCATCAAACCAGCCTGAAAACACCCTTAACCTGAAACACGATTCTTGGCCAGTTGAAGTGCAATCTCACAAACTAGCCAATCTAAACTCCATTCATGCTTCTCAATAGCATTAGGGTGATCATTGGAGATGATTTGCACAAAGGAAGAGGTCATAAAGCTCAAGTTTGGAAACCTTCACCTCAGGTAGTCATCTAAAATCATTTTTCCAGAACTCCTATTTTAAGTTCTAATGTGAAAGAGCATGCTCCACTGATCATTTTGTACTTTGTATTTTTGAAAATGGTTGCATATTGAGTATTTACTGAGCTTCTGAAATTTTTGTCATTTTTTATTTTTCCTTCAAATCTTATTTATGAGAAATTAGAAATCTGTTTTGAGGTTAGATTCGTGTTTAGGAAGATGAAAGGGTTTGATCTGGAGCTTTAGAGCTCCAGAAATAACCTAGAGATGAGGTTTTGATATTTTCAGGGGAGGAGGCTGCCGGAGAAGACGACCGGAGCTCTTCTCCGGTGGCCTGAAAGTGATTAGTTGGCTTAATTAGGGTTAGGGCAAATTTTGAATGTAGGCCGTTAGATTTAGGTTTCCCGCGTGTGATAGACGATCCAAATCATGTCATTAACTTTTAATCTGATTTAATTTATTAATTAATTAGGATTAGATAAGTTTGAATATTGACCATAGGATGTGGCGCGCAATCAACACTTAAATCCCAGAATCAATGTGAGCCATCAGATTGGTTTACTTTTGTTTTATTCAGTTTTTAATTCATATTTTCTTATTTGTTTTGCACAATTAATTTTAAATAGTTAGAAAATCCTAAAAAAATATTTTCTTCTGCATTTTAACTTCAAATAATTTTCTTAACCCAAATTTTTTTTTATATTTTATTTTTTGCATTAAAAAATCATTTTTAAAACATTTAAATGTTTATTTTAATTATTTAATGGAAATTAATTAATTAAAATATCATTTAGGTTTCTAAAAATCCCAAAAAATTCACATTGCATCTTAGGACATTTAGAAACATTGTCATACCATCCATAAAAATTTCTTTTTGGTTTTGAACAATCTTTGACAATTTTCTTGAATTTAGGGTTCATAAAATTCCTATTTTTGAACCCTAACTTCAAGAATTCTTTTCTGCCTAACCATGAATGGTATGACATTGATTCTTTTTGCATTGATCTTCATTTGACATGTAGTATCTAGCATAAGTTTATCATAATTTTCTTCTTCATTGTTGATTTGATTTGCATTTTTTCCCTTTAGGTGCCTTAAAACCCTAGATAACTTAGAAAATTCATAACTTCCTTAGGGTTAAGAGTTAGGTCTCCTCCTTTGGGGTGTGATATCATATGGGGTTAGGGTTCCTTTGATTGAATTTTCAATTTTTTATCTTGTCATTTGTTTCTGTTTTTGACTTTTGCATCTCATGTTGCATGAAAACCCTAATTTCTCATGTTCATTTACATACATCTTGCATATGCCTTCATTCAAGAACTTGCCATGACATTTCATGCATTCGCATGACATCTAAGACATCTTAGGACACATTAGAATCATGCTTGATCATTTCTTCATCCATTTTCCATGTTATGCATTCATTACATTCCATGAACATTCATGTGCTTTCATGCTCCTTTCATGCTTCATTTGCATTCTCATCCTTTGTATGATCATCCATTGCATTCACTACGCCAAAATTGACGTTTAATAGCGCACCTTAGATAGCGCTTTATTAAGAAAGCGCTGTTAAAGGTTAAAATTAAAATAAAACACGGAAAATGTTCCAAAAAAATAATGAAAGCGCTGTCTAAGGGGGGGTCTTAGACAGCGCTTTTGAAAAAGCGCTGTCTAAGACCCCCCTTAGACAGCGCTTTTAGAAAGCGCTTTTAAAGATAGACCTTAGACAGCGCTTTTGAAAAAGCGTTGTCTAAAGTCTTTAAATTAAAAAAAAAATTAAAACCAAAAGCGCTGTCTAAGGGGGGTTTTAGAAAGCGCTTTTGGAAAGCGCTGTCTATGGCATACCTTAGAAAGCGCTTTCCACAAAAGCGCTGTCTAAGGTCAAATTAAAATAAAATTTCAGACTCAATTTCTATTTTCGTTCTCTGTTCTTTTGTTTTCCCTCCCGCGAACGTTGAAACCCTAACAGCGAAAACCATAAACCCTAACAGCGAACACGAATACACTTCCATTTTTCGATTTCAATCATTGAACGTGTTTGAAGAATCGTACGTGTCTCTACATTTGGGTGTTGACTTCATTTTTCGTTTCTACTGTTCTTCATTTCTTGCGGTATGCTCTTCATTTCTTATGGTTTTTATAAGTTGTTATTAATCTTTGATAAAATTCAGAAACTGAGTTTAGAAGTTGTTTACTACTGTTGAGAATGTGCATAATCTTGTTGACTGAGTTTAGTGTATTATTCTTGTTGAAGTTGTTTTGATTCATTCTAGCTATTTTTGTAAAAACTGAGTTTAGAAGTTGAGTTTAGAACCCTTATTGTAGAAAACTGAGTTTTGACTCATAAGGTACATTGTTGTTGTTATGTTTGATAAGTAATAATGTTGATTCTTGTTGAAGTTGTTTTGATTCATTCTAGCTATTTTTGTAAAAACTGAGTTTAGAAGTTGAGTTTAGAACCCTTATTGTAGAAACTGAGTTTTGACTCATAAGGTACATTGTTATTGTTATGTTTGATAAGTAATAATGTTAATAATAGAAAAATGTTGATAATAGAATAATGTTGATAATAGAAAAATGTTGATAGAAAAATTATTAAAGTTAAGAGAAAAGTAATGGAAGAAAAAGTTTGATTCTTGTAATAGAAAAAATGAAAGTGATGAGGTAATTAAAGTTGTTATGTTTGATAAGTAATAATGTTGTAATAGAAAAATGTTCTTCCTTGAAAAATGTTGTAATACAAAAATGTTTGATAAGTAATTAATGTTAGTTATAGAAAATTTAAAGTTGTAGAAAATTATAGGTATAGTTATAGTTATAGGTATAGTTATAGGTATATTCTAATAGAAAATTCAAGTTAGTTATAGAAAAATTAATGTGTTATAGGTATAGTTATAGGTATATTGTAATAGAAAAAGTTTGATTCTTGTAATAGAAAAAATGAAAGTGATGAGGTAATTAAAGTTGGTATATCGGTGTATCGGATACGTTATTGAAGTTTATATTAACATTGGTTATGTATACGTTATTGAAGTTTAAAATGAATTGAACTTTAAAATTGTTAGAATATTCAAAGATACTACCTTAGTTATGTATTTTCGTCTGGATTGATTGTTTACCTTAATAAGTAGGAAAACCATGGATAAAACATGGATCTGTGCCGATTGAATGACCAAAGAGTACGAGAGTGGGGTTGCGGAATTCGTTAAGTATGTTGTTCAACACGCTGAAAACCCCAGACAAATGCATGTCCTTGCTTGCGTTGTTGTTATATTGGTAAGGTTGATGCACATGGATTGAAATCGCATTTGCTGAGGCATGGAATTGATCAAAGCTATCAGAGTTGGATATTTCATGGTGAGAAAATTAACGAGAATGTTGAATCGAGTGGAAAAAGTAATACGACCTATGCTTCATACGACAAAGACACGGAAACATACGATTGTGATCGAGTTAAAGAGATTGTAGAAGCACTGGAAGAAGATCTTCATGATTGTACTGAAATGTTTGAGAGGATGGTAAGCGATGCAGAGAAACGGTTGTACAAAGGTTGCACTAAATTCTCAAGAATGTCTGCGGTATTAAAGTTGTACAACTTAAAGGCGGGCAATGGATGGTCAGATAAAAGTTTCACAGAGTTGTTGGCCCTTATAAGAGAAATGCTACCGGATGATAATGTTCTTCCTAATCGAACCTATGAGGAAAAAAAATGTTGTGCTCTATTGGCATGAGCTATGATAAGATACATGCTTGTCCTAACGATTGCATTTTGTTTCGTAACGAATATGCAACGTTAACCGAGTGCCCTAAATGCGGTTTGTCTCGATATAAGAAAAGATTGTCTCCCGCAAAAGTCTTATGGTATTTTCCGATAATTCCGAGATTTAGGCGCATGTTTCGTAGTGAAACCGATGCAAGACATCTTACTTGGCATGAAGATGAAAGAATTATTGATGGAAAGTATCGGCATCCGGCTAATTCACCACAGTGGTCGAAGATTGATAATGATTATCCTGAGTTTGGATCAGAAGCAAGAAACCTTCGATTGGCATTATTTATTGATGGAATGAACCCACATGGTCTTCAAAGTATCTCACATACCACATGGCCTATGATTCTTATGATTTATAACCTACCTCCGTGGATATGTATGAAGTGTATGAACATGATGTTATCTATGTTAATCTCTGGGCCTAAACAACCAGGGAATGACATAGACGAATACTTGACACCTTTGATCGAAGATTTAAAGATTTTGTGGGAGAACGGTGTGGAGGTTTATGATGGATATAGGAAAGAAAGTTTCAATTTGAGGGAGATGTTGTTTGGCACAATTAATGATTTTCCAGCATACGGGAATCTATCTGGGTATAGCATTAAAGGTCAACGTGCGTGTCCTGTTTGTGAAGACGGAACCGATATGATTCGATTGGAACTTTGCCAGAAGAATGTGTTTCTCGGTCATCGTAGATTCTTACATTCTAAACATCACTACCGTGGGTGGAGAAAAGCATTTAATGGAGACACCGAACATCGTAGAGCTCCACCCGCATTGTCAGGTGAACAAGTTTTTGAAAAGGTGAAAGATGTGCGTACTGAGTTTGGCAAGCCTTTTGCACATAAGGTTGTGAAAGGTGGGTGGAAGAAAAGGTCGATATTTTTTGAATTTCCATATTGGAAGTCTTTGTACGTGAGACATTTTCTCGATGTTATGCATATTGAAAAAAACGTATTTGCATCATCTCTTAGCATCATTAACATCATGAACATACATGGACTTTTACCCAGGAAGATAATCAGATCCAGCTCTTGATCACAAAACTTTTCATATCATTTGCATACATCATCATTGCATCATTTAACATTTGCTTATTTGTTTTACAGGGTATCCATCATTTCATCTTTGGTTTGGTTTTGACCCCTTATGCTGCTTAAGACCTCTGCTTCAGTTATCTTCTTCAGCATCTGCTTCAGCTATCTTCTTCAGCATCTTCATCAGTCTGTCAGAGACTCTCCTCCAGCACCTTCACCAGTCTGTCCGAGACCCATCTCCAGTTTTTTCTGCATCAGAGAGACCTCCAGTATCTCAGTCAGTGACCCTTCATCAGCAGGTGTTCTCAGCTTCTTCATCAGTACCCAGCATCCATGGACACTTAAAGAAAGAGCAACATCTCTTATCACTTCTTTGAGCCCACCTTGACTGGCATCAGGCAGGTCTAGTCCCTCATTACACCTGTCCATATCCCATTATTCAGAGAGCACTATGGGGGTATTTTGGACATGGTCATGGATCTTGATGCATCTCAGAGGAGCATGATCCATACATGCTTGCAGTTTTATGACCCTCCACTCAGGTGTTTCACATTCCCTGATTTCCAGATGGGACCACTGCTAGAAGAGTTTTGCTTGTTGATTGGAGTTCCTATCAGGAGAGGGATCCCTTTCAACCCAGAAATGACTGCTCCCAGAAATGAAGAGATAGCCAGGGCATTGCATTTGGAGCCTACCCTCATTGAGCAGAACATGACAACCAAAGCTGGGATTCCAGGCTTACATCTGGACTTCTTGATCTCTCAGGCCACCCTGAAGGCTTCAGTAGGAGAATGGAAGGCTGTCTGTGCACTTTTAGCCCTTAGTATATATGGGGTTATATTGTTTGCAGATGAGCCCAAGTTTGTGAGTAAGAATGCCATCCACTTGTTCTTGTTAAGGAACCATGTTCCTACCTTGCTGGGGGACTTCTACTACTCAATCCATCAGAGGAATGAAAAGCAAAGAGGGAAGCTGGTCAGATGTTGTGACCCTCTGTATTACTCTTGGTTGCTTAGACACTTGCCAAAATCAGATGCCTTCTTGAATCCCCATCAGCAGAAGAATTGGGCTAAGAGGTTCATTGCCTTGACATCAGATGACATTAGATGGTGCACTTAGAGCACCAAAGGCAAGGATATTATTACCAGCTGTGGGCAGTACCCTAATGTGCCTCTGATAGGAGTAAAAGGTTGCATCAACTACAACCCTTTACTATTTAAGAGACAATTGGGATATGCCTTAGTTCACCCTCCCAGAGGACAAGATTTGGCTGAGACTCTCTACTGTGAAGTTCAACCCAACTCTGCTATTGTCAGACAGGCTACCTGGGCTTGGGACAACATTCAAACCAAAGGGACAGCCATCCTTGGAAGGTGCAACAATATTGCCTCAGCACAGTATTCTGATTGGTCCCGTACTAGAGCTCAGATCACCAGGATGCCTTTCACCTTGGAAGACACACCTGGACCTTCTACAGTGCAACCTGCAGCAACTATCAGCATGGAAGAGTTTGAAATGCTGAAAGAGAGGAATAATCAGCTAGCTAAAGCCCTGAAGAAGACTCTATGGGAGAGAAATGACAGTCGTCTGGACATTGAGAGATTGGAAAGACTCAAGATTGAGCATCTGACCAAGATTGAAAAGACAGATGACTACATCAGGAAGGCAAGAGCGGGGGAATTGGTATTGAAGAATGCTTGCAAGGAGGCAAAGATTCAGAAAACTAGGGCAGAGCATTATCTGGAGGAAAGCCAGGCTAGGTGGATCAGGATCACTGAAGCCCAAGCATAAGAAGACCAGAGAACTCAGGCTAAGATAGAGCAGTTAGAGGCTAATGAGAAGAGGTAGCAGGAAGCTTTGTTGGCAGCTCAGAAGGAAATATCAGAATTGAAACTCCGGGCGGGGTTGAAGAGGTCAAAGGATCAAGACATGCATAAGAAGCTAACCTGTGCCATTGCTACAAGGAACCTCCTCATCAGGACTATTACAGAGCACCCAGTGGGTCCAGTGACTGAGGCCCTCTTGAAGGAAGTCGGAGAGGATGACTTTAGGATTGGATGTCTGATCCTTTTGCTTGTACTTCTCTCTTTTGTTGTACTTTTCTTTTGTTGTTGTATTTTGACCCACCATGGGCATGTATTGTAATCAAACTATGTATTTTCATCCTTTGTAATATATCAGTTTGTATTATTTATGGTGGGCTTTATCTATCAACATCATCAGCATTTCCTCGAGGTTTGGAAAGGTCAAAACCAAAGAACCAAATCGGATACCCTTGGAAGACTAATAAGCATATTGCATTGCATACTAACATTTTCTTTGTTATGTAGGTTTTTGTACTATTGTTGTTTCTCACTTTGTTGTGGTTTCAGGAAACATTGCTCGCAGAAGAGTGTTCCCTGTCAACAGAATACACCGGTACCCGACGAGAAACAACCTTCCGGGAATTCAGATGGATCAAGTAAAGCATGACTTGAATGAAGTAAGGACCCAAATGACAAATGAAAGGGTTGAGATGAGAAATCAAATGACCCAATTTATGTCTGTGATGACTGGCTTAGCTCAGAGTCAAGAAAGGCTAAGAGAACTGGTTGAAAGGAAAACTCCTGATGAACACCACCCTGGTACAGGAGGCACTAGTAACAATGATCGCGGGCCGCCTTACATCGATCTACCAGAGTTTGGGCCTCATCTAAACCCGAATGGTAATGCCATAAGGAACCCTCAAGGAAACACTGCTGGAGGCAGGATCTTGCAAGAAGATCCTCAAGAAGAGCAGTTCACAGTTGTGGGAGTTGGGGATGAAGTGTACGACCGAAGGCTGGATGAGATTGTTGAGAAGCTGAGGTCTTTGGAATCCCAGAATTCCCTAGGCTTTGACATAATGGACATGGGGCTGGTAGATGGGGTGAGAATTCCTCACAAGTTCAAACCCCCGTGCTTTGAAAAGTATAATGGTACCTCCTGTCTGCGTACTCATCTGCAGTATTTCTTGGGGAGACTCAAGGCTTATACCATGGACGAGAAGTTATGGATGTTCTATTTTGAGGACAGCCTGACTGGAGTATCAAGAGAATGGTATTCGCATCTGACCAGGGCCACTATAAGATGTTGGAAAGACTTGTTCGAGGCCTTCATCCGTTAATACCAGTACAACCTAGACATGGCTCCCAATAGAACCCTTCTAGTGGGCATGTCTCAGTCCTCAAGGGAAAGCTTCCAGGATTATGCTCAGAGGTGGAGACAGCTTGCTGCTGCTGTCCAGCCACCCATGTCTGAAAGAGAAATGGCTGACATGTTTATGAACACTCTTTAAGGAACATATATTGACCGACTTGCTGCTTTCTCTTCCACAAGTTTTGTTGATGTAGTTATAGCTGGTGAGAGAATTGAGAGTCTTTTGAAGATGGGAAAAATCTCTGACAACGGTGCAAGTTCCTCCAACAACACAAGAAAACCTTTTTCAAGACTCCGAAGGACGGGTGAAACAAATGATATTCATGCAGGCAGGGGCAGACCCTAATACTCTCACAGATCAGTAGCAGCCATTACTATCCCGGCTCCAGCTTCACAACAACCACTTTTTCCTCAACAACAACAACATTATCAACAACAACCGCACTTTCCGCAACAAAGATCATACAATAACAACAACAACAACAACCAACAACAACGCCCCTTTCAACAGAGGCCATCTCAAGCAAATAGGGTGATTGACCCCATTCCTATGCCATATGTCGCCTTACTAACATAGCTCCTGAAGCTCAACCTGGTTGAATTAACGACGTTGGCCCTGCCAGATCCTCTCAACCTCCCGAAGAATTATGATGCCAATGCTAGGTGTGCCTTTCATTCCAACGCACCTGGTCACAATACTGAGAAGTATAGAGCCTTACAAATGAAGGTTCAGGATCTGGTCGATTCCAAAGCTCTCAACTTCGCACCTCCTCCAAATGTTACCAGAAATCCTATGCCTAGTCATGGTGGGCCCAGGATTAATGCCATAGAGGAGGACCAACCATCTGCACTGATTGATAATGTTGCACAGATTCAAACACCGCTGGCAGAAGTCAAAGCTCAACTCTTAAGATGCCAGGTGTTCCCAGGCTGTAAGGCCTGCTGCGAATCTTGCAAGACTGCTATTAATGGTTGTGAGAAGCTAAGGTTTGGCATAGATGGCCTCATCAGAGATGGAATTTTGCAAATTACCACAACGGCGTCTACAACATCAATAACTCTTTCTTCAGCAACAATAGATCCTCTTACAACTACAACAATTGTTCCCACCGATTCATCCACAATTCCAGCAATCACTCCACCCATTATGTCAGCAAACCATAGTTCAGCTACACTTACTTCTACAACGTCAACATCCATCTTATCAACGGAATCTCCTACAAAACCAGCAAACACTAATGAAGATGTCTCAACGGTCACAATCTATTATGACCCAGCAACTGTTCATCCCAACAACAATTTTCAACAACAAACTATAATACCTCCTGTCAGATCTCCAGTCACAATCTATTACGACCCGCATACCATCACAGTTCCTTCCGCTGCAGCAAACAGTTCAGTCACCATTATGGTACCTGGACCCGTTCCTTATTAAAGCAGTAATGCCATACCTTGGCACTATGGCTCTGATCTCTACTGCGATGGAAAGAAGATCACTCTAGATTCATCAACCTCTTCACCACAAGTTGACAATTTTGGGGGAGGCGGAGGCTTCACCAGAAGCAGACGCCTTTTTTCCTCACAAATACCAAGACCCAATGTTGAAGCAGAGGCTGTTGCTAAAGCAAAAGGGAAGAGTGTGATACTCGAAGAGCCAGCTGTTAAAGAAACTCTGAGGACGTCTTATGAACAAGAGGTGGATGAGTTTATGAGAATAATCAAAAAGAGTGATTACAAAGTGGTGGACCAACTTCATCAAACGTCCTCCAAAATCTCTATCTTGTCATTATTAATGTGTTCCGAAGCCCACAGGAATGCACTTCTGAGGGTCCTGCATGCAGCCTACGTGCCGGAAGAGATTACGAATAATCAGCTGGAAACAGTTGTCATAAATGTCAACACCAGTCATGGATTGGGCTTCACAGATGCTGATTTAACGACGGAGGGACGCAATCATAACAAGGCTTTACACATCACCTTAGAATGCAAAGGTTTTGTTCTTTCTCATGTGCTGGTAGACACTGGGTCCTCACTCAATGTCCTCCCAAAGAAAGCCTTGGTGAAGCTAGAATATGATGGTTTGGCATTGCGTCCAAGTAACTTGGTAGTAAGAGCATTTGATGGCTCTAAGAGATCAGTGCTTGGAGAGATTGAATTACCCGTGATGATTGGCCCACAAATCTTTAAAACTACTTTCTTCGTGATGGACATTCAGCCGGCCTACAGCTGTTTGTTGGGTAGACCCTGGATTCACGCCGCTGGCGCTGTTACATCTACCCTTCACCAGAAATTAAAATTTGAGTGGGAAGGCCAGATCATCACAATCTGCAGGGAGGAAGACATTTTCGTTATCCAGCTAGCTACTTACAAATATATAGAGATGGATGGGGAGATCCACGAGACTATGAGCCAGGGGTTTGAAGCCCTTAACGTCAATGAAGCAACTGTTGTGTCTGGAACTTCCATCACTTCATATCAGCAAGCCCGAAAGGTTGTTGAAGAGGGTAACGCCAAAGGCTGGGGAAAATTGTTGCCAGTGGAGAAAAAAGAAGACAAATTCGGGTTGGGTTACAGACCAATCCGACAAGATCAATCAGAAGCTGCCAAGGAGCCCAAATTTGTCAGTGGGGGAATGCTTACCCCGGATGCTGTGAACAATCTGGAAGACGAGGAAGAAGACGACCGCAACCTGGAGAATTGGATACGTCCAAGGATCCTGGGGAACCAAGTCTCTAACTGGTCTTCCTAGGAAATTATAAAAGTTACTCCTGCAGAGTAATTATTATTTCCTGTCTTTTAGCATGCATCAAGTCCTGCATCTTGCCCAAGGTGTCAGGACTCATTTTTTAATAGGGCCATCTTGTATTTTGTGCAAATGATTAATTAATGAATATCAGGACATCTTTTGCAAACGAGTCTCTTTTTCGCTCACTGTCTTTTTCATTTTTTCACTTTTGTACAAAACAATAAAATGGAAATGTTTTCAAAATAACAACTTCATTTTCACTTTTCTAAACAAGATAAAACTGATCAGTAAAACGAACCTATCTCAACCATTGCAGAGATTATCCTCCAGATCGCACCGACAACAACACTACTATGACCTCGTATGACTTCGACAATCCAATTAATCAAGCTGATGAAGGGGTTGAAGAAGACTATGATTTACCTGAAGAGTTAGTCAGGTTGTTAAGGCAAGAGGAGAAGGTAATCACTCCTCATCAGGAGGAGGTTGAGACAGTTAATCTTGGTACCGAAGAAGACTTGAAAGAAGTGAAGATCGGGGCCCGTCTGCAAGATTCAGTGAAGGAACAACTTATTGACATGCTTCGAGAGTACGTTGATTTATTTGCATGGTCCTATCAAGACATGCTAGGTCTGGATACCGACATTGTTATGCACAAGCTGCCTTTGAAAGAAGACTGTCCTCCAGTGAAACAGAAGCTACGCCGTTCTCGTCCGGATATGGCCATGAAGATTAAAGAAGAGGTACAAAAACAGTGGGACGCCGGTTTCCTTGCTGTAACTAGTTACCCGCCATGAGTTTCTAATATTGTACCTGTGCCTAAGAAGGATGGCAAAGTGCGGATGTGTGTGGATTACCGGAATATGAACAGAGCTAGCCCAAAGGATGACTTCCCTTTACCTCACATTGATATATTGGTCGACAACACGGCTCAGTTCTCGGTATTCTCTTTCATGGATGGATTTTCCGGGTGTAATCAGATCAAGATGTCACCCGAAGTCATGGAGAAGACTACGTTCATTACACATTGGGGCACATTTTGTTATAAGGTGATGCCTTTCGGATTGAAGAATGTCGGGGCAACTTATCAACGTGCTATGGTAACATTATTCCACGACATGATCCACAAAGAAAATGAATGTTATGTGGATGACATGATTGCCAAGTCCCTCACAGAAGATGACCATTTGGTAAATCTGCTGAAGTTGTTCAAGCGTTTGAGGAAGTATCAGCTGAAGCTAAACCCCAACAAATGTACATTCGGGGTATGTTCCAAAACACTGTTGGGGTTCATCGAAAGTGAAAAAGGAATTGAAGTTGATCCTGACAAAGTCAAAGCCATTCAAGAGATTCCTGCACCTAGGCCTGAAAAAGAAGTTCGGGGGTTCTTAGGTAGATTGAACTACATATCAAGGTTCATATCTCATCTTACTGCAATCTGTGAGCCCCTTTTCAAATTGTTAAGAAAGGAATAAACAGTCAAGTGGAATGAAGACTTCCAGAAGGCTTTTGACAAAATCAAAGAGTACTTACAAGAACCTCCAATTCTTATGCCTCCAGTTGAAGGAAGACCTCTAATAATGTACCTGACAGTATTAGAAGGATCAATAGGGTTGTGTTGGGCCAGCATGACGAGTCTGGTCGAAAAGAGTATGCAATATACTACCTAAGCAAAAAGTTTACCGATTGTGAACAACATTATTCACTGCTCGAGAAAAGTTGTTGTGCTTTAGCGTGGGCTGCTCGCCGACTAAGGCAGTATATGTTGACCCACACTACCTTGTTGATCTCAAAAATGGATCCAGTCAAGTACATATTTGAGAAGCCAACACTTATCGGAAGGGTTGCAAGATGGAAAATGATTCTAACAGAATATGACATTCAATACACATCTCAAAAAGCCATCAAAGGCAGTGTACTGTCTGACTATCTAGCTGAGCAACCCATTGATGATTACCAACCATTGAGATTTGACTTCCCTGATGAAGACATCATGTTCCTGAAAGCGAAAGATCATGAAGAGCCTGTTCACACTGAAGGGCCTGACCCAGAAGAAGAATGGACAATGATGTTTGATGGGGATGTCAATATGAATGGTCTTGGAGTTTGTGTAGTGCTCATTATGCCTAAGGGAGTTCATATGCCTTTCTCGGCAAAACTCACCTTCGCATGCACTAACAATGAAGCTGAATACGAAGCCTGTATCATGGGTCTTGAGGAAGCCATTGACCTCAGGATCAAGACTTTAACTGTATTCGGAGATTCAACTTTGGTAATCAATCAGACCAACGGCATATGGTACACTCACCATGAGCATCTGATTCCATACCGTGACTATACGAGGAGATTATTGACTTTCTTCACAACAGTCAAACTTGAGTACATCCCTCGAGACGAAAATCAGTTCGCAGATGCTTTGGCTACCGTTTCCTCCATGATCAAGGCTCAAACTGCCAATTTTGTGCCTCAGATTTTAGTATCTAGACATGATCGACCGGCATACGTATTCTCCATGGACATTGTTAAAGATGACAATCCTTGGTTCCATGACATCAAAAACTTATTAGAGGATCAAACATACCCACCTGGGGCATCATCCAATGACAAGAAGACATTAAGAAGGCTGACTGGTAGTTTCTTCTTGAATGTTGATGGTTCGTTATACAAGAGGAACTTTGACATGGTACTTCTCAGACATGTTGACAAGAAAGATGCAGACTTGCTGATGCACGAGGTGCATGAAGGATCTTTCGGTATCCATGCTGGAGGACATGCAATGGCTAAGAAATTGTTAAGATCAGGTTACTACTGGATCACAATGGATGCAGATTGTTGTGCCTATGCCACGAAGTGTCATAAATGCCATATTTATGCAGACAAAGTGCATGTGCCTCCAAATCCTTTGAACGTAATGTCTTCACCTTGGCCCTTTGCCATGTGGGGAATTGACATGATTGGAAAGATCGAACCGACTGCTTCAAATGGCCATAGATTCATCCTGGTAGCCATTGATTACTTCACCAAATGGGTTGAAGCAGCTTCGTATGCAAACGTCACCAGACAAGTGGTAGCCAGATTCCTGAAAAGAGACATAATATGTCGATATGGAGTACCTGATCGAATCATTACTGATAATGGTTCCAATTTGAACAACAAAATGATGGCAGAACTGTGTCGGGACTTCAAAATCCAACACCACAACTCTTCTCCTTACAGGCCAAAGATGAATGGTGCTATTGAGGATGCTAATAAGAATATCAAGAAGATTGTGCAGAAGATGGTGGTCACACACAATGACTGGCATGAGATGCTACCATTTTCCTTGCATGGGTACCGTACTTCAATCAGAACATCCACTAGGGCAACACCGTATCAGCTTGTGTATGGTATGGAGGTAGTCCTACCTGTTGAAGTTGAATTACCCTCCTTACGGGTACTGATGGATGTCCTGCTGAACGAAGCAGAATGGGTCCGTTCTCGGTACAATCAACTTAATCTGATCGAAGAGAAGAGATTAGCTGCAATCTGTCATAGGCAGTTATATCAGAAAAGAATGAAGAAAGCCTTCGATCAGAAAGTCAGGCTTCGGGAATACCAAGTGGGAGATCTTGTGCTGAAAAGACCCATTCCTCCTCATACAGACCACAGGGGCAAATGGACACCAAACTACGATGGTACATTCTTATTAAGAATGTTTTCTCTGGCGGAGCACTGATGCTCACTACTATGGATGGCGAGGATTTCTTATCCCCTGTGAATTCAGATGCAGTTAAAAAATACTTCGCATAAAATGACCCGCTGGACATAAAAAACAGAATGTAAGTCCAGGCAAAAATAGGGCATCACGGCGAGTAAAAAACAGAATAAAAGACTCGGGCAAAAATAAGGGAAAATCAGAAAATGTACACCCGCTGAGGTGAAAAGCCGCATTGGACAACTCAGGCAAAAAAGGGTATCCCAGTGGATTGAAAACCCGAAAGGGCGATCCACGCAAAATAAGGGAATAAGCGAACAACTGCATTATGAATCTGTTTGTATCACTTACAACACGGAAAGCTTCAAAAGGTCAGAGCATCAGTCAGGATCAACCTTCTCCAGAAATCAAAATGAGAAGAACGTCAAGGTCATACGGGTCATAGCAAAGGGAGCTCAACGGAGCTTCGTCAACATTGCCATCACCTTTACTTTTCTCAATTTGTAACAATCTCCTCATTTCAGGGGGTCTGTTTCTTTGACTGTATTTGCCAATTCAGGGCACCCAGATTAATAAAATCAGAGTTTTCAATCACACTTTGTCCTTTACATTTTTGTTTCGTTTGCAAAATGTCCAATATCCATGATATAATACTTGCATAAAAACAGATGTGCCTTTCTAATTACATGCTTGCAGGAAATGTATTTTCTCTCAGGAATATCTAACTCCTATGACGGAATCCGGTAAGGGATGCCTCGGGACACTTGTGCGTTTCTTTGTCTTAACAGGATTGCAGTTATTCAATATGCGACATGGGGCATGCCAAACATACTTCCTCCCCTAACAGTATCTGGAATGTTTTTCCCCAGCGAAGTTGTCAAAGCATCATTTCCCCGACACATCTTCTCCAAGCAGCGTCTGAAAAGCTTTTTCCCCAGCTGAGTTGTCAAACTCCGCATCCTCAGCAGGATCCTCACAGAAATCTCTAGGAAGATCGTTCAGTGATCTTTTCTATCCCCACAGAGTTCTAGAATCTATCCAGAAGAGCAATGTCTGAAGTCCTTACACACCAAAGTGACAGAAGCTTCTTCATCCCTAGTTGGGATATCTCCTCACCGGATAGGTCTATCAGTGATCTAGTCCCCATGCAGAACCATATGTTTTATCAAATCTACCAATGATCTCATCCCCAACTGGGATTCTCCTTCCAAGCAGATCAGCCAGAGATCTTCACAGCAGCGGGATCCGAATCCCGAATCGGTTTCTTTTGCATAATCATAGCATTCACATCATTTTTTACCCCAGAGCATAGCATTCCGTCCAATACGGAGCATTACGGCAAAAATCAAACATATTGCATGATCACAAGTTAGGTTTGAATCAGTCACCTGTAAATACCAACAATACAACATCAGCAATATGCAGAATACATCCCTTGCAGAAAGCCAAAGCGTCCCCTTTGCACTCTCAAAAATAGATACATGCTCCTTTTGCCACTCATCTGTGTCATCATTCCCCAGTAAAGTAGCCAGAACACTTTCTACCAAAAGATACTGGTCCTTCTCGACACTCGTCCGTGTCATCTCAATTTCCCCAGCAGAAAGCCAAAGCATCCCCTTTGCACTCTCAAACACAAACACATGTTCATATATACTTTCGACACTCGTCCGTGTCATATCATCCCCTGCAGATATAAACCAAACCAATGCTTATACACTCTTTTGACACCAGTCCGTGTCACCTATCCCCAACACAGTTGCCTAAACAATTGTTTATAATACTTCCTTTGACACTCGTCCGTGTTATCCTATCCCCGCAGTGCCAGAACACTTATACCTTTTATTTTGGAAAGCGTAAGCACTCGTCCGTGTTTACCAGTCCCCAGCAAGTCCCCAGCAAAACATTTTTTTCTATCCGACATTCGTCTTATATCGTGATACTTTTCGGCAGCCGTACCCTGCCAGGTGATTGTCCTTCACCTTTGGATGATGACCGTCCCTCATCCTTTCCTCAGCGGAGTCTCCATAATTGGAACCCCTTTCTATCCGGCATTCGTCCTATGTCGTGACTCTTTCGGCAGCCGTACCCTGCCAGGTGATCGTCCTTCACCTTGGATGACCGTCCCTCATCCTTATCCCCAACAGAGCAGTCGTCCCCTTCTAGGTGATCGTCCTTCACCTTTTGATGATCTTCCTTCATCATTTTATCCGATGGTCGTCCCCATCGTTGATCTTGTTATCTGACATTCGTCTTATGTCATGATACGTCCCAAGAGCAGCCGTACCCTGCTAGGTGATCGTCCTTCACCTCTTGATGATCGTCCTTCATCATGCCTATCTGACATCCATCCCCATCGTCGACTTTTTTCTATCCGACATTTGTCCTATGTCGTGATAAAGAGCAGCCGTCCCCTGCTAGGTGATCGTCCTTCACCTTTGATGACCGTCCCTCATCATTTATTTCATTTATTCTTTACACCGATGGTCGTCCCCATCGTTGTTTACCTTACTTTGCAAACCTGATGGTCGTCCCCATCATTGCCTTTACTTTAATCCCCAAAGAATCTTATTTCCTTACCTAATGGCCTTCCCCATCATGATCTCTTTATTTCCCAGCATGTCGGCCGTCCCCGTCATTGCTTGATTTACCGCTTATCCCCAGCAGTCGTCCTCTGCTTGATGGTCGTCCTCCATAGACCGCACTTTGATAATCATGCTATACTTCTTTTTACAATTTATATCCTTTTTTCTTCTTGTCCCTAGTGAGTGCAAATTTTGGACTGTCTTTGGTATTCAACCACAAGTTATCTTATTTGTCTGTTAAGCCTGGCGCTTACATCCTGCACAGCTAACTCATGCTTGAATAGGGGCAGCTGTAAACACCCCAAATTTGCCCTCACTAAGTTCACACCATTTCTTGTGATCTTTCATGTTTGCATTAGTTTAAGCATACCATACCATATTGCATTTCTGCTTCACTGCATTAGTTCAAGTTCATCTGCATCTAGGGTTTGTGATCTGAGCAATCCAGGATCCATCTGAGCCACTCCAAAGGCCTCCAATCATTCTAATAGGATCCATGTATGTTCAAACATCATTTTACATCCCTCAAAGATCAAGGAAGTCAAAGAATCACAAGAACTTGCAAAGCATGGAAGCTGAGCTAGGGTTTCACTACACAGATGACCTGAAATTAGGGTTTTGGTTTCATAGGCCATAACTCCAAATTTTTTGGTCATTCTTGTTTCTAATGGTCTTAATATGTTATAAGGATCATGTATACCAAGTTTGATGAAGAAATTCCTTGTGGAAGTCATCTGATCACTGGGTAACTTCTTGAGCAAGTCAGAGCAAAATCAGGGCATCTGAGGCCCCCAACATGGAACCAAAGTGGATTTTTCATCAAATTGAAGTTATATGATCTTTATTTGATCATTTAAGTGCTTGGAAGTTCACAAAATTGAAGAAAAGTGAGCTAAACCAAAAGTTGCCAAAAATGGAAATGACTTGTAATGTAAACTTTCCATTTTGGGAAAGTTTTTCAACCTCCTCTTTCTCAACCAAAAATGCTTCAAATGAAAAATTGTTGGTCATGAAAGTTGTAGATTGGACCATTCCCTTTTCAAAAAGTACAAGAACAAGTCCTAATTAATTATGGAACTCAAGTTATGACTTGTCAAAGTTGGCAAAAATCACATAATTTTCAAGAATGCACCAAAGGGGATTCTTTGCAAAACCACTTGCCAATTCATTTTGTGACTTCAAACACACTTCTAATCATCATACCAACATTGTACATTGCATAAAAATCAGAATTGCCCAAAGAATTGTATCATTCCATGCCTTAAACATCAAGAAATTACAGAAGAGCCAAACTTCATGGAATTTGCAAAATGACATATAAACTTCCATCAACTTGGTGAATTGTCTCAAAACAATTTCCATGGACCTCCTTGATCCATGCTGCGCATGGACAAGCCAAGAAGCCAGCTGCACCATTGCCCATACCTCAAGTACAACACTTTTGACTTTTTGGCAAGAAGCCCATACAAATCAGCTGCAGCCACCACCCACTCTCTGGCCTATCACGGCATGTTATGTGGATCAAACGCAAGCCATAACACACAACATTGCAGCCAAAAACCTCAGCATTCTCAAGTTCTCAAAAATCACTCCAACTTGCAAAAGCCTTCGAATCTCTCAGCTCACATACTCAATCTTCAAACTTCTTTCACCATTCATCTTAGAATCATAAACTGAACCCAAAGCAACCATCAAACCAGCCTGAAAACACACTTAACCTGAAACACGATTCTTGGCCAGTTGAAGTGCAATCTCACAAACTAGCTAATCTAAACTCCATTCAAGCTTCTCAATAGCATCAGGGTGATCATTGGAGGTGATTTGCACAAAGGAAGAGGTCATAAAGCTCAAGTTTAGAAAGCTTCACCTCAGGTAGTCATCTCAAATCATTTTTCCAGAACTCCTATTTTAAGTTCCAATGTGAAAGAGCATGCTCCACTGATCATTTTGTGCTTTGTATTTTTGAAAATGGTTGCATATTGAGTATTTACTGAGCTTCTGAAATTTTTGTCGTTTTTGATTTTTCCTTCGAATCTTGTTTATGAGCAATTAGAAATCTGTTTTGAAGTTAGATTCGTGTTTAGGAAGATAAGAGGGTTTGATCTGGAGCTTTAGAGCTCCAGAAATAACCTAGAGATGAGGTTTTGAGATTTTCAGGGGAGGAGGCTGTCGGAGAAGACGACCGGAGCTCTTCTCCGGTGGCCTGAAAGTGATTAGCTGGCTTAATTAGGGTTAGGGAAAATTTTGAATGTAGGCCGTTTGATTTAGGTTTCCCGCGTGTGATAGACGATCCAGATCATGTCATTAACTTTTAATCTGATTTAATTTATTAATTAATTATGATTAGATAAGTTTGAATATTGACCATAGGATGTGGCGCGCAATCAACACTTAAATTCCCATAATCAATGTGAGCCATCAGATTTGTTTACTTTTGTTTTATTCAGTTTTTAATTCATATTTTCTTATTTGTTTTGCACAAATTATTTTAAATAGCTAGAAAATCCTAAAAAAATATTTTCTTCTGCATTTTCACTTCAAATAATTTTCGTAACCCAATTTTTTTTTTTTTTTGCATTAAAAAATCATTTTTAAAACATTTAAATGTTTATTTTAATTAATTAATGGAAATTAATTAATTAAAATATCATTTAGGTTTCTAAAAATCCCAAAAAATTCACATTGCATCTTAGGACATTTAGAAACATTGGCATACCATCCATACAAATTTCTTTTTGGTTTTGAACAATCTTTGACAATTTTCTTGAATTTAGGGTTCATAAAATTCCTATTTTTGAACCCTAACTTCAAGAATTCTTTTCTGCCTAACCATGAATGGTATGACATTGATTCATCTTAATCTTGACATGTAGTATCTAGCATAATTTTGTCATAATTTTCTTCTGCATTTTTGATTTGATTTGCATTTTTTCCCTTTTGGTGCCTTAAAACCCTAGATAACTTAGAAAATTCATAACTTCCTTAGGGTTAAGAGTTAGGTCTCCTCCTTTGGGGTGTGATATCATATGGGGTTAGGGTTCCTTTGATTGAATTTTCAATTTTTTATCTTGTCATTTGTTTCTTTTTTTGACTTCTGCATCTCATGTTGCATGAAAACCATAATTTCTCATGTTCATTTACATACATCTTGCATATGCCTTCATTCAAGAACTTGCCATGACATTTCATGCATTCACATGACATCTAAGCCATCTTAGGACACATTAGAATCATGCTTGATCATTTCTTTATCCATTTTCCATGTTATTCATTCATTACATTCCATGAACATTCATGTGCTTTCATGCTCCTTTCATGCTTCATTTGCATTCTCATCCTTTATATGATCATCCATTGCATTTGACATACATTTGCATCATCTCTTAGCATCAATAAAATCATGAATATGCTTCTAGTTTTGGTTTGCATCCTTTCATACATTCCATTTTCATTTCATTCTTTCCTTTATGCTAACCATTTCAGGTGGTAAGTACTTTGAGAAGTGAATTTTCCTTCACTTCTCATTTCTCCTCTCATCTCTATTATGCATTCATTGCTGCATTTTGCTTTTGCTTTAGAGTGTGCTTGCTCATTCATGTTCTTCTTTCACTTTCTTTCTTTAAGTAACTTATCATCTTAAGTGAAGTAGGTTAACTTGTTTCTTCTGCTTCTCCTTCTTTCATCTTCTTCTTCCTTGGTTGCTTTTCTTGAAGATCTCTTGCAAGCCTCATAAACCCTAGGAACACCCAAGCATGATAACAATTAGGGTTTTGATTAGTCCCCATTTAGTTTTACCTTTGTATCTCCTTTTGTGTCTCTCTTCTCACCTCATAATCAGAGGCTAAACCTTTAAGGTCTTAAGGCTTTTTGATTAAAATTATGCCTGCATCCTTCTCTTAGGATGGAATGTATAACCTTAATCCTAAGTGTTAAACCCTTAATGTGTTTAAATCTCTTAATCAATCCATCTTAATAATCACTAAGACAATAACTTGTAACTTGGGCCTTGCATTAGGGTTCTAATTCTTCCTTTATTGGTTAAGAAGGACTAACCCTAGTGTTAATGGACAAGTCCCCCTCAAGTTGTCTTACAAACCATAAAATTCACTTCTTAATCTTATCATTAACTAAAATCCACTTAAATAAAAGGCTTTGTTTTTTCATGAGGTTAATCCCTAATCATGGATTAAGTTGAGGTATCTTCCTCAGCTTAAATGTTCTCATATATTAACCTTCTATTAGGATGGTGTAATGAGTCCATTAAATCCCTGATTATGGCTTAGACTCATTACTTAACACTAAACAAAAACACCAAAAGCATCTAAATAATCACAAGTAGGTTAATGATCTTAATCCTACATCATTATAGTAATTAAGTTTGAGATGCTTATCTCATACTTAAGGTATTCTCATTATCCCTAATCAAAGGGAGGATATGATGAGTTTACTAACCCTTAGTTTAGACTTAAGCTCATTAACTTATGACAAACAAAAAAGCAATAAAAGATTGAAAACACCAAAAACAAACAATAATCGTCTCCTTCGGGATTCTTTTCTCACCTCATTCACTCACAAACGAGAACTCGCTTCTTCCGTCTAATGCAAGACAGTTAGCACCTGAGCCAAACAGGTCATACACTTGAGCATAGACAAGTAAGCAGTTCATCAGTCAATTTATCTTTCAGTCTCTTTGAGTCCAACTACGGCGTTCTGACTTCCTCATTGCACGAGAAGATACGTAGGCATAACTTAACTATTATCGAACAAAAGTCTCTGCTTCTTCCCCTTCTTCCAGCTTTATTCTTTAAGCCTCATTCCCGAGCATTTCACTTCACATTTCTTTTGCACTGACACATGTACATTCTTTTCTAGATTTTGCACACAGATAGCACGTACACTACCCTTTTAAACACAAACTTTCAAGCGTGGATCCCTTCGAGTACGACGAACAATCTGGGTGCTAATACCTTCCCAGGTTGCAACCAACCCCCTTTCTCAGTTTCTCTAGTTCGCGACCGTCTTATCCATCTTTTCTTAGGTCTATGCAGCATTACCTTTCCTTCGGGATAAACATACCTAGTTGGCGACTCTTTTCATTTCATCTTCATGTTCTCCTTTCGCCGACCATTCGCGCTTGTACCCCATCTGACCCGGTGTCATTTGGTGGGAGCGACACCAGGAAGATTCAACACTCGTCCATGTTCCTTGATTAATCGATTGATACTTGTCTGTATCATCATCCTTAAATAGGCGTCAACGTTTGTTTCTATCGATACCTGTCTGTATCGTAATCTTGAAGATGCTCGTCCGCATCTTTTGTCTATACACACCGTCAAAACACTAATATCTTTTATTTTAAAGGCGTAAGCACTCGTCCGTGTTTACCATTCCCCAGTAAGTCGCCAACAAAACAACTTTCTTCTATTCGACATTCGTCCTATGTCGTGATACTTTCGGCAGCCGTCCCCTGCCAGGTGATCATCATTCACCTTTGGATGACCGTCCCTCATCCATTCCCTAGTGGAATCCCCATTGTTGGAACCTTCTATCCGGCATTCGTCCTATGTTGTGATAAAGAGCAGTCGTCCCTTGCTAGGTGATCTTCCTTCACCTTTTGATGACCGTCCCTCATCATTTATCTGATGGTCGTCCCCATCGTTGATCTTATTATCCGACATTCATCCTATGTCGTGATATTCCCCAAGAGCAGTCGTACCCTGCTAGGTGATCGTCCTTCACCTTTTGATGACCGTCCCTCATCATTTATCCGATGGTCGTCCCCATCGTTGATCTTGTTATCTGACATTCGTCCTATGTCGTGATATTCCCCAAGAGCAGCCGTACCCTTCTAGGTGATCGTCCTTCGCCTCTTGATGATTGTTCTTCATCATTCTTATCCGATGGTCGTCCCCATTATTGATCTTTTCTATCCGACATTCGTCCTACGTCGTGATATTTTCAGCAGTCGTCTCCTGCTAGGTGATCGTCCTTCACTTTCTGATGACCATCCCTCATCATTATTTCATTTATTCTTTTACCCGATGGCCGTCCCCGTCGCGTTTTAGTTACTTTCCAGCTTGACGGCCATCCTCATCATTGCTTTTCTCACTTCTTCAAATCCCCAGAGAATTTTATTTCCTTACCCGATGGCCGTCCCCGTCGCGGTTTCTTTATTTCCTAGCATGATGGTCGTCCCCGTAATTGCTTTGCTTACTGTTTTACCCCCAATAGTCATCCTCTGCTCATGGTAGTCCTCCATCGCTTTTACTTGACAAGCATACTATACTATATTTTACAATTTATATCCCTTTTCTTCTTCTCCCCAGCGAGTGCAAATTTCGGACTGTGTTTGGTATTCAACCACAAGTTATCTTATTTGTCTATTAAGCCAGGCGCTTACACCCTACACAGCTAACTCATGTTTGAATAGGGGCAGCTGTAAACACCCCAAATTTTCCCTCACTTTTTCTCACACCATGGCTTGTGATCTTTCATTTTTGCATTAGCATAATCATACCATCTCATATTGCATATTTGTTTGACTGCATAGTTCCATTTCATCTGCATCTAGGGTTTGTGATCTGAGCAATCCAAGGAGTGATTTGAGCCATCCCAAAGGTCTTGAAGCTTGACAAGAGGGTCCTTGTGTGTTCCATGATCATAATATGCTCCCCAAAGTTCATGAAAGTCAAGAGATCACAAAGAATGGCAAAGGCATGGAGGCAGAGCTAGGGATTTCTTGCACAGATGACCTAAAATTAAGGTTTTGGTTTCAGAGGCCTTAATCCCAATTTTTTTGGTCATTCTTGTTTCTAATGGTATTAATATGTTATAAGGATCATGTGTACCAAATTTTATGAAGAAATTCAATGTGGAAGTCATCTAATCATTGGGTAACTTCTTGAGCAAGTAAAGTCAAAATCAGGGCATCTAAGGCCACAAACAAGGGTACCAAAGGGTCATCATCATCATTTTGAGTCTCTATGATCTTTATTTGATCTTAGAAGTGGTTGGAAGTTCACAAAGTTGAATAATTTTGAGCCAAATGCAAAGTTGCCATTTTTGGAAATGACGTGTAATGGAAACTTTCCATGTTGGGAAAGATTTTCAACTTATTCTTTCATGACCAAAAATGCTTCAAATGAAAAATTCTTGGGCATGAAAGTTGTAGATTAGGTATTTACCTTTTCAAAAAGTACTAGAACATGTCTTGATTCATCCTAGAACTCAAAATATGGCCTTTCAAAGTTGGAAAAAATCCTATAATTTTCAAGTTTCAAGCCATTTCATGACCTCTAATTGATTGCTAGGCATCATACAAACATAGTGCAATGCATTTGAACCAAAATTGTGCCTTGGATTGCAAGTTTACACAAGACATTTTCATGAAATTCTCAAAGAGGGAAAAGTTGCAAAACCTCTTGAAACCTTTCATCCACTTGTGCTAGCTGCATAAAACCAATCCTATGGCCCTCCATGAATCTTGTTGACGCCAGACACCCCTTTGAGCAGCTCCTGCCATGGCCCATGCTTGAAGTACAAAGTTGTTGACTTTTTTGCAACTTGCCCATACAAATCACAATAGGCCACAACAACTCTCTGAACCAATCACATTTGTTTATACTAACCTCAAGCACTTAAAAGCACATAACAAGCAAGCAAAAAACCTCTAAGAACTCGACATTCACAAATTTGCTAAAAAGCTTCCTTTCTTAGATTATCAAAAACCAGCCATCAAACTTCAAAACAAACTTCACCAATCATCTTCAAATCACTCATAGAACATAAACCATCCACTAAAATGGCCTGAAAGCTCACAAAGCAAGGATACGATTTCTGGTGCAACAAAGTTGAATCATCAAAACCATCCACTGCAAGCTTGTTTCAAGCACCAAAGCATCCTCAGGAAGCCCATTAGAGTTTATTTGCACCAACGAAAGGTCCAGAAAGCCCAGAATTAGAAAGCTCAACCTCAGGTATACCTCAAGAACAATTTTTCCAAAACTTGTTTTTTAAGTTACAATATGAATATGTATGCTCCACTGATCATTGGGATGTAATTTGTTTTGAAAATGGTTGAGATTTGAGAGTGTATGAAGCTTCTGAAAGTTTGACCTAAAATTTGTTCTTCTTCGATTCTCTTCGTATGTGCATGATTAATTATTTTTGTTGCTGGATTTCAGTTTGTTGATGTTTAAAGATTAATTCTGGAGCTTTTGGTGAGTTGTTATGGTGGTTTGAGTGAACTCAGTGGAGGGGAGTGTTGGAGAAGATGACCGGAGCTAGCTCCGGTCACTTGAAAATAATTAGGGTTAGTTAATTAGGGTTTAGTCAGGTTTAAATGTAGGCCCTTGGATCTTGTCTTTCGCGCGCGCGTGTGTGGCTCAGATTAGATCATTAACATTAATTCTTGATTAATTAAATAAATAATGGTTAATTAGTCAGATTTGATCCAGGCCCTTGATTCACGCGCCAGTCAACTCCCTCCATTTCCATTTGAATCATGACCCTTGGATGTGTTTACTTTTCATTTAAATCATTTTATTTTCATTTTTATTCATTTCTTTTGCATATTTTATTTAAAATAGTTAAAAACATAAAAAATATATAATATTTTGCATTTCTGATCCAAATATTTTTATCAACCCAAAAATGATTTTTATTTTATTTTTTGCATTAAAAAAGTATTTTTAAAATATTTAAATGTTATTTTTAATTAATTAATGGATTTTAATTAATTATAAATACATTTAGGTTTCTAAAAATCACCAAAAACTTCATGAACCATTCCGATACATTTAGAAACATTTTCAAACTCATCATACAAATTTCATTTTAAGTTTGATTATAATTTCACAATTTTCTTTGAATTAGGGTTCTTAAAAATCATGTTTTCTAACCCTAACTTGAAAAATCCATTTCTGCCTAACCATGATGAGTTTGAACTTGATTCTTTTTGCATTCTTTCAAATATTGCATATAGTTTCTAGATTATTTTCTCATGAATTTATCTTGCATTTTCAATTTGATTTGCATTTTCCTTTAAGGATCACCCAAAAACCCTAGCAAACTTAGAAAATCCATAACTTTCAATAGGATTAGCTTCTGACTTTCTCCTTTGGGGTGTGATATTATATGGGATTAGGGTATGATTGAGTTTGATTTCCATTTTTATCATGATGTATGCTTCTATTTTGGTCATTTGCATCTTATACATTCATAAAACCCTAATTTCTCATGTTCATTTGCATTCATCTTTGCATATCATCATCATGTGAACTTGCCATGACATTTCAAGAATTTGTATGACATCTTAGACATCTTAAGGAATGATTAAGCATTGCTTGATAATTTCTTCATTCAATTTCTATGCTTTGCATTTATTACATTTCATGAACATCCATGTGTTTCCAAGCTTATAAGCATGCTTCCTTTGCATCTCATACTTGTATTATCATTCATATGCATCTTGTATGAGTTTGCATCATCTCATATGTCATTTACATTGCATTTTAACTTCTGACTTTGGTCTTCACATCTCATTTCAATTCATTTCCTTTGGTTTTATGTCTTATGCATCCATACTAACATTTTCAGGAACTTTTGGTAAGTTATTTGGGAGCTGGATTTGCCTTCACTTCCCATCTCTTCTCATCATTCATATGCATATTTACTTGTCCTTAAAGTGAATTTTTTTCACTTGTGTTCCATTCTTCTTACTTACTTTCTTTTAAGTTACTTATCTTCTTCAGGACGTAAGTAACTTATTATTCAACTTCCTTCGCTTTTCATCTGCTTCTTCCAATGGTGGCCTTGAAGACCTTTCCTTTTAAGCCTTACAAACCATAGGATATCCAAGCATGATAACTTTTAAGGTTGTGTATATTTCTCCTTAGTCTTTTTACCTTTGAGTCTCCTTGAGTCTCTCTTCTCATCTCATAATCAGAGGCTAAACACTTAAAGTTTTAGGACTTTGAATTAGGCTTATGCCTACATCCTTATCTTAGGATGGAGTGTATGACCTTAATCCTTAGTGTTAAACATTTAATTTGTTTACACTTCTTAATCAAAACACTTAAGAATGATCAAGACATAAGCTTGTAACTTGGGCCTTACATTAGGGTTCTATCTCTTCCTTATGGTTAAGAGGGACTAACCCTAGTGTTTAATTGACAAGTCCCCCTCAAGTTATCTTACAAACTTAAAATCCGCTTCTTAATCTCATCCCTTCATTAAAATCCACTTAATAAAGGCTTGTTATATAATGAATTTAATCCCTAACCATGGATTAAGTTGAGGTATCTTCCTTAGCTTAAGTGTTCTCATCTATTATCCTTCTATTAGGATGGTGTAATGAGTTCACAAATATGTGATTAGAGATTAAACTCATTACTTAACACTAAACAAAAACCCAAAAACATCTAAATAATCACAAGTAGGTTAATGATTTTAATCCTACATCATTATGGTAATTAAGTTGAGATATTTATCTCATACTTAAGTAGGCTCATTATCCCTAATCAGGGAGGATATAATGAGTTTACAAACCCTTGATTTAGGCTTAAGCTCATTAACCAATGCAAAACACCAAAAACAATAACAAGACTGAAAACAAAAAAACAAACAATAATCGTCTCCTCCGGGATTCTTTTCTCATCACACTCATTCATAAACGAGAACTTGCTTCTTCCGTCTAATGTAAGATAGTTAACACTCGAGCCAGCCAAGTCATACACTTGAGCATAGACAAGCAAGCAGTTCACAGTCAATTTATTTTTCAGTCTCTTTAAGTCGAACTACGGTGTTCTGACTTCCTCATTGCACGCAAGGATATGTAGGCATAACTTAACTGTTATCGAACAAAAGTCTCTGTGTCTTCTCCCTCTTTCAGCATTCCTTAAAAGCCTCAGTTCTTGTGTAATTCCCATTTTAGCACTGACACTTGTACCTTATTTCCTTAGCTTTTGCACACAGATAACACATACACTTACCCCTTTAAACCCAATCTTATAAGCGTGGATCCCGTTGAGTACGACGGACAATCTGGGTGTTAATACCTTCCCAGGTTGTAACCAACCCCCTTTCTTAGTTTCTCTGGTTTGCAACCGTCTTATCCATCTCTTTCCAGGTTTATGCGTCATTACCTTACCTTCGAGATAAAAATGCCTAGCTGGAGACTCTTTTCAATTCATTTTCATTTTCTCTTTTCGCCGACCGTTCGCGTCTGCACCGGGATGCAAATCTTTGGGAGCGACAATGATCTTTACCATTTTATAAAATTTTACCAAATTATAGTTTCTTTTTTATTTCATTTTAACCTTTTGATTTAATTTTCCCATTATTTGTCTTTAAATTTCTTCTTTCATGTGTCCCATAACTTGTTGATTTTCTATTTTGAGATCCATAATTGCTACGAACATGATTCTTTTTGAATTGTGTCAAGAACATGTTAAAGTGCATTAAAAAAATATGAATCATTTTTTAGGTCATGTTTGCTTGAGTTTTGAGGTATTGCTTTGAGCTTAAGTTTGTGAAACCTTAGCCTGCCTTGCTTTATTGTTTGAATGCCTTGTGTTTTGAATTTTTGATTGATACTTTTACATGTTGATTACCCCTGATTGAGGTCCATTGGGACTTATTTTCATAATTTTTGAAGTGTGTTTGATAATTCTTTGATGCATGAACATTTGCTTGCTTATCTTGTGAAAGTTTTGATCATGGGTTCTTTGCTTGCATTAGAAGGCACTTGTTCCATCATATTAGGATATGACTCTGCATCTTGATATCATCTTAGGAATCCATAGGACTTGTATGAAGCATGAGTTCCCTTGTTAACTTGCCTAGATGATTGTTTTCCAAGCATGAACCCTAAATGACTTAATTTCACCTCATCTCTTCTTATAACTTCATTATGTGCCATCCATGTTCAAATGTGACTACTTGTACATCTTATATGAATTTTAACATGTTGATATACATCTAAATTTTGTTCATACTCATCTTACCTCAAGCTTGTATGCTTTTCTCATCTCATTAAGTTCATGAACACATGTTTGCATCTTCATCCCACTTCAATCTCATTCCACCTCCTATGATTTCATAACATGACTCATGACTTGTATAACATTTCATTGACCTTATGTGGTATTTTTAAAGATGTTTAGCTTATAACTTTGACCTAAGTTGTTGCATTTGACTTGTTTGCCTTACTTGATCACTTATTTTTATCTCACTCCTTCTTTGGTGCATTGTTGGATGTTAGTGGGACTTGTCCCATTTATTTTTGATTTAGTTTGTATGACTAATCTTAGGGGTCATTTGTGACTTATAGGTTCTAACTTGTGTGGGTTTTAGGGCTTAGAACTTTGTCCTTTCATGGCTTCTGCTTGTTTGAACTTCATTTGCCTTTATGTGAATACTTCTAACTTTTCAAGGGCTTTGGTATGTTTAAGAGGCATGGATGTTGCTTCCACATATCAACTTCTTCTTTCACTTATTTTAAGTCTTCTTACTTGTCCCTGTGATATGCTTATTCCATCTTTGCCTAACTTCTTCTTCATCCCCATTTAGGATCAATTTATCTTCCCTTAAGAGTGAAATGCTCATGATCATGAGGTTAAAAGAAGGATGTTGGAAAGAGGGGGAATATACAGAGACTTTTGTTCGATAACTGTTAAGTTATGCCTAAGTATCCTCTCGTGCAATGAGGAAGTCAGAACACCGTAGTTCGACCCAAAGAGACTGAAAGATGAATTGACTTGTGAACTGCTTACTTGTCTATGCTCAAGTGTATGACCTGTCTGGCTCAGGTGCAAACTGTCTTGCATTAGACGGAAGAAGCAAGTTCTCGGTTGTGAGTGAATGTGATGAGAAAAGAATCCCGGAGGAGACGATTATTGTTTATTTTTGAGTTTTCAATCTTTTATTGCTTTTGAGAGTTTGTCATAGATTAATGAGCTTAAGCCTAGATCAATGGATTTAGTAAACTCATCACATCTTCCCTCTGATTAGGGGTAATGAGAATACCTTAAGTGTGAAGTCAGCTTCTCACACTTAATCACCTTTGATGCAAGATTAAAACCATTAACCTACTTGTGATTATTTAGATGTTTTTGTTGTTTTTGTTTAGTGTTAAGTAATGAGGTTAAGCCATAATCAAAGATTAAACAGACTCATAACACCATCCTAATAGAAGGATAATAAATTAGGGTGTTTAAGCTGAGGAAAGCTCCTCAACTTAATCCATGATTAGGGATTAAACTCATGACAAAATAAAGCCTTTATTGAGTGGATTTTATTTAATGATATGATGATGAAGTGAATTTTATGGTTTGTAAGACAACTTGAGGGGGACTTGTCCATTAACACTAGGGTTAGTCCTTCTTAACCAATTAAGGAAGAATTAGAACCCTAATGCAAGGCCCAAGTTACAAGTGTGATGTCTTGATGATTATTAGATGGATTGATTAGAGGATTTAAACACATTAAGGGTTTAACACTTAGGATTAAAGTTATACACTCCATCCTAATAGAAGGATGCAGGCATAAGCTTAATCACAAAGCCTTAAAACCTTTAGGGTTTAGTCCTTGATTATGAGATGAGAGGAGAAGACTCAAAGAGACACAAAGGTAAAACTAAGTGGGGGACTAATCAAAATCCTAATCATTGTCATGCTTGGTTGTTCCTAAGGTTTGTGAGGTTTAAGAAAGAAATCTTCAGAGGAACCACCAGGAAGCAGATGAAAGGATCAGGAGAAGCAAAGTAACTTGCTTCATTCAAGAAGTCAAGTCACTTGAGAAAAGAAAGTAATAAGAATAAGAAAGAGCAAGCCCAATCTCAAACACATAACAAAATGCAGCAAGGATGCATAAAAGACATGGAAATAAATTATGAGAAGTGAAGGCAAATTCACTTCTCAAAGTGACTTACCACCTGAAAAGTTAGTGAAAGAAATGCAATGCAATGCAACATGAGATGGGATGGCATGATGCAAATCAAAACCAGAAGCATATATGAGATGATAATGATGCTATGGGATGATGCAAACATGAAATAAAGCATGGGGATGATCATACATACTTATGGATGCAAATGAGGCAAGTTAAGAAACATGATCATACATTAAAAGTTATGAAATGTAAATGACATACAAAGTGGCAAATGAAAGATGCAATGATCAAACATGATTCTTATATGTCTTGAGATGCTCAATGAAACAAATGAATGCACAAAATGCTATGGCAAGTCAAGGTATGGATGCAAATGCAAGATGGATGCATATGGAAGCCCAAATTAGGGTTTATGATCAAAGCATCAAACAAAAACCAAAATCAGAAGCAAACATCAAGATAAAAAATTGAAAATGCAATCAAAGGATCCCCAAACCTATACTAACTCACTGCCCAAACGAGAGGTTCCAACTCTTAACCTAATAAAAGTTATGAATTTCCTAAGTTTCCTAGGGTTTTTGGGTACCTTAACAAGAAAAATGCCAAAAAAATAGAAAATGAAATATCAATTCATGCCAATTTAATATCACAAACTACATGATATGTTAAACACAATGCAAAAAGAATCAAGGTCCAACTCTCAATGGTTAGGCAGAAATGATTTTTGGAAGTTTGGATCAAAATAATGCTTTGAAAATGAATTAATTCCATGGAAAATTCTCAAAATGCATCAAGATCAAAAAAGAAATTTGGTTTGAAGGTTGGACAATGTTTCTAAATGTTTTTTAAGGTTTCATGAATTTTTTGGTGATTTTTAAATACCTAAAAGTATTTTTATTTAATTAATTCTCATTAATTAATTAAAAATAAACTTTTAAATATTTAAAAATATTTTTTTAAATGCAAAAAATAAAAATAAAAATGTTTTTGGTTTCTGAAAATTAATAAAAGTTTATACAAAAAATTTCAGAATTTTTAAAATGCTTTTGCTATTTTTAATAAATTGTGGAAAACAAATGGAATTAAATGAAAATAAAATGCAATTAAACTGAAAAATAAGGAAGTCAACCAATCCAATGGACGAAATTCAAACTGGCAGGGGCGGGAATTGACTACGCGCGCGTTTGGACGGCTCACATTCAAACTGGCTTAATTATGATTAAAGCCCTAATCCAAGCCCTAATGACTTTCAGATGACCGGAACAGTGTTCCGGTCATCTTCTCCGGCAGGCCAAAACTTCAATCTCTCTGAATACGCATCAAATCCTCACCAAACTCTCCAGAATCAATCTATGAACATCACTAAGCATAAACCCTAACTCAAACAACATTTATTTTCATGGAATCAAAGGAAACAAGCAAGAACATTTTTACGGGCAAACTTTCAGAACATCATAACATGCTTATTTCTTGCTCATTTTCAAAAGTAAATAGATCCCCATGATCAGTGCAACATACAAAACAATATTCTAACAAGAAATTAGAGTTCTGGAAAAAAAGTTCATGAAGCTAACTGAGATTGAGCTTTCAATTCAGGAGCTTTCTGGCTGTTTCTTTGGCTTAAACAAGTCCCAATGACCCTCCTTAGAAGCTTTTGACCCTTAGTTGGAGTTTATGTAGCCTCTAGAGAAAGTTGGCAGAAGCTCAGGCCAAGGGAGTGTGAAAATCGTATTTGTGATGTGGGAGGTTTCAGGCCAAAACAATGGTTGGTTTGTGATCAGTGAAGTGAGTTGAGACTGTTTGTGAAGTTTGTTTTTGTGTTTGAGGCTTGTGGAGAGTGTTTCGAAGGAAAATGCAAGTTGGAGAGATTTTGTGAATGCTGAGTTGTGGCTGGTTTCAGGCTTGCCTCTTGTTATGTTTAGCTTGCATTTGATTCACATAAACAATTCCCATTGGTCAGATGAGGTGACATGTGCTTTATTGATTGGTATGGGTGCTTTTGCAAAAATGTCAACTTTGTGTAAGAGAAGCATGGGTCACTTTCTAGCTAAGTACAAGGAGGGTGTGTTGCGCAGCATGATGTGAGGAAGGGCCTAGGATTGATCAGCCAACTAGCCAGCAAGTGGATGAGATGTTATCATGAGTTTTGCAACTTGCCTTGCCTTTGGTTCTTATGAAAGAAACTTGATCCATAAGCCATGAAACATGTGATTCCTTGGGTGCATTCTAAACTTTAGATGTTTTGTGATCATGTTGTGTGGATTAGAAGCCCATTTGATGACTTAATTGGCCTTGAGAAGTGAATTTGCAACTTTGCCTCTTTGGTGCATGACTTGAAATTTAGTGATTTTTGCCAACTTTGACAAACCATAACTTTTGATCCAAAATGAATTAGGTCATGTTCTTGTACTTTTTGAAAAGGGAAAGATCTATTCTACAACTTTCATGACCAAAGTTTTTCCATTTGAAGCTTTCTTGAATCAAAAAGTAAGGGTTGAAAAAGTTGCCTAAAATGACATTTTCATTAAAAGTCAAACTTGCCCAAAAAGTCAACTTTGCAAAAGACTTGAAATTCTTCAATTTTGTGAACTTCCAACCTCTTCTATGATCAAATAAAGATCATAAACAATCAAAATGATGAAGGACACCCTTTGGTTGGGTCATTGGGGGCCTCAGATGCCCTGATTTTGCACTGACTTGCTTGAAAAGTCAACTCTTGATCAGATGACTTCCCCATGGAATTTCTTCATGAAAATTGATATGCATACTCCCTATACCATATAGAGACCAATAGAAACAAGAATGACCAAAAAATTTGGAGTTATGGCCTCTGAAACCAAAACCCTAATTTTAGGTCATCTGTGTAGTCAAGCCTGGCTCTGCTTCCATACCATCCTCAGTTCTTGTGATCCTTTGACATTCTTGACTTTGAGAGGATATAATATGATGTTTGAACATACATGGACCCCTTTGAAGTGATTGATGGCCTTTGGAGTGGCTCATGAAGCTTCTGGATTGCTCAGATCACAAACCCTAGGTGCAGATGACTTTGAATCTATGCAGTGAATCAAAAATGGGATATGAGATCTTATGATTGTGTTTATGCATATGAAATGATCACAAGCCATGGTGTGAATGGGTGAGGGAAAATTTGGGGTGTTTACAGCTGCCCCTATTCAAACATGAGTTAGCTGTGCAGGATGTAAGCGACGGCTTATCAGGCAAACAAGATAACTTGTGGTTGAATACCAAAGACAGTCCAAAATTTGCACTCACAGAATGAAGAAGAAAAGGGATATAGATTGTAAAAGAAAATAAAGTATATTATAAAGTATGGGCAACGGAGGACGACCGTCGAGCAGAGGACGACTGCTGGGTAAAGAGCAATGACGGGGACGACCGACATGCTGGGAAAGGTGCGGGAAATAAAGCGATGACGGGGACGGCCGACATGCTGTGGATAAAAGGGATTATGATGGGGACGACCATCAAGCAAAGCTGTAAGATTCTCTGGGGATTAATGAAAAATGATGGGGACGGCCATCAAGTTCATAAAGCACAGTAACCAACGATGGGGACGGCTATCGGGCTAAAAAGAAAAGGGACCACGACGGGGACGACCATCGGGCTAAAAAGAAAAGGGACCACGATGGGGACGGCCATCGGGTTAAAGAATAAATGAAATAAACAGATGATGAGGTACGGTCATCAAAGGTGAAGGACGATAACCTAGCAGGGGACGGCTGCTCTGTTGGGGTTAAGAATTATGATGGGGTTAAGAATTATGATGGGGACGACCATCTAAGGTGGAGGACGACCACCTGGCAGGGTACGGCTGCCGAAAATATCGCGACATAAGACGAATGCCGGATAAAAGGTCAACGATGGGGACGACCATCGGATGAGCATGATGGAGGACGACCATCAGGAGGTGGAGGACGACCACCTAGCAGGGGACGACTGCTCTCAAGGTTTGTCATGACATAGGACGAATGTCAGATAACCAAAATCAACAATGGGGACGGCCATTGGATAAAATGATGAAGGAAGATCATCAAAAAGGTGAAGGACGATCACCTAGCAGGGGACAGCTGCTAAAATATCACGACATAGGACGAATGTCGGATAAAAAGTCAACGATGGGGACGGCCATCGGACGAGCATGATGGAGGACGACCATCAAGAGGTGGAGGACGACCACCTAGCAGGGTACGGCTGCTCTCAGGGTTTATCATGACGAATGTCAGATAAAAAGAAATTTGTTTTACTGGGGAATAGTAAACACGGACGAGTGTTTACATCCAAGAAATAAAAGGTATAAGTGTTTGGCATTGTGTATAGATTAAAGGTGCGGACGAGCATCCTTAATACTATGATACGGACTAGTATCAGGTAGAAACAAATACTGACACGTGTTCAGAGATGATGATACGGACGAGTATCACCTGGTTAACAAGGAACACGGACGAGTGTTGAATCTGAGGGGACTCTTCTGGGGAATAGTAGACACAGACGAGTGTCTATATTCAAGAAGACATGAGTGTATGGATTAAAGATGCGGACGAGCATCCTTAAGACTATGATACGGACGAGTATCAAGTAGAAACAAACGTTTGACGCATGTTCTGAGATGATGATACGGACGAGTACCAACGGGTTAACAAAGAACACGGACGAGTGTCGAATCGGCGGGGATGTAAGTGGTGTACATAGGATACGGACGAGTATCTGTAAGTGAAATGAGAGTGAAAAGTATGAGTAATATGTATTTGAGTGTTCAACCTGCTGGAGAGAGTGACACAGGCGAGTGCCAAAAAGAGAAAGGTATAGTATAAACAAATATCTGGTATACAAAGTGTTTATGTTACTGTGCTGGGAAAATGGCATGGACGGATGTCAAGGCAATGTATATATATAAGTATTTGTGAGTGCAAAGAGGATGTCTTGGCTTTCTGCTGGGGATATGACATGGACGGGTGCCACAAGGAGTGTGTATTCGTATTGGTTAATGTGAGGCAACTACTTTTGCTGGGGACTCTGGGGGTATTCTGTATATTGTTGATGGGTTGATAATATTCACAAGTGTTTGATTCAGACCATGGCTTATGATTATGCCACATGTTTGATTTTTGTCGTAATGCTCTGTATTAAACGGAATGCCACGCTTTGTTTGGTGAATATGATGCGAATGCTATGATTATGCAAAAGATACCAATCTGAGATTCGGATCCCATTGCTGTGAAGATCTCTGGTCGATCTTGCTTGAAATGAACATCCCAGCTGGGGGTGAGATCATTGGTAGATCTGATGAAATGATTCTGCTTGGGGAAATGGGTCAATGATAGACCTATTCCTGACAATGAGGGACCCAGCTGGGGTCTGTAGAAGCTTTCGTCACTCTGTTGTGATTCCTTCATGCGTTGCTCTTCCGGATAGAGGCTGAAACTCTGTGGGGAAGTGGTTCCCTGGCTTTTGTACTTAAATGAGGAAGAATGATTGGCAACTCGGTTGGGAGAAGCAACAAGTGACAACTCAGCTGGGGAGAAAACACCTTGAGTGCTAATATTGAGTGAGTGTTGATTTGCCAGCTTGCTGGGGTGAAGCTTTCATGCCCCATGTTGCGCTTTTGAACACCTGCAATCCTGTAAAGGCAGAGAAATGCACAAGTAATCTCGAGGTATCCCTTATTGGATCCCGTTATGAGAGTTCAGACACTCTTTGGGAGCAATTACATTTCCTGCAAGCACGTAGTTTTTATTTTTTGAGGATAAGCATCTGTATTCATGCAATCAGTATTGTAAAGATATCAGACATTCTTTGCAAATAAAATGAATTGTACGAGGTGAAACTTGACTGAAAATCTGTTTTTATTAATTCAAATGCCCAGAATTGGCAAGATACAGTCAAAGAAACGAATCTCCTGAAATGAGGAAATTGTTACAAATTGAGAAACAGAAATGCTGGCAATGTTGTCGACGCTTTCAAGGAGCTTCCCCTCTTGCTATGACCCGTATGACTGTTGACGCTCTTCTCGTCTTGCTTTCTGAAGAAGGCTGATTCTGACAGAAGCTTGATCCTTTCGAGGTTTACCAAGTTGCAGGTGATACAGACGAATTCAGAATGCAATTGTTCGCTTATTCCCTTGTTTTGCATGGATCGCCCTTTCGGGTTTTCAATCCATCGGGATACCCATTTTTGCCTGAGCTGTCCAATGCGGCTTTTCAACTCAGCGGGTGTACATTTTTTGTTTATTTTCCCTTATTTTTGCCCGAATCTTTTATTCTGTTTTTGACTCGCTGGGATGCCCTATTTTTGCTTGGACTTACATTCTGTTTTTGTGTCCAGCGGGTCATTTTTATGCGAAGTATTTTTTAACTGCATCTAAATTCACAGGGGACGGGAAATCTTCACCATCCATGGTGCTGAGCATCAGTGCTCCACCAGAGAAAACTTTCTTTACCACGAATGGTCCTTCATAGTTCGGAGTCCATTTGCCCTTGTGGTCTGTATGAGGAGGGAGGATTCTTTTCAGCACAAGATCTCCCACTTGGTACTCTCGGTGCCTGACTTTCTGATCGAAGGCTCTCTTCATTCTTTTCTGATATAACTGCCCATGACAGATTGCAGCCAATCTTTTCTCTTCAATCAGACTCAGTTGTTCGTATCGGGACCGGACCCATTCTGCTTCGTTCAGCTTAACATCCATCAATACTCGTAAGGAGGGTAATTCAACTTCAACAGGTAGGACTGCCTCCATACCATACACAAGCTGATACGGTGTTGCCCCAGTGGATGTTCTGATTGACGTGCGGTACCCATGCAAGGCAAATGGTAGCATCTCATGCCAGTCTTTGTATGTAACTACCATCTTCTGCACAATCTTCTTGATATTCTTATTAGCTGCCTCGACAGCGCCATTCATCTTTGGCCTGTAAGGAGAAGAATTGTGGTGTTGGATCTTGAAGTCCCGGCACAGCTCTGCCATCATTTTGTTGTTCAAGGTGGAACCATTATCAGTAATGATTCGCTCGGGAACTCCGTATCGGCAGATGATATCTCTTTTCAGAAATCTGGCTACCACTTGCCTTGTAACATTGGCATAAGAAGCTGCTTCAACCCACTTGGTAAAATAGTCAATGGCTACCAGGATGAATCTGTGGCCATTTGAAGCAGTCGGCTCAATCTTGCCAATCATATCAATGCCCCACATGGCAAAGGGCCAGGGTGAAGACATTATATTCAAAGGATTGGGAGGTACATGCACTTTATCCGCATAGATCTGGCATTTATGGCATTTTCTGGCGTAGGCACAACAGTCGGCATCCATTGTGATCCAGTAATAACCTGATCTTAGCAATTTCTTAGCCATGGCATGCCCTCCAGCATGGGTACCGAAGGATCCTTCGTGCACCTCGTGCATTAACAAGTCTGCTTCTGTTCTGTCAACGCATCTGAGGAGTACCATATCAAAGTTTCTCTTGTATAGGGACCCATCGGTGTTCAGGAAGAAACTACCAGCAAGCCTTCTCAACGTCTTCTTATCATTGGAAGATGCCCCAGATGGGTATGTTTGATCCTCCAAGAAGCACTTAATGTCATGGAACCACGGCTTATCATCTTTGATAACATCTGCTGCGAACACATATGCTGGTCTATCGAGTCTGGACACTGAAATCCGCAGTACAAAGTTGGCTGTTTGAACTTTGATCATAGATGAAATGGTAGCCAGGGCATCTACAAACTGATTCTCGTCCCGAGGGATATACTCAAGCTTGACTGTTGTGAATAAAGTCAATAACCTCCTTGTATAATCCCTGTAAGGTATCAGATGATCCTGGTGTGTGTACCATTTGCCATTGGTTTGATTAACTACCAGAGCTGAATCTCCGAATACAGTCAAAGTCTTGATCCTGAGGTCAATGGCTTCCTCAAGACCCATAATGCAAGCTTCGTATTCAGCTTCGTTGTTAGTGCAGTTAAAGGTGAGCTTTGCCGAGAAAGGCATGTGAACTCCTTTAGGTGTAATGAGTACTGCACCAACACCACGACCATTCATGTTAACAGCCCCATCAAACATCATAGTCCATTCTTCCTCCGGGTCAGGTCCTTCAGTGTGAATAGGCTCTTCATGATCTTTCGCTTTTATGAACATGATGTCTTCATTAGGGAAGTCAAATTTCATAGGCTGGTAGTCATCAATAGGTTGCTCAGCAAGATATTCAGATAGTACACTGCCCTTGATGGCTTTCTGAGATGTGTACTGGATGTCATATTCTGTGAGGATCATCTGCCATCTTGCAACCCGTCCGGTAAGAGCTGGCTTCTCGAAAATGTACTTAACTGGGTCCATTTTTGAGATCAACAAAGTAGTGTGGGTCAACATATACTGTCTTAGTCGGCGAGCAGCCCACGCTAAAGCACAACAAGTTTTCTCGAGCAGTGAATAACGTTGTTCACAGTCGGTAAACTTTTTGCTTAGGTAGTATATTGCATACTCTTTTCGACCAGACTCGTCATGCTGGCCCAGCACACACCCCATTGACTCTTCTAATACTGTCAAGTACATTATCAGAGGTCTTCCTTCAACTGGAGGCATAAGGATTGGTGGTTCTTGCAGGTATTCCTTGATCTTGTCAAAAGCCCTTTGGCAGCCTTCATTCCACCTGACCGTCTGTTCTTTTCTTAACAGCTTGAACAAAGGTTCACAGGTTGCAGTAAGGTGAGATATGAACCTTGAGATGTAGTTCAATCTACCTAGAAACCCTCGAACTTCTTTTTCAGACTTTGGTGCAGGCATCTCTTGAATGGCTTTGACTTTATCAGGGTCTACTTCAATCCCTTTCTCGCTTACAATAAAGCCCAGCAGTTTACTGGATCGCACCCCGAATGTGCACTTGTTGGGGTTCAGCTTCAGTTGGTACTTCCTCAGACGCTTGAATAGCTTTAGCAGATTTACCAGGTGGTCTTCTTCTGTGAGGGACTTGGCAATCATGTCATCCACATAACACTCGATTTCTTTATGGATCATATCGTGGAATAACGTTACCATAGCCCGTTGATATGTTGCACCAGCGTTCTTCAATCCGAATGGCATCACTTTGTAACAGAACGTGCCCCAGGGTGTGATGAAGGTTGTCTTCTCCATGTCTTCAGGTGACATTTTGATCTGGTTGTATCCTGAAAATCCGTCCATGAAGGAGAATACCGAGAACTGAGCCGTATTATCAACCAATACGTCAATGTGAGGTAATGGAAAATCATCTTTCGGGCTGGCTCTGTTCAGATCCCGGTAGTCAACACACATCCTTACTTTGCCGTCTTTCTTAGGCACAGGTACTATATTAGCAACCCACGGCGGATAGCTAGTTACAGCAAGGAATCCGGCGTCCCACTGCTTTTGTACCTCTTCTTTGATTTTCATTGCCATGTCTGGACGAGTACGGCGCAATTTCTGTTTGACCGGTGGGCATTCTTCTCTTAAAGGCAGCTTATGCATAACAATATCGGTGTCCAACCCTGGCATATCCTGATAAGACCAAGCAAACACATCCACATATTCTTGAAGCAGGTCAATCAGTTGTCTCTTCACTGAGTCTTGTAAATAGGCCCCGATTTTAACTTCTTTCACGTCATCGTCTGTACCAAGATTAATCGTTTCGACCTCCTCCTGATGAGGAGTGATAACCTTCTCCTCTTGTCTCAACAACCTGGCTAGCTCTTCAGGAAGCTCGTAATCTTCTTCAACCCCTTCATCAACTTGATTGATCGGATTGTCAAAGTCATACGAAGTCATAGCCGTGATGTTATCGGTGCGGTCTGGAAGGCACTCTCTGCAAGGGTTCAGTTGGTTCATTTTAGTGATTGATTTTAATCTTGTTTAGAAAAGTGAAATAAAAGTTTTCATTTTGAAAACATTGCCATTTATTTTTGTACAAAAAGAAAAATGGAAAAACAGTGAGCGGAAAAGAAAAAGACTCGTTTGCAAAAGATGTCTGATATTTCATTGATTAATCTTGTTGCACAAAAATTACAGATGGCCCGATTACAAAATGATTCTTGTCATCTTGGGCAAGATGCAAGACTTGATGCATGCTTAAAATATACAGGAAATAATAATTACTCTGCAGGAGTAACCCTTATAATTTCCTGGGAAGACCAGTTTGAGATACTGCTCCCCGGGATACTTGGACGAATCCAGCTTTCCAGGTTGCGTTCATCTTCTGACTCATCTTCCAAGTTGTTGACAGCATCGTGGGTGAGCGCCCCCCACTAACAAAGTTGGGCTTCTTAGCAGCCTCTGCTTGATCTTGTTGAGTTGGTTTATAACCCAACCCAAATCTATCTTCTTTCTTCTCCACAGGCAACAATTTGCCCCAGCCTTGAGCGTTTCCTTCTTCCACCACCTTCCGGGCCTGCTGGTAGGATGTCATGGAAGTCCCAAGTATAGCGGAGGTTTCATTAATATTCAGGGCCTCAAACCCTTGACTCATCGTCTCGTGGATCTCCCCATCCATCTCAATATACTTGTATGTAGCCAGATGGCTAACAAAAATATCCTCCTCTCCACAAATAGTAACGACTTGGCCCTCCCACTCGAATTTTAACTTCTGGTGAAGGGTAAACGTACCTGCGCCAGCGGCTTGAATCCATGGTCTACCCAACAAACAGTTGTAGGCAGGCTGAATGTCCATCACGTAGAAGGTCGTTTTGAAAGTTTGTGGGCCAATCGTTATAGGCAACTCAATTTCTCCCAGAACTGATCTCTTAGAGCCGTCAAAGGCTCTCACTACCAAGTTACTAGGACGTAATGCCAATCCTTCATATTCCAGCTTCACAAGGGCTTTTTTAGGCAAGACATTGAGGGATGATCCTGTGTCTACCAGTACATGTGAAAGAACTGCACCCTTACACTCCATGGTAATGTGCAAAGCCTTATTGTGATTGCGGCCTTCCGTAGTCAAATCAGTGTTGGTGAATCCTAGTCCATTACTAGCATTAACATTTCCAACCACAACTTCCAACTGATTGACGGTGATCTCTTCTGGCACATAAGCTGCGTGCAAGACTTTGAGTAGTGCGTTCCGATGAGCCTCGGAGCACATAAGCAATGATAGAATGGAGATCTTGGAAGGCGTCTGGTGAAGCTGGTCCACTATCTTGTAATCACTCTTCTTGATGATTCTCATGAATTCATCAACTTCCTGATCGAAAGGTGTTTTCAAAGCTTCTTTAACAATTTGCTCTTCTTGCACCATGCTCTTCCCTTTTGCCTTGGCAGCAGCTTCTGCTTCAGCAGTGGGTCTTTGAATTTGCGGGGCAAAGAGACGTCCGCTTCGAGTGAAGCCTCCGCCTCCCCCCAAATTGTCTACTTGTGGTGAAGAAGTTGATGATTCGAGAGTGATTTTTTGTCCTTCGCAGTATAAATCAGAGTCGTAATGCCAAGGGATGGCATTACTGCTTTCATAAGGTACTGGCCCAGGCACTGTGATAGTGACTGGACTGATGGCAGCTGCAGAAGGGACTGTGATAGTCTGTGGATCATAGTATATTGTGACTGGTGCTCTGGTAGGAGTGGCATTTTGTGAGTTGTAGGCGGAGTCATTTGCAGGATCATAATAAATTGTAACTGTCGAGACACTTTCATTGTTGGTTGCTGATGTTGTAGGAGACATTGTTGGAAGGATGGGTGTTGTTGTTGTAGGAGACTCTGAATGAAGGGGTGCTGAAGTTGTAGAAGGGATGTTTGTTGATATTTGGTCCGTTGAAGTAACAGATGAAGCATTTGTTGATGAAACTGAAAAGTTGTTTGGAACAATGGTTGTTGCAGTTGTAGCAGATTCTGGAATTGTTGTTAAGGAGATTGCTGGATTGGTAGGTATTGATGTTGTGATTTGAAGCAGGCCACTCTGGATGAGACCATCTATGCCATCCCTCAAGTTATCACAACCATTTACTGAAATGTTGCAATAAGCACACCCTAGCTCGCATCCCGGGAACATTTGGCATTCAAGGAGTTGAGCTTTAATCTCCACCAAAGGTGTCCGAATCTGACCCACACTGGTTATCAAGTAAGACGACTTGTCTTCTTCAATAGCATTGATTCTGGGACCACCATGGTGTGGCATAGGGTTCTTGTTAACATTTAGTGGTGGTGCAAAGTTCAAATCTTTGGAGTCTACCAAGTCTTGTACCTTCATGTGCAAGGCTCTGCACTTCTCCGTACTATGGCCAGGTGCATTTGAGTGAAAAGCACATCTGGCGCTGGCGTCATAATTTCTGGGTAGACTGGCAGGATCTGGAGGTGCCAATGTCCTTAGCTCAACCAGGTTGAGTTTCAGGAGTTGTGGCAGTAATGTGGCATAGGGCATAGGAATCGGATCGATCACCCTATTGGCCTGAGAGGGTCTCTGTTGAAATGGTCTTTGCTGATTGTTGTTGTTGGTGTTGCTGTTGTTATAATTTCTCTGAGGAGGATACTGAGTTTGTTGCTAGTAATTCTGTTGCTGAGGTTGATAAGCTGGTTGAGGATGAATTGGAGCGGGAATGGTGACTGCTGCCACAGACCTATGAACATATTGGGGTCTGCCCCTGCTGGTATGGATAGCATTGGTTTCACCAGTTCTTCTTGGGCCCACAAAAGGCTTTCTTGGGTTGCTGGATGAGCTAGCACCGTTGTCAGAAATTTTACCCATCTTTAATAGGCTCTCAATTCTTTCCCCGGCTATGACTACATCAGCAAAGCTAGTGGAAGAAAAGGCAGCCAGCCTGTCAATGTATGTCCTTTGGAGGGTGTTCATAAACATATCAGCCATCTCCCTCTCTGACATGGGTGGCTGGATAGCAGCAGCAAGCTGTCTCCACCTTTGAGCGTACTCCCGGAAGCTTTCCCTGGATGATTGTGACATTCCCATCAGGAGGGTTCTGTTGGGAGCCATATCCAAGTTGTACTGATACTGTCTGATAAAGGCCTCAGCCAAGTCCTTCCAGCATCTAATGGTTGCTCTAGTCAGGTGAGAGTACCATTCCCTTGAAGCTCCTGTTAAGCTATCCTCAAAATAAAACATCCATAGCTTTTCGTCCATGGTACATGCCTTCATCCTCCCCAGAAAGGATTGTAAATGGGTCCGGGGGCAGGAAGTCCCGTGGTATTTCTCAAAACATGGAGGTTTAAATTTGTGAGGAATCCTGACCCCGTCCACTAGACCCATGTCCATAACATCAAAGCCCAAAGAATTCTGGGACTCCATGGATCTCAATTTCTCAGCAATTTCATCTAGCCTTCTGTCATAGGCTTCCTCCCCAGCTCCCATCACTGTGAACTGATCTTCCTGGGGGTCTTCTTGCAGCACTCTACCTGCTGTGGCAGTCCCTTGCACATTAACAGGGATGTTGATCTCTGGATGAAGGTGGGGTCCATAGACTGGGGGATTAACATGAGGTTGGACTCTCTCATTGTTTCTTGTCCCAGCAGTCCCTGGATGAGGGTCTTCCTGATTCCTCCCCTCTACCAGTGCTCTTAACCTCTCTTGGCTTTGAGCCATATTATTCATCACCTCCATAAACTGTGTCATCTGATTCCTCATTTCCAACCTCTCGTTGGCCATTTGATTCCTGACCTCTGTAAAGTCCTGCTGTACTTGGTCCATTTGTATGCCCGGAAGATTGTTGCGGGTGGGATATCTGTGTGGACGGTTGAGTGGAAACACCCGACGTCGAGCAATAGTTCCTGAGATCACAACAGAGTTAGTAACAATAAAACAAAAACCTACAAAACAAAACAAAAGGTTAGTATGCAATGCAGTATGCTTATTTGTATCCAAGGTATCCGGCTTGGCACTTGGTTTTGACCTTTCCAGACCCCTGAAGAAGATGCTTTTGATGTTGCTTGAAGAATTCAGATAAAACAAACCAACACATATATTACAAAAAGTAAATGATACATAGTTTGTTTTTTACAATACATGCCCTCTGAGGGGTCAAAAATACAACATAAAGAAAAGTACATGAAATGGAAGCAACAACAAGCAAAAGTCAAACACCAAGACCAAACTCATCCTCCTGAACTTCCTTGAGAAGTGCTTCAGTCACAAGATCAGCTGGACGCTCTGTAAGGTTCCTGATAAGGAGATTCCTTGTAGCAACAGCTGCAGTTAGCTTCTTGTGTGTTACTCTGGTCCTTTGACCTCTTCACACCAGCTCTAATCTTCAATTCTGAGATCTCTCTCTGGGCTGCTGCCAGGGTTTCCTGTTGCTTTTTTGTACTAGCTTCCAGTTGCTCAATCTTGTCCTGAGTCCTTTTATCCTCCTGAGTACGAGCTTCAGTGATCCTGACCCACCTAGCTTGACTCTCCTTCAGATACAAATCTGTCCTGGCCTTCTGGAACTGAGCTTCCTTGCAGGCATTCTTCAGAATTTGTTCTCCAGCCCTAGACTTCTTAATGTAGTCCTCTGACTTCTCAATTCTGGCTAGATGCTCCACCTTTAGCTTCTCTAACCTCTCAATGTCCAAGCGACCATCACTCCTCTCCCAGAGGGTCTTCTGTAGAGCCTGAGTCAGCTTTTCATTTCTCTCTTTCAATTTCTCAAACTCCTCTAAGCTGACAGTTGCTGGAGGTGGTGTTGTGGAAGGTCCAGGCACATCTTCAACAGTGAAGGGCATTCCAGTAATTTGAGCTCTGGCATGAGACCACTCATAGTACTGAGCTGAGGCCACATTATTGCATCTCCCAAGAATGGTTACCCCCTTAGTCTGCACATTGTCCCAGGCCCAGGATGCCTCCCTGACAACAGCCAGATTAGGCTTGATTTCACAATAAAGAGTCTCAGTCAGATCCTGTGCCCTAGGAGGGTGGACTAATGCATAGCCCAGTTGTCTTTTGAATAGTAGAGGGTTGTAGTTGATGCAACCATTCACTCCTATCAGAGGCACATTGGGAAATTGCCCACAACTAGTAATGATGTCTCTGCCCTTGGTGCTCTGAGTGCACCACCTGATATCATCTGAGGTTAGAGCAACAAGCCTCCTAGCCCAGTTCCTTTGCTGGTGAGGGTTCAAGAATGCATCAGTCTTTGGCAAATGTTTGAGCAGCCAAGTACCGAACAAAGGAGCACAGCATCTCACTAATCTTCCCCTTTGCTTTTCATTCCTTTGATGAACAGAGTAGTAAAGATCTCCCAGTAAGGTGGGCACTGGGTTCTTCAGGATGAAAAGATGGATTGCATTCTTGCTAACAAACATAGGCTCATCTGCAAATAAAATAACCCCATATATGCTAAGGGCTAATAATGCACAGACTGCCTTCCACTCCCCCAAGGAGGCCTTCAGAATAGCCTGAGAGATCAAGAAATCCAGATGTAGACCAGAGATTCCAGCTTTGGTAGTCATATTCTGCCCAATCAGAACTGGTTCCAGATGCAATGCCTTTGCTACCTCTTCATTACTAGGGAATGCCATCTCAGAGTTGAAGGGGATTCCACCCCTGACAGGTACACCAATCAGTGATGAATACTCTTCCAACAAGGGTCCCAACTGAAAATTCTGGAAGGTGAAACACCTTAGAGGGGGATCATAGAACTGCAGGCAAGTATGAATCAAGCTCCTTTGTGAAGGGTCCAAATCCATAACCACATCAAGGATTCCTCCATAATGTTCTCTGAAAAGTGGTATATGGTCTAGAGTAATCAGGGTCTGAATCTTCCTGATGCTAGCCAACTCAGGCTCAAAGAAATGATAGGAGATGTTACTCTTCTTAGGTGCCATGTTGCTGAGACAGATGCTGAGAATAACACTGAAGATAGGCCACTGACAGGCCGAGACTGGTGATGCAGGTGACTGAAGCAGGTAGCTGATAGCTGAAGCAAGTACTGATGAAGATAGGTCTATGCTGGAGAAGGGGTCAAAACCAAGCCAAAATATATGATGTGGATACCCTGAAAAAAACAAATAAGCAAATGTTAAAATGATGCAATGATGATGTATGCAAATGATATGCAAGGGTTTGTGACTGAGCTGGATCTGATCAAGTGCTCTGATATAAGCCCATGTATGTTCAAGAAATCCAGATGGAAGTTCATAAATCCAGTAACCAAGGTGGGGGACTCAAATAAAGAGTCACATGTCCAGGGTTAAGAATCACAAGAACTGTTCCAACATGGAGTACTCTTAATCATACAAAGTAACAGGGTATGCTGAGGCCAAAGGTACCTGCAAACCTGTAAACAACCCAACCCCCTCACAGGCGATGTTCTAAAACAAGGATCCTCAGACTTGGATCAGTTATGAGAAGTGTAAACACTTCTAACCCGAAGGTACAGTGTTTACAATAACCATAAAAGATCCTCCTCTAATTCACCTCAGTTTCTGAAGGTCAAAACTAAAGGTCATCCAGACTTAGCAGGCTTCCCAGATAGCCCTAGCACTACAGGAAATCTGTAGCACAGAGTTCTCAAGAAGAAACCCATATCTGAACCGTGTTTCATATTCCCGCACCAGACCGAAATGGAATGGGAAAGAACATGAACCACTCTAGCCTAGGTGTCACTCAGGTCCCAGGTATAGGACCTCAACTCTCAATGAAACACCCACCCATCAAAGCAACAAAACAGACCCAGCCAGCACAGTATGACAGTATGATATATGTAAAGCTATAAAGAAAGCAATAAAAACAACTGTTCATAAAGCAAAAATAAATACAAATACAAGCACAAATAGCACATAACACCCCAATAAACACAAATCAATCAAGCGCTAGGAGGAACCCACAAAAAAGAACCAGAAGCCGTGGTTGCAGTATAAGGGTCCCCAGCAGAGTCGCCAAGCTGTCGCTCCCGATTTGTGAGACTGGCTCAAATAAAAGGTACAGACGCGAACGGTCGGTGAAAAGAGGAATGTGATAACACACAGGAGTGAACTGACAGGGAATGAAAGAGTCGCCAGCTAGGCATTTTTATCCCGGGGGAAAGGTAATGCTACATAAACCTAAGAAAAGATGGATAAGACGGTTGCGAACCAGAGAGACTGAGAAAGGGGGTTGGTTACAACCTGGGAAGGTGTTAGCACCCAGATTGTCCGTCGTACTCGACGGGATCCACGCTTAAAAGATTTGTGTTTTAAAGGGGTAGTGTCAGTGCATTTTGTGTATAAAATAGCTGGAAAAAGATGTACAGGTGTCAGTGTAAGAATAAGAGTGAAATGCTCATGATCATGAGGCTAAAAGAAGGATGTTGGAAAGAGGGGGAATATACAAAGACTTTTGTTCGATAACTGTTAAGTTATGCCTACGTATCCTCTCGTGCAATGAGGAAGTCAGAACACCGTAGTTCGACCCAAAGAGACTGAAAGATGAATTGACTTGTGAACTGCTTACTTGTCTATGCTCAAGTGTATGACCTGTCTGGCTCAGGTGCAAACAGTCTTGCATTAGACGGAAGAAGCAAGTTCTCGGTTGTGAGTGAATGTGATGAGAAAAGAATCCCGGAGGAGACGATTATTGTTTGTTTTTGAGTTTTCAATCTTTTATTGCTTTTGAGAGTTTGTCATAGATTAATGAGCTTAAGCCTAGATCAATGGATTTAGTAAACTCATCACATCTTCCCTCTGATTAGGGGTAATGAGAATACCTTAAGTGTGAAGTCAGCTTCTCACACTTAATCACCTTTGATGCAAGATTAAGACCATTAACCTACTTGTGATTATTTAGATGTTTTTTTTGTTTTTGTTTAGTGTTAAGTAATGAGGTTAAGCCATAATCAAAGATTAAACAGACTCATTACACCATCCTAATAGAAGGATAATAGATGAGGGTGTTTAAGCTGAGGAAAGCTCCTCAACTTAATCCATGATTAGGGATTAAACTCATGACAAAACAAAGCCTTTATTGAGTGGATTTTATTTAATGATATGATGATGAAGTGAATTTTATGGTTTGTAAGACAACTTGAGGGGGTCTTGTCCATTAACACTATGGTTAATCCTTCTTAACCAATTAAGGAAGAATTAGAACCCTAATGCAAGGCCCAAGTTACAAGTGTGATGTCTTGATGATTATTAGATGGATTGATTAGAGGATTTAAACACATTAAGGGTTTAACACTTAGGATTAAAGTTATACACTCCATCCTAATAGAAGGATGCAGGCATAAGCTTAATCACAAAGCCTTAAAACCTTTAGGGTTTAGTCCTTGATTATGAGATGAGAGGAGAAGACTCAAAGAGACACAAAGGTAAAACTAAGTGGGGGACTAATCAAAATCCTAATCATTGTCATGCTTGGTTGTTCCTAAGGTTTGTGAGGTTTAAGAAAGAAATCTTCAGAGGAACCACCAGGAAGCAGATGAAAGGATCAGGAGAAGCAAAGTAACTTGCTTCATTCAAGAAGTCAAGTCACTTTAGAAAAGAAAGTAAGAAGAAGAAGAAAGAGCAAGCCCAATCTCAAACACATAACAAAATGCAGCAAGGATGCATAAAAGACATGGAAAGAAATTATGAGAAGTTAAGGCAAATTCACTTCTCAAAGTGACTTACCACCTGAAAAGTTAGTGAAAGAAATGCAATGCAATGCAACATGAGATGGGATGGCATGATGCAAATCAAAACCAGAAGCATATATGAGATGATAATGATGCTATGGGATGATGCAAACATGAAATAAAGCATGGGGATGATCATACATACTTATGGATGCAAATGAAGCAAGTTAAGAAACATGATCATACATGAAAAGTTATGAAATGTAAATGACATACAAAGTGGCAAATGAAAGATGCAATGATAAAACATGATTCTTATATGTCTTGAGATGCTCAATGAAACAAATGAATGCACAAAATGCTATGGCAAGTCAAGGTATGGATGCAAATGCAAGATGGATGCATATGGAAGCCCAAATTAGGGTTTATGATCAAAGCATCAAACAAAAACCAAAATCAGAAGCAAACATCAAGATAAAAAATTGAAAATGCAATCAAAGGATCCCCAAACCTATACTAACTCACTGCCCAAAGGAGAGGTTCCAACTCTTAACCTAATAAAAGTTATGAATTTCCTAAGATTCCTAGGGTTTTTGGGTACCTTAACAAGAAAAATGCCAAACAAATAGAAAATGAAAGATCAATTCATGCCAATTTAATCTCACAAACTACATGATATGTTAAACACAATGCAAAAAGAATCAAGGTCCAACTCTCAATGGTTAGGCAGAAATGATTTTTGGAAGTTTGGATCAAAATAATGCTTTGAAAATGAATTAATTCCATGGAAAATTCTCAAAATGCATCAAGATCAAAAAAGAAATTTGGTTTGAAGGTTGGACAATGTTTCTAAATGTTTTTTAAGGTTTCATGAATTTTTTGGTGATTTTTAAATACCTAAAAGTATTTTTATTTAATTAATTCTCATTAATTAATTAAAAATAAACTTTTAAATATTTAAAAATATTTTTTTAAATGCAAAAAATAAAAATAAAAATGTTTTTGGTTTCTGAAAATTAATAAAAGTTTATACAAAAAATTTCAGAATTTTTAAAATGCTTTTGCTATTTTTAATAAATTGTGGAAAACAAATGGAATTAAATGAAAATAAAATGCAATTAAACTGAAAAATAAGGAAGTCAACCAATCCAATGGACGAAATTCAAACTGGCAAGGGCGGGAATTGACTACGCGCGCGTTTGGACGGCTCACATTCAAACTGGCTTAATTATGATTAAAGCCCTAATCCAAGCCCTAATGACTTTCAGATGACCGGAACAGTGTTCCGGTCATCTTCTCCGGCAGGCCGAAACTTCAATCTCTCTGAATACGCATCAAATCCTCACCAAACTCTCCAGAATTAATCTATGAACATCACTAAGCATAAACCCTAACTCAAACAACATTTATTTTCATGGAATCAAAGGAAACAAGCAAGAACATTTTTACAGGCAAACTTTCAGAACATCATAACATGCTTATTTCTTGCTCATTTTCAAAAGTAAATAGATCCCCATGATCAGTGCAACATACAAAACAATATTCTAACAAGAAATTAGAGTTCTGGAAAAAAAGTTCATGAAGCTACCTGAGATTGAGCTTTCGATTCAGGAGCTTTCTGGCTGTTTCTTTGGCTTAAACAAGTCCCAATGACCCTCCTTAGAAGCTTTTGACCCTTAGTTGGAGTTTATGTAGCCTCTAGAGAAAGTTGGCAGAAGCTCAGGCCAAGGGAGTGTGAAAATCGTATTTGTGATGTGGGAGGTTTCAGGCCAAAACAATGGTTGGTTTGTGATCAGTGAAGTGAGTTGAGACTGTTTGTGAATTTTGTTTTTGTGTTTGAGGCTTGTGGGGAGTGTTTCGAAGGAAAATGCAAGTTGGAGAGATTTTGTGAATGCTGAGTTGTGGCTGGTTTCAGGCTTGCCTCTTGTTATGTTTAGCTTGCATTTGATTCACATAAACAATTCCCATTGGTCAGATGAGGTGACATGTGCTTTATTGATTGGTATGGGTGCTTTTGCAAAAATGTCAACTTTGTGTAAGAGAAGCATGGGTCACTTTCTAGCTAAGTACAAGGAGGGTGTGCTGCGCAGCATGATGTGAGGAAGGGCCTAGGATTGATCAGCCAACTAGCCAGCAAGTGGATGAGATGTTATCATGAGTTTTGCAACTTGCCTTGCCTTTGGTTCTTATGAAAGAAACTTGATCCATAAGCCATGAAACATGTGATTCCTTGGGTGCATTCTGAACTTTAGATGTTGTGTGATCATGTTGTGTGGATTAGAAGCCCATTTGATGACTTAATTGGCCTTGAGAAGTGAATTTTCAACTTTGCCTCTTTGGTGCATGACTTGAAATTTAGTGATTTTTGCCAACTTTGACAAACCATAACTTTTGATCCAAAATGAATTAGGTCATGTTCTTGTACTTTTTGAAAAGGGAAAGATCTATTCTACAAATTTCATGACCAAAGTTTTTCCATTTGAAGCTTTCTTGAATCAAAAAGTAAGGGTTGAAAAAGTTGCCTAAAATGACATTTTCATTAAAAGTCAAACTTGCCCAAAAAGTCAACTTTGCAAAAGACTTGAAATTCTTCAATTTTGTGAACTTCCAACCTCTTCTATGATCAAATAAAGATCATAAACAATCAAAATGATGAAGGACACCCTTTGGTTGGGTCATTGGGGGCCTCAGATGCCCTGATTTTGCACTGACTTGCTTGAAAAGTCAACTCTTGATCAGATGACTTCCCCATGGAATTTCTTCATGAAAATTGATATGCATACTCCCTATACCATATAGAGACCAATAGAAACAAGAATGACCAAAAAATTTGGAGTTATGGCCTCTGAAACCAAAACCCTAATTTTAGGTCATCTGTGCAGTCAAGCCAGGCTCTGCTTCCATACCATCCTTAGTTCTTGTGATCCTTTGACATTCTTGACTTTGAGAGGATATAATATTATGTTTGAACATACATGGACCCCTTTGAAGTGATTGATGGCCTTTGGAGTGGCTCATGAAGCTTCTGGATTGCTCAGATCACAAACCCTAGGTGCAGATGACTTTGAATCTATGCAGTGAATCAAAAATGGGATATGAGATCTTATGATTGTGTTTATGCATATGAAATGATCACAAGCCATGGTGTGAATGGGTGAGGGCAAATTTGGGGTGTTTACACTTCCATGATAACAACTCAAACTTTCTTCACAACTTCAGTCAAGAACAATCCACCTCTTACTTAATAGCTTCGAGGTTTACACAGAAAACAACCACAACATAAACCATGTTGCGCACGGCTTCCACAAGAACACAACCCTAATGATATGATCTTTACATTTTTTGTTGGTTTATTACATCTTGGTTACAAGGTTTCTTTTTATAACATATTCCCAAGTGGATTTGGGCCTAAACAATCACACCAACAATTGCTACAAATATGCAGAAAAAGTCTGCTACAAATATACGAAAAGATATTCAAATAAAAAAATTCCTAAAATATCTCTAAAGATAGAAACTCTATATTTATGCAATATTTGAAATTTGTCTTCATTTTAAATTTTGGCAAAAACAATAGCAAACTCTCCATTATGTCAGGACATGTTATTGGACATCTTCAGCAGTATTCACAACTGAACAATAACAACAATCACCTATTCTTCCAATGGATGAGTTGCTACCTCTTCTTCTAGTGTTAACAGCAGCAGTGAAAGAAGCAGTAGAAAGTCCTGAACTCTTGACTGAACTAATCCATTTCTACTTCCTTTCTTTTCAGATTCCCAGAAACATTCTGCATAGGATGTTGAATATCCTCCATCTAGAAGACCAATGGTGGCATAAGAAAAAACTTCACATTCCCTTATGTAACTCAGAACACAAGTCACAATTGTGTTCTTTAACTCAGGACACAAGTCACAAATACTAGCATATAACATCCACCTTGACATCCTGACATCCACCATACCTAAGCATAGTAGATGCAACTGTTGTGACAACAACTCCAAGCACATCATTTGAACACACTCTTTCTCCCCCTTTTTATCCAAAACTTGGCAAACACAGCCCTCATAGCACCACACCCACACATTATTCATCCAAACACAAAAACCCCATCAGAAGGAAGAGGAATGAAAAACACATTGGTTGAAGGAGGAGAAATACGCTTCTATAAATATGGAGCAAGAACATAGATAGTAACAAACTATCCTTGAAAAAATAAGCGTTCTTGGTCCAAGATCTTTATGATAGGAGCAAAATATTATGCACCATTAAATGAGGATCACAAAGAAAAAACTAGACCTTGACCAGCTGACTTGCTCTCCCAAAATAAACGGCCTAATAATAAGCATGCATGAATAACCTGTGTTTCACACTTTTCTGTTAGTGTCGTCCACAAATATTCCTAAGTAGGAAACAATACCCATGTTTTGAAACATGTTCTGACATCCAACCATGTATTGTCTACTAGCAGTGCAACAACATGGTTCACACCTCCTTAAGAATCCACCATAAACTGCAGAAGGCAGCTTTATTCCATAAAACCTTTTGGACACTTAGGGAATTCCTCATCTAGATCACAAGGACATACACATCACAACTAAGTAAGAAATATTACAGAAAACCCATACTTAGTAGCACATGTAGCAGCATAATGTGTAACATCACAGAACCTGGTTAAGGTACTACTCCCCCTTAACTTCACAAAACGAGCTGCACAGAATTGTAACATACCCCCTGTATAGGATACTCCATGTTTCTCTGCACTTGATGAACGAAAAACATAAGACGCATATTAATTTCTTTAAGAGCTCTCCCTTTGTTCAATTCTCAATTGAACACATTAACCTCTTGTACCAAAGCGCACATGATCCCTTCTTGGTTTTGTTGTTAGCACAGACTACATAAGCTGAACATCTTTTAGCACACAGGTTCTGACACTAAGCCTTCACACACCAAAGGCCATACAATCAAGATAAAACATATCCAAACTAACTCTAACATTAGAATGAATGTCCATAATCAGACTTCCAAGCAATCAATACACGATCTACTTTAGTCTACTCTACACGTTTCTTCCAGACAAATCATCTACTTCATTATTCTCCCATATGATTAGGTAGGCTAAAATTGGAAACCATGTAGACAAACACCTTAGATAATGTCCTAACACTTAGTTAGAATATCTTCCCAACACCAAGACCTTATTATTAATAGTCTTCATGTGCTTCACCAACTGTACTTACTATAACATAGTAATATAAGAACTGAAAATCTTCACCAAAAATGTGCCACCAACTTGAATCTAAAATCCAAAAAGAGAGATAAACTCTCATCCACCTTCAAGAAGAACAAATATCCTCGAGTCTTCAACTCATCACTCTTCTTCCAAAGAGCCACTTGTTCCAAGACAATCCTCAAGACCAACTAGCTGCCACACTCTAATTATCTTGATTCTTCGAATAAAATATAGAGATCAACCAATTGCCATAGTTTGATCACCTCCTTTATGAATCCTTATATGAAAAAGCCAATTTCCACCATTTGTCTTCTTCACGTTTTTCAGAATTCTCATAAAAAAATTCTAATCTAGTTGTTGTAAATCATCTTATTTTTAATTGATTTGCCACTTCACTAACTGAGATTCTGATGTTGAACTAGATGTTTGAACATTATCATTCCACATCCAAATGTTGAACTCAGCTCCTTCTTCTTCCACTTGAAAGAACCTCCTCCCTTAACAGAACAAGAGTTCCATGATCTCGTTGACTTGATTCATCAACCAAGTTTGAGTAGACAATCTCCATTCTGTTGATTCTGTAGAAATTCCTATCAATATTACATAGTGTTAAGAAACTCCCACTGTTTTCTCCAAAGTCTTCAAATCTGCCACTGTTTGAATCTTTAGAAGGAATAGTTTAGAACTACACCTTGTAGCTATACCAAGGATGACATTTTTTCTTGAGTAAAGCAATCTTCACAAAGTCCTGATGATTTATCAATTATAACTTCATGATAATATACACCTTCCTTGTTAAGGGTAGAACAAACTCCAGTTGCACCTTCCAAACAACAATCTACATTCTTGCATCCATAGAGCACAAATAGCACTCCTTAACTCCCCCTTGCAAGAACAACCAAAGCTCCTTATGAGGATGACCATTAGTTACTCTATACACTTTCTGAACCATAAGATTCAGATTGCAGATATGCATACTTCTTAGATAAATACTAAGTCTCCCGTCAAATTTTCTACCTTTATGCATCATATAAAACACAGACAAATACCCAGTCTCCCGTCAAGGCATTTATTATTGGTCAGATAAGATTACCTTCTCACACAAGGCAAGACATGTAATCTGACTTCTTCTTCTTCTGCAGGCATTTGACACTTTTTGAGATTATGTTTTAACATTCTTTCAGACATCAATATCAGTCACAACTTCACAGATTACTATGGTTCTGAAGACTACCATCATAGCAATCCATACAGAAGTAGGGGAACACAAGAGAATCAGCCATCAATAGTTGAGCAGATCAAGACACTGAATTATGCAATAGCTGGAACACATACTTCTCCTTAGTACTCAGTATTCAGACATCTGATTTGAGATGTATTCACACACAATATATCTACTGATCACATATATCCACATCAGTCAACTCTACCAGTTGACACAGTTTGACCTTCATGTACAAGGAGTCTCTCTGAAATAATACTCTTTGAAGATCAGGTAATTCACTCATGTATCAAGGACCAGGAATAAATTTTCCTTAGAAGAACAAGACATTTTGATCACACCTTGATCAACACATACATCTAAGATAAATTCCAAGGCCAGAACCTTCTTAGACACACCATACGGATACCTCCTCTTCCAGATCAGGAGTAGGTTCCAAACATGTGTGAAATAGACACAATAGTTTAGCACCCAAGCATCTTTACAGCCAACCCTTAGACAACAGAATCAGGCCTAATTCGGATGTGATGTTCTATCAAAGGATAAAACATTATTCCAAGGATCACAAAGAGATCTACAGACAAGAGATAAGTCTGTTTAAAACAATCTTCAGATCTCCAAATGACCACTTCTCTTCACAGTGCCTTGAGTGGACTTGAAAAAGAGTCTTCAAGTATCATTAGCACATTTAATAGAAGAAGATAGACATATATCCCCAACATCATAGGATATATCTCCTGAGAAGAGCAACCTTCTCAAACATAAGGAGTTATTGTCGCTCCCAAAGATTTTCATTCCGGTGCAAACGCGAACTGTCGGTAATGTTGGAGGATGAGGTTGAATAAAGTCGCCAGCTAGGCATTTTTATCCCGAAGGAAAGGTAATGCTACATAAACCTGGAAGGGTATGGATAAGACGATTGCGAACCAGAGAAACTGAGAAAGGAGGTTGCTTACGACCTGGGAAGGTATTAACACCTAGATCTTCTGTCGTACTCGACGGGATCCACGCTTACTTGATTGTGTTTAAAAGGGGTAGTGTATGTCCTGACTGTGTGTAAAATCTAGGGAAAGAAAGTACAGGTGTCAATGCAAAATGTGTGAATTTCTCAGGAACTGAGGCTTAAAAAGAAGGCTGAAAGAGGGGGAAGACACAAAGACTTTTATTCGATAACTGTTAAGTTATGCCTACGTATCCTCTCGTGCAATGAGGAATTCAGAACACCGTAGTTCGACTCAAAGAGACTGAAAATAAATTGACTGTGAACTTCTTACTTGTCTATGTTAAAGTGTATGACTCGTCTGGCTCGAGTGCTAAATGTCTTGTATTAGACAGAAGAAGCAAGTTCTCATTTGTGAATGAGTGTGATGAGAAAAGAATCCCGAAGGAGACGATTATTGTTTGTTTTTTGTGTTTTCAGTTTTTTATTGTTTTTTTGGTGTTTTGCATAAGATAATGAGCTTAAGCCTAAATCATAGGTTGTAAACTCATTATATCCTCCCTGATTAGGGATAATGAGCCTACTTAAGTATGAGATAAGCATCTCAACGTAATTACCTTAATGATGAAGGATTAAGATAATTAACCTACTTGTGATTATTTAGATGTTTTTGGGTTTTTGTTTAGTGTTAAGTAATGAGTTTAATCTCTAATCACAAATTATTGAACTCATTACACCATCCTAATAGAAGGATGATAGATGAGAGCACTTAAGCTGAGGAAGACACCTCAACTTAATCCATGGTTAGGGATTAAATTCATTATATAACAAGCCTTTATTAAGTGGATTTTAATTAACAGGGTGAGATTAAGAAGTGGATTTTATGGTTTGTAAGACAACTTGAGGGGGACTTGTCCATTAAACACTAGGGTTAGTCCTTCTTAACCTATAAAGGAAGAATTAGAACCCTAATGCAAGGCCCAAGTTACAAGTTAATGTCTTAGTGATTATTAATGTCTTTTGATTAAGAGGTGTAAACAAATTAAAGGTTTAAAACTAAGGATTAAAGTTATACACTCCATCCTAAGATAAGGATGCATGCATAACCCTAATTCAAAGTCCTAAAGCTTTAAGAGTTTAGCCTCTGATTATTTAGATGAGAAGAGAGACTCAAGGAGACTCAAAGGTAAAACGTTAGGGGGGACTATATACAACCCTAAAAGTTATCATGCTTGGATATCCTATGGTTTGTGAGGCTTAAGAGAAAAGATCTTCAAGAAGGCCACCATGGAAAAAGCAGATGAAAAGAGAAGGAGGAAGAAGAATAAGATACTTACTTCCTGAAGAAGATAAGTAACCTAAAAGAAAGAAAGTAAGAAGGAGGGAGCATAAGTGAAGCAAGTTCACTTCAAAGACAAATAAGAATGCATATAAAGAGAAAGAAGAGGTGGAAGGTGAAGGCAAATCCACCTCCCAGATAACTTACCAAAAGTTCTTGAAATGTTAGTGCAAGATGCATAAGACATAAAGCACAAAGAAATGAGATGAATAAAGATGAAAATTACAAAACCAGAAGTGACTATTCAATGCAAATGTGTTAAGAGATGATTCATAATCATACAAGATGCATATGAATGATCATACAAGAATGAGATGCAATGGAAGCATGTTTAGAAGCATGAAAACACATGGATGTTCATGGAATGTAATGAATGCAAAACATAGCAAATGAATGAAGAAATGATCAACCAATGTTCAAGCATGTCTTAAGATGTCAAAGATGTCATATAAATGCTTGAAATGTCATGGCAAGTTGACAAGTTCATGATATGCAAAGAAGAATGCAAATGAAGATGCAAAATTAGGGTTTTAAGGCAACATGAGATGCATATGACCAAAACAGAAGCATACATCATGATAAAAAATTGAAATTGAACTCAAACAAACCCTAATCACATATAAGATCACACCCTAAAGGAGGAGGTCAGAAGCTAAACCTAGGAAGAGTTATGGAATTTCTAAGTTAACAAGGGTTTTTGGGTGATTCTTAAGGGAAAATGCAAATCAAATTGAAATTGCAAGATAAAAATATGAAACAAATAACCTAGAAACTATATGCAATATGAAAAACAATGCAAAAAGAATCAAATTTAAACTCATCATGGTTAGGCAGAAATGAATTTTTCAAGTTAGGGTTAGAAAATGTGAAATTTAAGAACCCTAATTCAAAGAAAATTGTGAAAATTTAATCAAACTTAAAAAGACATTTGTATGGTGAGTTTGAAAATGTTTTTAAATGTTTAATAATGCTTGATGATTTTTTTGGTGATTTTTAGAAACATAAAAGCATATTTAATTAATTAAAATCAATTAATTAATTAAATAAAAGATTTAAATATTTTAAAATATTTTTTTAATACAAAAATAAAAATAAAAAATGTTTTTAGGTAAAGAAACATATTTGAAACAAAAATGCAGAAGATGAGATTTTTTTAATTGTTTTTTCTATTTTAAATAAATTGAACAAAATAAATGCAATAAAATGAAATAAAAATGAATTAAATGAGAAGACAACTGATCCAATGGTTGAGATTTGAATTTGGGGGGAAGGGGTTGATTGCGCGCGTGTTTTAAGGGTCAGGATCCAATCTGGAAAAATTTAATTAATTAAACCTAATTAATCTAATTAATTATGAATTAAGATTAATGAAGCAATCTGGACCATCCACTGCTAACCCTAATCAAGATCCTAAGGCCACAAATGAATCTGGGCAGCTAAATCTTAAATTAACCTAATCACTTTCAGATGACCGGAAAATTGCTCCGGTCATCTTCTCCGGTGGACCAAAACCCTAAAATCTTCCCTAGGCAAAATTAAAACCTTTAACCTGTCCAAAAACGATCCCATACTTCTAGCAACTCAAATCAAACATCAAACAACATTTATCATTCATCAACAAGCTGAATCGAAGAAAAAATAAAAACGGGACAAACTTTTAGAAACCTATGAAATCCTCATTTATCCACCATTTTCAATTTTAAAAAGATCATGATGAACCCTGCAACATGTACTTTCATATTATAACAAGAAATTGAAGTTTTGCAAGAATGTGTTCTTGAGGTTACCTGAGCTGGTGAACTGCAAATGTGAATCTTCAGAGCCTCCCACTTGTGCAAGTGAACTCCATTGATCCTCCTGAAGCTACTGGGATGCTTAGAATACTTTGAAAGTGGCTATTTTGAGTGGCTCAATTCTGATATGGCAGAAATGGAGGCTTTGGTTTATGAGGTTCCAGTCCATGGTAATGGTTGTTGTGTGTTCTATGGAGTATTTCTGAATGAGTGGTGAAAGAATTTCTGAGGTTTGATGGATTGTTTGAGAGAATCGAAGAAGGGAAGTTTTTTTCAATTTTTGTGAAAACTGATGTTGTGTGTGTTCTGACCTCTTGGCATGCTTCTCTTATGATCCTGAGGCAATCCTTAAACTATTAGAATGAGTCAGAACATTAGGTATGCACTTTGAGAATGGTATGACTCCATTGGCCAAAAAGTCAAGATTGGTGTACCATAGGTATGGGACATGGCAGATCTAGTTTCTGTGGCTAGATAGCTTCAGTATGGTTCATGGAGAGCCTTTGGATCATCTTTATGCAACTGGATGGCCTTGATCAAGAGTTTTCATAGTTTATGCAATTTAGCAATTTTGAAGTTTCTTGAGAAATAAGTCATGGAAATGCTTGGTACAAAGGCCAATTTTGAACATTAGAAGTTGCTTTGACATGTTATGATACATTTGAGTGCATTAGAGGTCATGAAATGGCTTGGCAAGTGAAATTGCAAAAATTCCTCTTTGGTGCACACTTGAAAATTATAGGATTTTTGCCAACTTTGAAAGGCCATATCTTGAGTTCTAGGATGAATCAAGACATGTTCTTGTACTTTTTGAAAATGGGAAGAAATAATATACAACTTTCATGTCCAAGGATTTTTCATTTGAAGCATTTTTATCATGAAAGAATAGGTTGAATATCTTTCCCAAAATGGAAAGTTTCCATTACAAGTCATTTCCAAAAATAACAAGTTTGCATTTGGCTCAAAATTCTTCAACTTTGTGAACTTCCAAACACTTCAATGATCAAATAAAGATCATAGAGACTCAAAATGATGATGATGACCCATTGGTACCCTTGATGGAGGCCTTAGATGTCCTGATTTTGACTTTACTTGCTCAAGAAGTTACCCAATGATCAAATGACTTCCATAGTGAATTTTTTCATCAAATTTGGTAAACATGATCCTTATAACATATTAATATCATTAGAAATAAGAATGACCAAAAAATTTGGGATTAAGGCCTATGAAACCAAAACCCTAATTTTAGGCCATTTGTGCAGGAAATCTTCAGTCTGCCTCTATGCCTTTGCCATGCTTTGTGACCCATTGACTTTTATGAACTTTGGGAAGCATATTATGATCATGGAACACACATGGACCCTCTTGCCAAGCTTCAAGACCATTGGAATGGCTCAGATCACTTCTTGGATTGCTCAGATCACAAACACTAGATCAAGATGAAATGAACTATGCAGTGGGATATGATATGCTTATGCTAATGCAAAAAAATGAAAGATCACAAGCCATGGTGTGAGAAAAAGTGAGGCAAAATTTGGGGATTTTACAGCTGCCCCTATTCAAGCATGAGTTAGTTGTGCAGGATGTAAGCGTCTGGCTTAACAGACAGACAAGATAACTTGTGGTTGAATACCAAAGATAGTCCGAAATTTGCACTCGTTGGGGAAAAGAAGAAAAGGGATATAAATTGTAAAAGATAGTATAGTATGTTTATCAAGTGAAAGCGATGGAGGATGACCATCTAGCAGAGGACGACTGCTGGGGGTAAAATGGTAAGCAACACAATGACGGGGATGACCATCATGCTGGGAAATAAAGAAACCGCGACGAGGACGACCATCGGGTAAAGTGATAAAACTCTCTGGGGTTTTGAAGAAGTGAGAAAAACACTGATGGGGACGACCATCAGGCTGGAAAGTAAATAAACCGCGACGGGGACGGCCATCGGGTAATAGAATAAATGAAATAATGATGAGGGACAATCATAAAAGAGATGAAGGACGATCACCAAGCAAAGGGCGGGTACTGAAAACATCACGACATAGGACGAATGCCGGATAAAAGGACCAACGATGGGGATGGCCATCGGATAAGCATGATGAAAGACGATCATCAAGAGGTGAAGGATGATCACCTAGCAGGGTACGGATGCTCTTGGGGATTATCGCGACATAAGACGAATGTCGGATACCAAAGATCGACGATGGGGACGGCCATCGGATAAATGATGAGGGACGGTCATCATAAGGTGAAAGACGATCACCTGGCAGGGGATGGCTACTGAAAGTATTGCGACATAGGACGAATGCCGGATAGAAAGTTCTAACAATGGGGATTCCACTGGCGAAAGGATGAGGGACGATCATCCAAAGTTGAAGGACGATCACCTGGCAGGGGACGGCTGCCGAAAGTATCGTGACATATGACGAATTCCGGATAAGAGGATCAACAATATGGACGGCCATCGAATAAGCATGATGAAGGACGATCACCTGGCAGGGGACGGCTACCGAAAATACCACGACATAGGACGAATGTCGGATAGAAAAGATGCTTTGTTGGTGACTTACTGGGGGATGGTAAACATGGATGAGTGCTTACGCTTTGAAATAAAAGGTATAAGTGTTTGACGGTGTATATAAATTAAAAATGCGGACGAGCATCCTTAGGACCACGATACGGACAGGTATCGGTAGAAACAAACGCTGACACGTGTTTAAGGATGATGATACGGACGAGCATCGATCGGTTAAGCAAGGAACACAAATGAGTGTTGATCTGCCGGGGAGGTGATATAAACAAGATGCAGACGAGTATCAAAAGGATTCTGTATAAGCATGTACAAATGTTTGACCTGTTGGAGGATATGTGCAAGACATAGACGAGTGTCAAAAGATTGAGCAAGGGACACAGATGAGTGTTTTGACTTGCTGGGGAAGTATGACACGGATGAGTGCCAAAAAGAATATGTACAAGTTATGAATAAGTGTTTGAGAATTTTTTATAAGTAAGATACAGACGAATATCCAAAGATTATGGCGACTTCACCTGGGAAAGATGACACGGATGAGTGTCGAAAAGAGCACATGTAAATATGAACACGCATCTGTATTTGATAGTGCAAAGGGGATGTCTTGTCTTTTATCTACAGGGGATATGAGTTTTATATATTGCTGATGAAGTGGTATTAATATTTGCAGGTGATAGGCTCGAACATGGCTTATGATCATGCAAATGTTTGATTTTTTCCGTTATGCTCCGTATTAGACGGAATGATACGCTTAGTTTGGGGAAAAATGATGTGAATGCTGCGATTATGCAAATGAGAAAACCGATCCGAGATCCGGATCCTGCAGGGATAAAGATCTCTGGTCTATATGTCCGGAGGGAGAACTCCACTGGGGATGAGGAAGTTTCACCAACTCCGTTGGGGAAGTATTTCAGGCATTGCTCTACTAGGGAGAAAAATGGCAACTCCGACGGGGAATAGAAAGTTCCTGACTACTTTGCTGGGGAAAAGCCGCCAGGCATTGCTCGGGAGATCTTTCTTGGGGATTCAACGAGTTTCTTGAAGGATCCTTTGAGGATGAAAACTTTGTGAGGAAATATCCCTTGTCAAGGAGTCCTGCTGATGATGTGATTGTTGGCTTGGCTGGGGAATAATACTTGATATGCCCCATGATGTGAAAGATCATCTGCCTCGAGTACCTACAATCTGTTAAGCAGAGATGCACAAGTGTCCCGAGGTATCCTCAACCGGATTTCGTCATAGGAGTTAGATTTGTCTGAGAGCAACATATTTCCTGCAAATATTTATTAAAATGGCTCATATGTTTTCATGCAAGTATTGTATTATGAACTTTGGACATTTTGCAAATGAAACAAAGATCTATAAAACAAAGTGTGACTGAATATCTAATTTTATTGATGTGTGTTCCCTGAATAGGCAAGTAAAGTGAAGAAGAAAATCCCTGAAAGGAGGAGATTGTTGTAAATTGAGAAAATAAAAGTGTTGGCAATGTTGAAGATGACGCTCCAGTGAGCTTCTTTGCTATGACCCGTATGACCTTGACGTTATTCTTATCTTGCTTTCTGAAGAAGGTTGATTCTGACTGACGCTTTATCCTTTCGAAGCTTGCCATGTTGTGAATGATACAGACAAATTCAGAATGCAGTTATTCGCTTTTTCCCTGATTTTGTGTGGATCGCCCTTTCGGGTTTTCAATCCACCGGGATACCCATTTTTGCCTGAGCTGTCCAATGTGCCTTTTCAACTCAGCGGGTGTACATTTTTTTTTAGTTTTTCCCTTATTTTTGCCAGAGTCTTTTATTCTGTTTTTGACTCGCCGGGATGCCCTATTTTTTCCTGGATTTACATTCTGCTTTTATGTCCAGCGAGTCATTTTATGCGAAGTATTTTATAACTGCATCTGAATTCACAAGAGATAGGAAGTCCTCGCCATCCATAGTAGTGAGCATCAGCGCTCTACCAGAGAAAACTTTCTTTACTATGAATGGGCCTTTGTAGTTTGGCATCCATTTTCCCCTGTGGTCTGTATGAGGAGGAAGAAGTATTTTCAGAACAAGTTCTCCCACTTGGTATTCCCTAGGTCTGACTTTCTGATCGAAGGCTTTCTTCATTCGCTTCTGATATAACTGCCCATGATAGATGGTTGTTAATCTTTTTTCTTCAATCAAACTCAGTTTATTATATCGAGATCGGACCCATTCTGCTTCATCCAGTTTCACATCCATCATTACCCGTAAGGAGGGTAGTTCAACTTCAACAGGTAGCACAACTTCCATACCATTCACAAGCTGATAAGGTGTTACCCCAGTGGATGTTTTGATAGAGGTTCGGTACCTATGCAAGGCAAATGGTATCATTTCGTGTCAGTCTTTGTAGGTGACTACCATCTTCTGCACAATCTTCTTGATGTTCTTGTTAGCCGCCTCAACAACGCCATTCATCTTTGGTCTGGAAGGAGAAGAGTTGTGATGTTGAATCTTAAAGTCCCGGCAAAGCTCTTCCATCATCTTGTTGTTCAAATTGGAACCATTATCAGTAATGATTCGCTCGGGAACTCCATACCGACATATGATATCCCTTTTCAGAAATCGAGCCACCACTTGCCTGGTGACATTGGCATACGAAGCTGATTCCACCCATTTGGTGAAGTAATCAATGGCTACCAGGATGAATCTGTGACCATTTGAAGCAGTCAGTTCAATCTTTCCGATCATATCAATTCCCCACATGGAGAAGGGCTAAGGTGAAGACATTACATTCAAAGGGTTCGGAGGCACATGCACTTTATCTGTGTAGATCTGGCACTTGAGGCATTTTCTGGCATAGGCACAACATTCTGCATCCATTTGGATCCAGTAGTAACCTCATCTTAATAACTTCTTTTCCATTGCATGTCCTCCGGCATGGGTTCCGAAAGAACCTTCATGTACTTCGTGCATTAGTAGGTATGCTTCCTTCTTGTCAACACATCTGAGCAAGACCATGTCGAAGTTTCGCTTGTACAAAGAACCATCAGTATAGAGGAAGAAACTGTCGGCTAGCCTTCTTAATGTCTTCTTATCATTTGATGATGCCTCAGGTGGGTATGTCTGAGTCTCCAAGAAGCATTTGATGTCATGGAACCAAGGCTTGTTATCAGTGATAGTGTCCATGGAGAATACATATGTCGGTCGGTCCAGTCTGGATACCAAAATCCGAGGTACATAATTAGTAGCTTGTACTTTGATCATGGATGAAATGGTAGCCAAAGTGTCTGCAAACTGATTCTCATCTCGGGGGATGTATTCAAGCTTAACTGTTGTGAAGAAGGTCAACAATCTCCTCGTATAGTCACGGTAGGGAATTAGATGCTCTTGATGAGTGTATGAGTCAACATATATTGTCTTAGTAGGTGAGTAGCCCACGCTAAAGCACAAAAAGTTTTCTCGAGCAGTGAATAACATTGTTCACAGTCGGTAAAAGTTTTGCTTAGGTAGTATATTGCATACTCTTTTCGACCAAACTCGTCATGCTGGCCCAGCACACACCCCATAGACTCTTCTAATACTGTCAGGTACATTATTAGAGGTCTTCCTTCGATTGGAGGCATGAGAATTGGAGGTTCTTGTAGATACTCTTTGATCTTGTCAAAAGCTCTCTGATAGTCATCATTCCACCTGACTGTTTGTTCTTTTCTTAGAAGCTTGAATAAAGGTTCGCAGGTTGCAGTGAGATGAGATATGAACCTTGAGATGTAGTTCAATCTACCTAAGAACCCTCAAACTTATTTCTTAGTCTTAGGTGCGGGCATTTCCTGAATAGCTTTGACTTTATCAGGATCAACCTCAATTCCTTTTTCACTTAAAATAAAACCTAGCAGCTTACCAGAACGTACCCCGAATGTGCACTTGTTGGGGTTCAACTTCAACTGATACCTCCTCAGACGCTTGAACAGTTTCAGTAGATTCACCAAATGATCTTCTTCTGTAAGGGACTTGGCAATCATATCATCCACATAGCACTATATTTCTTTATGGATCATATCGTGGAATAACATTACCATTGCCCATTGATAAATTGTACTGGCGTTCATCAGACCAAACGACATTACCTTGTAACAAAACATGCCCCAAGGTGTGATGAAATTTGTCTTCTCCATGTCTTCAGGTGACATCTTAATCTGATTATATCCCGAAAATCCGTCCATGAAAGAAAATACCGAGAATTGAGTTGTGTTATCCACCAATACATCAATGTGAGGTAATCGAAAATCATCTTTCGGGCTTGCCATGTTCAAATCCCGGTAATCGACACACATACGCACCTTGCCATCCTTCTTAGATATGGGTACAATGTTAGCAACCCATGGCGGGTAACTAGTTACATCAAGAAAACCGGCATCCCACTTCTTTTGTACTTCTTCTTTGATTTTCATGGCCATATTTGGGCGAGTACGGCGTAATTTTTATTTAACTAGCGGACAATCTTCTTTGAATGGTAACCTGTGCATGACGATGTTTGTATCCATACCCGACATATCTTGATAAGACCAAGCAAAGACTTCGACATATTCTTGAAGCGTATTGATGAGTTATTCTTTCACTGGAGCTTGCAGACTGGCCCTGATCTTCACCTCTTTCACATCTTCCTCGGTACCAAGATTGATAGTTTCTACCTCCTCCTGATGAGGAGCCATCACTTTTTCCTCTTGTCTCAACAACCTGGCTAACTCTTTAGGTAAATCATAATCTTCATCAACCCCTTCATCTGCTTGATTAATCGGATTGTCAAAGTCATACGAGGTCATTGCAGTGTCGTTGTCGGTGCAATCTGGAGGATTTTCTCTGCAAGGGTTGAGATTTGTTCATTTTAGTGATTGATTTTATCTCTGAAGTTACTTATTTGAGAAAAACATTGCCATTTATTGTTTTGTGCGAAAATAACAAAAATGAAAGACATTGAGCAAAAAAAAAAGATTGTTTGCAAAAGATGTCCATTGTCCATTAATCATTCATTTGCACAAAATACAAATATGGCCCTATTACAAAATGAGTCCTGACACCTTGGGCAAGATGCAGGACTTGATGCATGCTTAAATAGGAAATAATAATTACTCTGCAGAAGTAATCCTTATAATTTCCTGGGAAGACCAGTTGAGGACTTGCTGGCCTGGGACTCTTGGACGAATCCAGCTTTCTAGGTTGAAGTCGCTTTCAGTCTCGTCTTCCACAACTTTGATTGCATCCGGAGTAAGCATACCCCCATTGATAAACTTGGGAGCTTCAGCAGCCTCCTCTTAGACCTGTCGGGATGGTCTGTAACCCAAACCAAACTTGTCTGCCTTGATCTGAACTTGCAGCAACTTACCCCAGCCCTGGGCATTCCCGTCTTCAACATCCTTCCGAGCTTGCTATTAAGAAGAGATCGAAGTACCAGACATTTCAGCTGTTGTTTCATTGATATTGAGGGCCTCAAACCCTTGGCTTATTGTCTCACGGATCTCTCCGTCCATCTCAATATACTTGTAAGTAGCTAGATGACTAACAAAGATATCCTCCTCCCCACAGATATTGATGATGTGGCCTTCCCATTCGTATTTTACCTTCTGATGAAGGGTCGATGTTACGGCGCCAGCGGCGTGAATCCAGGGTTGACCCAACAAATAGCTGTAGGCAGGCTGAATGTCCATCACATAGAAGGTAGTTTTGAAAATCTGTGGGCCAATCACCACAAGCAGCTCAATTTTCTCAAGAACCGATCTCTTAGAACCGTCAAAGGATCTCACCACCAGGATACTTGGACGCAGTGCAAGACCATCATATTCCATCTTAACCAAGGCTTTCTTTGGAAGAACATTGAGTGAGGACCCAATGTCAACCAAGACATGAGAAAGAAAAACACCTTTACACTTCAAGGTGATATGTAAAGCCATATTATGATTACCGCCCTCCGTTTATAGATCAGCATCGATGAACCCTAGTCCATGACTAGTGTTGACATTAGAAACCACTGTTTCTAGCTGATTAACTGTAATCTCTTATGGCACGTAAGCTGTGTGCAGGACTTTGAGAAGTGCATTCCTGTGGGCTTCGGAACACATTAGTAGTGATAGAATAGAGATTTTGGAGGGTGTCTGATGGAGCTGGTCCACAACCTTATAGTCACTCTTCTTGATTATTCTCATGAACTCGTCTACACCCTGGTCAAAGGATGTCTTATGAGTTTCCTTGGCAATAGGTTCTTCAAGCACCACGCTCTTTCCCTTAGCCTTGGCAGCAGCTTCTGTTTCAGCATTAGTTCTTGGGAATTGTGAGGCAAAAAGACGTCTGCTTTGAGTGAAGCCTATGCCTCCCCCCACATTTTCAATTTTTGGTGTAGAAGTGTAAATAGTGACTTTCTTTCAGTCGCAATATAAATCTGCGCTGTAGTGCCAAGGCACGACACTACTGCTATCATATGGAACTGGTCCAGGTACCGTGATAGTAACCGGACTTATTGTTGCGGAAGAAGGAGTTGAGACTATCTGGGGTTCATAATAAATTGTAACAGGAGGTCTAACCGGAGATGGTGCAGGTGATGAAGGTTGTTGATGTTGATGGAGATGTTGATGTGAGTTGTTGAAAGAATCTAGAACGTGGATTGTTGCCGGATCATAGTAAATGGTATATGAAAATGTCTTCATTGATGGTTGTTATTGTTGAAGAAGGATGTGTTGAAATGATATCTATTGAAGTTGAAGAAGGGATGGTTGTTGATGTTGTAGAAGAATCTGTTGGAATGATTGTTGCTGAAGTTGTAGGAGTGATATCTGTCATATCTGATGAAATGATGTGTGCTGATGTTGTAGGAGGAATGGTTGTTGATGTTGTAGGAGCTGGAATTGTTGAAGTGACCTGTAAAATGCCTTCTCTGATAAGATTGTTGATATCGGTCTTCAAATTTGCATAACCATTGGTAGAAATCTTGCAAGCTTCACAATGGGCTTCAAAACCCGGGAACACTTGGCACTTTAAAAGTTGGGCTTTAACCTCAGCCATAGGTGTTTGAATACTTGCAACATTATCAATTAGGCTTACTGGTTGATCATCCTCAATGGCATTTATCTTAGGCCCACCATGGCTAGGCATAGGATTCTTGGTAACACTTGGAGGGGGTGCAAAGTAGACTGCCTTAGAATCAATCAAATCTTGAGCCTTCATGTGTAAAGCTCCTCACTTCTTTATTGTATGGTCAGGTGCATTGGAGTGGAAGGCACACCTGGCGTTGATATCATAGTTTCTTGGGAGATTTTGGGGATCTGGTGGGGCCAGAGTCCTCAATTCGATCAGGTTGAGCTTTAATATATGTTGACTCTGAATACATTCAAGGTTTTGATCCTGAGGTCAATGGCTTCCTCAAGACCCATGATACAAGCTTCGTATTTTGCTTCGTTGTTAGTGCAGGCAAAGGTGAGTTTTGTTGAGAAAGGCATATGGACTCCCTTGGGTGTAATAAACACTCCACCAACTCCACGGCCGTTGCAATTAACTACCCCATTGAACATCATAGTCCATGCTTCTTCTGGGTCAGGCCCTTCAGTATGAATAGGCTCTTCACAATCTTTTGCTTTCAAGAACATGATGTCTTCATCGGGGAAGTCAAATCTCATAGGCTGGTAATCATCAATGGGTTGCTCAGCCAGATAGTCAGACAATACACTGCCCTTGATGGCTTTCTGAGAGGTGTACTGAATGTCATATTCTGTTAGAATCATTTGCCATCTTGCAACCCTTCCGGTAAGTGCTGGCTTCTCAAATATGTACTTGACTGGATCCATCTTTGAGATCAATAAGTTAGTATGAGTCAACATATACTGTCTTAGTCGGCGAGTAGCCCACACTAAAGCACAACAAGTTTTCTCGATCAGTGAATAACGTTGTTCACAGTCAGTAAAAGTTTTGCTTAGGTAGTATATTGCATACTCTTTTCGACCAGACTCGTCATGCTGGCCCAGCACACACCCCATAGACTCTTCTAATACTGTCAGGTACATTATTAGAGGTCTTCCTTCGATTGGAGGCATGAGAATTGGAGGTTCTTGTAGATACTCTTTGATCTTGTGTTTAAAGGGGGTAAGTGTATGTGCTATCTGTGTGCAAAGAGCTGGAAAAGAAAATCAAGTGTCAGTGTAAAAAGAAGTGAAATGCTCAGGAACTGAGGCTTTGAAAAGAATGCTAAAAGAGGGGATGACAAAGATACTTTTGTTCGATAATAGTTAAGTTATGCCTACGTATCCTCTCATGCAATGAGGAAGTAAAAACACCGTAGTTTGACTCAAAGAGACTGAAAGATAAATTGACTGATGAACTGCATGCTTGCCTATGCTCAAGTGTGTGATTCGTCTGGCTCGAGTGCTAATTGTCTTGCATTAGACGGAAGAAGCAAGTTCTCATTTGTGAATGAAGATGATGAGAAAAGAATCCCGAAGGAGACGATTATTGTTTGTTTTTGTATTTTCAATCTTTTATTGCTTTTTTGTGTTTGTCATAAGTTAATGAGCTTAAGCCTAAACCAAGGGTTAGTAAACTCATCATACCCTCCCTTTGATTATGGATAATGAGAATACCTTAAGTATGAGATAAACACCTCAACTTAATTACCATGATGATGTAGGATTAAGATCATTAACCTACTTGTGATTATTTAGATGTTTTTTGAGTTTTTGTTTAGTGTTAAGTAATGAGTTTAAGCCATGATCAAGGATTTGTGAACCCATTACACCATCCTAATAGAAGGATAATAGATGAGCACACTTAAGCTGAGGAAGATACCTTAGCTTAATCCATGATTATGGATTAACCTCATGACAAAACAAACCTTTATTAAAGTGGATTTTAATTAAGGGTGAGATTAAGAAGTGAATTTTATGATTTGTAAGACAACTTGAGGGGTACTTGTCCATTAACACTAGGGTTAGTCCTTCTTAACCAATAAAGGAAGAATTAGAACCCTAATGCAAGGCCCGTGTTACAAGTTAATGTCTTAGTGATTATTAAGATGGATTGATTAAGAGGTTTAAACAAAATTAAGGGTTTAACACTTAGGATTAAAGTTATACACTCCATCCTAAGAGAAGGATGCAGACATAAACCTAATCACAAAGTCTTAAAACCTTAAAGGTTTAGTCTCTAATGATGAGGTGAGAAGAGAGACACAAAGAAGACACAAAGGCAAAAGCTAAAGGGGGACTAACTACAACCCTAATTATTATCATGCTTGGATGTTCCTATGGTTTGTAAGGCTTGAGAAAGATCTTCAAAGAAGCCACCAATGGAAGAAGCAGATGAAAGAAGGAAGAGCAAAAGAAACAAGTTACTTACTTCACTAAAGAAGATAAGTAACTTGGAGAAAGAAAGTGAAAGATGAACATGAATGAGAAAGCTCGCTCTAAAGCAAAGAGAAATACAGCAATTATGTATAAGAAAAAGATGAAGAGAAATGAGAAGTGAAGGCAAATTCACTCCTCCAGTTACTTACCACCTGAAAAGGTTAGCACAATATGCATAAGGAAAGAAAAGATGTGAAACAATTCATATGAATGGACAAAGATTAAAATCAGAAGCATAAACATGATGCAAATGATGCTATGACATGATGCAAAGGCATACCAAATGTCATGGATGTTCATACAAGAGATGGGATGCAAATGGAAGCTTGCTTTGAAGTTTGAAAGTTCATGAAAGCCTAATGGAATGAAATGAATGCAAATCATGGCAAATGAATGAAGAAATGATCAAGCATGATTCTAATATGTCTTAAGATGTCTAAGATGACATATGAATGCATGAAATGCCATGGAAAGTTTATGTATGGATGCATATGCAAAATGAATGCAAATGAGGGTACAAAATTAGGGTTTTAAGGCAACATGAGATGCATAAGGTCAAAACAGAAGCAAATCACAAGATAAAAAATTTCAAATGAACTCAAATAAACCCTAACCCCCTATGATATCACACTCCAAAGGAGAAGGTTTAACTCTTAACCTAAAGAAAGTTGTGAAATTTCTAAGTTAACTAGGGTTTTAGGGTACCTTAAGAGGGAAAATGCAAATCAAATGGAAAATGCAAGATAAATTTATGACACATATATGCTAGATACTACATGCTATAGGAAGAACAATGCAAAAAGAACCAATGTCAAACCCTTCATGGTTAGGCAGAAAAGAATTTTCAAAGTTAGGGTTCCAAAAAGGAATTTATATGAACCCTAAATTCAAGAAAAATGTCAAAGTTGGATCAAAACCAAAAATAAATTTGTATGAATGGTTTGACAATGTTTCTAAATGTCCTAAGATGCAATGTGAATTTTTTTTGGAAGTTTTAGAAACCTAAATTGTATTTCAATTAATTAATTTCCATTAATTAATTAAAATAAACATTTAAATATTTTAAAAATGATTTTTATATGCAAAAAATAAAAATAAAAATGTTTTTGGGTGAAGAAAAATATTTGAATCAGAAATTCAAAGTTTGAAATTTTTTGGATGAGTTTTGATATTTTAAATTAAATATGCAAGAAAAATGCAAAGAAAATAAAATAAAAATGAATTTAAGGGAAAGTCAGCGCATCTGATGGCTGAGGTTTAAAACAAAATGGAGGGAATTGACTGGCGCCAGATCCTATGGTCCAGATTCAAACTGGATAAACCTAATTAATTAATTTAAATAATCCTAATTAATGCTAAGTGGATGCATCTGAGCCTCTCATTCACGCGCGCGAAGACTGATCAAAGGGCTGAGATTCAAAGTTTACTAATTATGTTGATTAACCCTAATCTGAACCCTAAACATTTCCAGGTGACCAGAGCAAGCTCCGGTCACTCATTCATGCCATCTCTCTCAAAACACAATGAAACTTCACCTAAATCTCCAGAAACACTCATTAGACACTTCTAAACAAGAATCCAACAACAAAAATCATTTATTTTCACTCAAGATCATGAATCAAAGGCAAACGGAAAAACACGCAAAAATTTCAGAAGCTTCATACATGCTTGTTTCCCAATCATTTTCAAAAGTAAACAAATCATGATGATCAACAAAGCATAAAGAACATTTCTATAACAAGAAAAACAAGTTCTAGAAAATTTGTTCTTGAGGATACCTGAGATGGAGCTTCTTCAATCTGAGCTATCTGGCCTCCTCTTTGGTGCAAAATGACTCCAATGATCCTCCTGGTGATGCTTTGATGCTTGGAAGAAGTTTATAATGGCTAGTTTGAGTGGTTGTTCTTCAGCTAGTCAAAAATCGTGTTTCAGTTTGGCTGGCTTTTAGGCTTGTTTGATGGTAGGTTTATGCTCTATGGATCATTTTTGAATGAATGGTGAAGTTTGTTTTGAAGTTTGATGGCTGGACAGAAAGTTTCGAAGGTTTTTGCTTTGAGGTGATTTTTGTGAAACTTGGTGATTCTCTGGTTTCAGGCTTGTCCGATGTGTGTTATGAGTTGCCATTGATCCACATAACAATGTTTGATAGGTCAGAAAGTGGATGGTGGCCTATGGTGATTGATATGGGCAAGTTGCCAAAATGTCAACATAACTTGTACTTGAGGTATGGGATCATGTTGCAGCTGGCTTAGGGCATGTCTTGACTTAACAAAGATCAAGGAGAACCATGGAAAATGTTTTGTGGTGATTCAGCAAGTGTGTGAGAAGTTTCATGCTCTTTTGCAAATTTGAAGAAGTTTGGCCCCTTTTGAATTTCTTGAAGTTCGAGACATGAAATGGCATGATTCTTTGGGCAATTTTGGTCACAAAGCATTGCATTATGTTGGTATGATGCGTAGAGAGTGGTTAGAGGTCACAAAATGGCTTGGTATGTGAAATTGCAAAAAATCCTCTTTGGTGTGAAAGTGAAAATTTTGTGATTTTTGCCAACTTTGCCAAGCCATAACTTGAGTTCTATAATGAATTAGGACTTGTTCTTGTACTTTTTGAAAAGGGAATGATCCAATCTACAACTTTAATGACCAACAATTTTTCATTTGAAGCATTTTTGGTTGAGAAAGAGGAGGTTGAAATACTTTCCCAAAATGGAAAGTTTCCATTAGAAGTCATTTCCATTTTTGGCAACTTTTGGTTTAGCTCAAATTTCTTCAACTTTGTGAACTTTCAAGCACTTCAATGATCAAATAAAGATCATATAACCTCAATTTGATGAAAAATCCACTTTGGTTCCATTGTTGGGGGCCTCAGATGCCCTGATTTTGCTCTGACTTGCTCAAGAAGTTACCCAGTGAACATATGACTTCCACAATGAATTTCTTCATCAAACTTGGTACAAATGATCCTTATAACATATTGAGACTATTAGAAACAAGAATGACCAAAATATTTGGATTTATGGCCTCTGAAACAAAAACCCTAATTTCAAGTCATATGTGTAGTTAAACCTTGGCTCTACTTCCATGGTTTCCAAGTTCTTGTGATTTCTTGACTTCCTTGATCTTTGAGGGATATAATATGATGATAGAACACTCATGGACCCTCTTGGAATAATTGGAGGCCTTTGGAGTGGCTCAGATGGATCCTTGGATTGCTCAGATCACAAACCCTAGATGCAGATGAACTTGAACTTATGCAGATGAAACGAAAAGGTAATATGAGATGATATGCTTATACTAATGCAAACATGAAAGATAACAAGCCATGGTGAAAAGAGTGAGGGAAAATTTGTGGTGTTTACAACCTGGATGATTCTCTTCTAGAGTTTGCCGCTCGACTAACTCTCTTAATCTTTCTTGGGTCTGAGCCAACCCAATCATCACTGCCATGAACTTGTTCATCTGAGCCCTCATCTCAGTTCTCTCATTAGCCATCTGAGTTCTCACATCAGTCAGATCTTGTTGAACTTGATCCATCTGTAAGCTCAGAAGGTTGTTTCTGGTTGGATACCAGTGAACTCTGTTGATGGGGAAAACCCTCCTACGAGCAATGTTTCCTGAAACAACAGCAAAGTGAGAAAACAACAACAAAAACACCTGGAAAACAAAGAATGAGGTTAGTATGCAATGCAGTATGTCTATTTGTCTTCCAAGGGTATCCGGTTTGGTTCTTTGGTTTTGACCTTCCAGACCTCTGGGAATGAAGATGTTGAAGAGAAATGAAGCCCAAGAGAAAATCCAGGTAATACATAAACCATATATTACAAATGAAAAAGATACATAGTTTATGATTACAACCAGTTCCCATGGTGGGTCAAATTCAATTAAGTCGAGAAATACAACAAAATCATCATGAGAAATAAAGTAAAACCAAAATAAAATACAAGTACAAAGAAATCAAACATCCAGCCCAAAGTCATTCTCCTTGACTTCCTTCAGGAGAGCATCAGTCACTGATCCAACTGGATACTCTGTGATGGTCCTGATAAGAAGGTTTCTGGTGGAAATGGCACTTGTCAACTTATGGTACTTGTCTTGGTCTTTTGATCTCTTCAACCCCGCCCGGAGTTTCAACTCGGAGATTTCCTTCTGTGCTGCTAACAAGGCTTCCTGACTCTTCTTCTCATTAGCTTACAACTGCTCAATCTTAGCCAGTGTCTTCTGATCTTCTTGCAAATGAGCTTCAATGATCCATCTAGCCTAACTCTCCTCTAGGTAATGCTCAACTCTGGATTTCTGAATCTTAGCTTTTTTGCAAGCATTCCTTAATACCAACTCCCATGCTCGGGATTTTCTGATGAAGTCCTCTGTCTTTTCTATCTTAGTCACATGCTTGATCCAGAGCTTTTCTAACCTTTCAATATCTAGACGCCCATCATTTCTTTCCCAAAGGATTTTCTTCAGAGCTACAGAAAGCTGGGTATTCCTCTCTTTCAGCTTATCAAATTCCTCCAGACTCACTGTAGCTATGGGCTCTACTGATGATGTCCCTGGCACATCTTCCAGGGTGAATGGCATGCGGGTGATCTATCCTCTGATGCGAGACCAATCAATGTACTGAGCTGAAGCTATGTTATTGCACTTGCCAAGAATAGCAGTCCCTTTTGTCTGTATGTTATCCCAAGCCCAAGCTGCTTGTTGGATGATGGCATGATTATTCTAAACATCACAGTAAAGGGTCTCTGCTAAATTCTGCTCTCTTGGTGGATGTACTAAGGCATACCTTAGCTGCCTTTTGAAAAGCAAAGGATTGTAGTTGATGCAACCTTTCACTCCAATAAGAGGTACATTGGGATACTGCCCACAACTCGTAATCATGTCCCTTCCCTTGGTGCTCTGAGTACACCACCTGATGTCTTCTGAAGTGAGAGCAATCATTCTTTTAGCCCAATTCCTTGACTGATGAGGATTAAGGAAAGCTTCTTTCTTTGGCACGTGTCTCAATAACCAACAGTAGAAGAGAGGTGCACAACATCTGACTAGTCTTCCCCTCTGCTTCTCATTTCTCTGATGCACTGAGTAGTAGAAATCCCCTAGTAAGGTAGGAACTGGATTCTTCAGCAGGAAGATGTGGATAGCATTCTTGCTTACAAACTTAGGCTCGTCTGGAAACAGGATGATTCCATATACACTAAGAGCCAGGAGAGCACAAACAGTTTCCCACTTCCCTGATGCAGCATGATTGGTGGCCTGAGTGATCAAGAAGTCCAAATGGAGGCCTGGAATTCTAGCCTTGGTGGTCATATGCTGATCAATGATGGTGCTTTCCAAATGTAAATCCTTAGCTATTTCTTCATTTCTAGGAGCAGTCATCTCAGGATTGAAAGGAATTCCTCTTCTGATGGGGACACCCAACAACATGGAAAACTCTTCCAACAAAGGTCCCATCAGAAAGTTTGTGAAAGTGAAACATCTAAGAGGAGGGTCATAGAACAGAAGTCAAGTGTGAATCATGCTCCTCTGTGATGCATCCAAGTCCATGATCATGTCCATCATACTACCATAATGTTCCCTGAATAGAGGGACATGATCAGGAGTGATAAATGTCTGAATCTGCCTGATGCCTGCTAGAGAGGGCTCAAAGAAATGGTATGTAATGTTGCTCTTCCTGGATGAGTCCATAATGACAATGGATGCTGATGAAGATAAATGAAAATAACTGATGAAGACAATCGGAGAAGATATCAGCTGAAGAAGATCTCTGATGAAGATAACTGGTGAAGGTGGCTCAGTAGAAGAACAGTCAAAACCAAACCAAAGATGATGTGGATACCCTGTAAAACAAATAGACAAATGTTAAAATAATGCAAAATGATATATGCATAATGATATGCAAGGGTTTGTGATCAGGTGTTGGATTTGTCATTTGCTTTGTTAGGGTCCATGAGTGTTCAGAAGTCCGGATGAAGGTCTGAGAACCAGTAACCAGGTGGGGGACTCAAATAAAAAGTCACAAGTCCAGGGTTTCATAAGATCATTCCAAAGTAGTGTAACCTTAAAACAATATTAGTAACAGGGTATGTTGAGGCAAAGGGTTCCTGCAAACCTGCAAACATCCCAACCCACTGACAGGTATTGTTCTAGAACAAGGATCCTCAAACTTGGATCTATTATGAGAAGTGTAAACACTTCCAACTCGGAGGTACAATGTTTACCCTAATCATAAAGAATCCTCCTCTAATTCGTCTCAGATGTTGAAGATCATCTAAAAAAGGTCATCCAGACTTAGCAGGCTTTCCAAATAGCCCTAGCACTACAGGAAATCCGTAACACAGAGTTCTCAAGAAGAAACCCACATCTGAATCGTATTTTTATATTCCCGCACCAGACCGAAATGGAATGGGAAAGAATATGAATCCACTCTAATCCTATGTGTCACTCATGCTCCCGGTGTGGAAGCTTGCTCACTGAGATACCTTATAACACTAAATTTAACCGTATTTCTGACACCGATTTCGCATGCATTCTTAGTTTTTATTGTTATTTTGTTATGTTATTACTTTTTTTTTCTTCTTTTTTTTCATGTTTTTTATGTAATCGGGGCCTAAATCAAGAAAAGGAGCGAAAAAGGAGTTGAAACGGACGAAAATCAAGAAATTCAGCTTTTTACATTTACGGCATCCACCATGGCTGGCGCCATGGGGTCAGCCATGACGTGGCCATGTCTCAAGATCACTCCACAACTTCCAAAGCCCACGATCCCCACTTTCTCCACCATTTTTTACCTATGGCGGGCGCCATGGCCTTGTGGCGGGCGCCACAAGGCAAAAGTGTTTCCCTCCACTAAAAGTGGAGGGGGGCATCATGGTCTTTTCTCATTTAATGTTTGCCTATAAATAGGACTTTAGAATTTCGTTTTTATCATCCAAACTTAGAATCTCTTCGGCATATATAAGTTTTAAAGTAGTAATCACTTCACATCGGGGTGTTACTGCAATCGAGTGATCGAGTCTGTATACGTCTGTGTGATTGAGTTTTGAAGCACTCTGGGAGGAAGTTAATCATGCCACCATTTTAATTCCAGTTCGTATTTTAACTTTCCGCATTGCTTTACTTTATTTATTATCCGCACTCACATTTTATTTTATTTATTTCCTGCACTCGCTTTATTTTTATTTATTTTCCGCACTCGCTTTACTTTCGTTTATTTTCCGCACCCGCACTACTTTTATTTACTTTCCGCACTCGCACTACTTTTATTTACTTTCCGCACTCGCACTAATTACTTTTATGAAAAATAATAAAAAGAACTTTTACTTTACCATGTCTAACTAAATCCATAAAGGTTAGAATGTAAGGATCCTAATTGAACCAGTAATCCGTACAATTGTTCGCAGAAACACTTAAGGGTTATTTTAACTTTCAATATAAGTTTAATTGTGTTTAACTATTTCAAAAATAGCCAAAAGCGCTTTGTCTAGTTTATTAGGAGTTTTTAGATTAAAAAGTAAAGGGATTTTAAAACGATTTTCGGACGCGTTAAGAAGTTTAGAGCCTGGTTCATGAGAACCTCTTTTTGCTAAGAAATCCAGGTTAAAATACTTTTCAACTTAGTTAAGATACTATATTTCTTAAAAATAGGTTTACTACTCTAACGCAGTACGCACCTTTTTATCCGTGACAATAGGAGGGGTTGATTAGAGAGTTCAACTTGGTTCTGAATACGCGAAAGCGATAGTTCCTGTTAAATTAGTTCTTTTCAAAGTGGAAAACATTTCCCATAAGTAGTTCTATTAACAAAGTACTGGATTATCAATCGATTATGTGAATTACATTCTATCCTGTATTTATTGATTGTTTAAAATTATTATTTTATTTACCATTGCACACTCTTTAAAACCATTATATTCAGCTGCCTTAGATACACACAATAACAACAAGTACGATAGATTGACACTTGGTCTCTGTGGATTTGACAATCTTTTATATTACTCTGACGTGTTCGTACACTTGCGAAAAACACGCATCAAGTTTTTGGCGCCGTTTTCGAGGACCAATTTCGTCAAAATTTCATATCCTGTAGTTATACCGTTTAGACTAAGGTTGTTACCTGGCGGTCAATGCGAAAGACTCGCAGTGCCAGAAGCTTAGTAGACCCTCTAGCTGAACCTGAACATCACGCTCACGCACGTTTATTTTTCCATAGGAATAGGAGAGCTATGGCCAAAGATCAAAATCGAAGACCTCTTAAGGACTTTGCCCAACCATCAAACGAGGAACCTAGTTCCAGTATAGTAAACCCCGCTATCCCAGCTAATAATTTTGAACTTAAACCATCCCTGCTGCAATTAGTGCAACAGAGACAATTTGCAGGTCTTGCTACTGAGAACCCAAACCAACATTTAAAAAACTTTCTCCAGTTAGCAGACACCTTTAAAACCAATGGAGCTCCTCCCGAGGCAATCCGCTTAAGATTATTTCCTTTTTCCCTCAGAGATAAAGCCCTATCATGGTTAGATTCCCTTCCACCCAATTCCATAACAACTTGGGAAGACCTTAGAAAAGTTTTCCTTGATAGATATTTTCCCCCAAGTAAGACCCCTCTTCTTCGAAACCTAATAACCAGATTTACCCAACACCAAGGAGAATCGATGTTCGGAGCCTAGGAGAGATATAAAGAGCTATTAAGCGCATGCCCACATCATGGCTTAAAGAATTGACTAATCATTCAAACCTTCTATAATGGACTTCATTATAACACTAAGATGACCATCGATGCTGCCGCTGGTGGCGCACTGATGAACAAAGCTTACCCTGAAGCTAATGCGTTTATCGAAGATATGGCCCAAAACCATCAATCATGGGGTGTAGAACGAGCGACAATGGAAAAGAAGGAAGCCCAAGGAGGAATACATGAGCTAAGCTTTATGGACATGATGCAAGCTAAAATGGACGCGTTGGCGCTTAGAGTCGAACATATGTGTACAACCCCAAATATTGTAGCTGCAGGTCCGCCGAATTGTGAGATATGTGGGATGCAAGGACACCAATCCGCCGAATGGAATTTGTTAAATAAGACCAACCCTGAGCAAGTGAGCTACACCTAAGGGAACCCATTTTCAAACACATACAACCCTGGATGGAGGAATTACCCAAACTTCTCCTATAAAAATAATAACCCTATCCAAAATACCGCACCTCCGAGACAATAAGGTTACCAAGCCCCAAGAACAAATCTACCTATGCAACCTGTACCACCAAATCCGAGCCTTGAGAAAATTGTGGAAAATTTTATCACCGCTCAAACACAACAAAACAAAGAGTCTATGAACCAAAACGTCCATGTTAACGAACTAATTACCAAGTTAGGAACCAAGGTTGACCAAATTATTACTCATAACAAGATGCTTGAAACCCAAATCTCTCAGGTAGTTTTAAACCAAGCTCCTCATACTACACCTGGAGGACAGTTCCCTGGACAACCTCAACAAAACCCGAAAGGGCAAGCAAATGCCATTACTCTACGAAGTGGGACCGCTTATAAGGAACCTTCAAACCCTAAATTAAGTGATCCCTAAACTTCTAAGAGAAATGAAGAGAAGGAACCAGAGGAATCTGAAAACTCGAAAAGTCAAGAAAAAGGAGAAGAACCTAAAACCAAAACCTATGTACCACCACCGCCATACAAACCACCAATACCATACCCTCAAAGACTAAAGAAAACCCAGATCGATAATCAGTATCAAAAATTCGTTAAGGTTATAGAAACACTTCACGTAGAAATCCCCTTTACAGAAGCCATCACCCAAATACCTTCTTACACAAAGTTTCTCAAAGACATACTTACAAACAAACGTAGACTTGAAGATCCGAAACCCATGGAATGTAATTCTATTTCTGAAAATAGGTTAGCAAAGAAAGATAAAGATCCCGAAAACTTTTCCATTCCTTGTACTTTGGGGAATCATGTCATCGAAAAATCTTTTCTAGACTTAGGAGCTAGTGTGAGCTTAATGCCTTTAGCAGTTTGTGAAAGGTTAAACTTAGGAGAATTACAACCTACTAAGATGTCACTTCAATTAGCTGATAGATCTGTTAAATACCCTATAGGCATACTTGAAGACGTCCCTGTTAGGATAGGTCAGCTGTTTATACCTGCTGATTTTGTTGTCATGGACATTAAAGAAGATGACGACATACCAATCCTCCTAGGTAGACCGTTCTTATCAACCGCTGGAGCCATAATAGATGTTAAAAAAGGGAAACTGACCTTTGAGGTAGGTGAAGAGAAGATAGAATTTGTACTCTCAAAATTTCTTATGGCACATGTGATAGGAGATGCTTGTTATGCCTTAGATATCATTGATGAATGCATTAGGGAATTAGAACAAAAAGAAGAAACTCAATCTATAAAATTGCCATCAACCCTTATTTGGGAAGATGACAGTTATAAAAAACTCTACATTGATGATAACCTTCACGAATGTTTATCTCTTACCCCAGATCCTATGCCTTGCCCTATGAAACTAACCATAAAACTTAAGGAACTTCCTAAGAACCTGAGATATGAATTTCTTGATGAAGAAATGAACCGTCCAGTTATAGTCAGTGCTACCTTGGACCAAGAGGAAACAAACCAACTGTTAGATGTTTTACGAAGGTACCCCTCAGCCTTAGGATATAAGATCTTAGATCTAAAAGGAATAAGCCCATTCGTATGCATGCATCGGATTTTGCTTGAAGAAGATTCAAAACCCTCCAGAGAACACCAACGAAGAATAAATCCTATGATGAGTGAAGTAGTCAAGACTGAAGTTATTAAGTTACTAGAGGCAGGTATAATATATCAGATCTCGGACAATAAATGGGTGAGTCATGTGCATGTAGTACCTAAAAAGGGAGGCATCACAGTCGTGCAAAACGAGAAGGGCGAACCTGTAGAAAAAAGAACCGATGGAGGTTGACGTATGTGCATAGACTATAGAAAATTAAATAAAGCAACTAGGAAGGACCATTTCCTATTACCATTCATAGACCAAATATTGGAGCGCCTAGCCAGGAACTCTTACTTTTATTACCTAGATGGATATCCAGGATTCTTCCAAATACCTATTCACCCCGAAGATCAAGAAAAAACTACCTTTACATGCCCTGTTGGAACTTTTGCCTACAGAAGAATGCCTTTTGGACTCTATAATGCCCCTGCCACTTTCCAACGCTGCATGATGTCTATCTTTGCAGACTATTTAGATGGAATCATGGAAGTATTTTTGGACGATTTATCAGTTTGTGGATCTGATTTCAAAAATTGTCTTATCAACCTTGAGAAAATCCTGGAAAGATGTGTAGAGGTAAACCTTGTGCTAAATTGGGAAAAATGTCATTTCATGGTCACCGAAGGGATTGTTTTAGGACATATAGTTTCCGAAAAAGGTATAGAGGTAGACAAAGCTAAAATATAAGTCATAGAGAATCTAAAACCGCCCAAACTTTCAGGGAGATAAGAAGTTTTCTTGGACATGCTAGATTTTACCGACGTTTTATCAAGGACTTCTCCAAAATAACAAAGCCCTTAACTGGTCTTTTAATGAAAGATGTTGAATTCATCTTTGATGAAAAATGTACTGATGTATTTAATATTACTGAAGCAAGCTCTGATTTCAGCACCTATAATGAAACCCCCTGATTGGCCAGAACCGTTTGAGATAATGTGGGACGCTAGTGACTATGTTGTTGGAGCCGTTCTAGGTCAGAGAAAAGATAAAAAGTTACACGTAATTTATTATGCCAGTAGAACCCTAAACGCTGCACAACTCAACTATGCAACAACCGAAAAAAAGCTCCTAGCTATAGTTTTCGCCATAGACAAATTTAGATCTTATCTAGTAGGAGCCAAAATTATAGTTTACACCGACCATACTGCCATTCGTTACTTACTAAGTAAAAAGGATGCCAAACCTAGGTTACTTCGATGGATTCTGTTACTGCAAGAGTTTGATTTAGATATCCGTGATAAGAAAGGAACTGATAGTGTAGTAGCTGATCACCTTTCTAGGCTAGAATACCTAAAACCTGACTCAGTGCCCATAAATGACGATTTTGCCTATGATAGACTGATAGCCCAACTAGAAACTATCGAAGATGATAACCCAGACCCACATGAGCATTCTCATAAATCCTTAGTGTAAACACCCCAAATTTTCCCTCACCCATTTCACCATGGCTTGTGATCTTTTCATGTGCATAAGTCCAATCATATCATCTCATATTGCATTTTTGCTTTATTGCATTGGTTCTAAGTCATCTGCATTTAGGGTTTGTGATCTGAGCCATCCCTGAGCCATTTGAGCCACTCCAAAGGTCATAAATCCCTTCAAAGGGGTCCATGTATTTTCAAGCATCATATTATATCCCCACAAGGTCAAGAAAGTCAAAGAATCACAAGAACTGAGAAAGGCATGGAAGCAGAGCCAGGCTTAACTGCACAGATGACCTAAAATTAGGGTTTTGGTTTCAAAGGCCATAACTCCAAATTTTTTGGTCATTCTTGTTTCTATTGGTATCAATATGTTATGAGGATCATGCATATCAATTTTCATGAAGAAATTCAATGGGGAAGGCATCTGATCAAGAGGTGACTTCTTGAGCAAGTCAGTGCAAAATCAGGGCATTTGAGGCCCCCAGTGACCCAACCAAAGGGGTTTCTCCATCATTTTTAATATGTATGATCTTTATTTGATCATAGAATATGTTAGAATTTCACAAAATTGAAGAATTTCAAGCCATTTGCAAAGTTGCCTTTTTGGGAAAGTGACTTATAATGTAAACTTGCCATTTTGGGAAAGTTTTTCAACCTCCTCTTTTTGATTCAAAAATGCTTCAAATGGAAAATCTTTGGTCATGAAAGTTGTAGATTGGATCATTCCCTTTTCAAAAAGTACAAGAAATCATTCTAATTCATTTTGAATCAAAAGTTATGGCTTGTCAAAGTTGGACAAAATCACTAAATTTCCACTTTTGACACCAAAGAGGGATTTTTGCAAATTCAAGTTCTAAGCACTTTCAAGACCTCTAAATGACTTCTTTGCATCATTAAAACATATTGAAACTTAGCAAAATCAGAATTGCCCAAGAGTTTACAAGGTTCATGCCTTGGATCACAAACTTTCATAAGCCATTTTCCATAAAATTCTCCAAAAAGGAATTCTTGCAAGAATGATGTCCAAGGATTGGTTTGACTTCTAATTGGTATCAAAACATCATAACAACATCACATAACTCATTTTGCTACAAATTTCCCAAGAAATCATAATATTTCATGCCTTGGTTCACAAGAAACTTCAAAGAGGGCAAAATGCAAAACTTATGCCATCTTGTTATCCAAGCCATCCAGCTGCATCTTTTTGATCCTAGGGCTCACCATAAACCATGCTGAGGCAAGACACCCCATTGAACCACTTCTGTTCCAGCCCATGCTTATAGTACACATACTTTTGACTTTTTGCATTTTTGCCCATGCCAATCAAACTGTGCCACTACCAACTCTCTGCCCAATCAGAGTCTAATATGTGGACCTCAAGCATCCCAAAACACACCACACACAAGCCAGAAACTTCCCACAATCCAGCATTCCCAAAAACTGTCAAAAACTTCTCCTCTTCGAAACTCTTCACACAGCCATAAAACTTCCATTTTTCTTTCACCAACAAACCGCAAATCATCCATAGAACAAGAATCACCCCTTGAAACAGGTTAAATACACACATACTCAACCCTCCATTTCTGCTACACCAGAACTGAAACATTCAAACCAGCCATTATCAAAGCCTTCCAAGCTTCATTTCATCATCAGGGTGTTCAAAGAAGTGGGTTTGCACAAAGGGAGAGTCTAGAAAGCTCAGAATCAGAGAGTCTTCATCTCAGGTAACATGAAGAACTTTTTTCCCAAAAGCTAAGTTTTACGTTCTTTTATGATTCTGCATGTTCCCCTGATCATGGGGATGTATTTACTTTTGAAAATGGTTGCGAAACCATCATGTATGCTGTCTCTGAACATTTGCCCGTGTTTTACATTTTGCTTCGATTCATGCTTGTGAGGTGAAATAAATGAGTTTTAGATGAGGGTTTAGGTTTAGAATGATTAGAGGATCATTTTTGTGAAAGAAATTTGAAGATTGGTGACCTGTAGAAGAAGCTAGGGTTTTGTGTCGTCGAAGAAGACGACGGGAACACTGTTCCGGCCGCCTGAGAGTGATTAGCCCTAATTGCATTTCATTAGCCAGTTTGAATAATAACCCTTGATCTGGCTTTCCTGCGTGTGAATGGATGGTCCAGATGGTTCATTAAACCCTAATCAGTCATTAATTAGTTTAATCTAGGATTAATTATTTTTTTAATAAAGTTTAGGGAAGTTTGAACTTGGGCCGTCCAGATGCGCTCCAGGTCAAACTTCCCAAGCCCAGATTCAATCTGGACTCTCCATTGCGCATACTTTCTTTTTTTATTTAATTTTTATTTAATTTTATTTGTTTTAATTTCTACGAATTTTTAAAAATAGTAAAACACATTAAAAAATTCTGAAATTTTTTATCAAATCTTTTATTAATTTTCAGAACCCAAAAATATTTTTATTTTTATTTTTTGCATTAAAAATTATTTTTAAATCATTTAAATGTTTATTTTTAATTAATTAATGGAAATTAATAAATTAAAAATGCATTTAGGTATTTAAAAATCACCAAAAAATTCACATTGCATTTTAAAACATTTAGAAACATTATCAAACTCTCAAAGCAAATTTCTTTTTGGTCCTTGATGTATTTTGACATTTTTCATTGGAATAAAATTTATTTGAAGGCAATATTTTGGTCCTAACTTGAAAAAATTCATTCTGCCTAACTATGAAGAGTTTGATGATGGTTCTTCTTGCATTGCATTCTTCATAGCATGTAGTTTCTAGGGTAAAATTGGTTTGAATTTATCTTTCATTTTCAATTTAATGTGCATTTGTTTTCTTTTGAGGTGCCTTGAAACCCTAGTTGACTTGAGAAAATCATAACTTCCATTAGGTTAAGACTTAGATCCTCTCCTTTGGGCAGTAAACTTGTGTAGGGTTAGGGTTCCTTTGATCCCATTTTCAATTTTTTATCATGTCATTTGCTTCTGATTTTGAATTTTGTGTTGTATGTTATGCATAAACCCTAATTCTTGCCTTCCTTTGCATTCATCTCTCATATGCTTGCATACATGAACTTGCCATGACATTTTGTGCATCCACATAACTTCTAAGACATCTTAGGACATATTAGAATCATGTTTGATCATTGCATCATTCATTTGCCATGTTATGCCTTCATTCCATCTCATAAATCTTTATGGTCCAAAGCATGCTTCATTTGCATCCTCATTCTTGTATGATCATCCACAACTCTTGACATGTGTTTGCATCATCTCTTAGCATCATTAACATCATGTTTATGCTTCTGACTTTGGTGTGCATCATTGCATTTCATCTCATTTTCATTTCATTTCATTTCTTGTTACTAACTTTTCAGGTGGTAAGTCATTGAGAAGTGAATTTGCCTTCACTTCTCATAATCTCTTCTCATCCCTCTTATGCATCATTTCTGCATTTTTACTTTTGTATTAGAGTGAGCTTGCTCATTCATGCTCCCTCCCCTCCTTCTTTCTCCAAGCAACTTGTCTTCTTGAGTGAAGCAAGTTGTTTTGCCTCTCTTTGCTCCCCTTTCTTTTCATCTTGCTTCTTCCATGGTGGCTTTTCTCTTGAAGATCTTTTGCAAGCCTCATAAACCCTAGGAATACCCAAGCATGATAACAATTAGGGTTTGATTAGTCCCCCATTTAGTTTTACCTTTGTGTCATCTTTGAGTCTTCTCTTCTCACCCCATAATCAAGGACTAAACCTTAAAGGTTTTAAGGCTTTGTGATTAAGCTTATGCCTGCATCCTTCTATTAGGATGGAGTGTATAACTTTAATCCTAAGTGTTAAGCCCTTAATGTGTTTAAATCCTTTAATCAATCCACCTAATAATCACTAAGACATCAAACTTGTAAGTTGGGCCTTGCATTAGGGTTCTAATTCTTCCTTAAATTGGTTAAGAAGGACTAACCCTAGTGTTAATGGACAAGTCCCCCTCAAGTTGTCTTACAAACCCTAAAATCCATTTCTTAATCTCACCATTAACTAAAATCCACTCTAATAAGGCTTTGTTTTGTCATGAGGTTAATCCCTAATCATGGATTAAGTTGAGGAGCCTTTCTCAGCTTAAATGTTCTCATCTATTATCCTTCTATTAGGACGGTGTAATGAGTCCATTAAATCCTTGATTATGGCTTAAGCTCATTACATAACACCAAACAAAAACTCCAAAAATATCTAAATAATTACAAGTAGGTTAATGATCTTAATCCTACACCATGGTGATTAAGTGTGAGGTGCTTACTTCATGCTTGAGGTATTCTCATTACCCATAATCAGAGGGAAGATGTGATGAGTTTACTAACCCTTGGTTTAGACTTAAGCTCATTAACTTATGACAAACACAAAAAGCAATAAATGATTGAAAACACAAAAAACAAACAATAATCGTCTCCTCCGGGATTCTTTTCTCATCTCATTCACTCATAAGCGAGAACTTGCTTCTTCCGTCTAATGCAAGACAGTTTGCACCTGAGCCAGACAGGTCATACACTTGAGCATAGACAAGTAAGCAGTTCACAAGTCAATTTATCTTTCAGTCTCTTTGAGTCGAACTACGGTGTTCTGACTTCCTCATTGCACGAGAGGATACGTAGGCATAACTTAACAGTTATCGAACAAAAGTCTCTGTACATTCCCCCTCTTCCAGCATTGTTCTTTAAGCCTCATAGTCTTGAGCTTTGCACTCCTATTCCAGCACTGACACTCTTTTAGTTCACTTCACATTTCTTTTACACTGACACTTGCATTCTTTTCCAGCTTTTGTACACAAAATAAGCACTGACACTATCCCCTTAAAACACAAATCTTTCAAGCGTGGATCTCGTCGAGTACGGCGGACAATCTGGGTGCTAATACCTTCCCAGGTTGTAACCAACCCCCTTTCTCAGTTTCTCTGGTTCGCGACCGTCTTATCCATATCTTTCTAGGTTTATGCAGCATTACCTTTCCTTCAGGATAAAAATGCCTAGCTGGCGACTCTTTTCTTTCTCTCTCTTTCGCCGACCGTTCGCGTCTATACCCCTCTTGGCCCTGTGTCATCAGGTGGGGGCGACACTTAGCTATAAGTAATGCACCTTGGTATGCAAACTTTTTTAATTACCTAGCCGCTGACATCATACCCCCCGATCTAAATTACCACCGAAAGAAGAAGTTCTACAGTGATGTGAGAAACTTCTATTGGGACAGACCATTTCTTTTCAAGAGAGGTAAAGATGGCATTTTCCGCCGTTGCGTTCCAGAAGAGGAGGTACATAATATAATTGAGCATTGTCACTTTGCACCCTATGGTGGACATGCAAGCACATCTAAGACCTACGCCAAGATTCTTCAAGTTGGCATATTCTGGCCTACCATGTGGCGTGATGTCCATGCTTTCAACGTACAGGAAATATTTCAAGATGTAATGAAATGCCTCTAAGAAATATCCAAGAAGTATAACTCTTCGATGTATGGGGTATAGACTTTATGGGACCGTTCCCACCATCTTTAGGAAATCAATATATCTTAGTAGCTGTTGACTACGTGTCTAAATGGATTGAAGCCATCGCCGCACCCACGAATGACACCAGAGTAGTCATCAAATTGTTTAAAAACTATATATTTCCCAGGTTTGGAACCCCCCGTTTAGTCATAAGTGATAGAGGATCACATTTCATATCGAGAATATTTAATAAACTTTTAAGAAAGTATGGAATTAAGGATAGAGTAGCAACACCGTACCACCCACAGACTAAAGGACAAGTGGAAGTATCTAATAGGGAGATCAAACAAATTCTTGAGAAGACTGTCTCTATATCTAGAAAAGATTGGTCGCAGAAACTTCAAGAAGCGTTATGGGCCTATAGAACCGCCTTCAAAACCCCTATAGGAACAACCCTTTATCAACTGGTCTATGGAAAATCATGTCAGTTACCTTTTGAGTTGTAGCATAAAGCCTATTGGGCCATCAAAACTTTGAATTTGGATAACCTAACTGCTGGTGAAAAACATATCCTTGATATCCACAAATTAGAAAAGCTCAGACAATCTGCCTACGAAAATGCCATCATATACAAAGAAAGAACAAAAGCTTGGCATGACAAAAGAATCATAAGAAAAGACTTCAAAATAGGCGATCTTGTTCTCCTGATCGATTCTAGGCTACGAATTTTTCCAGGGAAGCTTCGTTCGAGAGGGACTTGCCGTTTCGAAGTATCTAAGATTATAAGATTTGGTGCTATTGAAATCAAGAACCAAACATGTAAACCGTTCATCATCAATGGATAGAGGCTGAAGCCCTACGAAGGAGGTGACATCCCAACAACATACTCCTGCCATACACTGAGTGATCCACCAAATCCTTCGAATGATGTATAAAATCCGGTCGTCGAGCTAATGACGTTAAACAAGCGCTGCATGGGAGGAAACCCATGGTTTTCTTATCTTACTTACTTTTTATTTATTTTTAGTTTATTTTAATTTGTTTACTTTATTATTCTGTCAGGACTAACGATTGAATGTTTTATGTGATTTCAGGAACCTTGTTTTCTAACCTTGTGCAGAATGCAGAACCCCGATGACATGCACGTGGCCTTCAGAGACGATGCACAAAGAGAGCATTACTATGTCCACATGAGACGCCCTATGGCACCTACCAGGTACCCAGACCAAGATTGCATGGATGCCTTGGGGATAGAGCCAAGTGTCATATTCTTATGCCACCAACTCTAGTGGGACCAGTTCGACGATATGAACAACACTTACAGGAACTTGACTCTAGAGTTCCTCAGCTCGTTTGATTATGATCCTTGGGCTGGACCAGATGGACATGTTGTTTTCAGGTTGTTCGGGTATTTTATGAGCAGAGAAGTGGACAAGTTTTGGTCTAACATCTTAGGTGGAGGGAGCCAAGATCCTTCCACTCAGTTTTCTCAGGTAATCCACAATCCTGCGTTAAGGTACTTCCAGATGATTCTAGCACACTCTTTCCTCGGTTTTCCAGATACAGAGACTCTGCTGAGTGAAGAGGAGATTTTCCTACTGTTTTTTACGACTCAGTCACGCCCAGTTGCTTGTGGCAACTTTCTGTTGAAGGGCCTTGCCAGTGTCTCCAAGTTGTCTGTAGGCATTATATACATCGGTGGGATTGTTACACAGATTGCTACTGCATTGGGTTTGTCTCGCAAATTATTGCATCTCAGGACCTTCTGCTGCTACACCACCCTGGATGTTGACTTTTGTCTTGACAGAGGATTGATGAGGAAGGCCTCTTTTGAGCCCAACACGTTTAGATTACTGATCGACGGTGAAGTGATACATTACTTTACATTACAAGACCCGTTGATGACCATTGTCCACGACCCTGCTATTGGAGTTATGCTTTAGAGGGTTATGGAGAGACTGTCGAAGAGCCAAAATCACCTCCCGCCGCTGAGTACACTCCTACACCTCTTTCTCCCCGATTTATGAGCTCCGCAAGGAGACTGCCCTGCTCAAGCAGGAAGTAGCGGACTTGGAATTACAGATCGGGGTATTTGATCTCACTCATGCCTCAGAGGTCGATGCTCTATATCAGGAGATTAGAGAGCTTCGGAGGGAGATTGTTGAGATTTGTGGATCGAACCAGGAAGAGAGGCCTACCACATGATCATTTTACACTAACATTATTACTCTATTATTTAATTTTTTTCATGCTTTATTTTATTTCTCGCATCTCAAGACATATTTTATATTATCGCATATATTACATTTTTCATGTACTTTGAGTTTTATCTTATATACTATTTCATGCACTAATCTCATTTTTCTCATTTTTCTTTTGTTTTAATTTATTTTATTTTATGTCGAATAAAGAAAAAAAATATAAGGACAAAAATATTTTCATTTTTTGTCTTCATAAAAAAATATGCAAGCTTCATGCCTTAGAAGAAAGAAGAAAACGCTATCCGGACCCCCCGAAGACCAAAGGTACGCAAAGCCCAAAAGGAAAATTATTCAAAGGCTTCAGAGTCGAGAAATTCTCTCGACTAGGTACGTCGATACTAACTGTCTTTACTCTTTGGGTCTGTATCATAGTGTTTTTCATTTATTAGATTTTCTAGGCTTGCATAATATCTTTGTTAATCAGGAACCTACCTATGAGAGGCTGACAGTTGAGTTTTTAAGTTCATTGATATATGATCACACTAAAATTCACCGTATTTCTGACTCCGATTTCGCATGCATTCTTAGCTTTTATTGTTGTTTTGCTTTGTTATTGCTTTGTTTTCTTATGTTTTCAGGTTTTTATAATAATCGGAGCTTGAATCGGGAAAAGGAGCGAAAAAGGAGTGAAAACGGACGAAAACCTAGAAATTCAGCGTTTTGCACTTGCGGCACCCACCGTGGCGGGCGCCATGGGGTTAGCCATGACGTGGCCACGTCTCAAGACCACTCCTTAACCTCCAAGACCCACGTTCCCCACTCCATCATCCCCTGTAGGGACCATGGCGGGCGCCATAGGCCTGTGGCGGGCGCCACAAGGCCAAAATCAGTAACCTCCACTTTTTAGTGGAGGAGCGTCCCGGTCATTTCATGCTTTCAGTTTTTCCTATAAATAGGACCTTAGATTTTCGTTTTTCTTCATCCAGAATTAGAATTCTCTAGGCATATATCAGTTATAAAGCAGTTGCCATTCCACATCGGGGTGCCTCTGCAATCGAGTGATCGAGTCTGTAATCTGTCTGTGGTTCGAGTTTTGGAGCACTCTGGAGGAAGTTAATCCTACCGCCATTTTAATTCAAGTTCGTACTTTACTTTTATTTATTTCCCGCACTCGCACATTTACTTTGTTTATTTCCCGCACTCGCACATTTACTTTGTTTATTTCCCGCACTCGCACATTTACTTTGTTTATTTCCCGCACTCGCACATTTACTTTGTTTATTATCCGCACTCGCTTTAAATTACTTTTATGAAAAATTATAAAAAGAATCTTTACTTTATCAGGTCTAACTAATTCCATAAAGGTTAGAATGTAAGGATCGTAATTAAACCAGTAATCAGTATAATTGTTCGTGGAAACACCTAAGGGCTATTTTATCTTTCAATTCAAGTAATTGTTTTTAACTATTTAAAAAACAGCCAAAAGCGCTTTGTCTAGTTTATTAGGAGTTTTTAGATTAAAAAGATAGGAGATTTTAAAACGACTTTTGAACGCGTTAAAGAAGTTTGGAGTCTGGTTCGTGAGAACCTCTTTTTGCTATGAAATCCAGGTTAAAGTACTTTTCAACTTAGTTAAGATACTATATTTCTTAAAAATAGGTTTACTACTCTAACGCAGTACGCACCTTTTTATCCGTGACAATAGGAGGGGTTGATTAGAGAGTACAACTCGGTTCTGAATACGCGAAAGCGACAGTTCCTGTTAAATTAGTTCTTTTCAAAGAAGAAAACATTGCCCATAAGTAGTTCCACTAACAAGTACTGGATTATCATTGATTACGTGAATTACATTCGAGCCTGTCCTTTATCTATTATTTAAAATTATAATTTTATTTACCATTGCACCCTTATTAAAACCCTTAAAAATAGTTGCCTTAGATAAGCACCATAACAACAGGTACGATAGATTGACACTTGGTCTCTGTGGATTCGATAATCTTTTATATTACTTTGACGTGATTCGTACACTTGCGAAAAACACGCATTAAGTTTTTGGCGCCGTTGCCGGGGACCAATATCGTCAAATTTCATTACCTTGTAGTTATACCGTTTAGACTAAGGTTGTTACCCACCGGTCAATGCGAAAGACTCGCAGTGCCAGAAGTTTAGTAGACCCTCTAGCTGAACCTGAACGTTACGCTCGCGCACGTTTGTTTTTCCATAGGAATAGGATAGCGATGGCCGAAGATCAAAACCGAAGACCTCTTAAGGACTTCGCCCAACCATCAAACGAGGAACCTAGTTCCAGTATAGTAAACCCCTCTATCCCAGCCAATAATTTTGAACTTAAACCATCCCTGCTGCAATTAGTGCAACAGAGACAATTCGCAGGTCTCGCTACTGATAACCCGAACCAACATTTAAAAAACTTTCTTCAGTTAGCAGACACCTTTAAAACCAATGGAGCTTCTCCTGAGGCAATACGCTTAAGATTATTTCCCTTTTCCCTCAGAGATAAAGCTCTATCATGGTTAGATTCCCTTCCACCCAATTCAATAACAACTTGGGATGACCTTAGAAAAGTTTCCCTTGCTAGATATTTTCCCCCAAGTAAGACTGCTCTTCTTCGAAACCTAATAACTAGATTTACCCAACACCAAGGAGAGTCGTTGTTCGAAGCCTGGGAGAGATATAAAGAACTATTAAGAGCATGCCCACATCATGGCTTAGAGAATTGGTTAATCATCCAAACCTTCTATAATGGACTTCTTTATAACACTAAAATGACCATCGACGCTGCCGCTGGTGGCGCACTGATGAACAAACCTTACCCTGAAGCTAGTGCCCTTATCGAGGATATGGCCCAAAACCATCAATCATGGGGAGTAGAACGAGCGACAGTGGAAAAGAAGGAAGCCCAAGGAGGAATACATGAGTTAAGCTCTATAGACATGATGCAGGCTAAAATGGACGCGTTGGCCCTTAGAGTCGAACATATGTGTACAACTCCGAATACTGTAGCCGCAGTTTCGCCGAATTGTGAGATATGTGGAACGCAAGGACACCAATCCGCCGAATGCAATCTGTTAAATGAGACCAACACTGAGCAAGTGAACTATACCCAAGGGAACCCATTTTCAAACACATATAACCCTGGATGGAGGAATCACCCAAACTTCTCCTACAAAAATAATAACCCTATCCAAAATACCGCACCTCTGAGACAACAAGGTTACCAAGCCCCTAGAACAAATCAACCTATGCAACCTGTACCACCTAGTCCGAGCTTTGAGGAAGTTGTAACAGATTTTATCGTTGCTCAAAAACAACAAAACAAAGAGTTCATGAACCATAACGGCCATGTTAACGAACTGATTACCAAGTTAGGAACCAAGGTTGATCAAATCATTACTCATAATAAGATGCTTGAAACCCAGATCTCTCAGGTAGCGTTAAACCAAGCCCCACAGACTACACCTGGAGGACAGTTCCCTGGACAACCTCAACAAAACCCGAAAGGGCAAGCAAATGCCATTACTCTACGAAGTGGAACCGCTTATAAGGAACCTTTAAACCCTAGATTAAGTGAGCCCGAAACTTCTGAGAGGAATGAGGAAAAGGAGCCAGAGAAGCCTGAAACCCCGGAAAGTCAAGAAAAAGGAGAAGAACCTAAAAATAAAACCTATGTACCACCACCGCCATATAAACCACCAATACCTTACCCTCAAAGATTAAAGAAAACCCAAATCGATAATCAATATCAAAAATTCGTTAAGGTTATAGAAAAACTTCACGTAGAAATCCCCTTTACAGAAGCCATCACCCAAATACCTTCTTACGCTAAGTTTCTCAAAGACATACTTACAAATAAACGTAGACTTGAAGATCCGAAACCCTTGGAATGTAATTCTATTTCCGAAAATAGGTTAGCAAAGAAAGATAAAGATCCCGGAAATTTTTCCATTCCTTGTATTTTGGGGAATCATGTCATCGAAAAAGCTTTTCTAGACTTAGGAGCTAGTGTGAGCTTAATGCCTTTAGCAGTTTGTGAGAGATTAAACTTAGGAGAATTACAACCTACTAAGATGTCACTTCAATTAGCCGATAGATCCGTTAAATACCCTATAGGCATACTTGAAGACGTCCCTGTTAGGATAGGTCAGCTGTTTATACCTACTGATTTTGTTGTCATGGACATTAAAGAAGATGACGACATACCAATCCTCCTAGGTAGACCGTTCTTATCGACTGCTGGAGCCATAATAGATGTTAAAAAGGGAAAACTAACTTTTGAGGTAGGTGGCCAGAAGATAGAATTTATATTGTCAAAATTTCTTATGGCACCTGTGATAGGAGATGCTTGTTATGCCTTAGATATCATCGAAGAATGCATTAGGGAATTAGAACAAGGAGAAGAAACTGAATCTATAAAATTGTCGTCAACCCTTATTTTGGAAGATGACAATTATAAAACTCCTTACATTGATGATAACCTTCACGAATGTTTATCTCTTACCCCAGATCCTATGCCTTGCCCTATGAAACCGACCGTAAAACTTAAGGAACTGCCTAAAAACCTGAGATATGAATTTCTCGATGAAGATATGAACCGTCCAATTATAGTCAGTGCTACCTTAAACCAAGAAGAAACCGATCAATTATTAGAAGTTTTACGTAGGTACCCCTCAGCCTTAGGATATAAGATCTCTGATCTAAAAGGAATAAGCCCATCCGTATGCATGCATCGGATTTTGCTTGAAGAAGATTCAAAACCTTCCAGAGAACACCAACGTAGAATAAATCCTATAATGAGTACTGTAGTTAAGACTGAAGTTCTTAAGTTACTAGAGGCAGGTATAATATATCAGATCTCGAACAGTAAATGGGTGAGTCCTGTGCATGTAGTACCTAAAAAGGGAGGCATCACAGTCGTGCAAAACGAGAAGGGCGAACCTGTAGCAAAAAGAACCGATGGAGGTTGGCGTATGTGCATAGATTATAGAAAATTAAATAAAGCAACTAGGAAGGACCATTTCCCATTACCATTCATAGACCAAATGTTGGAGCGCCTAGCCAGACACTCTTACTTTTGTTATTTAGACGGATATTCGGGATTCTTCCAAATACCTATTCATCCCGAAGATCAAGAAAAAACTACCTTTACATGCCCAGTTGGAACTTTTGCCTATAGAAGAATGCCTTTTGGACTTTGTAATGCTCCTGCAACTTTCCAACGCTGCATGATGTCTATCTTTGCTGATTATTTAGATGGAATTATGGAAGTATTTATGGACGATTTCTCAGTTTGTGGGTCAGATTTCAAAAATTGTCTTGTCAACCTTGAGAAAATCCTGGAGAGATGTGTGGAGGTAAACCTTGTGCTAAATTGGGAAAAATGTCATTTCATGGTCACCGAAGGGATTGTTTTAGGACATATAGTTTCCGAAAAAGGTATAGAGTTAGATAAAGCAAAAATAGAAGTCATAGAGAATCTAAAACCGCCGAAGACTATCAGGGAGATAAGAAGTTTTCTTGGACATGCCGGATTTTACCGACGTTTCATCAAGGATTTCTCCAAAATAACAAAGCCCTTAACTGGTCTTTTAATGAAAGATGTTGAATTCATCTTCGATGAAAAATGTACTGAAGCATTTAATCTTCTGAAGCAAGCTCTGATTTCAGCACCTATAATGAAACCCCCTGATTGGTCAGAACCGTTTGAGATAATGTGTGACGCCAGTGATTATGCTGTTGGAGCCGTTCTAGGTCAGAGAAAAGACAAAAAGTTACATGTGATTTATTATGCCAGTAGAACCCTAGACGCTGCACAGCTCAACTACGCAACAACCGAAAAAGAGCTCCTAGCTGTAGTTTTTGCAATAGACAAATTTAGATCTTATCTAGTAGGAGCCAAGATTATAGTTTATACCAACCATGCTGCCATTCGTTACTTACTAAGCAAAAAGGATGCCAAGCCTAGGTTACTTTGATGGATTCTATTACTGCAAGAGTTTGATTTGGATATCCGTGATAAGAAAGGCACTGATAATGTGATAGCTGATCACCTATCTAGGCTAGAATACCTGAAACCTGACTCAGTACCCATAAATGACAATTTTGCCTATGATAGAATGATAGCCCAACTAGAAACCATTAAAGATGATAACCCAGACCCTCATGAGCATTTTCATAAATCCTTAGCTATAAGTAATGCACCTTGGTATGCAGATTTTGTTAATTACCTAGCCGCTGACATCATACCCCCTGATCTAAACTACCACCGAAAGAAGAAGTTCTACAGTGATGTGAGAAACTTCTATTGGGACGAACCATTTCTTTTCAAGAGAGGTAAAGATGGCATTTTTCGCCGTTATGTTCCAGAAGAAGAGGTAAATAATATAATTGAGCATTGTCACTCTGCACCCTATGGTGGACACGCAAGCACATCTAAGACCTACGCCAAGATTCTTCAAGCTGGCCTATTCTGGCCTACTATGTGGCGTGATGTCCATGCTTTCATTGTCAAGTGTGACAGATGCCAACGCACAGGAAATATTTCAAGACGTAATGAAATGCCGTTAAGAAATATCCAAGAAGTAGAACTCTTCGACGTATGGGGTATAGACTTTATGGGACCGTTCCCACCATCTTTTGGAAATCAGTACATATTAGTAGCTGTTGACTACGTGTCTAAATGGATTGAAGCTATCGCCGCACCCACAAACGAAACCAGAGTAGTCATCAAATTATTCAAAAATTATATATTTCCCAGGTTTGGAACACCCCGTTTAGTCATAAGTGATGGAGGATCACACTTCATATCGAGAATATTTGATAAACTTTTAAGCAAGTATGGAGTTAAGAATAGAGTAGCAACACCATACCACCCACAGACCAATGGACAAGTGGAAGTATCTAACAGGGAGATCAAACAAATTCTTGAGAAGACTGTCTCTATATCTAGAAAGGATTGGTCACAGAAACTTCAAGAAGCATTATGGGCCTATAGAACCGCTTTCAAAACTCCTATAGGAACAACCCCTTATCAACTGGTCTATGGAAAATCATGTCACTTACCTTTTGAGTTGGAGCATAAGGCCTATTGGGCCATCAAAACTTTGAATCTGGATTACTTAACAGCTGGTGAGAAACGTATCCTTGACATCCACAAATTAGAAGAGCTCAGACAATCTGCCTACGAAAATGCCATCATATACAAAGAAAGAACAAAAGCTTGGCATGACAAAAGAATCATAAGAAGAGACTTTAAAATAGGCGATCCTGTTCTCCTGTTCGATTCTAGGTTACGACTATTTCCAGGTAAACTCCGTTCGAGATGGACTGGCCCCTTCGAAGTATCTAAGATCCTAAGATCCGGTGCTATTGAAATTAAGAACCAGACATGTAAACCATTCATCGTTAATGGACAGAGGTTGAAGCCCTACGAAGGAGGTGACATTCCAACAACATACACCTGCCATACTCTGAGTGATCCACCGTATCCTTCCAATGATGTTTAAATATCGGTCGTCGAGCTAATGACGTTAAACAAGCGCTGCATGGGAGGCAACCCATGGTTTTCTTATTTTTGTACTTTTTATTTATTTTTACTTTATTTTAATTTGTTTATTATTATTATTATGTCAGGACTAACGATTGAATGTTTTATGTGCTTTCAGGACTTGTTTGCTAACCTTGTACAGAATGCAGAACCCTGATGACATGCACGTGGCCTTTAGAGATGATGCACAGAGAGAGCGTTACTATGTTCACATGAGACGCCCTATGGCTCCTACCAGGTACCCTGACCATGACTGCATGGATGCCTTGGGGATATAGCCAAGCGTCAGATTTTTATGCCATCAACTCCAGTGGGACCAGTTTGACTACAGGAACAACACTTATAGGAACTTGACTCTTGAGTTCCTCAGCTCATTTCATCATGACCCTTGGGCTGGACCCGATGGACTCGCTGTTTTCAGGTTGTTCGGGATTGACTACTCATTCTCTCACAAAGAGTTTGGTGACTTACTAGGTTTCCAGACTACTCCTGATGCTATTCCAGAGACTCCGATGGGGTATTTTATGAGCAGAGAAGTGGAAAAGTTTTGGACTAAAATATCAGGCGGAGGGAGCGAAGATCCTTCTACCCAGTTTTCTCAGGTAATCCACAACCCTGCATTGAGGTACTTCCAGATGATTCTAGCACATTCTTTCCTAGGTTTTCCAGATACAGAGACACTGCTAAGTGAAGAGGAGATTTTCCTACTGTTTTGTGCGACTCAGTCTCGCCCTGTTGCTTGTGGCAACTTTCTACTGAAGGGCCTTGCTAGTGTTGCCAGATCATCAGTAGGCATCATCCATGTCGGTGGGATTGTTACACAGATAGCTACTGCATTGGGTTTGTCTCGCAAGTTATTGCACCTCAGGACCTTCTGCTGCTACACCACCCTGGATATTGATTTTTGTCTTGATAGATGACTGATGAGGAGGGCTTCCTTTGAGCCCAACATGTTTAAATTACTGATCGACGGTGAAGCGATACACTACTTTACATTACCAGATCCGCTGATGACCAGTGTCCATGATCCTGCAAATTGGAGTTATGCTCTAGAGGGTTATGGAGAGACTGTCGAAGAGCCGAAATCGCCTCCCGCCGCTGAGTACACTCCTACACCTCTTACTCCCCGAATCACTGTTATGTCTAACAATATGTCTCTGCAACCACCTGACCTACAAACACAGATTTATGAGCTCCGTAAGGAGACTGCCCTGCTCAAGCAGGAAGTGGCAGACTTGGAGTTACAGATGCAGGTTTCTGATCTCACTCATGCCTCAGAGGCCGATGCTCTACATCAGGCGATTGAAGAGCTTCGGAGGGAGATAGCTGAGATTCGTGGATCAAGCCAGGAAAAGAAACCTACCACATGACTCATTCTACACTGACAGCACTACCCTAGTATTTTATTTATCGCATTTCCAGACATATATTTTACTTTATTGCAGCTTTTATATTTTCATGCACTTTGAATTCCTTATATATATACATATTATGCACTAATTTTTCTTTTTCTTTTTTGATTTTTAATTATTTTATTTTTGTCGTGCAAAGAAAAAAATATAAGACAAAAATATTTTCATTTTTGTCTTCACAAAAAAAATATGCAAGCCTCAAGCCTTGAAAAGAAGAAGAAAACGCTATCCAGACCCCCCCGAAGACCAAGGTGCAAGGAAGGCCCAAAGGAGGACCCAAAACCACAAGGCCCAGGAATTGGCCTTGTGGCGGGCGCCATAGGCCCTGTGGCGGGCGCCACACCGTACCATCAACATATACGGGATTCAATCCCCATTTCCACCATTTTCATCCCTTTCTTCACAAAAAACCCATTTTTACAACCTTCCAAATCCTCCTTGAACCCCATTAAAGCTCACCCATTTCCAAAATACCCTCCATCCATAACACATATCCAACATCCATTTCCATTTTCATCCATCAAAAACCAAAAAAATCAAAACTTTATCATTCCCCTCATAAACCACTTTTCTACCATTTTCACTACCTAAGGAGCTTTTCAACAATGGAGTTCAATGGATTTCTTCTTCATGATGTAAGACCGGGCGAAAGGCAACGGAAAATTATTCAGAGGCTTCAAAGTCGAGAAATTCTCTCGACTAGGTACGTCGACGATAACTGTCTGTATGCTTTGGGTATTTATCATAGTGTTTTTAATTTATTAGAATTTCTAGGCTTGCATAATATTTTCATTAATCAGGAACCTACCTATGAGAAACTGACAACTGAGTTTTTGAGTTCTTTGATATACACTGTCAGTCCTAACACTGCTAGCACTGTCGGTACTGTTGTTTTTAGACTGTTTGGAATTGAATATGAATTCAGTACCAATGAGCTAGCAGATTTGTTAGGAATCCCTCATAGGGAAGGTTCGATTTGTGAGGCACCTTTGGATGCGGAGTGGTCGGCCGAGGTATTTACCTTCTGGCTAAGGCTTTCAAGTACTTCAATTAATTCTTTTGAAGGGATACTTGCGTCGACCATTCACAACCCGGCCATAAGAGTTTTTAGACTTCTTTTGGCATGTACTATTTTTGGCCGGGAAAGTCCAAACAAGGTAAATGCTCGTGAACTCCTATTTTTGCAAGGATGCCTCACTAGAACCCACATCAATCCGGTCCCGTTTATGCTTGCCCATATGACTTTATTTACTAATAAAACAGGACCGATTGTTTTTGGAGGGCTTGTTACGTCTATTGCTCGGGCTCTTGGCATGAACGATGAGATAGCTACACTTGAACCACTACCTCCTCGCACAATTAATTTAAAATTTCTGAAAGACATGAAATTGTGCCGAACGAGGAGAGAAGGTGGTTATGAGTTGATGGTTCATGGGGTAGCTATCCCATCTGTTGCTTTACCATGCAGTAGACGTACTGATGTACGTGATGAAAGGAACTGGACCTATGATCTTAATGCTCCACGTGTTTTGGGTCCACTTCCTCCTAATATTCCCGATGGGGAGGCACATGACACTGATGACGAGTATGATCGGAGAGAGCAGTCTCCCATCCCTCACATGTCCCCCCATCGTCCTTCACAGTCACACACTGCACCATCTTCCTCTAACCCTGTTGCAGGTACTGCTCCTGGATTCTTTGTCACCGAGGAGATGTGGCGTGATATGACAGCTAGAGAATAAAGGCGTGATGGCCTTCTCTCTACTATTTCACAGCAGCTGACGGACAACATGAGCTTCATGCAACAATCGCGATTGGTTTCGGATTGTGCTTATAGCAACGTTTGTCGTACCTTGAACGGTATTTCATTAGAGCAGAACCGTCAGAGAGAGTTCAACAACCGACACTACCAGCTTGTAGAGGCCACTCAGGGTTCCATCTTGGGTAACCTTCGAGAGGTCCGGAATGCTCAGGCTGCTTTATCAGCACGACTCGACCGGAGGGACCAACATCGTAGTAGATCCCGTCGTTCCAGACCATCACATCAGGACGGCGAAGGCACCAGTGCCCCTCCTCAGTAGTCTTTTTCCAGGTTACCCCCCTTATCTTATTTCGAAACATTGGGGACAATGTCCGATTTAAGTGTGGGAGGGGATTTTATTGCTTTCTGTTATTTCCCTTTTTAGTTAATTTCCTTTCAGTTATTTCCCTTTTCAGTAATTTAATTTTCTTAGATAATGCATGAGTCTGACGAGTCACCAGTATAGTGTTTTTTAGTTCATCTTCATTTTTTCCCATTTCCTTAGCCTTACCAGGAAATTTTTAAAAAAGAAAATAATGTTGTTTCACATGTTTTTTTTGGGCTTTGAGACAGGTTTAGATTAGGATGTGGTGACTTAGGTCAACTTTTTGAAACATCAGAACCATTTTAGCACCATAGACCTCTTGAATATAGGAATCACTCCTAAACTCCACCACCTTGGCCTTTATTATCATTTAAAAAATTGTCCTAAGTAGTTTATTTTAGCAGTCAGCTCCGGCCTAAGCATGCTCTACGTAGAGGGCCGATGAATATAAGTGAATGATCCAGTGTTAATAAAAAAAAAAAAAAAAAAGGCAAACTCTGGTATAGGTGACCCTCACAAAGTCATTTAAACCGAAAAAAGAGAAGAAAAAAAATTTGCCACAAAAAGAAAAAATTGCAAGTCACCTATTGTTAGTTGGTTCAGAGGTATCTGGCACTGAACTTGGTAGGGCGGATTACGATCCGATCCCCCGCAGCTACATTTAGGCGAAATAAAAACAGGTTTACACATGCTTATGTGCCAGAAACCTTATGTTATGGATCAGAATCACTAACCGGTCACTCTACTATGAAGCATGTACGGATAACGGGCTTAATGTGATTGCGCCTGAATGAAAAGGACACAAAAAGATGAGAAGATAGGCCTAGGTATCGTGGGATAATATGGAGTGGTTAATATAGGATTGAAGTTTGTGTTTGTGTTACTATGGTACCCTTGGTTCACTTAGTTAGTATATGTCACTGCATCCTGACTTGAACTTAGAATCCCTTTAGCCCAAAGACACGTGTTGACACCATATTTTCTTAAGCTTTAATGTTTGCTTGAGGACAAGCAAAGGTTTAAGTGTGGGAGAATTTGATCACACTAAAATTCACCGTATTTCTGACTCCGATTTCGCATGCATTCTTAGCTTTTATTGTTGTTTTGCTTTGTTATTGCTTTGTTTTCTTATGTTTTCAGGTTTTTATAATAATCGGAGCTTGAATCGGGAAAAGGAGCGAAAAAGGAGTGAAAACGGACGAAAACCTAGAAATTCAGCGTTTTGCACTTGCGGCACCCACCGTGGCGGGCGCCATGGGGTTAGCCATGACGTGGCCACGTCTCAAGACCACTCCTTAACCTCCAAGACCCACGTTCCCCACTCCATCATCCCCTGTAGGGACCATGGCGGGCGCCATAGGCCTGTGGCGGGCGCCACAAGGCCAAAATCAGTAACCTCCACTTTTTAGTGGAGGGGCGTCCCGGTCATTTCATGCTTTCAGTTTTTCCTATAAATAGGACCTTAGATTTTCGTTTTTCTTCATCCAGAATTAGAATTCTCTAGGCATATATCAGTTATAAAGCAGTTGCCATTCCACATCGGGGTGCCTCTGCAATCGAGTGATCGAGTCTGTAATCTGTCTGTGGTTCGAGTTTTGGAGCACTCTGGAGGAAGTTAATCCTGCCGCCATTTTAATTCAAGTTCGTACTTTACTTTTATTTATTTCCCGCACTCGCACATTTACTTTGTTTATTTCCCGCACTCGCACATTTACTTTGTTTATTTCCCGCACTCGCACATTTACTTTGTTTATTTCCCGCACTCGCACATTTACTTTGTTTATTATCCGCACTCGCTTTAAATTACTTTTATGAAAAATTATAAAAAGAATCTTTACTTTATCATGTCTAACTAATTCCATAAAGGTTAGAATGTAAGGATCGTAATTAAACCAGTAATCAGTATAATTGTTCGTGGAAACACCTAAGGGCTATTTTATCTTTCAATTCAAATAATTGTTTTTAACTATTTCAAAAACAGCCAAAAGCGCTTTGTCTAGTTTATTAGGAGTTTTTAGATTAAAAAGAAAGGAGATTTTAAAACGACTTTTGAACGCGTTAAAGAAGTTTGGAGTCTGGTTCGTGAGAACCTCTTTTTGCTAAGAAATCCAGGTTAAAGTACTTTTCAACTTAGTTAAGATACTATATTTCTTAAAAATAGGTTTACTACTCTAACGCAGTACGCACCTTTTTATCCGTGACAATAGGAGGGGTTGATTAGAGAGTACAACTCGGTTCTGAATACGCGAAAGCGACAGTTCCTGTTAAATTAGTTCTTTTCAAAGAAGAAAACATTGCCCATAAGTAGTTCCACTAACAAGTACTGGATTATCATTGATTACGTGAATTACATTCGAGCCTGTCCTTTATCTATTATTTAAAATTATAATTTTATTTACCATTGCACCCTTATTAAAACCCTTAAAAATAGTTGCCTTAGATAAGCACCATAACAACAGGTACGATAGATTGACACTTGGTCTCTGTGGATTCGATAATCTTTTATATTACTTTGACGTGATTCGTACACTTGCGAAAAACACGCATCAATATACACTGTCAGTCCTAACACTGCTAGCACAGTCGGTACTATTAATTTTAGACTGTTTGGAATTGAATACGAATACAGTAATGGCGAACTAACAGGCTTGTTAGGAATCCCTCATAGGGAAGGTGCTATATGTGAGGCACCTTTGGATTCATAATGGTCGGCCGAAGTATTTTCCTTCTGGCAGAGGCTGTCAAGTACTTCAATAAATTCTTTTGAAGGAATACTTGTGTCGACCATCCATAACCCGGCCATAAGAGTTTTCAGATATCTTTTGGCATGTAATATTTTTGGCCAAGAGAGTCCAAATAAGGTAAACGCTAAAGAGCTCCTATTTTTGCAAGGATGCCTCACTAATACTTGTATCGATCCGGTCTCCTTTATGCTTGCACACATGGCTTTAAATATTAATAAAATAGGACCGATTGTTATTGGAGGACTTGTTACGTCTATTGCTCGGGCTCTTAACCTGAACAATGAGATAGCTACACTTGAACCCCTACCTCCTCGCACAATTAATTTAAAATTTCTAAAAGACATGAAATTATGATGAACAAGGAGAGCAGATGGTTATGAGTTGATGGTTCATGGGGTAGTTATCCCATCTGTTGCTTTACCTTGCAGTAGACGTACCGATGTACATAATGAAAGGAACTGGACCTACGATCTGAATGCTCCACCTGTTTTGGGTCCACTTCCTCTTAATATTCCTGATGGGGAGGCACATGACACTGATGAAGAATAAGATCGGAGAGAACATTCTCCCGTACCTCACGTGTCCCCCCATCATCCTTCACAGTCACACACCGCACCATCTTCCTCTAACCCTGTTGCAGGTGCTACTCCTGGATTCTATGTCACTGAGGAGATGTGGCGTGATATGACGGCTAGAGAGGAAAGGCGAGACAACATACTCTCTACTATTTCACAACAACTGATGGACAACATGAGCTTCATGTAACAATCGCGATTGGTTTCGGATCGTGTCTACAGTAATGTTTGTCGCGCCTTGACCGACATCACAACAGAGTAGGCCCGTCAGCGAAAAGTCAATCGCCGGCACCACCAGCTTATGGAGGCCACTCAAGGTTCCATCCTAGGTAACCTTCGAGAGGTTCGGGGTTTCCAGGCTGCCTTATCAGCACGACTTGACCGGAGGGACCAGCAGCGCAGTAGATCATGTCGTTCCAGACCATCACAGTGGGACGGTGAGGGCACCAGTGCTCCTCCGCAGTAGTTTTCTAGGTTACTCTCCTTATCTTATTTTGAAACATTGGGGACAATGTTCGATTTAAGTGTGGGAGGGGATTTTATTGCTTTCTATCATTTCCCTTCTTAGTTATTTATTTGCTTTCTGTTATTTTTCCTTTTCAGTTAGTTATTTAGTTTAAGTTTCCTTAGATAATGCACGAGTCTGACGAGTCACCAGTATAGTGTATCTTTAGTACACCCACATTTTTCCCATTTCCTTAGCCTTACGAAAAAATTTTAAAAAGAAAACAATGTTGTTTCACATGTTTTTTGGGCTTTGAGACAGGTTTGGATTAAGATGTGGTGACTTTGGTAAACTTTTTGAAACATCAGTATCATTTTAGAACCATAGACCTCTTGAACATATGAATCACTCCTAAACCCCGCACACCATTGCCTTTATTATCATTCAAAAATTTATCCTAAGTAGTTTATTCTAGCAATCAGCTCCGGCCTAAGCATGCACTACGTAGGGGGCCGATGAACATAAGTGAATGATCCAGTGCTAATAAAAAAATAGAAAAAGGAAAACTCTGGGATAGGTGACCCTCACAAAGTCATTTAAACCGAAAAAAAGAGAATAAAAATTTTTTTCCACAAAAAGAAAAAAATTGCAGTCACCTATTGTTAGTTGGTTCAGAGGTATCTGGCACTGAACTTGGTAGGGCGGATTACAATTCGATCCCCCGCAGCTACATTTAGTTCAAATAAAACAGGTTTACACATGCTTATGTGCCAGAAACCCTATGTTTTGGATCAGAATCACTAACCGGTCACTCTACTATGAAGCATGTACGGATAACAAGCTTAATGTGATTGCGCCTGAATGAAAAGGACCCAAAAAGAGACTTTTGTTCGATAAAAGTTAAGTTATGCCTACGTATCCTCTCGTGCAATAAGGAATTCAGAACACCGTAGTTCGACTCAAAGAGACTGAAAATAAAATTGACTTGTGAAATGTTTGCTTGCCTATGCTCAAGTGTATGACTTGTCTGGCTCAAGTGCTAACTGTCTTGCATTAGATGGAAGAAGAGAGTTCTCGTTTGTGAGTGAAGATGATGAGAAAAGAATCCCGGAGCAGACGATTATTGTTTGTTTTTGTGCTTTCATTTTTTTATTGCTCTTTGTGTTTGTCATAAGTTAATGAGCTTAAGCCTAAACCAAGGCTTAGTAAACTCATCATATCCTCCCTTTGATTAGGGATAATGAGAATACTTTAAGTATGAGACAAACATCTCAACTTAATTACCATGATGATGTAGGATTAAGATCTTTAACCTACTTGTGATTATTTAGATGTTTTTGGGTTTTTGTTTAGTGTTAAGTAATGAGTTTAAGCCATAATCAAGGATTAGTGAACCCATTACACCATCCTAATAGAAGGATAATAGATGAGCACACTTAAGCTGAGGAAGATACCTCAACTTAATCCATGATTAGGGATTAACCTCATGACAAAACAAGCCTTTTTTAGTGGATTTTAATTAAAGGATGAGATTAATAAGTGGATTTTAAGTTTTTAAGACAACTTGAGGGGGACTTTTCCATTAAACACTTGGGTTATTCCTTCTTAACCAATAAAGGAAGAATTAGAACCCTAATGTAAGGCCCAAGTTACAAGTTGATGTCTTAGTGATTATTAAGATGGATTGATAAAGAGGTTTAAACAAATTAAGGGTTTAACACTTAGGATTAAAGTTATACACTCCATTCTAAGAGAAGGATGTAGGCATAACCCTAATTCCAAAGTCTTAAAGCCTTAAAGGTTTAGTCTCTAATGATGAGATGGGAAGAGAGACACAAAGGTGAAAACTAAAGGGGGACTAATAACAACCCTAATTATTGTCATGCTTAGATGTTCCTATGGTTTGTAATGCTTGAAAGAGATATTCAAAGAAGCCACCAATGGAAGAAGCAGATGGAAGGAAGGAGAAGCAAATGAATAAGTTACTTACTTCACTGAAGAAGATAAGTAACTTAGAGAAAGAAAGTTAGAGATGAACATGAATGAGTAAGCTCACTATAAGACAATAAAAAATGGAGAAAGGATGCATATGAAGAAGATGAAGATAAATGAGAAGTGAAGGCAAATTCACTTCTCAAATTACTTACCACCTGAAAATGTTAACATAAGGAAAGAAATGAAATGAAGTATATGCAAAGGTAAAAACCAAAACCAGAAGCAAACACATGATGCAAATGGTGTTATGACATGATGCAAAGGCATACCAAGTGTTATGAATGTTCATATAAGAGATTGGATGCAAATGAAGCATGCTTTGAAGTATGAAAACACATGGATGTTTATGAAATGAAATGAATGCAAGGCATAGAAAATGTATGAAGAAATGACCAAGAAATGTTCAAACAATGCCTTAAGATGTCTAAGATGGCATACAAGTGCTTAGAATGTCATGGCAAGTTCATATGTCCATGCAATGCAATGTAAGATGCAAGTATGGATGCAAAATTAGGGTTACATGAAAGGATGCGATACAAATGATCAAAACAGAAACAAATCACATGATAAAAAAATTGAAAATGGACTCAAACAAACCCTAACCCCATATGATATCATACCCCAAAGGTGAAGGTCTAACTCTTAACCTAAAAGAAGTTGTGATTTTTCTAAGTTAACTAGGGTTTTTGGGTACCTTAAGAGGGAAAATGCAAATCAATTTGAAAATGAAAGATAAATTCAAGACAAAAATATCCTAGAAACGACATGCTATATGGAAAACAATGCAAAAGGAATCATTGCCAAACCCCTCATAGTTAGGCAGGAAAAGAATTTTCAAAGTTAGGGTTATAAAAAGGGAATTTTATGAACCCTAAATTCAAGAAAAATGTCAAAATTGGATCAAAACTAATAATAAATTTGTATGAATGGTTTGACAATGTTTCTAAATGTCCTAAGATGCAATGTGAATTTTTTTGGAATTTTTAGAAACCTAAATGGTATTTTAATTAATTAATTTCCATTAATTAATTAAAATAAACATTTAAATATTTTTAAAATTATTTTTTAATGCAAAAAATAAAAATAAAAATGTTTTTGGGTGAAGAAAAATATTTGGAATTAAAATGCAGGAGGAAATATTTTTTGGATGATTTTTACTATTTTAAAATAAATATGCAAAAGAAATAAGATAAAAATGAATTAAAAAGGAAAGTCAACTGATCCTAAGGCCTAGATTCAAACATGGAGGGGAAGGATTGACTGCGCGTGCGTTTTAAAGGCCAGGTTTCAATCTGATTAAATTAATTCAATTAAACCTAATTAATCTAATTAATTAATGTTTAGGGTTAATGAACTCATATGGACCGTACGCTGCCTAATCTAATCCTAATCCAAGGGCTCACAATAAAACTGGGAAATGGAACCCTAATTAATCTCAGGTGACTGGAGCAAGCTCCGTTCATCTTCTCCGGCCAACCTCACATGCTATCTCTCTCAATACGCCATGGAAATGCATCAAACTCTCCAGAAATGATCCTCACATCACTCTAAACAAGAATCAACCAACAAAATCCATTTATTTCACATGAACAACATGAATCAAAGCAAAACAGAAAATCAATCAAAAATTTCAGAAGCTCGTGAAATGCTCAAAACTCAACCATTTTCAAAACAAATCATATCATGGAAATGAGGGGAACACATAGAATCATTCTATAACATAAAAGAGAAGTTCTAGAATTTTTTTTTGAAGGTGGCTACCTGAGCTGAAGCTTTCACTTCTGGAGATTTTTGACCTCTTCTCCTATGCAAATCCACTTCACTTGACCCCCTGATGATGTTGCAATTCTTTGGAAAAGTTTAGAATGGTTGGATTGAAAGGTTGCAACTCAACTGGCCTGAAATCGTGTTTTCTGTTTCTAGGGTTTCAGGCTTGTTTGATGGTTGGGAAATGTTCTATTGATGATGGTGAGTTGAATGGTGAAGTTTATTTGAAGTTTTAGTGGCTCGACAGAGTGTTTCGAAAGTTTTAAGCTTGAAGGTGATTTTGTGAAACTTGGTGTATCTGATGATTCAGGCTTGTGTGTGTTGTGTTATGGCTTCCTTTTGGTCCACATAACATAACCCTATTGGCCAGAGAGTGGTTGTGGCTGCAGCTGATTGGTACGGGTCCATTTGCAAAAAGTTAACAAATTGTGTACTTAAGGTATGGGCTCATGTAGCAGCTGTTCTATGGCATGTCCTGGTTCAACATTGATCAAGGAGAGCCATGGAATTGAGATTATGCAGCTCGATGGCTTGGAGGGAAAGATCTCATAGGTTTTGCAAGTGTTATGCATTTTGCCCCTTTTGTGATTTCTTATGATGCAAGCCATAGAAACTTGTGATTCTTTGGGCAATTCTGGTCACAATGCAATGTATTATGTTTGTATGATGCTTAAAGAGTGATTAGAGGTCACAAAATGACTTGGTATGTGAAATTGCAAAAAATCCTCTTTGGTGTGAAAGTGAAAATTATAGGATTTTTGCCAACTTTGCAAGGCCATAACTTGAGTTCCATGATGAATTAGAACATGTTCTTGTACTTTTTGAAAATGGAATGATCCAATCTATAACTTTCATGACCAACAATTTTTCATTTGAAGTATTTTTGGTTGAGAAAGAGGAGGTTGAAAAACTTTCCCAAAATGGAAAGTTTTCATTACAAGTCATTTCCATTTTTGGCAACTTTTGGTTTAGCTCAAATTTCTTCAATTTTTTGAACTTCCAAGTACTTAAATGATCAAATAAAGATCATATAACTTCAATTTGATGAAAATTTCACTTTGGTTCCATTGTTGGGGGCCTCAGATGCCCTGATTTTGCTCTGACTTGCTCAAGACGTTACCTAATGAACAAATGACTTCCACAATGAATTTCTTCATCAAACTTGGTACATATGATCCTTATAGAATCCTAAGAACAATAGAAACAAAAATGAACAAAAAAATTTGGAGTTATGGCCTTTGAAACCAAAATCCTAATTTCAGGTCATCCGTGTAGTGAAACCCTAGCTCTGCTTCCATGCTTTCCATGTTCTTGTGATTTCTTGACTTCTTTGATCTTTGAGGGATATAATATGATGATAGAACACACATGGACCCTTTTGGAATTATTGGAGACCTTTGGAGTGGCTCAGATGGATCCTTGGATTGCTCAGATCACAAACCCTAGATGCAGATGAACATGAACTAATGCAGATGGAACAAATATGCAATATGAGATGATATGCTTAAACTTATGCAAGTATGAAAAGATCACAAGCCATGGTGTGAACTTGGTGAGGGAAAATTTGTTGTGTTTATAGCTGCCCCTATTCAAACATGAGTTAGCTGTGCAGGATGTGAGCGACGGGCTTAACAGGCAAACAAGATAACTTGTGGTTGAATACCAAAGACAATCCAAATTTTGCACTCACTGGGTAGAAGAAGAAAAGGGATATAAATTGTAAAAGATAGTATAGTATGATTAAAAAATGAAGGCGATGGAGGACGACCATCGAGCAGAGGACGACTGCTGGGGATAAAACGGTAAGCTAAGCGATGACGGGGACGGCCGACAAGTTGGGGAAGTAAAGAGATCATGACGGGGACGGCCATCATGCTCGGAAAGTAAAGTAAACAACGATGGGGATGACCATCAGGTTCAATAGAATATATGAAATAATGATGAGGGACGGTCATCAAAGGTGAAGGACGATCACCTAGCAGGGGACGACTGCTCTTTATCGCGACTTAGGACGAATGTCGGATAGAAAAAGTCGACGATGGGGACGGCCATCAGATAAAATGATGAAGGACGATCATCAAGAGGTGAAGGACGATCACCTAGCAGGGTACGGCTGCTCTCGGGGTTGTTTCATGACATAGGACGAATGTCAGATGACAAGGTCAATGATGGGGACGACCATCGGATAAAATGATGAAGGACGATCATCAAAAGGTGAAGGACGATCACCTAGCAGGGGACGGCTGCTAAATATCACGACATAGGACGAATGTCAGATAGAAAAGGGTTTCAATAATGGAGACTCCGCTGGGGGAAAGGATGAGGGACGATCATCCATAGGTGAAGGATGATCACCTGGCAGGATACGGCTGCCAAAAGTATCACGACATAGGACGAATGTTGGATAGAAGAAAGTTGTTTTGTTGGTGACCTGCTGAGTTTTGGTAAACACGGATGAGTGCTTACGCCTAAGAAATAGAAGTTATAAGTGTTTTGACGTTGTTTATAGACTAAAGATGTGGACGAGCATCCTTAAGACCATGATACGGACGAGTATCGGTAGAAAGAAACGCTGACGCATGTTCAGAGATGATGGTACGGACGAGTACCATCTGGTTAACAAAGAACACGGACGAGTTTCGGGACTGTGGGGAATAAGTGTATATACAAGATACGGACGAGTATTTGTATAAGTATGAGCAAGTACCGTGAAGTACGAGCAAGACATGGACGAGTGTTCAACTTGCTGGGGAAAAGTGTGACACGGACGAGTGTCAAAAGAAAACGTATAAGTTATGAACTTATATGTATATGGGAGCATAAAAGGTGTTCTGGCGACATGCGGGGATAAAATGACATGAACGGGTGTCGAAAGGAGTATATTATAAACAAGTACTTGGTTTGCATTAAGTATTTGGGCAACCGTGCTGGGGAGAGGTGACACGGACGAGTGTCAGGAGAGTATATAGGTATCTGTATTTGAGAGTGCAAAGAGGGTATTTGGCCTATATCTGTAGTGGAATAGTATGACACGGACGAGTGTCAAAAGGGGTATATATGAACATGTATTTGTTGGAGAGTGAAAAGGGGATGCTTTGGCCTTCTTTACTTGCAAGGGGTGTGAGCTTTTATATACATTGCTGATGAAATGCTGGTGATATTTGCAGGTGACTAGTTTGAACCTGACTTGTGATCATGCAAATGTTTGATTTTGTCGTAATGCTCCATATTAGACGAAATGCTACGCTTATTTTGTAAATATGATGCAAATGCTATGATTATGCAAAAGAGAAACCGATCCGGGATTCGAATCCCGCATGTGTGAAGATCTATGGCTGATCTGCTTGGAGGAGTATCCCAGCTGGGGATGAGATCATTGGTAGATATATTAAGATATACAGCTTTGCTTGGGGAAAGAGATCATTAATAGACCTATCCTGTAAGGAGAAACCCAGCTGGGGGGGAGGAGGCTTCCGTCACTTTGTTGTGTAAGAGCTTCAGGCATTGCTCTTCTGGGGAAAAGGTGGAACTCTGCGGGGAGATGATTCTTTTGTTTTTGAGAGACCTGGTACTCTGCTTGGGGAAGAAAAGATCACTGAACGATCTACCTAGAGTTCTCTGTGGGGACCCCGGCTGGGGATAAGGAGGCTTTGACAACTCCGCTGGGAAAAAGCGTTCCAGATGTTGCTTGGAGGAGGTATGTTGGGGAAGTGATGCTTGAAATGCCCCATGCTGCGTATTGAATACCTGCAATCTTGTTAAGACAAAGAAACGCACAAGCATCCCGAGGTATCCCTTACCGGATTCTGTCATAGGAGTTAGATATTCCTGATAGCAAATACATTTCCTGCAAGCATTTATTAAGAATGGCTCATTTGTTTTATGTAAATATTATATCATGGATATTGGACATTTTATAAACGAAACAAAAATGTACAAAACGAGGTGTGACTGAAAATCTAATTTTATTAATCTGGGTGCCCTGAATTGGCAAGTACAGTCAAAGAAACAAATACCCTGGAATGAGGAGATTGTTACAAATTGAAGAAGTAAAAGTGCTGGCAATGTTGACGACGCTTTGGTGAGCTTTCTTTGCTATGACCTATATGACCTTGACGCTCTTCTCATCTTGCTTTCTGAAGAAGGTTGATTCTGACCGATGCTTTAATCTTTCGAAGCTTACCGTGTCGTGAGTGATACAGACAAATTCAGAGTGCAGTTGTTCGCTTATTCCCTGATTTTGCGTGGATCGCCCTTTCGGGTTTTCAATCCACCAGGATACCCATTTTTGCCTGAGCTGTCTAATGTGGCTTTTCAACTCAGCGGGTGTACATTTTTCCAATTTTCCCTTATTTTTGCCCGAGTCTTTTATTATGTTTTTGACTAACCGGGATGCCCTATTTTTGCCTGGACTTACATTCTGTTTTTATGTACAGCGGGTCATTTTACGCGAAGTATTTTATAACTACATCTGAATTCACAGGGGGAAACTTTCTTTACTATGAATGGACCATCGTAATTCGGAGTCCATTTGCCCCTGTGGTCTGTATGAGGAGGAAGAAGTCTCTTCAACACAAGATCTCCCACTTGGTATTCCCGAAGCCTGACTTTCTGATCAAAGGCTTTCTTCATCCTTTTCTGATATAACTGCCCATGGCAGATTATAGCTAATCTCTTTTCTTCGATCAGATTCAGTTGATTGTATCGATAACGAACCCATTCTGCTTCATTCAACTTGACATCCATTAGTACCCGTAAGGAGGGTAATTCAACTTCAACAAATAGGACTGCTTCCATACTGTACACAAGCTAATAAGGTGTTGCCCTAGTAGACGTTTTGATTGATGTTCGATACCCATGCAAGGCAAATGGTTGCATCTCATGCCAGTCTTTGTATGCAATCACCATCTTCTACACAATCTTCTTGATGTTTTTGTTAGCTGCCTCAACATCGCCTTTCATCTTTGGCCTGTAAGGAGAAGAGTTATGATGTTGAATTTTGAAGTCCCGACACAGTTCTTCCATCATTTTGTTGTTCAAATTGGAACCATTATTAGTAATGATTCGCTCGGGAACTCCATATCGACAGATGATGTCTCTTTTCAGAAATCTGGCTACCACTTGTCTGGTGACATTTGCCTATGAAGCTGCTTCAACCCACTTGGTGAAGTAATCAATGGCTACTAGGATGAATTTGTGGCCATTTGAAGAAGTCGGTTCAATTTTTCCAATCATGTCAATGCCCCACATGGCAAAGGGTCAAGGTGAAGACATCACGTTCAACGGATTTGGAGGCATATGCACTTTGTCTGCATAGATCTGGCATTTATGACACTTTCTGGCATAGGCACAACAGTCTGCATCCATTGTGATCCGGTAGTACCTTGATCTTAACAATTTCTTAGCCATTGTGTGCCCTCCAGCATGGGTACCGAAGGATCCTTCATGCACCTCGTGCATCAGTAGATCTGCTTCTTTCTTGTCAACACATCTGAGCAGAACCATGTCAAAGTTTCTCTTGTATAATGAACCATCAACATTGAGAAAGAAACTGCCGGCAAGCCTTCTTAATGTCTTCTTATCATTGGATGATGCCCCGGGTGGGTATGTTTGATCCTCTAAGAAGCTTTTGATATTATGGAACCAAGGCTTGTCATCTATGGCAATGTCCACAGAGAAAACGTATGCTGGTCGGTCTAGTCTGGTTACCGAAATCCGAGGTACATAATTGGACGTTTGAACCTTTATCATGGAGGAGATGGTAGCTAAAGCATCTGCGAACTGATTTTCGTCTCGAGGGATTTACTCAAGTTTGACTGTTGTGAAAAAAGTCAATAATCTCCTCGTATAGTCACGGTATGGGATCAGATGCTCTTGGTGAGTGTACCATTTTCCGTTGGTCTGATTGATTACCAAAGTTGAATCTCCGAATACAGTTAATGTCTTCATCCTGAGGTCAATGGCTTCCTCAAGACCCATGATACAGGCTTCGTATTCAGCTTCGTTGTTAGTGCATGCAAAGGTGATTTTTGCCGAGAAAGGCATATGAACACCTTTAGGTGTAATGAGCACTGCACCAACTCCTTGACCATTCATATTAACAGCCCCATCAAACATCATTGTCCATTCTTCTTCTGGGTCGGGCCCTTCAGTCTGAACAGGCTCTTCATGATCTTTTGCTTTTAGGAACATGATGTCTTCATCAGGGAAGTCAAATATCATTGGTTGATAATCATCAATGGGTTGCTCAGCTAGATAGTCAAACAGTACACTGCCTTTGATGGCCTTTTAAGATGTGTACTGAATGTCATACTCTGTCAGAATCATTTGCCATCTTGCAACCCTTCCGGTAAGTGTTGGCTTCTAAAATATGTACTTAACGGGGTCCATCTTTGATATCAACAAGGTAGTGTGAGTCAGCATATACTGTCTTAGTCGGCGATCAGCCCACGCTAAAGCACAACAAGTTTTCTCGAGCAGTGAATAACGTTGTTCAGAGTCGGTAAACTTTTTGCTTAGGTAGTATTGTATACTCTTTTCGACCAGACTCGTCATGCTGGCGCAACACACACCCCATTGATCCTTCTAATACTGTCAGGTACATTATTAGAGGTCTTCCTTCAACTAGAGGCATAAAAATTGGAGGTTCTTGTAAGTACTCTTTGATCTTGTTAAAAGCCTTCTGACAATCTTCATTCCACCTGACTATTTGTTCCTTTCTTAATAATTTTAACAGGGGCTCACAAGTTGTTGTAAGATGAGATATGAACCTTGATATGTAGTTCAATCTACCCAAGAACCCCCGAACTTCTTTTTCAGTCCTAGGTGCAGGAATTTCCTGAATGGCTTTGTCTTTGTCAGGATCAACTTCTATTCCTTTCTCACTTACAATGAATCCTAGAAGTTTACCGGAACGTTTGAACAACTTCAGCAGGTTTACCAGATGATTTTCTTCAGTGAGGGACTTGGCAATCATGTCATCCACGTAGCATTCAATTTCTTTGTGGATCATGTTGTGGAATAACGTTACCATAGCCCGTTCATAAGTAGCACCGACATTCTTTAGTCCAAAAGGCATTACCTTGTAACAAAATGTGCCCCAAGGTGTGATGAAGGTGGTCGTCTCCATGTCTTCGGGTGACATCCTGATCTGATTATACCCGGAAAAGCCATCCATGAAAGAGAATACCGAGAACTGAGTCGTGTTGTCGACCAATACATTAATGTGAGGTAATGGGAAGTCATCCTTCGGGCTAGCTCTATTTAGATCCCGATAATCTAACACATCCGTACTTTGCCATCCTTCTTTGGCACTGGTACAATGTTAGCGACCCACGGTGGGTAACTAGTTACAGCAAAGAAACTGGTGTCCCACTGTTTTTGTACTTATTCTTTAATTTTCATTGCCATACCTGGACGAGTACGGTGTAGCTTTTGCTTCACTGGAGGGCAATCTTCCTTCAATGGCAGCTTGTGCATAACAATATCAGTATCCAGACCCGGCATGTCTTGATAGGACCAAGCAAAGACGTCGACGTATTCTCGAAGCATGTCAATAAGCTGTTCCTTCATTGAATCTTGCAAACCGACCCCAATCTTCACTTCTTTCAAGTCTTCTTCAGTACCAAGATTAACTGTTTCGATCTCCTCCTGATGAGGAGTAATCACTTTCTCTTCTTGCCTCAACAACCTGGCTAACTCTTCAGCTAACTCATAGTCTTCTTCAACCCCTTCATCGGCATGATTAATCGGATTGTCGAAGTCATACAAGGTCATAGCAGAGCTGTTGTCGATGCAATCTGGAGGATAATCTCTACAAGGGTTGAGATCGGTTCGTTTTAGTGATCAATTTTAATCTTGTTTAAAAAAGGTGAAAATGAAGTTATTTATTTTGAAAACATTGCCATTTTATTGTTTTGTACAAAAGTGAAAAATGAAAAGACAGTGAGCGAAAAAGAGACTCGTTTGCAAAAGATGTCTGATATTCATTGATTAATCATTTGCACAAAATTATAATGTGGCCCTATTACAAAATGAATCGTGACACCTTGGGCAAGATGCGGGACTTGATGCATGCTAAAAAAGACAGGAAATAATAACTACTCTACAGGAGTAACCCTTATAATTTCCTAGGAAGACCAATTAAGGACTTGGTCCCCTGGGATCCTTGGACGTATCTAACTTTCCAGGTTGCGGTCGCTTTCCGCCTCGTCTTCCAGGTTGTTAACAGCATCTGAGGTGAACATCCCCCCACTGATGAACTTGGGCTCCTTCACAGCCTCTGATTGATCTTGTCGGGATGGTCTGTAACCCAAACCGAATCTATCTTCCTTCTTTTCCACCGGCAGCAGCTTGCCCCAGCCTTGGGCATTACCGTCTTCAACAACCTTCTGGGTTTGCTGATAGGAAACAATTGAAATACCCATCCTGTCTTCCTGGGATGCAGCAAATACTTCAGTAGCCTCATTGACATTCAGGGCCTCGAACCCTTGGCTCATCGTCTCATGAATTTCACCATCCATCTCAATATATTTATATGTAGCTAGATGGCTAACAAATATGTCCTCCTCACCACAGATGGTGATAATCTGTCCTTCCCACTCATACTTTTGTTTCTGGTGAAGGGTCAACGTTATTGTGCCTGCGACGTGAATCCATGGTCGACCTAACAAACAACTATAAGCAATCTGTATGTCCATAACATAGAAAGTGGTCTTAAAGACTTGTGGACTGATTATCACCGGCAGCTCCACCTCTCCAAGAACAGATCTTTTAGAGCCATCAAAAGCCCTGACCATAAGGTTACTTGGCCGAAGAGCTATCTCATCATATTCGAGCTTGAAAAGAGCCTTCTTGGGTAAGCCATTGAGTGAGGACCCAGTGTCTACAAGAACATGAGATAATACAACTCCTTTACACTCCAGGGTTATGTGCAAAGCTTTGTTGTGGTGACGTCCTTCGGTTGTTAAATCAGCATCAGTGAAACCTAGCCCGTGGCTAGTGTTAACGTTTGACACCACTATTTCCAGTTGATTTACTGTGATCTCTTCTGGCGTGTAGGCAACGTGCAAAACTTTGAATAGTGCATCCCGACGGGCTTCGGAATACAACAACAGAGATAAGATTGAGATCTTTGAAGGAGTCTGGTGGAGCTGGTCCACAAATTTATAGTCGCTTCTTTTAATAATTCTCAAAAATCATCCACATCTTGATCAAAGGATGATTTATGAGTTTCGTTTGGTGTAAATTCTTCAGGTATTACACCCTTTCCCTTGGCTTTGGCAGCAGCCTCTGCCTCAGTATTAATCCTGGGAGCTTGAGACGCGAAGAGACGTCCGCTTCGGGTGAAGCCTCCGCCTCCCCCGACATTGTCCACTTGGGGAGTGAGAACTGGAGAATCAAGAAGGACTTTATCTCCGTTGCAGTACAGATCAGCACCATAATGCCATGGTATAGCACTATCTTTATCATATGGAATTGGCCCGGGCACCGTGATGGTGAGTGGGCTTACTGTAGCGGATGTTGGAACCGTAATAGTCTGTGGATCATAGAAAATAGTAACAGGACCTCTGGTGGATGTTGCTGGAGGTGAGTTGAAGCTTTGTTGAGACTGTTGTTGAGGTTGTTGAAAGTTGTTGGAATTCGGGACCGTTGTCGGGTCATAATAAATTGTGACAGTGGAAACATCATTATTGGGGGTTGCTGAAGTTGTAGCAGCAGGTACAAATGAATTGTTGTGTGTTGAAGTGACAGATGAAATGATTGTTGAAGTTGTAGTTGAATTAGTTGGAACAATGGTTGCTGCAGTTGTAGAAGAACCAGTAGGAAAGGTGGTTGTTGCATTTGTAGAAAATTCACTTGTTGTTGATAAAAGAGTTGTTGGTGTTGTAGGAGATGTGGTTGTAATTTGCAGAATGCCTTCTTTGCTCAAGCCATTAATTCCACTCCTCAAGCTAGCACACCCATTCTCAGAAAGTTTGCATAATTCACAACAGGCCTCACAACCTGGGAACACTTGGCATTTTAAAAGCTGGTCTTTAACCTCTGTCAGAGGTGTCTGAATACATGCAATGTCTTCTATTAAACTCATGGGTGAGCCATCCTCTAAAGCATTAATCCTTGGCCCACTGTAGCTTGGCATATGATTTTTCATTACATTGGGAGGAGGTGCAAAGTTCAGGGCTTTTGAATCTACCAGATCCAGAACCTTCATATGCAGAGCTCTGCATTTTTCCGTAGAGTGACCAGGTGCATTGGAATGAAAAGCACACCTAGCATTAACATCATAGTTTCTCGGAAGGTTTTGAGGAACAGGTGGAGCCAATGTCCTCAACTCAACAAGATTGAGCTTTAGGAGTTGTGGCAGTAGTGTAACATATGGCATTGGGATAGGATCAATTACCCGGTTGACCTGAGATGGACGTTGTTGAAACGGGCATTGTTGTTGATTGTTGTTATTATTGTTGTATGATCTCTGTTGAGGAAATTGTTGTTGTTGCGGAAAACGTTGTGGTTGTTGAGTATACTGAGGAGGTGGAGCAGGGATAGTAACAGCAACAACTGTTCTGGGCAAGTATTGGGGTCTCCCTATTCCCATGTGCACAGAGTTTGTCTCACCAGATCTACGGGGCCCAGCAAATGGTTTTCTTGTACTTCTTGAACTGGAACCGTTATCGGAGATCCTTCCCATCTTCAATAGGCTCTCTATTCTTTCCCCAGCTATCACCACATCTGCAAAGCTGGTAGAAGAAAATGTAGCCAATATGTCAATGCAGGTTCCTTGGAGAGTATTCATGAACATGTCTGCCATTTCCCTTTCAGACATGGGGGGGTTGAACTGCAGCAGCCAGTTGCCTCCACCTTTGGGCATATTCCCTGAAGCTTTCACGGGAAGATTGAGACATTCCAATTAGAAGGGTTCTGTTTGGGGCCATGTCCAAGTTATACTGATATTGACAGATAAAAGCTTCAGCAAAGTGTTTCCAGTTCCTCACTATGGCTCTAGTCAAATGGGAATACCATTCTCGGGATGCCCTTGTTAGACTGTCCTCGAAGTAAAACATCCACAACTTTTCGTCCATGGTGTATGCTTTTAATCTTCCCAAGAATTATTGAAGGTGGGTGCATGGGCAGGATGTGCCATTATACCTTTCGAAACACGGGGGTTTGAACTTGTGAGGAATTCTCACCCCTTCCACCAGTCCCATGTCCATGACATCAAAACCTAGGGAGTTTTGGGATTCAAGAGACCTCAGTTTCTCTGCAATTTCATCCAGCCTACGGTCGTAAACTTCGTCCCCAGCCCCAACAACTGTAACCTTCTCTTCTTGAGGATCTTCTTGCAAGACCCTTCCTCCTGCAGTGTTACCCTGAGTATTCCTTATGGTATTGATTTCTGGGTTTAGATGAGGCCTAAACTCTGGAGGATCAGTGCGAGGCTGCACGTGATCGTTGTTACTGGTACCTCCTGTACCTGGATGGTGTTCTTCAAGAGTCTGCCTTTCAACCAACTCCCTTAGTCTTTCTTGGCTTTGAGCTAAACCAGTTATTACAGTCATGAATTGAGTCATCTGATTCCTCATCTCAACCCTTTCATTGGCCATCTGGGCCCTCACTTCATTCAAGTCTTGTTGAACTTGATCCATCTGGAGTCTTGGAAGGTTGTTTCTTGTCGGGTACCGGTGTGTTCTGTTGACAGGGAACACTCTTCTGCGAGCAATGTTTCCTAAAACCACAACAAAGTGAGAAACAACAATAAAACAAAAACCTACAAAACAAAGAAAACGTTAGTATGCAATGCAGGATGCCTATTTGTCTTCCAAGGGTATCCGGTTTGGTTCTTTGGTTTTGACCTTTCCAGACCTCAAGGAAATGCTGATGATGAAGAGAGATTAAGCCCACCAAAAAATAATACAAACCAATATATTACAAAGAGTGAAAATACATAGTTTGATTACAATAACATCCACATGGTGGGTCAAAATACAACAACAAAATCAAAAGTACAACAAAAGAAAAGTACAAGCAAAAGAGTCAAACATCTAATCCAAAGTCATCCTCTCTGACTTCCCTCAGGAGGGCCTCAGTCACTGAACCTACTGGGTGCTATGTAATAGTCCTAATGAGGAGGTTCCTGGTAGCAATGGCATTGGTTAACTTCTTATGCTTATCCTGATCCTTTGACCTCTTCAACCCCGCCCGAAGTTTTAATTCAGATATCTCCCTCTGAGCTGCCAATAATGCCTCCTGATGCTTCTTCTCACTAGCCTCCAGTTGCTCTATCTTAGCTTGGGTCCTTTGATCTTCCTGTGCCCGGGCTTCAGTGATCCTGATCCACCTAGCCTGGCTCTCCTCTAGATAATGCTCTGCCCTAGCCTTCTGAGTCTTTGCTTCCTTGCAAGCATTCTTTAGTACTAACTCCCCTGCCCTAGCCTTTCTGATGTAGTCATCCGTATTCTCAATCTTGGTCAAGTGCTCAATCCTGAGCCTTTCCAATCTCTCATTATCCAGCCGGCTGTCATTTCTTTCCTAGAGAGTTTTCTTCAAAGGTTCAGAGAGCTGAGCATTCCTTTCCTCCAGCTTTTCAAACTCTTCCAAACTGACAGTAGCTGCAGGTTTTACTGTAGAAGGTCCAGGTACATCTTCTAAAGTAAATGGCATCCGGGTGATATGGGCTCTGGTACGAGACCAATCAGAATACTGTGCTGAAGCAATGTTTTTGCACTTGCCAAGGATGGATGTTCCCTTAGTCTGAATGTTATCCCAAGCCCAGGCAGCTTGTCTGACAATAGCAGAGTTGGGTTGTATTTCACAGTAGAGGGTCTCAGTCAAGTCTTGCCTTCTGGGAGGATGAACCAAAGCATACCCTAATTTTCTCTTAAAAAGTAAAGGGTTGTAATTGATGCAACCTTTCACTCCTATCAAAGGCACATTAGGATATTGCCCACAACTAGTAATAATGTCCTTACCTTTGGTGCTCTGAGTGTACCATCTGATGTCTTCTGATGTCAAGGTAATAAATCTCTTAGCCCAGTATTTTGACTGATGGGGGTTCAGGAAAGTATCTGACTTTGGCAGGTGTCTTAGCAGCCAAGAGTAATAAAGAGGAGCACAACATCTGACTAGTTTTCCTCTTTGCTTCTCATTCCTCTGGTGTACTGAGTAGTAGAAGTCTCCTAGCAAGGTAGGAACTGGGTTCCTTAGTAAGAACATGTGAATGGCATTCTTGCTCACAAACTTTGGCTCATCTGCAAACAAGATAACCCCATATATATTGAGGGCTAGAAGTGCACAGACAACCTTCCATTCCCCTACTGCAGCATGTAGGGTGGCCTGGGAGATCAAGAAGTCTAGGTGAAGGCCTGGAACCTCAACCTTGGTTGTCATGTTCTGATCAATGAGGGCAGGCTCCAAATGCAATGCCCTGGCTATGTCTTCATTTTTGGGAGCAACCATCTCAGGGTTGAAAGGAATCCCTCTCCTGATAGGAACTCCTAACAACATGGAAATTCTTCTAGCAGAGGTCCCAACTGAAAATCAGGAAATGTGAAACATCTGAGTGGAGGATCATAAAACTGCAAGCAAGTATGGATCATGCGCCTCTGAGATGCATCAAGTCCATGACCATGTCCAATATGCCTCCATAATGCTCTCTTAATAGTGAGACATGATCAGGGGTAATGAGAGACTGGATTTGTCTGATGCCAGTCAGGGTGGGCTCAAAGAAGTGGTATGTGATGTTGCTCTTTCTTGAAGTGTCCATGCTGATTATGGATGCTGATGAAGAAGCTGAGAGCAACTACTGATGAAGGTCACTGAATGAGATGCTGGAGATGAGTCTCTGATGAAGATAGTGGGAGAAGAATCACTAACAAACGGATGAAGGTGCTGGAGAATAATCACTGATAAACTGATGAATGTGCTGGAGAGGATAACTGAGGAAGTCTGAGCAGCAGAAGGGGTCAAAACCAAACCAAAGATAATATGATGGATACCCTGTAAAACAAATAAGCAAATGTTAAATGATGCAGAAATGATGTATGCAAAATGATATGCAACGGGTTTGTGATCAAGTGCTGGATCTGTTATCTGCCTTGGTAAAAGTCCATGTATGTTCATAAGTCCGGATGGAGGCTTAGAAATCCAGTAACCGGGTGGGGGATTCAAATAAAGAGTCACAAGTCCAGGGTAATCACAAGAACTGTCCAAAGTGATGCATTCTTAAAACAAAACTAGTAACAGGGTATGATGTGACCAAGGGTTCCTGCAAACCTGTAAACATCCCAACCCCCTCACATGTAATGTTCTAGAACAAGGATCCTCAGACTTGGATCAGTTATGAGAAGTGTAAACACTTCTAACCCGGAGGTACAGTGTTTACAATAATCATAAAAGATCCTCCTCTAATTCACCTCAGATGCTGAAGGTCATAAAAGGTCATCCAGACTTAGCAGGCTTCCTAGATAGCCCTAGTACTACAGGAAATCATTAGCACAGAGTTCTCAAGAAGAAACCCATGTCTGAACCGTGTTTCTTATTCCCGCACCAGACTGAAATGGAATGGGAAAGAATATGAAGCCACTCTAGCCTATGTGTCACTCAGGTCCCAAGTATAGGACCTTAATCACTCAATGAACCCCACCCACCATGGAAAACACAGATCCAACACATGATAATGACAGTATGAAATGCATAAAACTGTAAAGGAAAGCAATATATAAAATTGTACATAAAGCAATAAATAAAGCAAATAAATAAGCACAACTAACACATAACACCCCCGTAAACACAAATAAAACAAGCGCTGGGAGGAACCCACAAAAAGAACCAGAAGCCCTGATTGCAATATACCATTCCCCAGCAGAGTCGCCAAGCTGTCGCTCCCCCGAAAAGACACCTGGTCAAATAGGGTATAGACGCGAACGGTCGGTGAGAGGATAAAATGAAGTGAAGATGAATAGAGTCGCCAGCTAGGCATTTTTATCCCAAAGGAAAGGTAATGTTGCATAAACCTAGAAAGATATGGACAAGACGGTCACGAACCAAAGAAACTGAGAAATGGGTTGGTTACAGCCTGGGAAGGTATTAGCACCCAGATTGTTCGTCGTACTCGACGGGATCCACGCTTAAAAGATTGTGTTTAAAAGGGGTAGGTGTATGTTTTATCTGTTTGCAAAAGCAGGAAAAGAATGTACAAGTGTCAGTGCAAGAAAGTGAAGTGAGGTGCTCAGGAATGAGGCTTAGGAAAAGAATGTTGGAAAAAAAAGGGAGACACAGAGACTTTTGTTTGATAACAGTTAAGTTATGCCTACGTATCCTCTCGTGCAATGAGGAAGTCAGAACACCGTAGTTCGACTCAAAGAGACTGAAAATAAAATTGACTTGTGAATTGCTTGCTTGCCTATGCTCAAGTGTATGACTTGTCTGGCTCAAGTGCTAACTGTCTTGCATTAGACAGAAGAAGCGAGTTCTCGTTTGTGAGTGAAGATGATGAGAAAAGAATCCCATAGGAGACGATTATTGTTTGTTTTTGTGCTTTTATTGTTTATTTCTCTTTGTGTTTGTCATAAGTTAATGAGCTTAAGCCTAAACCAAGGGTTAGTAAACTCATCATATCCTCCCTTTGATTAGGGATAATGAGAATACTTTAAGTATGAGACAAACATCTCAACTTAATTACCATGATGATGTAGAATTAAGATCATTAACCTACTTGTGATTATTTAGATGTTTTTGGGTTTTTATTTAGTGTTATGTAATGAGTTTAAGCCATAATCAAGGATTAGTGAACCCATTACACCATACTAATAGAAGGATAATAGATGAGCACACTTAAGCTAAGGAAGATACCTCAACTTAATCCATGATTAGGGATTAACCTCATGACAAAACAAGCCTTTATTGAAGTGGATTTTAATTAAGGGATGAGATTTAGAAGTGGATTTTAATTTTGTAAGACAACTTGAGGGTGACTTGTCCATTAAACACCAGGGTTAGTCCTTCTTAACTAATAAAGGAAGAATTATAACCCTAATGTAAGGCCCAAGTTACAAGTTGATGTCTTAGTGATTATTAAGATGGATTGATTAAGAGGTTTAAACAAATTAAGGGTTTAACACTTAGGATTAAAGATATACACTCCATCCTAAGAGAAGGATGCAGACATAACCCTAATTCCAAAGTCTTAAAGCCTTAAAGGTTTAGTCTCTAATGATGAGATGAGAAGAGAGACACAAAGAAGACACAAAGGTGAAAACTAAAGGGGGGATAATCACAACCCTAGATGCAGATGAAGTTGAACTAATGCAGATGGAACAAATATGCAATATGAGATGATATGCTTAAACTTATGCAAGTATGAAAAGATCACAAGCCATGGTGTGAACTTGGTGAAGGCAAATTTGGGGTTTTTACAATAGGTATTGTGGGATGACATGGGGTGGTTAATATAGGATTGAAGTTTATGTCTGTGTTATTATGATACCCTTGGTTCACTTAGTTAGTACCTGTCACTGCATCCTGACTTGAACTTAGAAGCCCTCATAGCCCAAATCACGTGTTAACACCAGTTTTCTTCATTTTTTAGCTTTAAATGTTTGCTTGAGGACAAGCAAAGGTCTAAGTGTGGGAGGATTTGATCATACTAAATTTCACCGTATTTCTGACTCCGATTTCTTTATTTTCAGGTTTTTTTATGTAATCGGGGCCTAAATCAAGAAAAGGAGCGAAAAAGGAGTTGAAACGGACAAAAATCAAGAAATTCAGCGTTTTAGACTTACGGCATCCACCATGGTTGGCGCCATGGGGTCAGCCATGACGTGGCCACGTCTCAAGATCACTCCACAACTGCCAAAGCCCACGATCCCCACTTTCTCCACCATTTTCTACCTATGGCGGGCGCCATGGCCTTGTGGCGTGCGCCACAAGGCAAAAGTGTTTCCCTCCACTAAAAGTGGAGGGGTGCATCCTGGTCTTTTCTCATTTAATGTTTGCCTATAAATAGGACTTTAGAATTTCGTTTTTATCATCCAAACTTAGAATCTCTTAGGCATATATCAGTTTTAAAGTAGTAATCACTTCACATCGGGGTGTTACTGCAATCGAGTGATCGAGTCTGTATACGTCTGTGTGATCGAGTTTTGGAGCACTCTGGGAGGAAGTTAATCATGCCGCCATTTTAATTCCAGTTCGTATTTTATCTTTCCACATTGCTTTACTTTATTTATTATCCGCACTCGCACTTTATCTTATTTATTTCCTGCATTCGCTTTACTTTTATTTATTTTCCGCACTCGTTTTATTTTCGTTTATTTTCCACACTCGCACTACTTTTATTTACTTTCCGCACTCGCACTACTTTTATTTACTTTCCGCACTCGCACTAATTACTATTATGATAAATAATAAAAATAACTTTTACTTTACCATGTCTAACTAAATCCATAAAGGTTAGAATGTAAGGATCGTAATTGAACCAGTAATCCGTACAATTGTTCGCAGAAACACTTAAGGGCTATTTTAACTTTCAATATAAGTTTAATTGTTTTTAACTATTTCAAAAACAGCCAAAAGCGATTTGTCTAGTTCATTAGGAGTTTTTAGATTAAAAAGAAAAGGGATTTTAAAACGATTTTCGGACACGTTAAGAAGTTTAGAGTCTGGTTCGTGAGAACCTCTTTTTGCTAAGAAATCCAGGTTAAAATACTTTTCAACTTAGTTAAGATACTATATTTCTTAAAAATAGGTTTACTACTCTAACGCAGTACGCACCTTTTTATCTGTGACAATAGGAGGGGTTGATTAAAGAGTACAACTCGGTTCTGAATACGCGAAAGCAATAGTTCCTGTTAAATTAGTTCTTTTCAAAGTGGAAAACATTGCCCATAAGTAGTTCTATTAAAAAAGTACCGGATTATCAATCGATTATGTGAATTACATTCGAGCCTGTATTTATTGATTGTTTAAAATTATTATTTTATTTACCATTGTGCACTCTTTAAAACCGTTATATTCAGTTTCCTTAGATACATACCATAACAACAGGTACGATAGATTGACACTTGGTCTCTGTGGATTCGACAATCTTTTATATTACTCTGACGTGTTCGTACACTTGCGAAAAACACACATCAATACCCCTCCCACCAAGGCAAACCAACAAATCCAGCACATGATATGGTGATAATAATATGAAAGCACATACAACTAGAATGAGATGTTATACAGAAATCAATAAATAAAGCAAAAAATATGAAAGCACATACAACTAGAAAGTTGTACAGAAAGCAATAAATAAAGCAAAAAAGAAAGCACATACAACACATAACACCCCATAAACACAAATCAAACAAGCGCTAGGAGAAACCCACAAAAAGAGTCGCCAGCTAGGCATTTTTATCCAGAAGGAAAGGTAATGCTGCATAAACCTAGAAAGAAGTGGATAAGACGGTTGCGAACCAAAGAGACTAGGTAAGGGGGTTGGTTACGACCTGGGAAGGTATTAGCACCCAAATCGTCTGTCGTACTCGATGGGATCCACGCTTACCTAATTGTGTTTTAAAAGGGGAGGAAGTGTACATGCTAACTGTGTATAAAGGAGATAGATGTACAAAGTGATAGTGCAATAGAAAGAACAGGAGTTCAAACTGAGGCTAAGAAAAGAAAGCTAGAAAGAGAAGAGGGGGGAGACCTGGGGACTTTTGTTCGATAACCGTTAAGTCATGCCTACATATCCTCTCGTGCAATGAGGAAGTCTGAACACCGTAGTTCGACTCAAAGAGACTTGGATGTTTTAGTGTGAACTACTTACTTATCCATGCTCAAGTGTATGACTCGTCAGGCTCGAGTGCTAACTGTCTTGAATTAGATAGGAGATGCGAGTTCTCGTTTTCAGAGTGAGTGTGATGACAAACGAATCCCGGAGGAGACGTTTATTGTTTGTTTTTTTGTGTTTTCATTTTTTTTATTTTTTGGAGTTTTGCATAGGATAATGAGCTTACGCCTTAATCAAGGATTGTAAACTCATTATATCACCCCTGATTAGGGATAATGAGTATACTTAAGTATGAGATGGATATCCCAACTTAATTACCCTGATGATAGAGGATTAAGATCATTAACCTACTTGTAATTATCAAGTGTTTTTGGATTTTTGTTTTGTGTTAAGTGTCGCTCCCCCGAAAAGACACCAGGTCCCCAAGATACAGATGCGAACGGTCGGCGAAAAGAGAAATGAAAATGAAGTGAATAGAGTCGCCATCTAGGCATTTTTATCCCGAAGGAAAGGTAATGCTGCATTAACCTAGAAAAAGATGGATAAGACGGTTGCGAACCAGAGAAACTGAGAAAGGGGGTTGGTTACAACCTGGGAAGGTATTACCACCCAGATTGTCCGTTGTACTCGACCAGATCCACGCTTAAAAGATTATGTTTAAAGGGGTAGTGTAGCTGCTATCTGTGTGCAAAAGCTAAGAAAAGAATATACAGGTGTCAGTGCAAAAGGGTGAATGCTCAGGAACTGAGGCTTAGAAAAGAATGCTGAAAGAGGGGGGATACACAGAGACTTTTGTTCGATAACAATTAAGTTATGCCTACGTATCCTCTCGTGAAATGAGGAAGTCAGAACACCGTAGTTCGACTCAAAGAGACTAAAAAAATAAATTGACTGTGAACTGCTTGCTTGCCTATGCTCAAGTGTATGACTCGTCTGGCTCGAGTGCTAACTATCTTGCATTAGGTGGAAGAAGCAAGTTCTCGTTTGTGAATGAGTGTGATGAGAAAAGAATCCCGGAGGAGACGCTTATTGTTTGTTTTTGTGTTTTCAGTTTTTTATTGCTTTTGGTGTTTTGCATAAGTTAATGAGCTTAAGCCAATATCAAGGGCTTGTAGACTCATTATATCCTCCCTGATTAGGGATAATAAGCCTACTTAAGTATGAGATAAGCATCTCAACTTAATTACCATAATGATGTAGGATTAAGATCATTAACCTACTTGTGATTATTTATATGTTTTTGGGTTTTTGTGTAGTGTTAAGTAATGAGTTTAATCTCTAATCACAGATTAGTGAACTCATTACACCATCCTAATAAAAGGATAATAGATGAGAACACTTAAGCTGAGGAAGATACCTCAACTTAATCCATGGTTAGGGATTAAATTCATTATATGACAAGCCTTTATTAAGTAGATTTTAATTAAGGGATGAGATTAGGAAATGGATTTTATGGTTTGTAAGACAATTTGAGGGGGACTTGTCCATTAAACATTAGGGTTAGTCCCTCTTAACCATAAGGAAGAGATAGAACCCTAATGTAAGGCTCAAGTTACAAGATAAAGTCTTACTGATTATTAATGTGATTTTATTAAGAGGTTTAAACAAATTAAAGGTTTAACACTTAGGATTAAAGTTATACACTCCATCCTAAGAGAAGGATGCAGGCATAACCCTAATTCCAAAGTCCTAAAACTTTAAGAGTTTAGTCTTTGATTATTGAGATGAGGAGAGAGACTCAAGGAGACTCAAAGGTAAAAAGCTAAGGGGGATTAATTACAACCCTAATTATTATCATGCTTGGATATCCTATGGTTTGTGAGGCTTAATAAAGATCTTCAAAGAAGCCACCAATGGAAGAAGCAGATGAAAGGAGGAGGAAGCAGAAGAATAAGTTACTTACTTCCTAAGAAGATAAGTAACTTAAAGGAAGAAAGTGAGAGAGATAGAAAACAAGTGAATCAAATTCACTTCAAGGACAAACAAAATGCAAATGAAAGGGATAAGAAGATGTGAGAGGTGAAGTCAAATCCACCTCCCAAAATAACTTACCAAAACCTGAAAAATGATAGCATGAATGCATAAAGTATAAAGCATGAAGAAATGAATTGAGATGAGATGCAATGATCAAAGTCAGAAGTGCTTATGCCATGTGAATGTCATGTGAGATGATGCAAAGTCATACAATATGCATATGTGTGATCATACAAGAATGAGATGTTATAAAAGCATGCTTAGGAGTTTGAAAACACATGAAAGTTTATGAAATGAAATGGATGCTAAACATGGAAAATGAATGAAGAAATGATCAAGCAAGGTTCTAACATGTCCTAAGAAGTCTAAGATGACATATGAATGCTTGGAATGTCATGGCAAGTTCATGTGATGATGAATATGTATGGTGAATGCAAGTGAACATGAGAAATTAGTTTTTTATGAACATTTGAGATGCAAATGACTAAAACAGAAGCAATCAACGTGATAAAAATTTGAAATCAAGCTCAAACAAAACCTAATCCCATATTACATCACACCCCAAAGGAGAAGGTCAGAAGCCTAACCTATCAAAAGTTATGATTTTCCAAAGTTTTCTAGGGTTTTTGGGTGATTCTAAAGGAAAAATGAAAATTAATTTGAAAATGCAAGATAAAAATGTGTCAAAGATATATAATTAGAAACAAGAAGTCAAGTGTAAAAGATTTCCAAAAGAATCAAATGCAAACTCATCTTGGTTTGAGAGAAATGAATTTTTGAAGTTAGGGTTGAAAAATATGAATTTTAGAAACCCTAATTCAAAAGAAATTGGCAAAGTTGAACAAAACCAAAAAGAAATTTATGGGATGAGTTTGAAAATGTTTCTAAATGTTTAAGAAACCTCTCTGATTGTTTTTGTGATTTTTAGATACTTTAAAGTATTTTTAATTAATTAAATGGACTTAATTAATTAAAATATACAATTAAATTATTTAAAAATGCATTTTTAATGGAAAAAATAAAAATGAAAATATTTTTGGGTTCTGAAAATTAATTAAAGTGATGATAAAAAAATTCAGAATTTTTAAATGATTTTTGGTATTTTTAATAAATAAAACAAGAGATAAGAGATAAAAATAAATAAAAATGCAAAGTATGCAAGATGGATGGTTCAGATTGTGTGGGGGAGGGATCAGTGGCCTGGATTGAAAGTCACCAAGACTTGAGGTATTCAGATCCCAAGACCTAGATTCAAATTAAAAACGCGTGCATGATCTGATGGCGAGGATTTGATCTGACTAATTTAATTATAATTAAGTTAATTAAGTGAAATTAGGGATTAATGATATAATCTGGTCCATCCACGCGCTAACCCTAAACATAATCAAATGGCTCAGATTCAAACTGGGAATTAAACACGTTTAAGCCCTAATCAAACTCAGGCGACCGGAGATAAGCTCCGTTCGTCTTCTCCGGCCACCCAAAATGCTCATCTTCTTCCCTAGGCCACTAAACTCCATAAAAACTGCCCAGAATCAAACCCCAAACATCATACATCATGAATCAACAAACAAACAACATTTATATTGCACAATAAGGCTGAATCGAATCAAAACAAATTTTAGGTCAAACTTTCAGAACATTATATCATACTCATTTCTTGCTCATTTTCAAAACTAAACACATCCCCATGATCAGTGCAACACATAGAGTCATATTTTAACAAGAAAACAAGTTTCTGGAAAAAATATTCATGGAGGATACCTGAGATGGACTTCTTCAAAATGGAGTTTTTTGAGCTTCTCCTTTGTGCAATCCACCTCCTATGGTCCCCTTTGTGCTATTGTGATGCTTGAATGGAGTTTATAGTGGCTGGTTTGAGTGTTTCAGTTCTGTCAAAGAAGAAATCGTGTTTGTTGTGTGATGTATTTCAGGTCATTCTAATGGTTGGGATTTGTTCCTTAGGTGATGCTGAGTTGAATGGTGAAGAAAGTTTGAAGTTTAAGGTGTTGTGCTATGACATTCGAAGAGGGGAAGGTGTGAGGTGATTTTTGTGATTCTGAGTGTTTAGAGGCTTTTAGGCTTGTGTGTTATGTGCTTTGGAATGCTTGAGGCTAGTATAAACAAATGTGATTGGTTCAGAGAGTTGTTGTGGCTCAGTTTGATTGGTATGGTGTGTTTTACAAAAAAGTCAACATTGTGTACTTGGAGGTATGGGCCATGGCAGGAGTTGTGCAATGGGGTTTCTGGCCTCAGAAAGATTCATGGAGAGCCATAGAATCAAGATTATGCAGCTGGCACAAGTGGATGAAGCTTTTCCAAGCATCTTGCAACTTTTCCCTCTTTGGTGTTTCTTGGATCACGAGCCATGAAATGCTTCCAATCTTGCGCCAAATATGATCCTTTGAGAATTCTTTGACATATTATGATGCATTTGTGCACATTAGAGGTCATTAGAATGCTTGGAAAGTGAAATTGCAAAATTCCCTCTTTGGCATGAACTTGAAAATTATGTGATTTTTCCCAACTTTGAAAGGCCATATCTTGAGTTCTAAGATTAATCAAGAAATGTTCTTGTACTTTTTGAAAAGGGAAAGACCTAATCTACAACTTTCATACCCAAGAACTTTTCATTTTAAGCATTTTTGGTCATGAAAGAGGAGGTTGAAAATCTTTCCAAAAATGGAAAGTTTGCATTTCAAGTCATTTCCAAAAATGGCAAGTTTGCAATTGGCTCAAAATTATTCAATCTTGTGAACTTCTAACAACTTATAATATAAAATAAAGATCATTGAAATTCAATTTGATGAAAATACCCCTTTGGTTCTTTTGTTGGGGGCTTCAGATGCCCTGATTTTGACTTAACTTGCTCAGGAAGTTACCTAGTGAACATATGACTTCCACAATGAGTTTCTACATAAAAATTGGTACACATGATCCTTATAACATATTAAGAACATTAGAAACAATAATGACCCAAAAATTTAGAGTTAAGGCCTCTGAAACCAAAACCCTAATTTTGGTCATCTGTGTAGTGAAAACCCTAGCTCTACTTTCATGTGTATGCCAAACCTTGTGATTTATTGACTTCCATAAACTTTGGGGAGTATGATATGGTTGTAGAACACACATGGACCCTCTTGGAAAGCTTTAAGACCTTTGGGATGGCTCAGATGGATTCTTGGATTGCTCATATCACAAACCCTAGATGCAGATGAAAATGAACTATGTAGTGAAACAAAAATGCAATATGAGATAGTATGCTTATGTTAATGCAAACATGAAAGATCACAAGCCATGGTTTGATAAAGAGTGAGGGAAAATTTGGGGTGTTTACAGCTGCCCCTATTCAAAAACGAGTTAGTTGTGCAGGGTGTAAGCGCCTGGCTTAACAGACAAACAAGATAACTTGTGGTTGAATACCAAGGACAGACCGAAATTTGCACTCGCTGGGGATAAGAAGAAATGGGATATAAATTGTAAAAGATAGTATAGTATGATTATCAAATGAAAACGATGGAGGACGACCATCGAGCAGAGGACGACTGCTGGGGATAAAGTAATAAGTAAAGCGATGACGGGGACAACCGACAAGTTGGGGAAATAAAGAAACAGTGACGGGGACGGCCATCGGGTAAAGAAATAAGATTCTCTAGGGGTCAAAGTAATGAGAAAAACAATGATGGGGACAGCCACCAGGCTTTGAAAAGTAAAGTAAGCAATGATGGGGACGACCATCAGTTTAATGAATAAATGGAATAATGATGAGGGACGGTCATCAAAGGTGAAGGACGATCACCTAGCAGGGGACGGCTGCTCTTTATCACGACATAGGACAAATGTCGGATAGAAAAGGTCGACGATGGGGACGGCCATCGGATAAGCATGATGAAGTACGATCATCAAGAGGAGAATGATGATCACTTAGCAGGGTACGACTGCTCTCGGAGTTTATCACGACATTGGACGAATGTCGGATAACAAGATCAACGATGGGGACGGCCATCAGATAAAATGATGAGGGACGGTCATCAAAAAGGTGAAGGATGATCACCTGGAAGGGGACAGCTGCCGAAAGTATCATGACATAGGAAGAATGTCAGATAGAAGGCTCCAATAATAGGAATTCCACTTGGAAAGGATGAGGGACAGTCATCCAAAGGTGAAGGACGATCACCTGGCAGGGGACGACTGCCGAAAGTATCACGACATAGTGTAAACACCCCAAATTTGCCCTCACCCATTCACACCATGGCTTGTGACCTTTTCATATGCATAAGTTCAATCATAGCATCTCATATTGCATTTGTGATTCATTGCATTGCTTCTAAGTCATCTGCATCTAGGGTTTGTGATCTGAGCCTTTCCTGAGCCATTTGAGCCACTTCAAAGGTCATCAATCACTTCAAAGGGGTACATGTGTGTCCAAGCATCATATTGTATCCCCACAAAGTCAAGAAAGTCAAAGAATCACAAGAACTGAGAATGGCATGGAAGCAGAGCCAGGTTTAACTTCACAGATGACCTAGAATTAGGGTTTTGGTTTCAGAGGCCATAACTCCAGAGTTTTTGGTCATTCTTGTTTCTATTGGTCTCTATGTGATATGAGGATCATGGGTATCAAGTTTGATGAAGAAATTCCATGGGGAAGGCATCTAATCAAGAGTTGACTTCTTGAGCAAGTCAGTGTAAAATCAGGGCATCTGAGGCCCCCAATGACCCAACCAAGGGGTGTTCTTCATCATTTTGGATGTGTATTATCTTTATTTGATCATAGAAGATGTTAGAAGTTCACAAAATTTAAGAATTTCAAGCCATTTGCAAAGTTGCCTTTTTGGGAAAATGACTTGTAATGGAAACTTGCCATTTTGGGAAACTTTTTCAAACCTTTATTTTGATTCAAAAATGCCTCAAATGAGAAAACTTTGGTCATGAAAGTTGTAGAATGGATCTTTCCCTTTTCAAAAAGTACAAGAACTCATTCTAATTCATTTTGGATCAAAAGTTATGGCTTGTCAAAGTTGGGAAAAATCACATAATTTCAAGTTTTCTACCAAAGAGGCAAAGTTGCAAAACCACTTGCCAAGACAAATTGTGCTATCAAATGGACTTCTAATCCTTGTACAAACATAAACCAAGGCCTAAAATTCAGAATGCACCAAAGGTTTACTCATTTCCATGACTTGTGGATCAAGAAATTTCAAAAGGGGCAAAGTGGAACAAAGTTGCAAAACATCATTCAAACCATAATCCACTTACTGGTTGGCTTCAAAACTGATTCCATGGTCCTCCTCATTCCTTGCTGCGCAGGACACCCCTCTTGTACTTGACTTACCATTGGCCCATACCTCTCTTACACAAAGCTTGACTTTTTGCATAAAGACCCATACAAATCACAATAGGGCACACCAACTCCTCTGACCTCTCTAGTTGTGATAAGTGGACCAAATGCAACATAACACAACACACCACACAAGCTGAAACCTCAGATTGCCATAATTATCAAAAATCCTCCAACTTGCAAAACCATTCGAATCTCTCAGCTCACTCAACCATTCTTCAAACCAACTTCACCATTGATCTCAAAATGACTCACTGATCACAAACCAACCATTGAAACGGCCAAAAACCTCACATAAACAAAACACGATTTCTGACCAGTTGGCTTGCAATCTCACAAACCAGCCAAAAGAAATTCCTTCCAAGCATCAAAACTTCATCAGGAGGTCAAGGGGAGTGTTTTGCACAAAGAGAGGAGGCCTGAAAGTCCAGAACTGAGAAAGCTCAAGCTCAGGTACCTTCTTGAAACATTTTTCCAGAACTTGTTTCTTTAGTTATAGAATGGTAGAGTGTGTTCCACTGATCACAATGAGCTTTGAATGGTGAAAAATGGTTGAGTTTTGAGTGTGTATGCATGTTCTGAAATTTTGTTCAGTTTTAGGTTTTTGTTCGAATCTTGTTATTGATGAAGAATAAATGAAATTTGTTGCTGGATTCTTGCTCAATGGGGTTTGGGGATGATTTCTGGAGATTTGGGGGGTTTGATTTAGCCTAGGGAGTGTTTTAGAGAAATCTCAGGGGAGAGCTGGCCGGAGAAGATGACCGGAGGTCTTCTCCGGCCACCTGAAAGTGATTAGAGCCTTAATTACGTTTAGGGCAAAGTTTGAATGTGGACCCTTGATTCAGTGGACTTTTGTTGACTCCCGCGCGTTTCAATTGCCTGGATCATTTCATTAAACCCTAATCTCATTTAATTAAATTAATTAATTAGGTTTAGTCAGTTTGAATTTCAGCCACTAGATCACGCGCGTAGTCAACTCCCGCGTCCCAGCTTTGAATCTTGGCCTTCAGATCAACATACCTCCCATTTAAATCAATTTTAATTTCATTTTAATCCCATTTTCTTTGTCATTTAATTTAAAATACTTAGAAAAATTATAAAAATATTTCCTTTTGCATTTTTGTTTCAAATATTTTTCTTAATCAGAAAATGATTTTTATTTTATTTTTTGCATTGAAAATTATTTTTAAATCATTTAAATGTTTATTTTTAATTAATTAATGGAAATTAATTAATTAAAAATACATTTAGGTATTTAAAAATCACAAAAAAATTCACATAGAATTTAGAAACATTTAGAAACATTGTTCAACTCTCAAACCAAATTTCTTTTTTGTTCTTGATGCCTTTTGATCATTTTCATTGGATTTAATTTCATTTTTAGGCAATATTTTATGTCAAACTTCAAAAATTCATTTCTGCCTAACCCTTGAGAGTTGGATGATGATTCTTTTTGCATTGCATCTTGCATAGCATGTAGTTTATAGGATAAATTTTATTTGAATTGATCTTGCACTTTCAATTTGTTTTGCATTTTTCTTGACAAGGTACCTTAAAACCCTAGCAATCTTAGGAAATTCATAACTTACACTAGGTTAAGAGTTGGATCACCTCCTTTGGGCAGTGAGCTTGTATAGGTTTAGGGTGTCTTTGATAGCATTTTCAAATTTTTATCATGTCTCTTGCTTCTGGTTTTGGATTTTCCTTTGTGTGTAGATCATGAACCCTAATTTATGTCTTTCTTTGCACCCATCTTCCATTTGCTTGCATATCATGAATTGCCATGACACTTTGTGCATTCATTTGATTCATAATACATCATAGGACATATTAGAATCATGTTTGATCATTCCATCTTTCATTTGCCATGTTGAATGTCTATTGCATTTCATAACTTTTCATGTATGTTCATGGTTCAAAGCATGCCTCATTTGCATCTTTATGTTTGTTTGGTCACTCTCATGTCTTGCCTCATATTTGTATCATCTCGTAGCATCATTAACATCATATTAATGCTTCTGGTTTTGGTTTGCATCATCACATCTCATCTCATTTTGCATTGCATTTCATTTCTTTACTAACTTTTCAGGTGGTAAGTTGTATTGAGAAGTGAATTTGCCTTCACTTCTCACAATCTCTTTTCATCTCCCTTATGCATCATTGCTGCATTTTTGTATGTGTATTGGGTTGAGCTTCCTTTCATCTGCTTCCTGGTGGTTTCTCTGAAGATTCTTCTTGTGAACCTCACTAACCCTAGGAACAAACAAGCATGATAACAATTAGGGTTTTTTTAGTCCCCCATTTAGTTTTTCCTTTGTGTCATCTTTGAGTCTTCTCTTCTCATCTCATAATCAAGGACTAAACCCTAAAGATTTTAAGGCTTTGTGATTAAGCTTATGCCTGCATCCTTCTATTAGGATGGAGTGTATAACTTTAATCCTAAGTGTTAAACCCTTAATGTGTTTAACTCCTTTAATCAATCCACTTAACAATCATCAAGACATCAAGCTTGTAACTTGGGCCTTGCATTAGGGTTCTAATTCTTCCTTAATTGGTTAAGAAGGACTAACCCTAGTGTTAATGGACAAGTCCCCCTCAAGTTGTCTTAAAAACCATAAAACTTACTTATTCATCTTACCATTAACTAAAATCCATTTAATAAAGGCCTTGTTTTGTCATGAGGTTAATCCCTAATCATGGATTAAGTTGAGGAGTCTTTCTCAGCTTAAATGTTCTCATCTATTATCCTTCTATTAGGATGGTGTAATGAGTCCATTAAATCTTTGATTATGGCTTAATCTCATTACTTAACACTAAACAAAAACAACAAAAACATCTAAATAATCACAAGTAGGTTAATGATCTTAATCCTACATCATGGTGATTAAGTGTGAGATACTGACTTCACACTTAAGGTATTCTCATTACCCCAAATCAGAGGGAGGATGTGATGAGTTTACTAACCCTTGGTTTAGGCTTAAGCTCATTAACTTATGACAAATCTCAAAAAGCAATAAAAGATTGAAAACACAAAAATAAACAATAATCGTCTCCTCCGGGATTCTTTTCTCACCTCATTCACTCATAAACGAGAACTCGCTTCTTCCGTCTAATGCAAGACAGTTTGCACCTGAGCCAGACAGGTCATACACTTGAGCATAGACAAGTAAGCAGTTCACAAGTCAATTTACCTTTCAGTCTCTTTGGGTCGAACTACGGTGTTCTGACTTCCTCATTGCACGAGAGGATACGTAGGCATAACTTAACTGTTATCGAACAAAAGTATCTGTATATTCCCCCCTCCTTCTAGCATTATCCTTTAAGCCTCATAGTCTTGAGCATTTCATTCCTTTTCTCACACTAACACTGTACATATTACACTTCACATTTCTTTTACATTGACACTTGCATTCTTTCCAGCTTTGACACACAAGTTACACTGACACTACCCCTTTAAAACATAAATCTTTTAAGTGTGGATCCCGTCGAGTACGACGGACAATCTGGGTGCTAATACCTTCCCAGGTTGTAACCAACCCCCTTTCTCAGTCTCTCTGGTTCGCAACCGTCTTAATCATATCTTTTCCTAGGTTTATGCAGCATTACCTTTCCTTCGGGATAAAAATGCCTAGCTGGCGACTCTTTTCTTTTCCCCTGAGTTCACTCCTGTGTGTTATCTTTCTCCTTCGCCGACCGTTCGCGTCTGTACCCCTTCTGACCTTGTGTGTCATTTTGGTGGGAGCGACAGCTTGGCGACTCTGCTGGGGACCCTTATACTGTAACCAGGGCTTCTGATTCTTTTTGTGGGTTCCTCCTAGCGTTTGTTTGATTTGTGTTTACTGGGGTGTTATGTGCTATGTGTGTTTGTTTATATGCTTTATTTATTGCTTTATGTACAGCTTTATTTATTGCTTTCCTTTACAGTTTTTCATATTTCATACTGTCATTATCGTTGCTGGATCTGTTCTTCTGTCTTGGTGGGTGGGGTTTCTACTGAGAGTTTAAGGTCCTATACCTGGGACCTGAGAGACACCTAGGCTAGAGTGGTTCATGTTCTTTCCCATTCCATCTCGGTCTGGTGCGGGAATATGAAACACGGTTCAGATGTGTGTTTCTTCTTGAGAACTCTGTGCTATAGATTTCCTGTAGTGCTAGGGCTATCTGGGAAGCCTGCTAAGTCTGGATGACCTTTACTATGACCTTCAGAAACTGAGGTGAATTAGAGGAGGATCCTTTATGGTTATTGTAAACACTGTACCTCCGGGTTAGAAGTGTTTACACTTCTCATAACTGATCCAAGTCTTAGGATCCTTGTTCTAGAATACCACCTGTGAGGGGGTTGGGCTGTTTACAGGTTTGCAGGTACCTCTAGCCACATCATACCCTGATACTTGGTTTTGATTAAAAGTACTCCACTTTGGATAGTTCTTGTGATTAAACCCTGGACATGTGGCTCTTTATTTGAGTCCCCCACCTTGGTTACTGGACTTCTGAACCTCCATCTGGACTTCTTAAACATACATGGACTTATATCAAGGTAGTAATCAGATCCAGCTTGATCACAAACCCTTGCATATCATTTGCATACATCATCATTGCATCATTTAACATTTGTTTATTTGTTTTTCAGGGTATCCACATCCTATTTGGCTTGGTTTTGACCCCTTCATCTGCATAGACCCCTGTTCATCAATTATTTGCTTCAGCTATCTTCATCAGTTGCCTGCTTCAGCTATTTTCATCACCAGAAACCTTCTTATCAGAAACATTACAGAGCATCCGGCTGGTCCTGTAACTGAAGCACTGTTGAAGGAGGTTAAGGAGGATGAGTTTGGATTAGATGTTTGACTTCTTTGCTTGTTGTTATTTCCATTTCATGTACTTTTCTTTTATGTTGTATTTTGACCCCTCAGGGGCATGTGTTGTAAAAAACAAACTATGTATGATCCACCATGTGTAATGTATTTGTCAGTTTGTTTCATTTGGGTTTCTTTTCCCAAGCAACATCAAAGCATCTTCCTCAGGGGTCTGGAAAGGTCAAAACCAAAAGCCAAGCCGGATACCTTGGGAAATAAATAAGCATACTGCATTGCATGCTAACTTTTGTTTTGTTTTGTAGGATTTTATTTTGTTTGTCACTAACTCTGTTGTGATTCAGGAATTATTGCTTGCCGCCAGGTGTTCCCTCTCAACCGTCCGCACAGGTATCCTACTCGCAACAATCTTCCTGGTATCCAAATGGACCAGGTACAGCAAGATCTGACAGAGGTCAGAACCCAGATGGCTAATGAAAGGCTGGAGATGAGAAACCAAATGACCCAATTCATGGAAGTAATGAATGGCTTGGCCCAAAGTCAAGAAAGGTTGAGGGCATTGGTAGAAAGACAAACCCCGGAAGAACCCCATCTGGGAACTGGAGGAACAAGTAACAATGAAAGGGGGCAGCCTCATGCTAATCCACCAGTATATGGGCCTCATCTACATCCGGAAGTCAACATCCCGGGTAATGTGCAAGGAAATATTACTGCAGGTAGGATCTTACAGGAAGACCCTCAAGAGGAGCAATTCACTGTCATGGGAGCTGGGGATGAAGTTTATGATAGGAGGTTTGATGAAATTGCTGAGAAGTTGAGATCTCTGGAGTCTCAAAATTCCCTAGGTTTTGATGTCATGGATATGGGGTTAGTGGATGGGGTAAGGATTCCCCACAAGTTTAAACCCCCGTGCTTCGAGAAGTACAATGGAACTTCCTGTCCACGAACTCACTTACAGTCCTTCCTGGGGAGACTTAAGGCATACACCATGGATGAAAAACTGTGGATGTTCTATTTTGAAGACAGTTTGACTGGGGCTTCAAGGGAGTGGTACTCTCACTTGACCAGAGCTACTATCAGATGCTGGAAGGACCTAGCTGAAGCCTTCATCAGACAGTACCAATACAATCTGGACATGGCTCCTAACAGGACCCTTTTGATGGGAATGTCTCAGTCCTCCAAGGAGAGCTTCAGGGAATATGCCCAGAGGTGGAGACAGCTTGCTGCTGCTGTCCAGCCACCCATGTCGGAAAGAGAAATGGCCGACATGTTTATGAATACTCTGCAAGGAACATATATTGATAGGCTAGCTGCCTTTTCTTCCATCAGTTTCGCTGATGTAGTTATAGCTGGAGAAAGAATTGAGAGCCTTCTGAAAATGGGCAAGATTTCTGATAATGGTGCAAGTTCGTCTAGTAACCCCAGGAAGCCTTTTGTGGGACCTAGAAGAACCGGTGAGACAAATGCCATTCATGCCAGCAGGGGCAGACCTCAGTATGTCCACAGATCAGTAGCAATTGTCACTATTCCAGCTCCGATTCCTCAGCAACCAACATATCAACAACCACAACAACCCCACTATCAACAGCAAGTTCAGTATCCGCCACAGAGGACCTACAACAACAATAACAACAATCAACAGCAAAGACCTTTTCAGCAAAGACCATCACAGGCCAATAGGGTGATTGATCCAATCCCTATGCCTTATGCCGTTTTATTGCCACAACTCTTGAAACTCAACTTGGTCGAATTAAGGACATTGGCGCCGCCAGATCCCTCTAATCTCCCAAGAAATTATGATGTCAACACCAGATGTGCTTTCCATTCCAACGCACCTGGCCACAATACGGAAAAATGCAGGGCTTTACAAATGAAGGTACAAGACCTGGTGGATTCTAAAGCCCTCAACTTTGCACCCCCTCCAAGTGTCACCAAGAATCCCATGCCCAATCATGGAGGGCCAAGAATTAATGCCATTGAGGAAGACAAGCCATCTTTCTTAATCACCAGTGTTGGACAGATTCGGACACCTCTGGTCGAAATTAAAGCTTAGCTCCTAGAGTGCCAGATGTTCCCCGGGTGTGAGCTCGGTTGTGGGTACTGCAACATTTCAGTCAACGGGTGTGATAATTTGAGAAGCGGCATAAATGGTCTTATCAAAAGTGACATACTTCAGATCTCAACAACGGTGCCTACAAATCCAGCAATCCCTTTGACAACAATTCCTGACTCTTCTACAACTGCAACAACAATCATTCCGACTAATTCATCAATATCATCAACAATGGCTTCATCCATCACTTCAACAAACCAGATGTCAACAACTATTTCTTCTACAACATCAGCATCCCTTTATTCAGCAGAATCTTCTACAACGCCAACAGAAATTAATGAAGATGTCTCAGCAGTCACCATTTACTATGATCTATCAGATGTTCCTCCAAACAACAACTTTCAGCAAAAAACAGTGGCACCTCTTGTCAGGTCACCAGTCACCATTTACTACGATCCGCACACCATCTCAGTACCCTCCTCTGCAGCAGTCAGTCCAGTTACTATCACGGTGCCTGGACCAGTTCCATATGAAAGCAGTAATGACATACCTTGGCATTATGGCTCTGACCTCTACTGCAACGGGGAGAAAATCACTTTGGACTCTTCAACTTCTTCTCCACAGATTGATAATGTTGGGGGAGGCGGAGGCTTCACCAGAAGCGAACGCCTTTTTGCCTGACAAGTGCAAAGACCTAATGCTGAAGCAGAAGCTGTTGCTAAAGCAAAAGGAAAGAGTGTGGTATTTGAAGAGCCGGCGGCCAAAGAAACTCAGAAGACATCTTTTGAGCAAGATGTAGACGAGTTTATGAGAATCATAAAGAGAAGTGATTACAAGGTGGTGGACCAGCTTCACCAAACTCCCTCAAAAATTCCATATTATCCCTGTTGATGTGTTCTGAAGCTCACAAGAATGCATTACTGAAAGTCCTGCACGCAGCGTACGTGCCAGAGGAGATCACTGTTAATCAGCTAGAAACTGTGGTGGCAAATGTCAATACCAGTCATGGACTGGGTTTTACCAATGCTGACTTAACAACTGAGGGACGTAACCACAACAAGGCTTTACACATCACTCTAGAATGCAAGGGTGCTGTTCTATCCCATGTACTGGTGGACACTGGGTCTTCACTCAATGTTCTACCAAAGAAAGCCTTGGTGAAGCTGGAGTATGATGGCTTGGCACTGCGTCCGAGTAATTTGGTGGTGAGAGCATTTGATGGCTCTAAAAGATCAGTGCTTGGGGAGATTGATCTGCCTGTGATGAATGGCCCGCAGACTTTTAAAATTACCTTCTATGTGATGGACATTCATCCGGCCTACAGCTGTTTGTTGGGTAGACCTTGGATCCATGCCGCTGGCGCTGTTACGTCTACCCTTCACCAAAAGCTGAAATTCGAGTGGGAAGGCCAGATCATCACCATCTGTGGTGAAGAAAACATCTTTGTTAGCCATCTGGCTACGTATAAGTATATTGAGATGGATGGAGAAATCCATAAAACCATGAGCCAGGGGTTTGAGGACCTGAACATTAATGAAGCATCTGCTGTACTGGGAACCTCCATGACATCTTATCAGCAAGCCAGGAAGGTTGTTGAAGAGGGTACTGCCCAAGGCTGGGGCAAGTTGCTGCCCGTGGAAAAGAAGGAGGACAGATTTGGGTTGGGTTACAAACCAACTCAACAAGATCAATCAGAGGCTGCTAAGAAGCCCAACTTTGTCAGCGGGGGAATGCTTACCCGGATGCAGTGAACAACTTGGAAGACGAGGATGAAAGCGGCCGCAACCTGGAGAGCTGGATACGTCCAAGGATCCCGGGGAGCCAAGTCCTTAACTGGTCTTCCCAGGAAATTATAAGGGTTACTCCTGCAGAGTAATTATTATTTCCTATATTTTTAAGCATGCATCAAGTCTTGCATCTTGCCCAAGATGACAAGACTCATTTTGTAATCGGGCCATCTTGTAATTTTGTGCAAACAAATTAATCAATGAATATCAGACATCTTTTGCAAATGAGTCTTCTTCTTTTCCGCTCACTATTTTTCATTTTTCTTTTTGTACAAAAATAAAATGGCAATGTTTTCCAAAATGAGAACTTCATTTCACTTTTTTCTAAAAACCAAGATTAAAAATGATCACTAAAATGAACAATCTAAACCCTTGCAGAGAGTGCCTTTCAGACTGCACCGACAACAACACTACTATGACTCCGTATGACTTTGACAATCCAATCAATCAAACTAATGAAGGGGTTGAAGAAGATTATGAGCTTCCTGAAGAGCTAGCCAGGTTGTTAAGGCAAAAGGAGAAGATTATCACTCCTTATCAGAAGGAGGTTGAAACGGTTAATCTTGGTACGGAAGAAGATGTGAAAGAAGTTAAAATCGGGGCCTGCCTACAAGATTCGATAAAAGAGCAACTGATTGATATGCTTCGGGAGTATGTGGATGTTTTTGCTTGGTCTTATCAGGACATGCCAGGGTTGGACACCGATATTGTCATGCACAAGCTGCCTTTAAAAGAAGACTGCCCACTGGTGAAACAGAAGCTCCGCCGTACTCGCCCAGATATGGCAATGAAGATAAAAGAAGAGGTACAAAAGCAGTGGGACGCCGGTTTCCTTTCTGTAACTAGCTATCCGCCGTGGGTCGCTAATATTGTACCTGTGCCTAAGAAAGATGGCAAGGTGAGAATGTGTGTAGACTACCGGGATCTGAACAGAGCCAGCCCAAAGGATGATTTCCCATTACCTCACATTGATGTATTGGTTGATAATACGGCTCAGTTCTCGGTGTTCTCCTTCATGGACGGATTTTCAGGATACAATCAGATCAAGATGTCACCTGAAGACATGGAGAAGACAACTTTCATCACACCCTGGGGCACATTCTGTTATAAGGTGATGCCATTCGGACTAAAGAATGCTGGTGCAACGTATCAACGGGCTATGGTAACATTATTCCACGACATGATCCATAAAGAAATTGAATGTTATGTGGATGACATGATTGCCAAGTCCCTCACAGAAGAAGACCACCTGGTAAATCTGTTGAAGCTATTCAAGCGTCTGAGGAAGTACCAACTGAAATTGAACCCCAACAAGTGCACATTCGGGGTGCGATCTGGTAAGTTGCTGGGATTTATTGTAAGTGAGAAAGGGATTGAAGTTGACCCTGATAAAGTTAAAGCCATTCAAGAAATGCCTGCACCGAAGACTGAGAAAGAGGTTCGGGGGTTTCTAGGTAGATTGAACTACATTTCACGGTTCATATCTCACCTTACAGCAACCTGTGAGCCTTTGTTCAAGCTGTTAAGGAAAGAACAAACAGTCAGGTGGAACGAAGACTGCCAGAGGGCTTTTGACAAGATCAAGGAATACTTACAAGAGCCTCCAATCCTTATGCCTCCAGTGGAAGGAAGACCTCTGATCATGTACTTGACAGTATTAGAAGAGTCAATGGGGTGTGTGCTGGGCCAATATGACGAGTCTGGTCGAAAAGAGTATGCAATTTACTACCTAAGCAAAAAGTTTACCGACTGTGAACAACGTTATTCACTGCTCGAGAAAACTTGTTGTGCTTTAGCGTGGGCTGCTCGCCGACTAAAGCAGTATATGTTGACCCACACTACTTTGTTGATATCAAATATGGACCCAGTTAAGTACATTTTTGAGAAGCCAGCACTTACCGGATGGGTTTCAAGATGGCAAATGATCCTCACAGAATATGACATCCAGTACACATCTCAGAAAGCCATCAAGGGCAGTGTAATGTCAGATTATCTTGCTGAGCAACCTATTGATGATTACCAGCCTATGAGATTTGACTTCCCTGATGAGGACATCATGTTCATAAAAGCAAAAGATCATGAAGAGCCTGTTCACACTGAGGGGCCTGACCCGGAAGAAGAATGGACTATGATGTTTGATGGGGCTGTTAATATGAATGGTCGTGGTGTTGGTGCAGTACTCATTACACCTAAGGGGGTTCACATGACTTTCTCGGCAAAGCTCATCTTCAATTGCACTAACAACGAAGCTGAATATGAAGCTTGTATTATGGGTCTTGAAGAAGCCATTGACCTCAGGATCAAGACTTTGACTGTATTCGGAGATTCAGCTCTGGTGATTAATCAAACCAATGGCAAATGGTACACACACCAGGATCATCTGATACCTTATAGGGATTATACAAGGAGGTTATTGACTTTCTTTACAACGGTCAAGCTTGAGTATATCCCTCGGGACGAGAATCAGTTTGCAGATGCTCTGGCTACCATTTCATCCATGATCAAAGTTCAAGCTGCCAACTTTGTGCCTCGGATTTCAGTGTTCAGACTTGACAGACCAGCGTATGTATTTGCAGCAGATGTTTCCAAAGATGATAAGCCTTGGTTCCATGATATCAAATGCTTCTTGGAGGATCAAACATACCCACCTGGGGCATCTTCCAATGACAAGAAGACACTAAGAAGGCTAGCTGGTAGTTTCTTCCTGAATACTGACGGTTCCCTGTACAAGAGAAACTTTGATATGGTACTTCTCAGGTGCGTTGATAGGACAGAAGCATACTTGTTGATGCACGAAGTGCACGAAGGATCCTTTGGTACCCATGCAGGAGGGCATGCCATGGCCAAAAAGTTGCTAAGATCAGGCTATTACTGGATCACAATGGATGCCGACTGTTGTGCCTATGCCAGGAAATGCCATAAATGTCAGATCTATGCAGATAAAGTGCATGTGCCTCCGAATCCTCTGAATGTGATGTCTTCACCTTGGCCCTTTGCTATGTGGGGCATTGATATGATTGGCAAGATTGAACCGACTGCTTCGAACGACCACAGATTCATCCTGGTTGCCATTGACTATTTTACCAAGTGGGTTGAAGCAGCTTCATATGCGAATGTTACAAGGCAAGTGGTAGCCCGATTTCTGAAGAGAGACATCATCTGTCGGTATGAAGTTCCCGAGAGAATTATTACTAACAATGGTTCCAACTTAAACAACAAAATGATGGCAGAGCTATGCCGGGACTTCAAGATCCAACACCACAATTCTTCTCCTTACAGGCCAAAGATGAATGGCGCTGTGGAGGCAGCTAATAAGAATATCAAGAAGATTGTGCAGAAGATGGTAGTTACATACAAAGACTGGCATGAAATGCTATCGTTTTCCTTGCATGGGTACCGTACGTCAATCAGAACATCCACTGGGGCAACACCGTATCAGCTTGTGTACGGTATGGAGGCAGTCCTACCTGTTGAAGTTGAATTACCCTCCCTACGGATACTGATGGATGTTAAATTGAATGAAGCAGAATGGGTCCGGTCCCGATACGAACAACTGAATCTGATTGAAGAGAAGAGATTGGTTGCAATCTGTCACGGGCAGTTATATCAGAAAAGAATGAAGAAAGCCTTCGATCAGAAAGTCAGGCTCCGAGAGTACCAAGTAGGAGATCTTGTGCTGAAGAGACTCCTCCCTCCTCATACAGACCACAGGGGCAAGTGGACTCCAAACTATAAAGGACCATTCGTAGTAAAGAAAGTTTTCTCTGGTGGAGCACTGATGCTCAGCACTATGGATGGTGAAGACTTCCCGTCCCCTGTGAATTCAGATGCAGTTAAAAAATACTTCGCATAAAATGACCCGCTGGACATAAAAACAGAATGTAAGTCCAGGCAAAAATAGGGCATCCCGGCGAGTCAAAAACAGAATAAAAGACTCGGGCAAAAATAAGGGAAATAAATAAAAAGTGTACACCCGTTGAGTTGAAAAGCCGCATTGGACAACTCAGGCAAAAATGGGTATCCCGGTGGATTGAAAGCCCGAAAGGGCGATCCACGCAAAATAAGGGAATAAGCGAACAACTGCATTCTGAACTCATCTGTATCATTTGCAACATGGTATGCTTCGAAAGGTTCAAGCGTCGGTCAGAACCAACCTTCTTTAGAAAGCAAGACGAGAAGAACGTCAAAAGTCATATGAGTCATAGCAAAGGGGAAGCTCCTTGAAGTGTCATCAACATTGCCAACGTCTTTTGTTTCTCAATTTGTAACGATCTCCTCATTTCAGGGGATCTATTTCTTTGACAGTATCTTGCCAATTCAGGGCACATGAATTAATAAAATCAGATTTCCAGTCATGTTTCGTCTCGTACATTTTATTTTCATTTGCGAAAAATGTACGATAAGATACTGAGTGCATAAATACAGATGCTACTTTTAAATATGTGCTTGCAGGAAATATACTTACTCCCGGGAGTGTCTAAACTCCTACGAGGGAATCCGGTAAGGGATACCTCGGGATTACTTGTGCGTTTCTCTGTCTTTTCAGGATAGCAAGTATTTCAAAGCACAACATGGGGCATGAAAGCTTCACCCCATTAAGCTGACAAGTCATTATCTACTCAGTCTTAGCACCGGAGGTGCTTTCTCCCCAGCTGAGTTGCCATTTATTATTCCTCCCCAGCCAAGTGCCGACCAGGGAACTACCTCCCCACAAAGTGTCAACCTCTACCCGGAGGAGCAACGCGTGAGGAAATCACAACAGAGTGAAGAAAGCTTCTACAAACCCCCAGTTGGGTCCCCCATTACAAGGATATGTCTACCAATGACCTATTCCCCAAGCAAAGTCATCTTATTAGATCTACCAATGATCTTATCCCCAGCTGGGATGTCCACTTCAAGCAGATCAGTCAGAGATCCCCTCAGCAACGGGATCCGAATCCTGAGTCTTTACCTTTGCATAATCATAGCATTCGCATCATATTCTCCCCGCAGAGCGTAGCATTCCATCTAATACGGAGCATTACAGCAAAAATCAAACATATTGCATAATCATGAACCATGTACTGAATCAAACACTTGTAAATACTGACAACCCATCAACAAGATACAGAAAATTCCCCAAATCCCCCGGCAGAAAGCCAGGACATTTGCCTTACACTCATAAATACAAATGCACACTCCTTTTGGCACCCGTCCGTGTCATGGTTCCCCAGTACAGTCGCCCGAGCACTCTTTACAAACAGACACTTACATATTACAGATACTTCTTGACACCTGTCCGTGTCGTATCCCCAGTAGAAAGCCAAAGCGTCCCCTTTGCACTCATAGATACACATCTATACAATTCCTTGACACCCGTCAGTGTCACCTCCCCAGCATGGTCACCCAAACACTTTGGAAACCATACACTTGTTTATAATACACTTTCTCCGACACTCGTCCGTGTTACTCATCTTTTTTTTACTCATACAGATACTCGTCCGTATCTTATATATACCACTTATATCCCCTCAGATCCGACACTTGTCCGTGTTCTTTGTTAACCAGTTGATACTCGTCCGTATCATCATCTCAGGGCATGCGTCAAGCGTTTGTTTCTACCTGATACTCGTCCGTATCATAGTCGTAAGGATGCTCGTCCGTATCTTTAATCTATACACCGTGTCAAACACTTAGATCTTCTTGAGTTTAGACACTCGTATGTGTCTATTATTCCCCAGAAGAGTCCCCTCAGATTCGACACTCATCTGTGTTCTTTGTCAACCAGTTGATACTCGTCCGTATCATCATCTCTAAACATGTGTCAGTGTCTGTTTCTACCTGATACTCGTCCGTATCACGGTCTTAAGGATGCTCGTCCGCATCGTTAATCCATACACAATGGCCAAACACTTATGCCTTTCATTTCTTGGATGTAAACACTCGTCCGTGTTTACTTGTCCCAGCAAATCCCAGTGAGCTATTTCTTTTCTACCTGACATTCGTCCTATGTCATGATACTTTCGGCAGCCGTACCATGCCAGGTGATCGTCCTTCACCTTTGGATGACCGTCCCTCATCCTTTCCCCAGCGGAGTCTCTATTCATTAGAACCCCTTCTTATCCGACATTCGTCCTATGTCGTGATATTTTCAGCAGCCGTCCCCTGCTAGGTGATCATCCTTCACCTCTTGATGATCGTCCTTCATCATGCTCATCCGATGGTCGTCCCCATCATTGATATTGTTATCTGGCATTCGTCCTATGTCATGATAAACCCTGAGAGCAGCCGTACCCTGCTAGGTGATGGTCCTTCACCTCTTGATGATCGTCCTTCATCATGATTATCCGATGGCCGTCCCCATCGTCGATCTTTTTATCCGAAATTCGTCCTATGTCGGGATACTTTTGGCAACCGTACCTTGCCAGGTGATCGTCCTTCACCCTAGATGACCGTCCCTCATCTTATCCCCAACAGAGCAGTCGTCCCCTGCTAGGTGATCGTCCTTCACCTTTGATGACCGTACCTCATCATTTACTTCATTTACCTATAATCCCCAGAGAGTCTTATAGCTTTACTTGATGGTCGTACCCATCATAATCCAGTATATCCCCAGCATGTCGGCCGTCCCCGTCATTGCTCTTTCCCCAGCAGTCGTCCTCTGCTCGACGGTCGTCCTCCGTCGCCCGCACTTTATAATCATACTTTATTTTCCTTTAAAATCTATATCCCTTTTCTTCTTCATTCTGTGAGTGCAAATTTTGGACTGTCTTTTGGTATTTAACCACAAGTTATCTTGTTCGCCTGTTAAGCCGTTGCTTACATCCTACACAGCTAACTCATGTTTGAATAGGGGCAGCTGTAAACACCCCAAATTTTCCCTCACCCATTCACACCATGGCTTTTGACCTTTTCATATGCATAAGTTCAATCATAGCATCTCATATTGCATTTGTGATTCATTGCATTACTTCTAAGTCATCTGCATTTAGGGTTTGTGATCTGAGCCTTTCCTGAGCCATTTGAGCCACTTCAAAGGTCATCAATCACTTCAAAGGGGTCCATGTGTGTCCAAGCATCATATTGTATCCCCACAAAGTCAAGAAAGTCAAAGAATCACAAGAACTGAGAATGGCATGGAAGCAGAGCCAGGTTTAACTGCACAGATGACCTAGAATTAGGGTTTTGGTTTCAGAGGCCATAACTCCAAAGTTTTTGGTCATTCTTGTTTCTATTGGTCTCTATGTGATATGAGGATCAAGCATATCAAGTTTGATGAAGAAATTCCATGGGGAAGGCATCTAATCAAGAGTTGACTTCTTGAGCAAGTCATTGTAAAATCAGGGCATCTGAGGCCCCCAATGACCCAACCAAGGGGTGTTCTTCATCATTTTGTATGTGTATGATCTTTATTTGATCATAGAAGATGTTAGAAGTTCACAAAATTGAAGAATTTCAAGCCATTTGCAAAGTTGCCTTTTTGGGAAAATGACTTGTAATGGAAACTTGCCATTTTGGGAAACTTTTTCAAACCTTTCTTTTGATTCAAAAATGCCTCAAATGAGAAAACTTTGGTCATGAAAGTTGTAGAATGGATCTTTCCCTTTTCAAAAAGTACAAGAACTCATTCTAATTCATTTTGGATCAAAAGTTATGGCTTGTTAAAGTTGGGAAAAATCACATAATTTCAAGTTTTCTACCAAAGAGGCAAAGTTGCAAAACCACTTGCCAAGAAAAATTGTGCTATCAAATGGACTTCTAATCCTTGTACAAACATAAACCAAGGCCTAATATTCAGAATGCACCAAAGGTTTACTCATTTCCATGACTTGTGGATCAAGAAATTTCAAAAGGGGCAAAGTGGAACAAAGTTGCAAAACATCATTCAAACCCTAATCCACTTGCTGGCTGGCTTCAAAACTGATTCCATGGTCCTCCTCATTCCTTGCTGCGCAGGACACCCCTCTTGTACTTGACTTACCATTGGCCCATACCTCTCTTACACAAAGCTTGACTTTTTGCATAAAGACCCATACCAATCACAATAGGGCACACCAACTCCTCTGACCTCTCTAGTTGTGATAAGTGGACCAAATGCAACATAACACAACACACCACACAAGCTGAAACCTCCGATTTCCATAGTTATCAAAAATCCTCCAACTTGCAAAACCATTCGAATCTCTCAGCTTACTCAACCATTCTTCAAACCAAATTCACCATTGATCTCAAAATGACTCACTGATTACAAACCAACCATTGAAACGGCCAAAAACCTCACATAAACAAAACACGATTTCTGACCAGTTGGCTTGCAATCTCACAAACCAGCCAAAAGAAATTCCTTCCAAGCATCAAAACTTCATCAGGAGGTCAAGGGGAGTGTTTTGCACAAAGAGAGGAGGCCTGAAAGTCCAGAACTGAGAAATCTCAAGCTCAGGTACCTTCTTGAAACATTTTTCCAGAACTTGTTTCTTTAGTTATAAAATGGTAGAGTGTGTTCCACTGATCACAATGAGCTTTGAATTGTGAAAAATGATTGAGTTTGGAGTGTGTATGCATGTTCTGAAATTTTGTTCAGTTTTAGGTTTTTGTTCGAATCTTGTTATTGATGAAGAATAAATGAAATTTGTTGCTGGATTTTTGCTCAATGGGGTTTGGGGATGATTTCTGGAGATTTGGGGGGTTTGATTTAGCCTAGGGAGTGTTTTAGAGAAATCTCAGGGGAGAGCTGGCCGGAGAAGATGACCGGAGGTCTTCTCCGGCCACCTGAAAGTGATTAGAGCCTTAATTACGTTTAGGGCAAAGTTTGAATGTGGACCCTTGATTCAGTGGACTTTTGTTGACTCCCGTGCGTTTCAATGGCCTGGATCATTTCATTAAACCCTAATCTCATTTAATTAAATTAATTAATTAGGTTTAGTCAGTTTGAATTTCAGCCACTAGATCACGCGCGTAGTCAACTCCCGCGTCCCAACTTTGAATCTTGGCCTTCAGATCAACATACCTCCCATTTAAATCAATTTTAATTTCATTTTAATCCCATTTTCTTTGTCATTTAATTTAAAATACTTAGAAAAATTATAAAAATATTTCCTTTTGCATTTTTGTTTCAAATATTTTTCTTAATCAGAAAATGATTTTTATTTTATTTTTTGCATTGAAAATTATTTTTAAATCATTTAAATGTTTATTTTTAATTAATTAAAGGAAATTAATTAATTAAAAATACATTTAGGTATTTAAAAATCATAAAAAAAATTCACATAGCATTTAGAAACATTTAGAAACATTGTTCAACTCTCAAACCAAATTTATTTTTTGTTCTTGATGTATTTTAATCATTTTCATTGGATTTAATTTCATTTTTAGGCAATATTTTATGTCAAACTTCAAAAATTCATTTCTGCCTAACCCTTGAGAGTTGGATGATGATTCTTTTTGCATTGCATCTTGCATAGCATGTAGTTTATAGGATAAATTTGATTTGAATTGATCTTGCACTTTCAATTTGTTTTGCATTTTTCTTGACAAGGTACCTTAAAACCCTAGCAATCTTAGGAAATTCATAACTTACACTAGGTTAAGAGTTGGATCCCCTCCTTTGGGAAGTGAGCTTGTATAGGTTTAGGGTGTCTTTGATAGCATTTTCAAATTTTTATCATGTCTCTTGCTTCTGGTTTTGGATTTTGCTTTGTGTGTAGATCATGAACCCTAATTTATGTCTTTCTTTGCACCCATCTTCCATTTGCTTGCATATCATGAATTTCCATGACACTTTCTGCATTCATTTGATTCATAATACATCTTAGGACATATTATAATCATGTTTGATCATTTCATCTTTCATTTTCCATGTTGAATGTCTATTGCATTTCATAACTTTTCATGTATGTTCATGGTTCAAAGCATGCCTCATTTGCATCTATATGTTTGTTTGGTCACTCTCATGTCTAGCCTCATATTTGTATCATCTCTTAGAATCATTAAAATCATATTAATGCTTCTTGTTTTGGTTTGCATCATCACATCTCATCTCATTTTGTATTGCATTTCATTTCTTTACTAACTTTTCAGGTGGTAAGTTGTATTGAGAAGTGAATTTGCCTTCACTTCTTACAATCTCTTTTCATATCCCTTATGCATCATTGCTGCATTTTTGTATGTGTATTGGGTTGAGCTTGTTCATTCTTGTTCATCTTACTTTCTTCTCTTCAAGCAACTTGTCTTCTTAAGTGAAGCAAGTTGTTTTGCTTCTCTTTGCTCCTTTCATCTGCTTCCTGGTGGTTTCTCTGAAGATTCTTCTTGTGAACCTCACTAACCCTAGGAACAACCAAGCATGATAACAATTAGGGTTTGTTTAGTCCCCCATTTAGTTTTTCCTTTGTGTCATCTTTGAGTCTTCTCTTCTCATCTCATAATCAAGGACTAAACCCTAAAGGTTTTAAGGCTTTGTGATTAAGCTTATGCCTGCATCCTTCTATTAGGATGGAGTGTATAACTTTAATCCTAAGTGTTAAACCCTTAATGTGTTTAACTCCTTTAATCAATCCACTTAACAATCATCAAGACATCAAGCTTGTAACTTGGGCCTTGCATTAGGGTTCTAATTCTTCCTTAATTGGTTAAGAAGGACTAACCCTTGTGTTAATGGACAAGTCCCCCTCAAGTTGTCTTACAAACCATAAAACTTACTTCTTCATCTTACCATTAACTAAAATCCATTTAATAAAGGCCTTGTTTTGTCATGAGGTTAATCCCTAATCATGGATTAAGTTGAGGAGTCTTTCTCAGCTTAAATGTTCTCATCTATTATCCTTCTATTAGGATGGTGTAATGAGTCCATTAAATCTTTGATTATTGCTTAATCTCATTACTTAACACTAAACAAAAACAACAAAAACATCTAAATAATCACAAGTAGGTTAATGATCTTAATCCTACATCATGGTGATTAAGTGTGAGATACTGACTTCACACTTAAGGTATTCTCATTACCCCTAATCAGAGGGAGGATGTGATGAGTTTACTAACCCTTGGTTTAGGCTTAAGCTCATTAACTTATGACAAATCTCAAAAAGAAATAAAAGATTGAAAACACAAAAACAAACAATAATCGTCTCCTCCGGGATTCTTTTCTCACCTCATTCACTCATAAACGAGAACTCGCTTCTTCCGTCTAATGCAAGACAGTTTGCACCTGAGCCAGACAGGTCATACACTTGAGCATAGACAAGTAAGCAGTTCACAAGTCAATTTACCTTTCAGTCTCTTTGGGTCGAACTACGGTGTTCTGACTTCCTCATTGCACGAGAGGATACGTAGGCATAACTTAACAATTATCGAACAAAAGTCTCTGTATATTCCCCCCTCCTTCTAGCATTATCCTTTAAGCCTCATAGTCTTGAGCATTTCATTCTTGTTCTCACACTGACACTGTACATATTACACTTCACATTTCTTTTACACTGACACTTGCATTCTTTCCAGCTTTGACACACAAGTTGCACTGACACTACCCCTTTAAAACATAAATCTTTTAAGCGTGGATCCCGTCGAGTACGACAGACAATCTGGGTGCTAATACCTTCCCAGGTTGTAACCAACCCCCTTTCTCAGTCTCTCTGGTTCGCAACCGTCTTATCCATATCTTTTCCTAGGTTTATGCAGCATTACCTTTCCTTCGGGATAAAAATGCCTAGCTGGCGACTCTTTTCTTTTCCCCTGAGTTCACTCCTGTGTGTTCTCTTTCTCCTTCGCCGACCGTTCGTGTCTGTACCCCTTCTGACCTTGTGTGTCATTTTGGTGGGAGCGACACATAGGACGAATGTCGGATAGAAGAAAGTTGTTTTGTTGACGACTTACTGGGGAATAGTAAACACGGACGAGTGCTTACGCTCAAGAACAAAAGGTATAAGCGTTTGACGACGTGTATAGATTAAAGATGCGGACGAGCATCCTTAGAACCATGATACAGACGAGTATCAGTAGAAACAAACGCTGACGCGTGTTCAAAGATAATGATACAGACGAGTACCAACTGGTTAACAAAGAACACGGACGAGTGTCAAATATGTTGAGGAGTGATATAAACAAGATACAAACGAGTATCAAAGACTTTTGTATAAGTATGAGTGAGTATTGATTTGTTGGTGAAGTATGTGCAAGATACGAACGAGTGTTCGACTTGCTGGGGAAGGTATGACACGGACGAGTGTCAAACATATATAAATATAAACATGCATCTGTTTTGAGAGTGTAAAGGAGATGCTTTGGCCTTCTGTGGGGAGATCAGATGACACGGACGAGTGTCGAGAAGAGCATGTTTTGGGCAAGTATTTGTTTTTGAGAGTGCAAAGGGGACGCTTTGGCTATTATGTGCAAGGGATGTATTTTGTGTATTGCTGATGAAATATTGATGGTAATTGCAGGTGACCGGCTCGAACCTGGCTTGTGATCATGCAAATGTTTGATTTTTTCCGTAATGCTCCGTATTAGACGGAATGCTACGCTCTGCATGGGGAAAAATGATGCGAATGCCATGATTATGCAAAGGGGAGAAACTGATCCGAGACTCGGATCCTGCTGGGATAAAGATATCAGGCTGTATGCTTGGAAGAATAACCCGGCTGGGGGAGAGATCACTGGTAGATCTTTCAGGAGGGAGAACTCTGCTTGGGGTAATAGATCATTGGTAGATCCATCCGTAAGGAGAACTCAGCTGGGGAGAAGGGGGCTTCGGTCACTTTGTTGGGTATGGGTTTCAGGCATTGTTCTTCTGGGGAGAGAATGGAAACTCTGCGGGGAGACAATTCCCATTAACTTTGCTGAGGATGAGAGAGATATGGCATCCTGGTGGGGAATATGAAATTCCTTGACCACCTTTCTGTGGAAGAGTTGTCAGGTACTAATCGGGGAGGAGATAACTTCTGGGAAGTAGCATGATGGGGATTCAATGCCTGACATGCCCCATGTTGTGTATTGAAAACTTGCAACCTGTTTAAGACAAAAAGTAAACGCACAAGTATCCCGAGGCATCCCTTACCGGATTCCGTGATAGGAGTTAGACTTTCCTGAAAGTAATATATTTCCTGAAAGCATTTAAAAATGGCTCATTTGTTTTATACAAGTATTATATAATGAATATTGGACATTTTATTAATTTGGGTGCCTTGAATTGGCAAGTACAGTCAAAGAAACAAGTCCCTTGAAAGGAGGAGATTGTTGAAAATTGAGAAAATAAAAGTGTTGGAAATGTTGACGATGACGTTCCAGTGAAGTTCCTTTGCTATGACCTGTATGACCTTGACGTTCTTCTCATCTTGCTTTCTGAAGAAGGCTGATTCTGACTGATGCTTTATCCTTTCGAAGCTTTCCATGTTGTGAGTGATACAAACGAATTCAGAATGCAGTTGTTCACTTATTCCCTGATTTTGCGTGGATCGCCCTTTTGGGTTTTCAATCCACCAGGATACCCATTTTTGCCTGAGATGTCCAATGCTGCTTTTCAACTCAGCGGGTGTACATTTTTTCCCTTATTTTTGCCCGAGTCTTTTATTCTGTTTTTGACTTGCCGGGATGCCCTATTTTTGCCTGGACGTACATTCTGTTTTTATGTCCAGCGGGTCATTTTATGCGAAGTATTTTTTAACTGCATCTGAATTAACAGGGGATAAAAAATCATCGCCATCCATAGTAGTGAGCATCAGTGCTCCACCAGAGAAGACCTTCTTTACTATGAATGGCCCTTCGTAGTTTGGTGTCCATTTGCCCCTGTGATCTGTATGAGGAGGAATAAGTCTTTTCAGAAAAAGATCTCCCACTTGGTTTTCCCGAAGTCTGACTTTCTGTTCGAAGGCTTTCTTCATCTGCTTTTGATATAACTGCCCATGATAGATGGCAACTAGCCTCTTCTCCTCGATCAAATTCAGCTGATTGTACCGAGATCGGACCCATTCTGCTTCGTCCAGCTTTACATCCATCATTACCCGTAAGGAGGGTAGTTCAACTTCAACAGGTAGGACTGCCTCCATACCATACACAAGCTGATAAGGTGTTTCCCCAGTGGGCGTTCTGATTGAGGTTCGGTACCCATGCAAAGAAAATGGTAGCATTTCATGCCAGTCTTTGTAAGTAACCACCATCATTTGCACAATCTTCTTGATGTTTTTGTTAGCTGCCTCAACAACGCCATTCATCTTTGGCATGTAAGGAGAAGAGTTGTGATGTTGGATTTTGAAGTCCTGGCACAGTTCTGCCATCATTTTTTTGTTCAAATTTGAACCATTATCAGTAATGATTCGCTCATGAACTCCAAATCGACAGATGATGTCTCTTTTCAGAAATCTGGCTACCACTTGTCTGATGACGTTTGCATACGAAGCTGCTTCAACCCATTTGGTGAAGTAATCAATAGCTACCAGGATGAATCGGTGACCATTTGAAGTAGTTGGTTCAATCTTTCCAATCATGTCAATGCCCCACATAGCGAAAGGCCAAGGTGAAGACATTACGTTCAGAGGATTTGGAGGCATATGTACCTTGTCTGTGTAGATCTGGTACTTGTGGCATTTTCTGGCATAGGCACAACAGTCTGCATCCATTATGATCCAATAGTAACCCAATCTTAATAATTTCTTAGCCATTGCATGTCCTCCAGCATGGGTACCGAAAGATCCTTCATGCACCACGTGCATCAGCAAGTTTGCTTCTTTCTTGTCAACACATCTGAGTAGCACCATGTCAAAGTTTCGCTTGTATAATGAACCATCAACATTAAGGAAGAAACTACCGACCAGCCTTCTTAATGTCTTCTTATCATTGGATGATGCCCCGGGTGGGTATGTCTGATTCTCTAAGAAGCATTTGATGTCATGGAACCAAGGCTTGTCATCTTTAGCAGTGTTCACTGAGAATACACATGTCGGTCGGTCCAGTTTGGATACTAAAATCCGAGGCACATAATTGGCAGTTTGAACCTTGATCATGGAGGAAATGGTAGCTAAAGCATCTGCGAACTGATTTTCATCTCGAGGGATGTACTCAAGTTTGACTGTTGTGAAGAAATTCAAAAACTTCCTCGTGTAGTCAGGGTATGGGATCAGATGCTCTTGGTGAGTGTACCATTTGTCGTTGGTCTGATTGATTACCAAAGCTGAATCTATGAATTCATTCAATGTCTTGATCCTGAGGTCAATGGCTTCCTCAAGACCCGTGATACATGATTCGTATTCTGCTTCGTTGTTAGTGCAGGCAAATGTGAATTTTGCCGAGAAAGGCATATGAACTCCTTTAGGCGTAATGAGTACTGCACCAACTCCACGACCATTCATATTGACAGCCCCGTTAAACAACATTGTCCACTCTTCTTCTGGGTCAGGCCCTTCAGTATGAACAGGCTCTTCGTAATCTTTTCCTTTTAAGTACATGATGTCTTCATCAGGGAAGTCAAATCTCATGGGCTGGTAATCATCAATGGGTTTCTCAGCCAGGTAGTCAGACAATACACTGCCATTGATGGCTTTTTGAGATGTTTACTGAATGTCATACTCTGTCAGAATCATTTTCCATCTTGCAACCCTTCCGGTAAGTGCTGGCTTCTCAAATATGTACTTGAAGGGGTCCATTTTGGATATCAACAAGGTAGTGTGAGTCAGCATATACTGCCTTAGTCGGCGAGCAGCCCACGCTAAAGCAAAGCAAGTTTTCTCGAGCAGTGAATAATGTTGTTCACAGTCGGTAAACTTTTTGCATAGGTAGTATATTGCATACTATTTTCGACCAGACTCGTCATGCTGGCCCAACACACACCCCATTGACCCTTCTAATACTGTCAGGTACATTATCAGCGGTCTTCCTTCAATTGGAGGCATGAGAATTGGAGGTTCTTGCAGGTACTCCTTAATCTTGTCAAAAGCTTTATGACAATCGTCGTTCCACCTGACTGTCTGTTCCTTTCTTAATAGTTTGAACAAGGGCTCACAGGTTGCAGTGAGGTGAGATATGAACCTCGATATGTAGTTCAATCTACCCAAGAACCCACGAACTTCCTTTTCAGTCCTAGGTGCAGGCATCTCCTGAATGGCCTTGACTTTGTCGGGATCAACCTCAATTCCCTTTTCACTTACGATGAATCCCAGCAACTTACCAGAATGCACCCCGGATGTGCATTTGTTGGGATTTAACTTCAACTGATATTTCCTCAGACGCTTGAACAACTTCAGCAAATTTACCAGATGATCTTCTTCAGTAAGGGACTTGGCAATCATGTCATCCACGTAGCATTCAATTTCCTTGTGGATCATATCGTGGAATAACGTTACCATAGCCTGTTGATAAGTGGCACCGGCGTTCTTCAGTCCAAAAGGCATTACCTTGTAACAAAATGTGCCCCAAGGTGTGATGAAGGTTGTTTTCTCCATGTATTCGGGTGACATCTTGATCTGATTATACCCAGAGAAACCATCCATAAAAGAAAATACTGAGAACTGAGCTGTGTTGTCGACCAATACATCAATGTGAGGTAATGGGAAATCATCCTTCGGGCTAGCTCTGTTTTGATCCCGGTGATCCACACACATACGCACCTTGCCATCCTTCTTAGGCACTGGTACAATGTTAGCGACTCACGGCGGGTAACTAGTTACAGCAAGGAAACCGATTTCCCACTATTTTAGTACCTCTTCCTTAATCTTCATGGCATATCTGGGCGAGTACGGCGTAGCTTTTTCTTCACTGGAGGGCAATATTTTTTAAAGGGTAGCCTGTGCATGACAATATCCGTATCTAGACCTGGCATGTCTTGATAGGACCAAGCGAAGACGTCGACGTATTCTCGAAGCATGTTGATGAGCCATTCTTTTACTGAAGCTTGCAGACTGGCCCCAATCTTCACTTCTTTTAAATCCTCTTCGGTACCAAGATTAACAATTTTAACTTCCTCCTGATGAGGAGTAATCACTTTCTCTTCTTGCCTCAACAACCTGGCTAACTCTTCAGGCAACTCATAGTCTTCTTCAACCCCTTCATCAACTTGATTAATTGGATTGTCAAAGTCATACAAGGTCATAGCAGTGTTTTTGTTGGTGCAATCTGGAGGATAATCTCTGCAAGGGTGGAGATTTGTTCGTGTTAGTGATCAATTTTAATCTTGTTAAAAAAAATGAAGTTATTTATTTTGAAAACATTGCCATTTTTTTGTTTTGTGCGAAAAATAACAAAAATGAAAAGACAGTGAGTGAGAGAGAAAATTGTTTGCAAAAGATGTCCAATATTAATTGATATTCCATTTGCACAAAATTACAAATATGTCCCTATTACAAAATGAGTCCTGACACCTTGGGCAAGATGCAGGACTTGATGCATGCTGAAAAAAGCAGGAAATAATAATTACTCCGCAGGAGTAACCCTTACAATTTCCTGGGAAGACCAATTAAGGACTTGGTGCCCCGAGATCCTTGGACGAATCCAGCTCTCTAGGTTGAGGTCGCTTTCCACCTCGTCTTCCACGTTATTGACAACATCTGGGGTGAGCATCCCCCCACTTATGAACTTGGGCTCCTTAGCAGCCTCTGCTTGATCTTGTCGGAATGGTTTGTAACCCAAACTGAATATGTCCTCATTCTTCTCCACCGGTAGCATCTTGCCCCAACCTTGGACATTTCCATCTTCAACAACCTTCCGAGCTTGTTGATAGGAGACAATTGAAGTACCCATCCTATCTTCCTGGGATGCATCAAATACTTCAGTTGTCGCCTCATTGACGTTCAGTGCTTCGAACCCTTGGCTCATGGTTTCATGAATTTCACCATCCATCTCAATGTATTTGTATGTAGCCAGATGGCTAACAAAGATATCTTCTTCACCACAGATGGTGATAATCTGTCTTTCCCACTCATATTTCAATTTCTGGTGAAGGGTCGACGTAACTGCGCCAACGACGTGAATCCATGGTCGACCCAAAAAACAGCTGTAGGCCGGCTGAATGTCCATCACATAGAAAGTAGTCTGAAAGACCTGCGGACCAATTATCACAGGAAGCTCCACCTCTCCAAGAACAGACCTCTTGGAGCCATCAAAAGCTCTAACCACCAGATTGCTTGGTCGGAGAGCTATTCCATCATATTCGAGCTTGACAAGAGCCTTCTTACGCAAGACATTGAGTGAAGACCCAATGTCGACAAGAACATGTGAAAGCACATCCCCTTTACACTCCAGAGTGATATGTAAAGCCTTGTTGTGGTGACGACCTTCCGTTGTTAAATCAGCGTCGGTGAAACCTAGCCTGTGGCTAGTATTAACATTGGACACCACTGTCTCAAGCTGATTTACTGTGATCTCCTCCGGCACATAGGCTGCGTGCAAGACTTTAAGTAGTGCATCCCGATGAGCTTCAGAACACAACAGCAGGGATAAGATGGAGATCTTGGAAGGAGTCTGGTGGAGCTGATCCATAACCTTGTAGTCACTTCTTTCGATTATCTTCATAAATTCATCCACATCTTGATCAAAGGATGATTTATGGGTCTCTTTTGTGACGCGAAGAGGCGTTCGCTTCGGGTGAAGCCTCCGCCTCCCCCGACATTGTCCACTTGTGGTGTATGACTTGAAGAATCAAGAAGGACTCTCTCTCTGTTGCAGTAAAGCTCTGAACCATAGTGCCATGGTACAACATTGTCTTTTTCGTATGGAATGGGCCCCGGCACCGTGATGGTGACTGGACTAACTGCAGCAGAGGTAGGAACCGTTATTGTTTGTGGATCATAAAAGATGGTAACAGGACTTCTGATTGATGTTGGTGGTGATTGACTGAAGTTTGGTTGATACTGAAACTGTTGTTGAGATTGGTGTTGAATGTTGTTGGAATCAGGGGTCGTTGCATGGTCGTAATATATGGTGATTGTGGAGATGTCGTTGTTAATGGTTGATGTAGTTGTAGAAGTGGATGTGATTGAACTGGGGTTTGTTGAAGTGATGGAAGAGGTGGTTGCTAATTCTATAGACGAGTCTGTAGGAACAATTATCTTTGCAGTTGTAGGAGAAACACTTGTTGTTGCTGAGAAAGGAGTTGCTGGTGTTGTAGAATTTGTTGTTGTTATTTGCAGGATACCTTCTCTGATCAGACCATTGATGCCACTTTTCAAGCTTGCACACCCATTGACGGAAACATTGCAAGATTCACAGCAGGCCTCACAACCTGGAAACACCTGGCATTTTAAAAGTTGAGTTTTAACCTCTTCCAAAGGTGTTTGAATGCTTGCAGTATCTTCAATTAAATTCATGGGTTGGACCTCCTCAATTGCATTTTTCATAGGCCCACCATGGCTGGGCATAGGATTCTTCGTGACATTAGGAGGTGGTGCAAAATTTAGGGCCTTTGAATCTACCAGATCCTGGACCTTCATGTGCAAAGTCCTGCACTTTTCTATGGTGTGACCAGGTGCATTAGAATGAAAGGCACATCTGGCGTTGACGTCGTAATTTATCGGAAGGTTCTGAGGATCTGGTGGAGCCAATGTCCTTAACTCGACAAGATTAAGCTTCAGGAGTTGTGGCAAAAAGGTAGCATATGGCATTGGTATAGGGTCAATTACCCTATTGACTTGAGATGGCCTTTGCTGGAAAGGGCGTTGCTGTTGTTTGTTGTTGTTATTATAGGACCTTTGTTGAGGAAACTGCTGTTATTGAGGAAAATGTTGTGGTTGTTGAGTGTATTGAGGAGGTGGAGTAGGATAGTGACAGCGGCAATTGATCTAGGAAGATACTGGGGTCTTCCCCTGCCCATGTGTATAGAATTTGTTTCACCGGATCTACGAGGCCCTGTTAATGGTTTCCATGCACTGCTTGAACTGGCACCGTTATCGGAAATCTTTCCCATTTTCAATAAGCTCTCAATTCTTTCCCCAGCTATGATTACGTCTGCAAAGCTAGTGGAAGAGAAAGCAACCAACCTATCATTGTATGTCCCCTGGAGGATGTTCATAAACATATCTGCCATTTCCCTTTCTGACATTGGGGGTTGAACGACAACAGCTAATTGCCTCCATCTTTGAGCGTACTCTCTAAAGCTTTCACGGGAAGACTGTGACATTCCCATTAGAAGTGTTCTGTTTAGAGCCATGTCCAGATTATATTGATATTGGCGAATGAAAGCCTTGGCTAGATCTTTCCAATTCCTTACTATGGCCCTGGTCAAATGAGAGTACCACTCACGGGATGCCCCTGTCAAGTTATCCTCAAAATAGAACATCCACAGCTTTTCATCCATGGTGTAAGCTTTTAATCTTCCCAAGAAAGATTGGAGATGGGTACGAGGGCAGGATGTACCATTGTATCTTTCAAAGCAGGGAGGTTTGAACTTGTGAGGAATTCTAACCCCCTCCACTAGTCCCATATCCATGACATCAAAACCCAGAGAGTTTTGAGACTCCAGAGACCTCAGATTTTTTGCTATCTCGTCCAACCGACGATCGTAGACTTCATCTCCTACCCCAACCATAGTAAATTGCTCTTCCTGAGGGTCCTCCTGCAAGGCACGCCCTCGAGTGTTACCCTGGGTATTCCTTATAGCATTGATGTCCGAACTCTGGGGGATCAGTACGAGGTTGTACGTGATCATTGTTGCTGGTACCCCCTGTACCTGGGTGGTTTTCTTTGGGAGTTTGCCGCTCGACCAACTTTCTCAGTCTTTCTTGTCTTTGAGCCAATCTAGTCATCACTGCCATAAACTGGTTCATTTGGGACCTCATCTTAGTCCTTTCATTGGCCATTTGGGTTCTCACGCCAGTCAAATCTTGTTGAACCTAGTCCATTAGTAAGCCCGGAAGGTTGTTTCTTATCGGATACCGGTGCACTCTATTGATGGGGAAGACTCTTCTATGAGCAATGTTTCCTGAAACCACAACAAAGTGAGAAACAACAAAAACAAAAACCCTACAAAACAAAGAAATGAGGTTAGTATGCAATGCAGGATGTCTATTTGTCTTCCAAGGGTATCCGGTTTGGTTCTTTGGTTTTGACCTTCCAGACCTCGAGGGATGTGTCGCTCCCCGGATTTCCATCCTGGTACAAATGCGAAAGTGGCGCAGAAAGAGGTTAGAGTCGCCAGCCAGGCATTTTTATCCCGAAGGAACGGGAATGGTAATGCTGCACAAACCATAAGAAAAGAAAAGGAAGGATACGGGTCATGCGAACCAAAGAGACTGAGTTCAGGAGTCGGTTACGACCTGGGAAGGTATTAGCACCCAGATCGTCCGCCGTACCCGACGGGATCCACGCTTGCAAAGAAATGTTTCAAAGGGTGAAGAAATGAAAGCTTCCGCAAAGAAAATGAAATGAACTGGATAAAAGAAAAGAAAAGGGAACTGAAAAAGAAATGAAAAGGAAAAAATGTAGGGAAAATAAATATTGTGCTCGAACGGGCCCTACCCCGCTGCCTACGTACCTCATCAGGATAATGAGGATCAGAGATGCCGTAGTACCCCTAACTAGGGGTAGAAAAGAAATTGCTTGTGAATTAAGGCTTGAACTGCCGATGCCAATGCTCAGGTGTTACGGGCTTGGACGACGAGTGCGTAACCGTCTTGCAAAATGACAAGTAGGAGCAAGTTCGCGTACGGAGCGAAGGAGATGAGAAAAGAATTCCCAAAGGAAAGACGCTTATTGTTTGTTCAGTGTTTTTTATGAGTTTTCTATTTTGAAGTTTGCATAGGTAAGTGTACCTAAGTCTTACTCACTGGGATGTGTACGTCTCACATCATCTCGAAATGGAATGCGCAAGAGGCACACCTATCTATGGAGGAAATCCCCAAATCTAGTCCCACGAGTGAAGGCTCGGACACACTGACCTATTAACATTTATTAAGTGTTTTTTGTGATTTTTGGTTAAGAAATTTTTTTTATGCTTTTCTTTGTGAAGTAATCTCATGCTAAGACCTATCCACCATGAGGGATAACTTACACCTCGCCCCGAAACGGAACGCATGCAAGTATCTCGTAGCAAAGTCTCATGTCACATGGGAAGACTCAACCTTTATTAGAGTGGATTGAAATTAAGTTTGAAGATGAGGAGAGAAAGCACCAAAAGGATCTCAAAGGTGGAAAATATAAAGGAGACTAAAATCCTAAATGTTATCATGCATGGATGAACCTAGGTTAGTGAGATTTGAATTTTATCCTAATGAAGAAGAAGGGAAGAAAAGAAGAAAGAAGAGGAACCATGGTGGCCTAAGCACACCTCCAATTAAGAGAGAATAAAAGAAGATGAGGAAGAAGAAAATGAGATGAATAAGAATGAAGATAAAGAGATGAGAATGCAGCATGGAGTAATCAGACAATGCACAAACAGAGCCTACACCAGTAGGACTTCCAGATGCAACAATATGCAATAAGTAAATCAGGCCTCAGTGGTACCTAAAGGAGAAGGTCCGTTGCCTCTTCAATACACTCAAGAGAAATCAAGAATAAGAAATTTCGAGTCCAGAATGATTCAACAGTCAAGCGCAAGTGCCCAGTCGTCAAGATTATCAGACAAAGGTCAAGTATAAACTTCAAGCATCTAGTTAACAATTTGTAAACAGATAAACCGTCGCAAGGCTACCATTAAGTCAAATTTGTCATCCTCAAAGTCGAGCAATGGATCTACACAACATCACACCAAAACTAAAACCACAATCAATAAGATTCTATTTAATTAAATCAAAGTAACCAAAATTAGAACCAAGTCATACTAAAAATTAATAATTGAAATTAACAAAATGATATCAACATTTAAATAAAATCCTTAAAAGAATAAAAGAAAAATAATTGTAAACTAACAATAAAATAAATATCCAAATTCTAAAAACATAATAAGATGAAGATTATGTGTTGCTGAAATGGAGGTGTGTTTTTTAACAAAATCAATGGGCTTGTAAAGCCCATAACAACAACAGCAGGGAATGGTTCTAGAATAACAGGAAATGGTGTGATGAGAAATTCAACGGGCTTCAAAGCCCAACATTTATAGCAAAAACAAATAAGTAACAAATGGAAAAATAAAATAAAAAGGTTAAAATAAATAAAAAGAATCAAAAATAAAAAAAACCAAAAGAATCAGGGCAGACACAATCTTCTTCTTCTCTTCGCACTTCCGCCGCGGCTTTCTTACCGCCGTCCTTCTCTATGTCAATAGCATCTCCGCGTCGTCCCCCTCACCGCCGGTCTCTCTCTCTTCTCAAACTTCCGCAAATGGCGAGCAACAATCCACGAAGGAAAACAAATTTCGCCGGCGCTTTCGTCCCGAAACCCTCCGTTCAGCCTTCAATAATCGGCATCCTCCATCTTGCTCTTTGAAGCACCGCGAAAAGCTCCTTCCCGGACGAGAATAAAGAGGCTCCGCCATTCAAAATCTTTCGCGATTTTCTTCGATTTGATCCGGCTTGCTCCTCATCACGGTTTGATTCCGTTTTCAGCTTCAAACTTTGATCTAGATCCATTTCTTCTTCTTCTTTTTCTGTTTTCTGTTTCAAGCTATTTTGATGTTGTTGTTCTGCGGTTGTGCTGATGATGTTGGGATATGGTGGTTCGGTGATAATGGTGCATATTCGTTTTGTGATGAAGAACAAAGGTTTGTGTCGATGGTTGAAGGGGTGTTTTGGTTGAAGAAAAATGACTGTTGTTATTCTGTTATGAGGTTGATGATTATTTTGAAGAAGGGAAGATGGATGTAGTTTATGCGGTGAGGTGCTGAAGGATTGAGGTGTGGTTTTTACGGTTTGGAGGTTTGGGAGATTTGAAGAAGAATGGAAAAGGATGGTTGTTTAAAGGAACTAAGGGCGGTGTGTGTAGTGCTTTGTGAGGTTCTCGAAGTTGTTGAGTCAACGATGGCGGTGGTGTGATTTGAAATTGTTGAATGTTTTGCGTATTCTGAGTTATTGTTGATTTCGGTTTAAGTTTGGGAAGGGTTTATGGAGGATGTTGAAGGGTGTGGTTGAAGGTTGTGATGATTATTTGCAGTGACTCAAAAAAAAAGTTAGCATAGAGGAGAAGATTTAAGGGGTCACCGTTTTTTGAGGTTGAATTTGTTATGAAAGTTTTGTATGAGAAGAGTTGAAGCATGAACAATGAAAGGGTTGGTGATGGGCCGTGTGATTTTCTTGTGTGCCTTTGCTGAGTGTAATTTTTTTTGGAACGCAACATATGCGTGTGCGGAATTAGTGCGTGATCATGATGGAAGAAAATTAAAAAAAAAAAAGAAAAGCTGTAAATTATGTGTGTCTCATGTGCAGGTGGAAGAAAATGGTTTAAGGTGGGACCAACAAACACTTTTTGCTGCAAGTTTGGTTGCATCTCGTGGCTGCCAACTTTTTTTCTATTTTTGTAATGAAATGCAATGGGCTTTGGAATGATGGGCCTTTCTTGGATGCAATGAAGACTAAAAATGTGTCTAATATGCTTTAATGAATAATGACAACAAGAACTGGTAAAATGATATTAAAAATTGACAATGAAGTGGATGAATAAAGGAAAATTGGATATAGATAGAATAAATGAAAAAAGGAAAAGAGAAAATTATGCATTGTGGAAATATAATTAATATAAAAAAAAAGATGGAATGGATTAAGATGGATAATTGAAATAAAATGAATTTACTTGAATAAAAGAAAATGATTGGAAAATGTATTATGTGAATTGGGTAGTGAAGATGACTATGGTTTATAAAGTAATTGAAATTTGGAAATAGGTAAGTAAAGTGATAAATAAAAAATGAAAATGAAGTAATAAATGAAATATTTATGCTAGCCCCAAAATCAGTCTTAGACTTTTCCACATGCCTCTGATTGAACGAACACAAACACCATCAAACAAATCACGACTGAAATCACCATTTGAACTGTTGACCGATTAAATTCTGAATCACTTCGAATTTGTTTGAGAAAATCTGTAGGAAAATAAATTCACAGACGATCCAATAATGAACGGATGAATAGGCAATCTGACCCACAACTTCTAAGGAATCACAACTTGACGATCTGATGAATTCCACCACAGAACTTGACCTTGAATATGCACTAGTGACAGGAGCATAGAGAGGATGATGCCATTGATGGTTGCATAGCTGAAACCTTGAATTCCCTTATAATCTGCAAATAATGATATGAAACCCTAATTCTTCGGAAAATATCGATCCCATGTCATAAGAGCTTATGCAAATGGTATGACCTAATGTATGATCTAAAGGAAATGCAGATGAGATGCAAACGAAAAGCAGACAAAGATAGAAAACCAGAGGGCAAATTTGGGGTGTCTACAGCTGCCCCTATTCAATCAACTGTTAATCTGAAAAGGATGAGAGCAACGGCTATTAGACACTCGAGATAAACAGTGATTGAATACCAAAAAGATCCTGAAACTTTGCACTCTGCCGGAGAATGCAGAAATGGGAAATAAACCCAACAAAGTAACACTTTGGATAACTGAAGTGACGACAAAGCAGACGAGCTTCTTCCAAGCCGAATTGTTACACCAGATAAGGAAAACTAAGACAGACGAGTCCTTCTCAAGCACACCTGTTACGCCAGGAACTGGACATACGAGTCCTCCTCATACATTTTGTAATATATATGATCTGAGACAGACGAACCTCCTTCGAATATACCTGTTACGCAAGGAACTGGTAACCAATTTAACTTTTAATCCCACTGTCAGGACTTTAAACCTCTTCAACACAGACGAGTATTGGATGATCATCAAAAGAGCACAGACGAGTGCCATAAGTCAATGATACCAACGGATATCAGACGATGATCTAAGAAACACAGACGAGCGCTTCAGGCGATGATACAGATGAATATCATCTACTGGTATAGACGAATACCAGAAATTCAAACACAGACGAGTATCTGGAGTAGCAACACAGACGAGTGCCAGGGTGATTATCACATCATCACATATGGATATAGGCTTACACAGACGAGTGTAAGGGATGGTACAGACGAGTATCCAAACAAATGCAGACGAGCTTCGAACAGATAATAACACAGACGTGTGATGGGGAATGTAGACGAGCAATCAAGCAAATATCAAACACCAAACACAAACGAGTGTTGGAGAGTGCAGACGAGCAAGCAAAATCAAACACAAACGAGTGTTGGGAAGTGCATACGAGCAACAACAAATATTCAACACCAAACACAGACGAGTGTTGGAGAATGTAGACGAGCAAACAACATTTACAACCATGGGTAGCTGCTGGGGAAAGCAAACGAGAAATACCAAAGTGTGAATACAGATGAGCGCAAAGGAAATGCAGACGAGCAATAAGCAACCATCAAACACAGATGAGCAATAAGCAACCATCAAACACAGACGAGTGCAAAGGAATGCAGACGAGCGAATCCCAAACACATACGAGTTATGGGAAGTGCAGACGAGCAACTAAGTGCTAACACAGACGAGTGTTGGGAAGTGCAGACGAGCAACAGCAAATATGAAATATCAAACACAGACGAGTGTTGGGAAGTGCAGACGAGCAACAACAAAGTACCCTGATTGGAAATAAGATTCACAACTTTGCAGGGGAGAACCAGGTCAAGAGTTTTGGACGATGCTTAACTTTGACTGGGGATATGAATAATTGTTCGTATCATCACATTAGCCAAAAATAAATTGGCAACATCTTTGGGGAATATTTCAATGACTGGAGTGAATCCCTATCATGAAGCTCTGTGGGGAAAATGTTTAGTCAACATATTTGCTGGGGAGAGAATTCTGACAATTCTAACCCTGTGGGGAAGCGCAAGGCCTTCAACTGCCTGTTGGGAAAACTTCATTGTGGAAAGATACTTCGCTTGGGGATGACAACAATTCAATTAGCCTTGCAGTTCTGCTGGGGACCCATCTGCTCTGACTCAGCTGGGGAAACGTCAACCCTTTGGCGTGACTGGGAAAAATATTTGGCAATGCTCTACTAAGGAGAGACTTTGCTAGAGAATGTGAGATCAAAATAATCCAAATTATGCCCTAGGTATAGTATGACGACTGTGTTGGGAAGATATGCCAATGAAAATTGGACTTTGACTGTGGAGAAAACCAACTCCTCATGAGGAAATCTTGTCGGCTGAAAGAAGATCTTATGCTCAGGGAAGAAATAAACTTTTAAACATTCCCTAAGAATTGAGTCGATATTTCAAGCTTCTGAGCTCGACAGTTGCATATTGATTATCAAAAGTGCACGAGCACCCCTTACTCCTCAATTGTGCCTCAGACTGCATCGTTTACGAAAAAAGATCGCCTCCAGAGGATTTTAAAGAAGACCTGACATCCAGAATTGCCCCAGTGTCTTCAAAATCTCGCAAAAATTCAATAGATTCTGAGATAACCGCCCCAGACTGCGTCTTGAAACGATATTGCCCCACACAAGAAAAGGAAACCATACAGTATGAAGATGCAATACAAATGATGCAAGATGTACACGTATGCTCATGATGCTAAGGATATGATGACAAGGATAGCTGGGTGGCTAGGCCAGGGTTGAAATTTTTTTTATTTTGGTTTCCAAGCAATTGGACTTTGAAGGTGGATTACCAGACGAGAACCGGTTTATTAAAGGTAGGCCAACAGGCGATAACTGATGGGCAAAGAATAAGCAGTCAGATGAGAACTGACTCCTTAGGTGTTCATTGTCAAACGAGAATTGACTCTGAAAAAGAATGACTACCAGACGAGAACTGGCATTCAAACGGGCTAAATGAAAAGGTGACTAGACGAGAGCTGGTTAAAAGATTCGCCTACCAGACGAGAACTGGTATTTGAAGTTGGTTTTCCAGACGAGAACTGGATTTTGAAAAGGTTTGCCAGACGAGAACTGGACTTTGAAATGGTTTGCCAGACGAGAACTGGACTTTGGGGTTGATAAGTTGGTTTTACGGGGCCCTGGATGTGAGTCTGATGTTTGTCGGGGGTAAGATGCCCAATGCAATTATGATGCGTATGCTCTATGCTCGAGCGACATGAGTAACATATGCAAATGACTAATGCAATGCTTATGAAAAACTAGAAATGCTCCCAAGGATGGGAAGAAAGGTCTAGTGACAAGGCTTCCGGTTGAGAAGGGTGACAAAGGCGAGGGTGGGTAACACGATTTCCCGATGCTCGTCTTGAACTTGGAGATTGCTGATATGACTTGCTCTGTGCAGCTAAAATTTTCCCCTGTCTGGTGAGTCTCTGAACAGACTATCACTAATTATACGATTCCTGGCATGGCGGACTCAGATGTCCTCTCGAGGAGAGTTGCACTTAGCGATCTCTGGAAGTGTCCTGCCCCGGCATGAGCGTGGAAGCGACTTGATTCATTCTGACTGAGCATTAGACGAAATCAACCTTAATCAATCAAAAACTCCGGGTGGCCTGCCCCTGTTTTGTAAATTCAGCTCTGATCAACTGACTCTTGAATGACGTCCCTCAGTTAACTGATGCTTGGGAACTCGCTTTACCCTGATTGATTCTTTGGTCGACAAAACCACTGGATAACATGCCCCTGATTCATAGGCCTACAAGATGCTCTTGATTTCGGTCATCATTGTTGAATGATCAAGTTCCCTCGTGATTTCACTTTGTAAGAACTTCCCTGATGACACTGCTGACTTGCAATTACAACTGTTCATTTATAAATGGTAACTTTAATGCAATTCACATGCAAGTTTTGAAAATTTATTTATTTGATGCTGTGACAATGTGTGACGAATGGACGATTAGTCCAAACATAGTGTTGAGTTAGCAAATCGTTAGGAGTCAGTTTACGCAACCTTGTCGTAGTATGCTTTCAGAATTGAACCTGATTCAATTAGGACTTTCAAGGGTTATGACATGGCTTGGTTCATGGTTTTATAAAGAAGGATTTACGGCTCGAAGTTTATCGGTGCCCACCCATTCTCCTTGATGTTCTCCGGTCCTATATTCAGCTAATTTGGCCTGAGCGCTTGCCTCTCGAAAGGGTTTTGTAATGGTTAAGGAACCAATGATGTTGACGGTTTATGCACCAATGAGGTTTATTGGAGTAACAGTCACCCCTTTGTCTTTGTATCTGTAGTCACACGATTTTGTTCTGATGGAACTTTTTCTTTTTGATATTTTTTACTCCCTAATTTTTACCTGGACTGATTCTTTCTTTGATTTTTTTTTATTTTGAAGTCCAGCGGGATGCCCTAACTTTTGCCTAATTCATTTGTTTTCACACTTTTTTTTCCGACTTAGCGTGCTTTATTTCTCTTTTTTTCTTTTGATGATTGTCTTGAACAAATCGTGTGACACTGGTTTGTCTGACTTGCTGAAAGGGTAATGACGACCTTATTCCTTTGTTTTTGAGGGATAACCATTGTGGTTTCACATCTCTTGACCTCTTGAGGTGTAATGAATAAAGGTAATAGATCCTCAGATGCTCACTCCCTTGGAAATTTGAACACTAGGTCAAACTAACTGATAACTACCTTGCCCCGGGTTGAATGTGAGGGTTTTTCTGTTCAGAAAAGAAACTCCTACTTCAAGGCTCAAAGGGGTTGACGAGGGTCTATCTCCCTTATATCTCCGGTGTTTAGGAATTGAAACAATGCATGTACATCGTCAGCAGGTTCTAAACCGAAAGCATACCTTCAACAATTATGGGTATTCAATTGTCATCATCCTCCCTCAAACCTGCTAAACAACAGTGAAATAAATGGGAGGTAAATGGATGCATTTTTTTGTCTTGTTTTTTTCGATGCAAGGAAAGAAAAAATGAGCGAATGCGACATAATTAATTCAAAAAGTGCAAGATCACTACATTAACATTACCATTCAAAATAACAATGCTTAAAAGACAAGTAGCTGCTAACAGGAAAGAAACTACAATGCAAATGATAAAAAGGATACAGTGATCCCCAATTCTGATGACATATTCTTGTCTGAGCCACTGAAATTAGGAGACACTCCTTCGAAATCCTTCAAACTCAAATAGGCGGGAGGTTGACATGTACAACCAAGCTTCCTTCAGGAAATGATATGTAGCCTTTGTCGATCAACTGTTGTACTTTAGCTTGAAAAGCTTTACAATCTTCGGTTGAATGCCCTATTGATCCACCATGATACCCACACTGTTCATGAGGATTGTACCCTGGAGGGTATGGCTCTGGCAACGGCTTGAGAGGCTTAGGAACCACCAATGAGCTCTGAATTAGATATGGCAAAATTTCACTGTACGCCATGGGAACTGGATGAAGAGGAGCAATCCTTCTTTCCAGATTGTTGCGAGGCCTAGGCTGGCTTTGAAGTTGATTCTGAGGTCTTCGACCCTGAGCCTGCAAATTTGGACGAGGAGGAGTCCAGAATTTCTGATACGGTGCTCTGAGTATCGCTTGTTGTCCGTAAGAGTAGCCAGACCTAGGAAAAGATGATCTCTAAGAAGATGTTGGTCCAGAATGTTCAATATTTTCCATGACTGCACTGATGTCATACCCTTCTTCCCCTTGGGAGCTACCAACAAATTCATCTTCACTAGCTAGAATATTCGAAGAGTACTGGATCTTTCCACTTTTGAGCAGGCTCTCGATGCGTACTCCAACTATTATCAAATCAGAGAAGCTTGATGTCCCAATGCTACTCATTCTTTCCAAGTACGGACCTTGCAAGGTGCCCACGAACAGGTCAACTAATTCTCTGTCTAAAAGTGGTGGTTGCACTTGGGCTGCCAACTCTCTCCACCGTTGTGCATATTCTCTGAAAGATTCACCAGTTCTCTGAGATAGGCTTTGCAAGTGCGTACGACAGGGCGTTATGTCCACATTGTACTGGTATTGCTTTACGAAAGCTCTGGATAAATCATTCCAAGATCGGATGCGACTGCTTTCCAAATCCATATACCAACTTAAGGATGCCCCACTTAAACTGTCCTGAAAACAGTGAATCATCAACTCATCGTTGCGTGCATAAGAAGTCATTTTTCTGCAGAACATCACCAAATGACGCTTCGGGCAACTGACACCAGTGTACTTCTCGAACTTCGGAGTTTTGAAATCTTGAGGTATGACAAGACCAGGCACCAAACACAGGTTTAGAGCATCAAAACCAAAGGCATCAGGATCCGCTAAGGCTTTGAGTTGCTCATCCAACGCACAAAACCTTTCAATAGGATCAAAATTTGGGGGATCCTTGGTTTTCACAAGAGGGATTTCCCCTTGGAAGTTTGGCATAGGAAAAGCAAAACTCTGATAATCTGTAGCATCAGAAGAAGATGAAGGTCCACCTCTGACAACAGATGGTTCAGGTACACTATGATTCACGATCAGGGTCTATGCAGGCTGAGCTTGAGTAAGGTTGTTCACTTGTGGAAGATCCTCATCGGGAGATGAACCATACAAAGGATTGGTCATCGAAGTGAAACCAGGTGGAAACTCAACATTCTGACTGTCGTTCTCTGACATAACTATTGACGACTTCCAATCTGACCTTTTTAAATCTTGGCACTGCTCAGTCCAGCTTCAAACATCTTTTTTGTCTTCCAACAGTTACCACTTGTTCAAACTGAGTACCGGGAAATCAGCTGGCTGGTCATGGAAAAAAGAAGGAAGGATGAGCTCTCTGGAAAAAGGATATGCAATGCTGATGCAAATGTGAAATGCAATATGATGAAGCAAAAGATGCAAAGACATGGGATCAAAGCTGGAAACTGCCTGAAATCTGGAATACTGCTAAGAATCAAGTGTCTGTAACCACAAGATCTCTGCATAATAACCCAGATAATGACCGAGAACCAATGGACCAAGAACTTCAGGATCATAGAGACCGGATCAAAACATAAGACTGCACTGACAATGAGGGTATGTTGAGGTCATGGGTTCCTGCAAACCTGTAAACCCCTCCCTATATCACAAGTGTGCTCCGGGTCAAACATCACGGACTCTCAAAGCCTAATAGCAATAATATGTTCACCATTTCCGAGAAATGGCTCATGACCAAATCAGGGAATCGGTTTGGCATTATGTACTACACAGGGAGGCCTCAGCTGATTCGGGAAAAATAAGCATCCCTTATAAGTCTCCAGCTTCGAGCGCTGAAATCGAGAAACAATAGTACATTCAGCCCGTAGGATACAATAGTAATGTCATACGACCATATGCTTTGACTGAGTTCCTATAAGAAGAACCAGGCCATCCTATGCGAGTTCCCAGTGGACCCTCGGGTGTGAATGGGTTTGCCACAAAATGTGGTCTGCCACTGCCACCACTGGAGAGGGTTGTTTCCACAAAGGTTCTCAATGATCGGTCCCCAGATGCACATAACTATCAAGGTCCTATCCCGAAGTGGAGGAAATCCCCACACAAGATATTTCCAAGATGGTCGCAAATCTGGGCGTGAAACACATTGCCACTCATCATGCCACATGTGAGTACAATATGTCCACTCTAATCCTATAGTGCACTCAAGCCGGGTACTTGGCTTATCTCTCAAAAACAGTATCACCCGAGCCCACCAAACAGAAAACCAGTCCAGACAGTCCAGTATGATACATGATGCGGAAAATAAACACTGAAAACTTTAAATAAGGCTCTAAATAAAACTGTAAATAAAATAAAAGTAAAATATACAGGCAGCAACAAACAATCAACACCCAAAGAAACAGAAACAAGCAAGCGCTAGGAGAGACTCACAGGGGAACCAGAGACTCTGGGTTCGGTCCCCAGCAGAGTCGCCAGCTGTCGCTCCCCGGATTTCCAGCCTGGTACAAACGCGAAAGTGGCGCGGAAAGAGGTTAGAGTCGCCAGCCAGACATTTTTATCCTGAAGGAACGGGAATGGTAATGCTGTACAAACCATAATAAAAGAAAAGTAAGGACACGGGTCCTGCGAACCAAAGAGACTGAGTTCGGGAGTCGGTTACAACCTGGGAAGGTATTAGCACCCAGATCGTCCGCCGTACCCGACGGGATCCACGCTTGCAAAGAAATGTTTCAAAGGGTGAAGAAATGAAAGCTGCTCCAAAGAAAATGAAATGAACTGGATAAAAGAAAAGAAAAGGGAACTGAAAAAGAAATGAAAAGGAAAAAATGTAGGGAAAATAAAGATTGTGCTCGAACGGGCCCTACCCCGCTGCCTACGTACCTCATCAGGATAATGAGGATCAGAGACGCCGTAGTTCCCCTAACTAGGGGTAGAAAAGAAATTGCTTGTGAATTAAGGCTTGAACTGCCTATGCCAATGCTCAGGTGTTGCAGGCTCGGACGAAGAGTGCGTAACTGTCTCGCAAAATGACAAGTAGGAGCAAGTTCGCGTACGGAGCGAAGGAGATGAGAAAAGAATTCCCGAAGGAAAGACGCTTATTGTTTGTTCAGTGTTTTTTATGAGTTTTCTATTTTGAAGTTTGCATAGGTAAGTGTACCTAAGTCTTACTCACTGGGATGCGTACGTCTCACATCATCCCAAAATGGAATGTGCAAGAGGCACACCTATCTATGGAGGAAATCCCCAAATCTAGTCCCACGAGTGAAGGCTCAGACACACTGACCTATTAACATTTATTAAGTTTTTTTTGTGATTTTTGGTTAAGAAGTGTTTTTTTATGCTTTTCTTTGTGAAGTAATCTCATGCTAAAACCTATCCACCACGAGGGATAACTTACACCTCTCCCCGAAACGAAACGCGTGAAAGTATCTCGTAGAAAAGTCTCATGTCACATGGGAAGATTCAACCTTTATTATAGTGGATTGAAATTAAGTTTGAAGATGAGGAGAGAAAGCACCAAAAGGATCTCAAAGGTGAAAAATCTAAGGGAGACTAAAATCCTAAATGTTGTCATGCATGGATGAACCTAGGTTAGTGAGATTTGAATTCTATCCTAATGAAGAAGAAGGGAAGAAAAGAAGAAAGAAGAGGAACCATGGTGGCCTAAGCACACCTCCAGTTAAGAGAGAATAAAAGAAGATGAGGAAGAAGAAAATGAGATGAATAAGAATGAAGATAAAGAGATGAGAATGCAGCATGGAGTAATCAGACAATGCACAAACAGAGCCTACACCAGTAGGACTTCCAGATGCAACAATATGCAATAAGTAAATCAGGCCTCAGTGGTACCTAACGGAGAAGGTCCGTTGCCTCTTCAATACACTCAAGAGAAATCAAGAATAAGAAATTTTGAGTCCAGAATGATTCAACAGTCAAGCGCAAGTGCCCAGTCGTCAAGATTATCAGACAAAGGTCAAGTATAAACTTCCACCATCTAGTTAACAATTTGTAAACAGATAAACCGTCTCAAGGCTACCATTAAGTCAAATTTGTCATCCTCAAAGTTGACCAATGGATCTACACAACATCACACCAAAACTAAAACCACAATCAATAAGATTCTATTTAATTAAATCAAAGTAACCAAAATTAGAACCAAGTCATACTAAAAATTAATAATTGAAATTAACAAAATGATATCAACATTTAAATAAAATCCTTAAAAGAATAAAAGAAAACTAATTGTAAACTAACAATAAAATAAATATCCAAATTCTAAAAACATAATAAGATAAAGATTATGTGTTGCTGAAATGGAGGTGTGTTTAGAAACAAAATCAATTGGCTTGTAAAGCCCATAACAACAACAACAGGGAGGGGAGCTAGAATAACAGGAAATGGTGTGATGAGAAATTCAACGGGCTTCAAAGCCCAACATTTATAGCAAAAACAAATAAGTAACAAATGGAAAAATAAAATAAAAAGGTTAAAATAAATAAAAACAATCAAAAATAATAAAAAACAAAAGAATCAGGGCAGACACAATCTTCTTCTTCTCTTCGCATTTCCGCCGCGGCTTTCTTACCGTCGTCCTTCTCAATGTCAATAGCATCTCCGTGTCGTCCCCCTCACCGCCGGTCTCTCTCTCTCTCTTCTCAAACTTCCGCAAATGGCGAGCAACAATCCACGAAGGAAAACAAATCCCGCCGGCGCTTTCGTCCCGAAACCCTCCGTTCAGCCTTCAATAATCGGCGTCTTCCGTCTTGCTCTTAGAAGCACCGCGAAAAGCTCCTCGCCGGACGAGAATAAAGAGGCTCCGCCGTTCAAAATCTTTCGCGAATTTCTTCGATTCGATCCGGCTTGCTCCTCATCACGGTTTGATTTCGTTTTCAACTTCAAACTTTGATCTAGATCCACTTCTTCGTCTTCTTTTTCTATTTTCTGTTTCAAGCTATTTTGATGTTGTTGTTCTGCGGTTATGTTGATGATGTTGGGATATGGTGGTTCGGTGATAATGGTGCAGATTCGTTTTGTGATGAAGAACAAAGGTTTGTGTCGATGGTTGAAGGGCTATTTTGGTTGAAGAAAAATGACTGTTGTTATTCTGTTATGAGGTTGATGATTCTTTTGAAGAAGGGAAGATGGTTGTGGTTTATGCAGTGAGGTGCTGAAGGATTGAGTTGTGGTTTTTACGGTTTGGAGATTTGGGAGATTTGAAGAAGAATGGAAAAGGATGGTTGTTTGAAGGAACTAAGGGCGGTGTGTGTAGTGCTTTGTGAGGTTGTCGAAGTTGTTGAGTCAACGATGGCGGTGGTGTGATTTGAAATTGTTGAATGTTTTGCGGATTCTGAGTTATTGTTGATTTCGGTTTAAGTTTGGGAAGGGTTTATGGAGGATGTTGAAGGGTGTGGTTGAAGGTTGTGATGATTATTTGCAGTGACTCGAAAAAAAAGTTAGCATAGAGGAGAAGATTCAAGGGGTCACCGTTTTTTGAGGTTGAATTTGTTATGAAAGTTTTGTATGAGAAGAGTTGAAGCATGAAAAATGAAAGGGTTGGTGATGGGCCGTGTGATTTTCTTGTGTGCCTTTGCTGAGTGTACTTTTTTTTGGAACGCAGCATATGCGTGTGCGGAATTAGTGCGTGAACATGATGGTAGAAAATTAAAAAAAAAAAGAAAAGCTGTAAATTTTGTGTGTCTCATGTGCAGGTGGAAGAAAATGGTTTGAGGTGGGACTAACAAACACGTTTTGCTGCAAGTTTGGTTGCATCTCATGGCTGCCAACTTTTTTTCTATTTTTGTAATGAAATGCAATGGGCTTTGGAATGATGGGCCTTTCTTGGATGCAATGAAGACTAAAAATATGTCTAATATGGTTTAATGAATAATGACAACAAGAATTGGTAAAATGATATTAAAAATTGACAATGAAGTGGATGAATAAAGGAAAATTGGATATAGATAGAATAAATGAAAAAAGGAAAAGAGAAAATTATGCATTGTGGAAATATAATGAATAGAAAAAAAAAGATGGAATGGATTAAGATGGATAATTGAAATAAAATGAATTTACTTGAATAAAAGAAAATGATTGGAAAATGTATTATGTGAATTGGGTAGTGAAGATGACTATGGTTTATAAAGTAATTGAAATTTGGAAATAGGTAAGTAAAGTGATAAATAAAAAATGAAAATGAAGTAATAAATGAAATATTTATGCTAGCCCCAAAACAGTCTTAGACGTTTCCACATGCCTCTGATTAAACGAACACAAACACCATCAAACAAATCACGACTAAAATCACCCTTTGAACTGTTGACCGATTAAATTCTGAATCACTTCGAATCTGTTTGAGAAAATCTCTAGGAAAATAAATTCACTGACGATCCAATAATGAACGGATGAATAGGCAATCTGACCCACAACTTCTAAGGAATCACAACTTGACCTTGAATATGCACTAGTGACAGGAGCAGAGAGAGGATGATGCCACTGATGGCTGCATAGCTGAAACCTCGAATTCCCTTATAATCTGCAAATAATGACGTGAAACCCTAATTCTTCGGAAAATATCGATCCCATGTCTTAGGAGCTTATGCAAATGGTATGACCTAATGTATGATCTAAAGGAAATGCATATGAGATGCAAACGAAAAGCAGACAAAGATAGAAAACCAGAGGGCAAATTTGGGGTGTCTACAGAATGATGATGTTAAAGAGAGATTAAGCCCATGAAATAATACAAACCATATATTACAAAATGTAAAGATACATAGTTTGATTACAACAAAGTTTCCATAGTGGGTCAAAATACAATAACAAAAATACAATCAAAATGACGTACAAACAAAGAAATCAAACATCCAATCCATAATCACCCTCTCTTACTTCTTTCAGGAGAGCTTCAGTCACTGGGCCAACTGGATGCTCTGTGATGGTCCTGATAAGAAGGTTCCTGGTGGCAATGGCACTTGTCATCTTCTTATGCTTGTCTTGGTCCTTTGATCTCTTCAACCCCGCCCGGAGTTTCAACTTACAGATTTCTTTCTGTGCTGCTAACAAGGCTTCCTGATTCTTCTTCTCATTAGCTTCCAGCTGCTCTATCCTAGCCTGGGTCCTCTGATCCTCGTGCGAACGAGCCTTAGTGATCCTGATCCACCTAGCCTGACTCTCTTCCGAGTAGTGTTCAGCTCTGGCCTTCTGAATCTTGGCTTCCTTTTAAGCATTCTTCAATACCAACTCCTCTGCTCTAGCTCTTTTGATGTAGTCATTTGTCCTCTCAATCTTGGTCATATGTTCAATCCGGAGCTTCTCTAACCTTTCATTCTCCAGACGACTATCATTCCTCTCCCAGAGGGTCTTCTTCAGAGCTTCAGATAGTTGGGCATTCCTCTCTTTCAACTTCTCAAATTCCTCTAAGCTGATTGTAGCCACATGCTCTACTACTGATGGTCCAGGCACATCCTCTAAGGTGAATGGCATGCGGGTGATCTTTCCCCTGATACGTGACCAATCAAGATATTGAGCTGAAGCTAAGTTATTGCACTTACCAAGAATAGCAGTCCCCTTTGTCTGAATATTATCCCAAGCCCAAGCTGCTTGTCTGGCAATGGCAAGGCTGTGCTGAATATCACAATAAAGGGTTTCTGACAAGTCTTGCTCTCTTGGTGGATGCACCAATGCATACCCTAATTGTCTTTTGAACAACAAAGGATTGTAGTTGATGCAACCCTTCACTCCGATCAGGGGTACATTGGGATACTGCCCACAGCTGGTGATGATATCTCTACCCTTGGTGCTCTGAGTGCACCATCTGATGTCTTCTGAAGTAAAGGAAATCATTCTCTTAGCCCAGTTCCTTGATTGATGAGGGTTCAGGAAAGCTTCTGACTTTGGCAAGTGCCTCAACAACCAACAATAGAAGAGGGGTGCACAACATCTGACCCATCTCCCCCTCTGCTTCTCATTCCTTTGATGCACTGAGTAGTAAATGTCTCCAAGCAAGGTAGGGACTGGATTCTTCAACAAGAAAAGGTGGATAGCACTCTTGCTTACAAACTTAGGCTTGTTTGCAAACAAGATGATCCCAAATATGCAGAGGGCCAGAAGAGCACAAACAGTGTCCCACTTCCCTGCTGCAGCATGAATGGTGGCCTGAGTAACCAAGAAGTCCAAGTGAAGGCATGGGATTCCAGCCTTGGTGGTCATATTCTGGTCAATGAAGGTGGTCTCCAAGCGCAAAGCATTAGCTACATCTTCATTTTTGGGAGCAGTCATCTCAGGGTTGAAAGGAATCCTTCTCCTGATGGGGACACCCAACAACATGGAGAACTCTTCCATCAAAGGTCCCAACTGAAAATCTGGGAAAGTGAAACATCTGAGAGGAGGGTCATAGAACTGAAGACAGGTGTGGATCATGCTTCTTTGGGATGCATCCAGGTCCATGATCATGTCCATAATGCCACCATAATATTCCCTGAATAAAGGGACATGATCAGGAGTGATGAGTGTCTGGATGTATCTGATGCTTGTCAGAGTGGGCTCAAAGAAAAGATAAGTGATGTTGCTCTTCCTGGATGGGTCCATGCTGACAATGGATGTTGGTGAAGAAGACTGAGGAGAAGTACTGGAGAGAAATGTTGAAGATAACTGGAGAAGATACTGGAGAGGATCTCTGATGAAGATAACTAATGAAGATAGCTGATGCAGATAGCTGAAGAAATCTGAGAAGTAGAACAGGTCAAAACCAAACCAAAGATAAGATGTGGATACCCTGTAAAACAAATAAAAAAATGTTAAATGATGTAAAATGATATATGTAGAATGATATGCAAGTGTTTGTGATCAAGTGTTGGATCTGTTATCTACCTTGATAGGGTCCATGTGTGTTCATAAGTCCGGATGAAGGTCTACAGAACCAGTAACCAGACGGGGGACTCAAATAAAGAGTCACAAGTCTAGGGTTTCAAAAGAACGGTCCAAAATGGTATAACCTTAACAAATCTAGTAACAAGGTATGATGAGGCCAAGGGTTCCTGCAAACCTGTAAATATCTCAACCCCCTCACATGTATTGTTCTAGAACAAGGATCCTCAGACTTGGATCAGTTATGAGAAGTGTAAACACTTCTAACCCGGAGGTACAGTGTTTACAATAATCATGAAGGTTCCTCCTCTAAATCACCTCAGATGCTGAAGATCATAAAAGGTCATCCAGACTTAGCAGCCTTCCCAGATAGCCCTAGTACTACAGGAAATCCGTAGCATAGAGTTCTCAAGAAGAAACCCATAAGCGTCTTTCCTTCGGGAAAATTTATAACTTTAATCCTAAGTGTTAATGAAAACATGAAAGATCACAAGCCATGGTGTGATAAAGAGTGAGGGAAAATTTGGGGTGTTTACATTAAGTAATGAGTTTAATCTCTAATCAGCGATTAGTGAACTCTTTACACCATCCTAAGAGAAGGAGGATAGATGAGGACACTTAAGATGAGGAAGATAACTCAACTTAATCCATGGTCAGAGATTAAATTCATTATATAAAAAACCTTTATTAAAGTGGATTTTAATTAGAGATTATATTAAGAAGTGAATTTTATGTTTGTAAGACTAAACCTGATGGGGACTTGTCCATTAAACATTAGGGTTAGTCCCTCTGACCCAAAGGCAAAGATTTAACCCTAATATAAGGCCCAAGTTACAAGCTTAAGTCTTGATAATTATTAGGTGTTTTGATTAAGAGGTGAAAACAACTTAAAGGTTTAAACACTAAGTATTAAAGTTATACACTCCATCCTAAGATAAGGATACAGGCATAACCCTAATTCAGAGTCTTAAAACTTTAACTGTTTAGCCATTGTTATTGAGGTGAGAAAGAGAGACTCAAGGAGACTTAAAAGTTGAAAAACTAGGGGAGACAATTTACAACCCTAAAGTTATCATGCTTGGATGTTCATATGGTTTGTGAGGCTTAAAGAGAAATATTTAGATGGCCACCAAGGAAGAAGCAGGTGAAAGAGAAAGAGAGAGAAGGATAAGTTACTTACTTCCTGAAGAAGTTGAGTAACCTGGGAGTGGGAGAGAAAAAAAACACAAGTGAATCAAATTCACTTCAAACACAAATAAATAAGAGGGTGAGAAGAGATTGGATGTGGATTCATATCCACATTCCAATTAACTTACCATATGCACCTGAAAAGTTAGTATGTACATAGACAAAGTCCATGATCATAATCAGAAGCAAATCACATGATAAAAATTTGAAATTGCATCCACATAAACCCTAAACCTACATGAGAACATCCTCCAAAGGTGGAGGTCTAAAGCTAAACCAAAGTCAATTTATGGTTACCCTAAGTTTGGTTAGGGTTTTAGACACTTTGGAAAGAAAAAGTCAAAACAAATTGAAAATGCAATCTAAAAATATGATTTAAATTTCCTAGATACTAGATGAAACATGTAAAAGAATGCAAAAAGAACCAAGTAAAAACTCATTTTGGTTAGGCAGAAATGAATTTTTGAATTAGGGTTAAGAAAAAGGGGATTTTCAAAACCCTAATTCAAGTTTAATTGTCAAAACATGATCAAAACCTAAAATAAATTTGTGAAATGAGTTTGTAAATTGATCTTAATGTTCAAAGAGGTTCTCTGATATTTTTTGTGATTTTTAAATACCTAAGAGTATTTTTAATTAATTAATTAAAAATACAATTAAATGATTTAAAATAATTTTTTAATGCAAAAAATAAAAATAAAAACGTTTTTTTTGGGATTTTAAGATTAATTAGAGTGAAAATGTAAAAAATCAGAATTTTTGAAAATGTTTTTCTTTTTTTAATAAATAAAGGAAAACAAGATGAAATAAATAAAAATAAAATGAAAAGTAACTAAAATGAAAGGCTCGGATTGCATGGAAGCAAGATCAAGGGCTGAGGGTGCAAGTCAGCTTCACTGAAGGTATGTAGATCCTAGGGTTCAGATTCAAACTCCCTAAACGCACGCAATCCAAAGGCTCACATTTAATTTGAACTAATTAATTATGTTTCATTTTAATTAATTAAAATTAAGGCTAATGACCAATCTAAGTCGTACATCCCTTAAACTAATCAAGATCTAATGGCTCTCATTCAATCTGGAAACCCTAACCCTAATCACTTTCAGATGACCGAAACAGTGCTCCGGTCATCTTCTCCGGCCAACCAAAACCCTATCTTCTTCCTTAGGTAACTAAACACCAAAACAACTGCCCAAAAATACTCCCCACACTTCATGGAACACAAATCAACAATCAAACAACATTTATAATACTTGAATCAAGAGAATCGAAACAAAAATCAAAACACGAGCAAACTTTCAGAACAACATAAAATGATCATTTCTTGATCATTTTCAAATCTAAACATATCTAGGTGATCAGTGCAACATGTAGATTCATTTTGTAACAAGAAAATGAAGTTCTGAGAAAAACGTTCTTGAGCTATACCTGAGCTGGTGACCTGTAAATGTGAACTTTCAGAGCCTCCCTCTTGTGCAAATGGCCTCCTTTGAACCTCCTGAGGATAATGGAATGCTTGGAATAATTTGAAAGTGGCTAGTTTGAGAGGTCCAGTTCTGATATGGCAGAAATGGAGGTTTGGATATGTGATGTTTCAGACCATTTTAATGGTTGATTCTTGTTCTATGAATGATGTGTGGTTGATTGGTGAAGGAATTTTTGAAGTTTGATGGATGGATTGGGAGAATCGAAGAGATGAAGTTTTTGGGGATTTATGTGCAAACTGAGTGTGTGTTGGCTCTGAGTTCTTGTGAGCCCTCTTTTATGATCCTTAAGCTTTGCATAAACAAAATGGAATGAGTCAGAAGAGTTGATATGCACTGTGGGATTGGTATGGTTCAATTGGCCAAAAAGTCAAAAGTTGTGTACTTAAGGTATGGGCCATGGAAGAACTGATTTGAGGGCTTGATCTGCTTTAGCTGGCTTCAAGGAGAACCCTAGGATCAATTGTTATGAGATGTATGGCTTGGATCAAGAGTTTGCATAGGTTTTGCAATTTTGCAACTTTTTGATTTCTTGAGAAACAAGTCATGGAATCCCTTGGTTCAAAGCTCAAATATGATCTTGGGATGTTGTTTGATCATGCCATGATGCATTTGAGTGGATTAGAAGTCATATAGAGGCCTGAAATTCACTTTTGCACATTTCCCTCTTTGGCCTAAACTTGAAAATTACAAGATTTTTCCCAACATTGACTTGCCATATCTTGAGTTCTATGATGAATCAAGAGGAGTTCTTGAACTTTTTGAAAATGGGAAGATCCAATCTACAACTTTCATGTCTAACAAAATTTCATTTGAAGCATTTTTGATCAAGAAAGAGGAGGTTGAAAATCTTTCCCAAAATGGAAAGTTTTCATTTCAAGTCATGTCCAAAAATGGCAACTTTTGCAATGGCTCAAAATTCTTCAATATTGTGATCTTTCAAACATTCCTAAGACTAAATAAAGGTCATAGGACCTCAAATTGATGATGATGACCCTTTGGAACCCTTGTTGGAGGCCTTAGATGCCCTAATCCTGACTTTTCTTACACAACAAGTTACTATTTGATCAGATGACTTCCACATTGAATTTTTTCATAAAACTTCATCCACACACTCCTTATATCATATAAAGATCATTTCAATCAAGAATGACCAAAAATTTTGGTTGTAAGGGCCTCAAACCTAAAACCCTAATCTTAGGTCATCTGTGTAGGAGCCTTGAGCCTGCCTAGGTGGCTCTGCAATCTCTTGTGAATTTTTGACTTCCAAGGACCTTTGAGGGTACAATATGACCTTAGAACACTCAAGGATCTTCTTTCCATGCTTCATGGCCTCTGAGATACCTCATACTCTCTTCAAGATTCATCTGATCACAAACCCTAGTTGTGCAGAGATGCAATGAGATGCTAAAGGTGAATATGCACTGTAAGATGTAGTGATATATTGTGTACTATGTGGTATCATAAGCCAAAGTATAAGAAAGTTAGAGGGGAAATTTGGGGTGTTTACAATCACTACCCATGCAACTTCTACTTAGGAACTTCTAAATATGAGAAACCCATCCTCACTTCCAATCACCTCAGTGATGTCTCATAGTCCCAAAAGTCAGTTTCTATTATCGAAGGCTCTTTACCTGCACAACAATTCAAAAAAAAAGTCAAACTTCCATAAAAACAACTCAACCTTGCTTCACAGCTTCAGTCAAGAACAATCCACCTCTTACTTAGCAACTTTGAGGTTTACATAGAAAATAGCCACAACATAAACCTTGTTGCGCACGGCTTCCACAAGAACACAACCTTAATGATATGATCTTTACATTTTTGGTTGGTTGGTTACACCTAGGTTACAAGGTTTCTTTTTATAACATATTCCTAACTGGATTTAGGCCTGAAAAGTTACAGCAACAACTGCTACAAATATGCAGAAAAATCTGCTACAAATATACAAAAAGATCTTCAAATAAACAACTTCCTAAAATATCTCTAAATATAGAAACTCTATGATTATTCAATATTTGAAATTTGTCTTCACTGTGTAAACACCCCAAATTTTCCCTCACTCATATCACACCATGGCTTGTGATCTTTCATATTTGCATAAGCATAAGCATACCACATCACATTGCATATTTGTTTCATCTGCATAGTTCAAGTTCATTTGCATCTAGGGTTTGTGATCTGAGCAATCCAAGATTCCATCTGAGCCATCCCAAAGGCCTTAAAGCTTTCCAAGAGGGTCCATGTGTGTTCTATAATCATATTATGCTCCCCAAAGTTCATGAAAGTCAAGGGATCACAAGAATTGGCAAAGGCAAGGAAGCAGAGCTAGGATTTTCACTACACAGATGACCAAAATTAGGGTTTTGGTTTCAGAGGCCTTAACTCCAAATTTTTGGATCATTCTTGTTTCTAATGTTCTTAAGATGTTATAAGGATCATGTGTACCAAGTTTGATGAAGAAATTCATTGTGGAAGCCATATGTTCACTGGATATCTGAGGCCCCCAACAATGGAACCAAAGGGGTATTTTCATCAAATTGAAGTTATATGATCTTTATTTGATCTTAGAAGAGGTTAGAAGTTCACAAGATTGAAGAATTTTGAGCCAATTGCAAACTTGCCAAAAATGGAAATGACTTGTAATGGAAACTTTCCATTTTGGGAAAGTTCTTCAACCTCCTCTTTCTCAACCAAAAATGCTTCAAATGAAAAATTCTTGGTCATGAAAGTTGTATATTAGGTCTTTCCCTTTTCAAAAAGTACAATAACATGTCTTGATTCATCCTAGAACTCAAGATATGGCCTTTCAAAGTTGGCAAAAATCCTAAAATTTCAAGTATCATGTCAAAGAGGGATTTTGCAAAATGGCATGTTCAAGCATTCTAATGACCTCTAATCAACTTCTACACTTCATAACATGCATATGTGACCTCTAAACATCAGAAATGGCCCAAGAATTTTTCATTTCCATGACTTGATTCACAAGAAACTTCAAAGAGGGAATTTTGCAAAACCTATGGTATCTCTTCATCTATGTGATCCAGCTGCATAAAAATGATCCAAGGGCCATCCATGAACTCAGCTGAGGCCAAGACACCCCTAAAGTCAGACCTGCACCATGCCCATACCTCAAGTACACAAAGTTGACAATTTTTCATTTCCTCCCATACCAATCACACTATGCCACCACCAACTTTCTGACCAATCAAGACCTCTTAGGCAAACCCTAAGGAACTCATTTCACATATCACACAAGCCTGCAAGCATCCATAGACTCAGAATCACAAAATCCTCCATAACACTTCCCCTCTTCGAATTTCATCAGACAGCCACAAAAACTTCAAACTTTCTTCACCATTCAACTCAACATCACCTAAGGAACAAATCCCAACTATTAAAATGACCTGAAACACATCACACACAAAATACGATTTTTCATCCCTCAGAACTGAACTTCAAAAGGAGGCAAAATAAACTCACTTCAAGCATCAAAGCATTCTCAGGAAGCTCATTGGGGTTGGTTTGCACTAAAGAAAGGTCTAGAAAGCTCAAGAACTGAAAGCTCAACCTCAGGTAACCTCAAGAACTTTTTTTCCAGAAATGCGTTTTTGTGTTATAGAATGATTCCTCATGCTTCACTGATCATGCTGATGCTTTTATTTTTGAAAAAGCATGAGTTTTAAGCACTTCATGATGTTCTGAAATTTTTGCTGTTTTGATTCGAATCTTGATGATTATGAATGATAAATGATTTTTGAGGCTAGATTATTGTTTAGGATAGTTAGTTGATCATTTCTGGAGATTTTGGGGGCTTGGGGTGATGATTTGAGCAAAGTCAGGTGAGAAGCTGGCTGGAGAAGATGACCAGAGGTCTTCTCCGGCCACCTGAAAGTAATTAGGGTTAATCCACGTTTATTTGCCCCGATGCGTTTCTGACCATTGGATGGTGATTAGGGTTAGGCATTGAGTGGTTCAGATTAGTCCATTAAGTTTAATCCTGTTTAATTAATTATAAAACTTAATTAAAAGCAAGTTTGAATTCTGACCACTGGATTGCGCACGCAGTCAAACTCCTTCCCTTGGATTTGAATCTCAGCCTTAGGGTCAGATTACTTTCCCTTTATTTCTTTTTTTAATTCATTTTATTGTATTTCTTTTACATAATTATTTTAAAATAGAAAATATCATCCAAAAAAATATTTCCTTTTGCATTTTTGTTTCAAATATTTTTCTCAATCAGAAAATGGTTTTTATTTTATTTTTTGCATATAAAAAGTATTTTTAAAATATTTAAATGTTATTTTTAATTAATTAAAGTCTTTTAATTAATTAAAAATACATTTAGGTTTCTAAAAATCACCAAAAAAATCATGAATCATCCCTTTGCATTTAGAAACATTTTCAAACTCTTCACACAAATTTCTTTTTAGGTTTAATCATAACTTGAGAATTTTCTTTGAATTAAGGGTCATTTAAATCATATTTTTGAACCCTAACTTGAAAAAATCTTTTCTGCCTAACCAAGAAGAGTTTGAAGATGATTCTTTTTGCATTGCATTTTCCTTTGAGAACCATCCAAAACAACCCTAGAAACTTAGGAAATTCTTAACTTTTGAGTGGTAAGGCTTTTGACCTTCTCCTTTAGGGTGTGACCTATTATGTGGTTAGGGTTTGTTTGAGCTTGATTTCAATTTTTTATCATGTCATATGCTTCTGTTTTGTTCATTTGCATCTTGCTTGTCCATAAAACCCTAATTTCTCATGTTCATTTGCCTTCATCTTGCATATGCATCCATACATGAACTTGCCATGACATTTCTTGCATCCATATGTTATCTTAGACATCTTAGGACAGGTTAGAATCATGCTTGATCATTTCTTCATTCATTTGCCATGATTTGCATTCATTTCATTTCATTAACTTTCATGAACTTTCAAACTTCAAGCATGCTTACATGACATCTCACTCTTGTATGATCATTCATATACACTTTGTATGCCTTTGCATCATCTCACATGACATTAACATTGCATAAACACTTCTGACTTTGGTCATTTCATCTCATCTCATCTCATTTCATTCCATTTATTTATGTTTCATACTTTATGCATTCATGCTAACATTTTCAGGTGGTAAGTTACTTTGAGAAGTGGATTTGCCTTCACTTCTCATTTCTCTTTATCTCTTTCATATGCATCTTGCTGGTTTCTTTGAAGTGAACTTGTTCACTTGTGTTCTTTTCTTTCTCACTCTCTTTCTTTAAGTTACTTATCTTCTTCAATGAAGTAAGTAACTTATTTCTTCTGCTTCTCCCTCCTTTCATCTACTTCTTCCATTGGTGGCTTCCTTGAAGATCTTTCTTAAGCCTTACAAACCATAGGAACATCCAAGCATGATAATAATTAGGGTTGTGATTAGTCCCCCTAACTTTTTCCTTTAAGTCTCCTTGAGTCTCTCTCCTCATCTCAATAATCAGAGACTAAACTCTTAAAGTTTTAGGACTTTGGAATTAGGGTTATGCCTGCATCATTCTCTTAGGATGGAGTGTATAACTTTAATCCTAAGTGTTAAACCTTTAGTTTGTTTAAACCTCTTAATCAAATCATCTTAATAATCACTAAGACTTCATCTTGTAACTTGGGCCTTACATTAGGGTTATAATTCTTCCTTTATGGCTAAGAAGGACAAACCCTAGTGTTTAATGGACAAGTCCCCCACAAGTTGTCTTACAAACCATAAAACTCATTTCTTGATCTCATCCCTTAATTAAAATCCACTTAATAAAGGCTTTGTTATATAATGAATTTAATCCCTAACCATGGATTAAGTTGAGGTATCTTCCTCAGCTTAAGTGTTCTCATCTATTATCCTTCTATTAGGATGGTGTAATGAGTCCACTAATTTGTGATTAGAGATTAAACTCATTACTTAACACTAAATAAAAACCCAAAAACATCTAAATAATCACAATTAGTTTAATGATCTTAATCCTACATCATCATGGCAATTAAGTTGAGATGCTTATCTCATACTTAAGTATTCTCATTATCCCTAATCAGGGAGGATATAATGAGTTTACAAGCCCTTGATTTAGGCTTAAGCTCATAATCATATGCAAAGCACCAAAAACAATAACAAAACTGAAAACACAAAAAAAAACAATAATCATCTCCTTCGGGATTCTTTTCTCATCACACTCTTACACAAACGAGAACTTGCTTCTTCCATCTAATGCAAGACAGTTAGCACTCGAGCCAGACGATTCTTACACTTGAGCATAGGCAAGAAAGCAGTTCACAATCAATATATCTTTCAGTCTCTTTGAGTCGAACTACGGTGTTCTGACTTCCTCATTGCACGAGAGGATACGTAGGCATAACTTAGTAGTTATCGAACAAAAGTCTCTGTGTTTTCCCCCTCTTCCAACATTCTCTTTTAAGCCTCAGTTCCTGAGCAATTCACCCTTTCTGCACTGACACTTGTATATTTCTCTTCAAGCTTTTGCACACAAATAACACATACACTCCCCCCTTTTAAACACAATCTTTTAAGCGTGGATCCCGTCGAGTACGACGGACAATCTGGGTGCTAATACCTTCTCAGGTTGTAACCAACCCCCTTTCTCAGTTTCTATGGTTCGTAACCGTCTTATCCATCTTTTTCTAGGTTTATGCAGCATTACCTATCCTTCGGGATAAAAATGCCTAGCTGATGACTCTATTCAGTTCACCTTCATTTTCTCTCTTCGCCGACCGTTCACATCTGTACCCTATCTGACCCGGTGTCTTTTCGGGGGAGCGACACACTGTAAATTTGATTCTTCAAGATCTTTTAAAACAACGCCACTTGGATTTCTTCAAATCTTCTAAATATTTTGTTTCTGTTGAAACCATAACAGAAACTTCAAATGAACAAATTGTTCAAATTTTGCACTGGTTAATCTGTAAAACATTGGTTAACCGGTTAACTAAGTCAAAATTTGAATATTTTGTTCATTTTTTATTGCTTGGTTATTTCGGCTCGATTCTTTTGTGCGTCAAAGAATGCATGGAAATAAACCCATGAACCTTGGAATTCTTTGAATAAATCAATTAAAACTTGGGAAATCCTTGATGATATAAATTTGAATTTTTTGCAGATCAACTTCGACTTTTAATATGTAAAATTCATTCGAGCTGTGGGACTGATGTTTTTGGCATTTTTGACCTTCTTTTCCCCTGAAAATGTTAGTAAAAGAAAAACATTTTTATTTTATTTTAATTAAAGGTTATTAAACATAAACAAATAAAAGCAATGGTGATCCCTGTGAGGCATAAACCTACAACTAAAAAGGACCGAGGAACCCGTGCATGATCTTGTTTGTATGCAAAATGATGCATATGCAAACACAAACTTAGGGGCAAAAATTAGGGTGTTACAAGCGTGATAAAAATTTTATTAAGCATGGTCTGGCAGGCAATAAATGATTTAAATATTGATGTATCACCATTATGACTATTGAATGCCTTAAGGGCGATGTTAGAAGAGACTCACAAAGTATTGACCTCACAAGGAATATTTCAGTATTTTAATGATTGTGTTAATAAGGAAATTATGGTTGGTAATATTTTGGTGTTTGTTGTTATTCCTACGAGTTCATGCATTAGATATAGACTTCGTGTGAGTGGTGATAGATGAGAGCAGTTGTGCTTTACCAGAGGAATGAATTTGAAAGTTACCATACCAAGTAAGAGTGAGAATTGTGTGTCCTAAAGTTAAGCATTTAATTTGGACCATATATGGAATAGGGAAATTGAAAGAGGTAAATTCAAATGAGAAGTGTCATGTGGTATTCAAAGGTGTATGTGTAGAGTGTTGTATGCAAATTTGCGGGTAGTATGTGTAACACCCCAAATTTGCCCTCTTCATTTTAAGCATCATATCACATCATATTCATCATGAACATACCATATTTTTAGCATCATAGCATGGAAAGATGGGGCATAACATTTCTCATGACCTAGCATTAGGCATATGATCATCTGTGGAGGTTCTTGAAGCATCACAAGCCATGACAAGGGGATCAATGGATTTGTACAAGTCCTATGAGGAGTCTACATTATATTTACAAGCTCAAGTTCATTTACAAAAGCTCAGAAGGTTGGAAGATCATCAAGGATTCCAGGCTAGGGCAAAGCTCATATACAATGGTCCTAAACTAGGGTTTGAGATTCAAGCATGAAAACCTTAAAACTTTTTCCATTTCATTTGGGAAAAGTCTTTTATATTTCAATAGGATCCTAGGTACCAATTTTGGTGAGAAAATTCCTTGTGGAAGTCAGGAAATTCTTTAGTTGCTTGCAGATGAAGTCATTGGTCAACTGTGCCTTAAAAAAGTCAATTGTGTGATTTCAAGGGGTCCAACCCATTTTTTCTAGCCAAGGGATGTTCTTACAATGTTATAAGAGGTTTGGCAAGTTCAAAGATCAAGAATCATGAAGTTTTGAGGGTTTTTGCAAAATTGGTGCAAAGTTGGTTTTAAGGAAATTCAGTTTTTGGCAACTTTTGCCCTAAAATTCAAGTGACCTTAACTTAATCAAAACTTATTCAAATGGACCAAAGTCAAACATGAAAGTTGGAGATTAAGGCCTCCCATTTTCAAAAAGTACAAGTAATTTTTCATAGCATTCTTGGTTTGGAATATATGGCCCTCGAAAATTTGGTTTAAATTAGGGCAAATGTTGAAATTTCTTGCATGCACCAACGCCAATATGTTCAAAACTTGATTTTAAGGGTTGGTACATACCAAATATTGTTGCAATGTTAATATACAATGTATTTGGAATACTTTGCTCCAAAGAAATTCAAAAATTCGTGCAAGGCAAGAATTTCATTCAAAAAATGCAAATTTTGCATTTTCATGAGAAAAGTGTGACTCCTTTAATCTAATGGCCAAAATTTGTTGGATTATGATTAATGGATCAGATTAGAGTGCACATGGGCAAGAGGCCAAGGAAAGCATGAGTGTTTCATGATATCACACCAAACTTTCTCAAATTGCAAAATCACCAAAACTTGTGATCTACACGTGCAAATCATCTCATTTTTTCAGCATTGGTTCATGAGAGGATATATAATAAATTAGGGTTTCAGCTTGCCTCAATTCTCTCTCATTCTTCAGTTTCCAAGTTTGTGCATAATTTTCATTTTCTCTCAAATCTCCTCACACAATAGCTCTCTCCAAAAACCAATTGTAGATCCTTGATCCTTGGAAGCTCAGGATCATTAATCACACACTTGTTCAAGCTATCTCTCAAGATCAAGAACCTTGCCATTTCAGGGCAGTTGCTTGCAAAGCTCAAGATCCAGCAAGATTCAAGGCTCTAGTTGCATTTAGTTTGCAACTAGAGAGCATTTGGAATGCTTTTGCTTCATCATCTGGACTTCTAGCAAGCATTTTCAAGCTCTGCAAACTCAGGTAAGCTTCTGATTCTTCACATCTGGAAATGAAAATGTTGGTGTGTAATTTGATCTTTGATGTTCACTGATCACTCTGCTGGTATTGGCTTTGAATTTGGTGCATTGTAGAGTTTGTATTTTGAATTTGAAGTTTCATGGACACAACTGTTTTCCTTAGATCCATAAGATTCATTGATCTATTGCTTTTTTCATGGTCATTTTCGAGCTCAGCATACATCAATTAGTCAATCTGGAGGTCTTTGTCTATTTTTATGGTGATTTGTTCATATGTTGTTACTTCCAGTGCCGGAGCCCTAGCTCCGGTCACCGGAATCTGGAAATTGTGTTTCTAGGGTTTCCAACGAAGAAGACAAGTCCTGGTCCATTGGATCTTCCCCCTCACCTCTCCAGATCTTGCCACGCGTTTTAAATGCCAGCCTCTCTCTCACGTGAGATTTCATTTCTGTTTTAATTCAACATAATTCGCACCTCACAATAACACTCCTGCGTCCTCAGTTCTTACCCAATAAACTTGCCACGTCAATTAATGAGCCCTTCATAAGATGTGTCCATTTAATCTGATGGCTATTCTTTTTTCCATTTTATTTTCATAAATTCCCACCATATGAATTATATTCCTGCGCAGGCCATTGGGCCCAGACCTCTATTTGCACCCCTTCTTGTAGTAAGCCCAATTGATTTGAACGTGATTCCCTGCTATCCACACCTCCCAGCCTCCTTTCCATTTTTATTTCTTTTTCTTTTATTTTCTTTTATTCCATTTTGATTTCCATTTATTAAAATTACTTCCAATCATCAAAAAATTCTCAAATAACTCTTGGTTGTTCATTGGAGTTTTCCTTAATTTTCCATATTTTTATTTTCCATTTTTTCTTAATATACACATGTCATTTAATTGTTCCTCTTCATTAATTCTTTTTAATTCCTTTTTGAGCACCCTGTCTTGTCCAATTTCCCTAGGGTTCATCTTTTTGAGTTTGGTGTTGATTCTCTTTGCTCTGGATTCCTAAGATGATTTACTTCATGTGTGATTTTTCCCCTGATATTTAGAAATTTATTCATTTAGTTTTGATCCTTGGCTTGTCATTGAAGTTTCTTTACCCTAGTTCATGTTTAAGCCTTCTCTTGACCTACTTAGCTTCTGAATTTCTTCTAATCCTTTTGGCTCATTGTTATATCATGTTTGAGGATCATTTGTCCTAAGTTGTGGAATTTTTATATGCATTGTTGATTTGATGTGAATATTTGTTCTTACCTTGTCCCATTTTGCTTCCTTTTGATCATAAGCTCTCTTATTGGCATAGAAGGGCACTTGTGCCAAATTATTCTTCTCATTTGGGGTCTCTTTGGGGTATGGGTACCTTTCTGATCTTAGGTTAGGGTTTGTGTCTTGGAAATTTTGTGTTTGGTTTACTTTTTAAGTTCTTCCATTTCTTATGTGCTTTCACCTCATCTTCTTTACTTCTTTCATCCCATTTTGTGATTGTTTGGTCTTATGCCTCTCTTCTCTTCATCTCCCTTGCTTCTAAAGCACTTCTTTAACTTGTTTTGGTTCTGGTCTTGTGTATTGAGTCCATGTTTGTGCATTTTTGCCTTGCATCTTTCTTAAGTTTGCATTTGTTTGCCATGTGTTTCATATTTACTTGCATGCTTCTTCTTTCATTTTTGTGACTTTCATATCCATTGAGCATTTGTATATATGACTTCATTTCTGTTTGTATGATGTTGGCCTGTCATTAAGTTCATTTCATTTCACTTGTATGCTTATGTTGCTAACCTTGCAGGGGCTATGGTAAGTGGGAGGTGTGGATGTGAGTTCCACATCTCCAAATCTCATCTCTTCTTCTTCTTATTTCTTTATTGAGCTAACCATTTGCTTGTTGGGCCTAGGCCTTACTCATCCCCCTCTTCTTCTTCTTCTTCTCTTCTTCTTTCTTTCTTCTTTAGGATAGAAAACCACATTAACCTTAGGATATCCATGCATGACAACATTTAGGATTCTTAGTCCCCCATTAGATGTTTTGCCTTTAGATCTTTTGGTGCTTTCTCTTCTCATCTTCAAAATTAATTCTAATTCACTTAATAAATGTTGAGTACTTTCAAGTGACATGAGACTTTGCTATGAGATACTTGCACGCGTTCCATTTCGGGGCGAGGTGTAAGTTATCCCTCGTGGTGGATAGGTTTTGGCATGAGATTACCTCACAAAGAAAAGCTAAAAAACACTTCTTAATCATAAAAACCACAAAAACACTTAATAAATGGTAATAGGTCAGTGTGTCTGAGCCTTCACTTGTGGGACTAGCTTTGGGGATTTCCTCCATAGATAGGTGTGCCTCTTGCGCATTCCATTTCGGGATGATGTGAGACGTACACATCCCAGTGAGTAAGACTTAGGTACACTTACCTATGCAAATTTCACTCATAAAAGCTTCATAAAAAACACCAAACAAACAATAAGCGTATTTCCTTCGGGAATTCTTTTCTCATCTCCTTCGCTCCGTACGCGAACTTGCTCCTACTTGCCATTTTGCAAGACAGTTACGCACTCGTCGTCCGAGTCTACAACACCTGAGCAATGGCATAGGCAGTTCAAGCCTTAATTCACAAGCAATTTCTTTTCTACCCCTAGTTAGGGGAACTACGGCGTCTCTGAACCTCATTATCCTGATGAGGTACGTAGGCAGCGGGGTAGGGCCCGTTCGAGCATAATCTTTATTTCCATACATTTTTCCTTTTCATTTCTTTTTCAATTCCCTTTTCGTTTCTTTTATCCAGTTCAGTTCATTTTCTTTGCAGCAGCTTTCATTTCTTCACCCTTTGAAACAGTTTTCTTTGCAAGCGTGGATCCCGTCGGGTACGGCGGACGACCTGGGTGCTAATACCTTCCCAGGTCGTAACCGACTCCCGAACTCAGTTTCTTTAGTTTGCAAGACCCGTGTCCTTCCTTTTTCTTTTCTTCTGGTTTGTGCAGCATTACCATTCTCGTTCCTTCGGGATAAAAATGTCTGGCTGGCGACTCTATTCTTTTCCGCGCCACTTTTGTGTTTGTACCAGGATGGAAATCTGGGGAGCGACAGTATGGAAACTAACAAGTGTGCTAAGAATGATTTGATTTTGGTAGTGGTGACTAGCAAATGATTGAAGTTTTGTGAGGGTACTACACTTTTATTGTTTGAGATCTTGTGTCAACATAAACCTTGAGTGAATCAAACCTCGTAAGAAGAATTGATATAGAATGTAGTAACCAAGACCGAAGTTGTTAAGTTATTTTGGATTAATTGTTTGACTCTAAGATGGATAGGAAAAATGTATTAGTTATCGTCTGGAGGGTTTTGGACTAATATCAACTATTGTGCCTTGGAAAGAAAATTGTTCTACCCTTGGACGTCAGTAAAATTCTCGTACCATTGGTTAGTGAAAACTCTAATGGATAAGTATGTACTCTGTATACTGTTAACTACTTGGTAATACATATGAATTCGTGACATTCCATTGTTAGATGTTAAGTTACTCAATGGAAGGTGATGGATGAAAGATTAAGTTGGACTAATAAGAATCGGAAGAGAATTATTTGTAAGATTTGAAGTGCGAAGATCTTGTTCTAAGTGTTTTATCTTTTGGTATGATATGGAAAAGACAAAGTATCATATGATTGATTATAGTTTATAGCATCAAATTAAGTGAAATTAGTAATAAAAAAAAGTCGTTTGACATATTATGAAGTGATTTTGAATTATTAAAGGATTTATGGAAAGATAGTTGTCAGTAATTGAATGAAGATAAGAAATCCCTGAAATACGTCGTGAAGATTTGATGAGTATTTGTTATCCCAAATCAAGATGAATTGTTACGACTTTGTTTGTGACTCTGTAGGAGGATTTAAAATGGTTTATTTTATGAAGGTAAGGATGTGACCAAGTATTTTAGTATGAAACAACAAATGAATTATTGAAAAGCAGAATTAGAAGTTAACCCAATATTGGAACCAGCGTATGAGTAAGGACATGAAGCTTGATAATTTGTGAAATAAGGATTGATCTATGAAGTCAAGTTAGAATTGAGCTCTTCCGAGATTTTAACGAAAGTAAAGATAAGTATGGATCTAAGACAATGATACAATTTATTGTTTTCATTGATTAGAGGAAATTTGAGGGAGAGTTTCAATTTAAGGGGGGAAAGTGTAATACCCTGTATATCATTAAATGCTCTAGATAATATTAATTGAGCTCAATTAGATTTCGATGTATTATGAGAGTTATATGTTAAGAAAATTAGAGAAACTGTTGATCTCGGACTTAATTGATTAATATTATTCGACCCTGAGGTTTTATTAATTAGTTCAGGAGAGGATATTTTTGGTAACTCTAATAATTGATCAATTGGTGTTGGACGATAAATATCAATTGGAGATATTTTATATCATTGGATTATCAACTATCCCACAAAGAATAAAATATGCCTACACATTCTCTAATCTACCCTTAACTTCAAAATAGCTTTACACTAACATATACCCTTTTTGGTAATTCAATAAACTAATATTCCCTGACCAATCATATTTCTCCTAATGTCCACATGTCATACCTTTCAAAGTTTAGGGTTTCTTTCCCATTCTCCCTCTCTCTTTAATTTTTCAAAATTTTCAGACTGCTTCTCTCTCTCTCTCTCTCTCTCTCTCTCTCTCTCTCTCTCTCTCTTTCCCCTTCTTTCGCATCTTCTCGCTTTCTCTCTATGTTTTCTCTCTTTCAAAACCCTAATCCATCATCGCCATATCTACGACCATAACCAACTCCATGTTTTCACGGAAACCCATAATCTCGTCCTTCTCCTAGAGATTTTTGTTTTCCTTAACAATTTCACAAATCGGTTGTGCGCTCAAGGATTTGTGATTGATTTCAAATACATGTTTCATATCCAAAACAATTTCCTGCTGGTAAATGTTTACGGATTATTTATTTTATTTTATTTTTTTTCTGTTTTATGTTTGATGATTTGATTTCGTAACTTGTGTTATGTTAAGATGGAATGATTTTGTTTTATTTACGTGAAACTGAATCAGTTTTCAGGTTCTTCCGAGATTAAGAATCTTTTGGATAAGCTTGTGGTGTTGAAGCCTAATGGAGGCTTGGGGACAACTATGGGTTGCACTGGTCCAAAGTATGTTTTTGGAGGCTGTGCGTGAAAATTAATTCGAGATTTGTTATTGAGATCGGTTTATAAATTTGACTAATATATATAATTTTTTTATAAAATGGAATTTGGTTGATTTTTAATATCATGTGTTTAGAACTTGATGCTGATCAAAAGATTGCTATATTTATTTAAGGAAAATGTGAAGTATTTTTTTAATTTATTGAATGTAGTATATAAGGAATGTAGAGAATCATTTTGATGGCCTTTGGTAACCTGTTTATGTGTGTAAGTGTTAATTTGTATGCAAATGAAATGCAGATCCGTCATTGAAGTTCGTGATGGACTGACATTTTTAGATTTGATTGTCATCCAAATTGAGGTTATTTTCTGGCCATTATTTTTGCTTGATTTTTAATTTTGGTTTTCCCTTTCCACGCATGCTTTCCACTGATAAATTCAACTGTTGTAGAATCTCAATTCCAAATATGGGAGCAATGTTCCTTTGCTTTTGATGAACTCATTCAACACTCATGACGACACTCAAAAGGTACTTGTCCCTTTTATTCACTTTACTAAATAGAAATATAACTCGAATTGACATGTAAACTGACTGTATGATTGTTTGTACATTGTTGAAAATACCAAAACTTGAATATTAGATTCATACTTTTAACCGGGTTTGTAACTTTAGTTTCTGGTTTTACTATGTTATGGATTATCTGGACTTTGAGCTTTTAACTTCTTGTTTTGATCTTTTGTTGCACTATTCGAAATTTTTGCAGAGCCAATATCCTCGATTGGTTGCTGATGAATTTTTACCATTGCCTTCGAAAGGGAACACTGGCAAGGATGGGGTGTATGTCTTTATTTGCTTTATTTTTCACAACTTTCACTAGATTTACATCATTTTTGTGTTTTTTTAATTGACGGATAAATTAGTAAGTGATCAATATAGACATGCATCTAAATTAATTCATTCTAATCCTAGCGATTTTCGTTTTCCTTAACAATTTCACAAATCGGTTATGCGCTCAAGGATTTGTGGTTGATTTCAAAAACATGTTTCACATGGGAAATTTTTTTTATGGTTGTTTATTGTTACACTATGTTGGTTTTGAGTACTTGTGCGCTTTATTGAGTGCAAATTTGCTAATCCTTTAATGATTTGTACTTTTGTTTCTAATATTGTACTTCTGTTTCTAATATTAGTCGTCGGTCCTTCTTAGTATGAAGTTTCTTGCATCACCAAGGCTCCATTTCTAGGCTCCCATGGCGATGCTGGTTCTGGATTTTGTGGTTCTTCATTTTGCATCAGGTCACAAGATGGGAAAAGTGATGTTATTATAGACACGATGGGAAAAGTGATGTTATTATTGAACGAAGGAAGTTGAAGTCTGTTGATAAGAATAATAATAATCGGATTGTTGAAAATCCATATGTGAAATCCAATGTTGAAATTCCAGTTTCTTGCTATCATGTGATAGAAAATTGCTTTGTTTGTTGTTTAAAATTGTTTTTTCTTTCATTTATACATTTTCATTGTTATTATCGTCGCCATTTCTCAAAATGACAAGATATCTACTATAGGATCCAAGTGTGTTAATCACACTGTGTTAATGTTGGATACTTTGGATACTCATTCAGTTTTGGATCTGAAGTGTTGGTGTTAGAAGAGCAACTATCTTGTATGGAATTGTATGTTGGACGAGTAAAAAATTAAAGCTAACTAGAAAGTAAACTTATTGTTGTAGTGATGAGAGTATGTAGATGGAGGAATGATTATATTAGAAATAAGTTATATATTATTGGAGGAAAAATTGACATTTGTTTGGAGAGGGCCAATAGATTAGAAGCAGATGAGGATGGCGTGGAGGATAGTCTAATATGGTTGGTTAACTCCATATTTTTTTCAGGGGTAATTTTGTACTGCAACTTTAGCCCATTGAATATGGTTGGATAACTCCATATGTTTTATACTGTTAACTAAGTCTTAACATTTCCACTCTGTGTTTTTGTTTTCCATGTTATGAAGGAGTTGGTATTTAAGATAATTCATCAGCTATGATGAGTGTTTATCATTTCAAGTTCACAAATAGACTGATAATTTTTTGTTGTCTTTTTTATATCACATTGCCCATACTGATTTCATTTTATTTTCCTTGAGATTTATGCTAGACCACTTTGTTCATTTTGCAGCTTTTTGTATATGGTGTGATGATAGTAATAATTATTAATATGGTATTTCAGGTGTAGTTGAATTGGTGAAGTTAGATGGACCATACATGATTATTTTCCTCAAGGCTAGGTTTAGGCACAAGTGTTCAACCGTTCTCACCAGACAGCCTAATTGTCTCAAATAGAGAATCAGTTACTGTCACTACCCAATTTGATTCATCATTTATCTAGCATGAGGATTAGAGGTAAACTTAGGAGTATCAATTATGTTGCATGTATCAACTCTAGATTTTACTTGATTATTTCTACTGGCAATGATATATTTTGTCTGTATAAATTATAAATCTTGCTTTGAGATACATTCCAATTGAGTCATTATCATGTACGATTCAAGGACCGCGGCCCGTGTATAAATTAAGTTTGGATTTTCCATTTTTTCTGATTGATTATAAACCAAGTATATCATTTTTTAGGTGGTATTTTTATATGGCATATACTTATTCGTATTCACTATCATATTAAAATTGAGATAGATTTTAATTATAACACCCATTTGTATTATGAATAGGATATTGGACACTCCTGCAACCAGCTACAATCTTTGAACCTTGGATGGTGCGATGAGGTTAGTGATTTTGGAGTAATGGGTTTAGCATATGGTTGTCCTGATCTAAGAACAATTGACTTGTGTGGCTGTCTCAAGAACATCAGTTTTATTATATTAAGGACCAAGAATCAGAGGTCGTATTAAGTTTTGTTATACAGGACACTAATGGTGAGGGAAATTTTATTTTTGGCTTTGATTGCAGATGATAGTGTGGTTTCTTTGACAAATAGTGAGAGAAACAAACTTTCAGGGTTCAAATGATCCATCTATATTTCCTTTTACATCCTTGAACGATTTTACTGATGCTAAATATCTCATAACATTACAATTATGATTATATGTTCCATTTGATGCTTTTATGAATTGTTTCTGACATAACTTATTGTCTTGAATCCATAGGCTTTGGAGGGTTATGATGCGGTCCTCTGCAGGTGTATCACATATTTTGATTTTCTCTTAATTTCCAATAATAGTTCTATTAATACAACTCTCATCTCATCCCTCCTTTCTTTCAATTGCTTCAAATATGTCTTCAATTCTTGCACCAAACTGTTTTGATTTATGTTATCGACAAAGAAGATAAGTCGGTAGAATGAAAGTGAGGGATTAGTTTGAAAAATCCATTTAAATTTGTTCTTTAATTCAATTTAGTATACATTTATACATACCTTATGTAAGTTTTTTGCTGAAACAATTTGGCCCCTTTTTATAATGTCACAAAAAAATTACTTTTAAATTTTTTTTAATGATCTTAAATAAATTTCAATGGTCTTAAAAAGATTTTATAATATCACACTTAATATATTAAATTTTAATTTATTTCTAATTATTTTATATAATATTTAAATAGAGTTGTACGAGACACAACCCGTTAAATTCCGCCAAAAATAAAATCAATGGTCTTAAAAAGATTTTATTTTTATAATGTCACAAAAAGATTACTTTAAAAAAAATTTAATGGTCTTAAAAAAATGCTCAATGGTCTTAAAAAGATTTTATAATGTCACACTTAATATATTAAATTTTAATTTATTTCTAATTATTTTATATAATATTTAAATAAAGTTGTACGGGACCCAACCCGTTAAATTCCATCAAAAATAAAATCAATGGTTTTAAAAATATTTTATTTTTATAATATCACAAAAAAGTTACTTTTATAAAAATTTTAATGATCTTAAATAAATTTCAATGGTCTTAAAAAGATTTTATAATGTCACACTTAATATATTAAATTTAAATTTATTTCTAATTATTTTATATAATATTGAAATAAAGTTGTAGGGGACACAACCGGTTAAATTCCGACAAAAATAAAATAAATGGTCTTAAAAAGATTTTATTTTTATAATGTCACAAAAAAATTACTTTTAAATTTTTTTTAATGATCTTAAATAAATTTCAATGGTCTTAAAAAGATTTTATAAAGTCACACTTAATATATTAAATTTGGATTTATTTCTAATTATTTTATATAATATTTAAATAGAGTTGTCCGGGACACAACCTGTTAAATTTCGCCAAAAATAAAATCAATGGTCTTAAAAAGATTTTATTTTTATATTGTCACAAAAAGATTACTTTAAAAAAAATAATGGTCATAAATAAATTAATGTGTGACACAGGACATTCAAGAAAAAAGAATGTATAAATATTACTTTCATTGTACAAGTATAAATTTATTATTGGATTTTAAGAAAACATGAAACTGATTTATATTAGTTTTATCACTTAAATTCAATATATTAACGGGTCACTATCACTACAATACATTTTTTTCTTAAATTTTAATCAGCAAAATATTTATAGTTATTAGTGACATTTATAGATATTTTTATTTATTAGACATATTGGATTCATCATGATGATGATTTGTTACATATTTTTTTTTAAAATATTTTAAGTCATTAGTGAATTTATAACAATTTATCACTGTGAATTTTATCACTTAAACTCATTATATTCACGGGTCACTATCACCACAATACCTTTTTATTTTAATCAATAAAATATTTATAAATATTTTTAGTTATTAATGATATTTGTTTATATTTTTGGTTATTATACCTATTGAATTTATCATATAGGTGATTTGCTATATATTTTCTTAAGAGTATTTAAGTTATTAGTGATTTTATATCAATTTATTATTGTATATTTGTATTCTAAGGAAACAATGAAACTAATATTGTAAGTTTTATCAACTCTCTGTGAATTTTATCACTTAAACTCATTATATTCACAAGTCAATATCATCACATTATTTTTTTTAATTTTAATCAACCAAATATTATTATATTCTAAGGAAACAATAAAAAGTGATATATATATATATATATATATATATATATATATATATATATATATATATATATATATATATATATATATATATATATATATATATATATATATATATATATGAATTTAATTGGAATGCACTGACAATGTAAAGCAGTTTTACACTGTCAGTGAGTCATAGCCATTGAATTTAATATATATATATATATATATATATATATATATATATATATATATATATATATATATATATATATATATATATATATATATATTATACTAATAGCAAGTGGTCTTTTTATAATCAATTTTCAACTCAAATTAAATCCTTCATAATTTATTTGTTATGACTTATACCCAATTTATTCTTTATATATATATATATATATATATATATATATATATATATATATATATATATATATATATATATATATAATCAACCACCTTAAACATAACTTCAATTACCCGTGCGGACGCACGGGTCATCTACTAGTATTGGATTATAAGTATTATATATATGGAAAAGGAAAAGATAGTAAGAAGAGAAGATAGAAAGAAGAGAAGAAATGGGAAAATCCTAGAAGAAAAGGAAGAAGCTCAAGGAAGGAGAAGAAGTTCATGAAAGAGATTACCATCATTCTCACTACATCATCTTCATCAAACTCGTATTCAATGCGAAGGTGAGTTCTAGTTAGATACTTTAGGTTCTAGAGATTTTCATTGTTTAAACATAGGTTAGTTTTGAGAGAAAATGATCGATTGATTAAGCGATGAAATATAACGGTTAAAATGTGCAAATAATCGGGTAAAATAGTTAGATAATATATGTATGGAATCTATATAACTTGTTATCCAGTTCAATTGAGTTTTTGGAGGTGGTTATGAGATATATGGGTGTTTGGAAATACAAAACATAGGAACGTGTCGGTTGGTTTGCACTGTTTCACTTGGCAAAATATGTTTCGTCGAGAAAAATATTAAATATACTTCGTCGCTGCTCTGTCGGGATAATCTGGAGAATTATTACTTCTTTTGTATATTTGGAAATTCATATATTTTGCATCGGGTGTCCGATCGAGGCATTCTCCATGTCGACAGAAAGTCGTGGAAATGTTCTATACAATGGAAGGTAAAGACATTGGTTTTGATTGGGACTTTATTCATATACGATATTTAAATGATTATTTCGATTATGTGAAATTATGGATTTTTGTAAACTAAAAGTATAGATATTTAGGGTTGGATAAGAAAACTTTATTTCACTACTTTATGGCGACCTAGAGGTATGACTAGGAAATGTTAAGAACTAGATTGAAAAACCCAAGCCTTCGGTACCTAGATGAGTATCTTAGTCAAGTAAGAGTATAGTGGTGAGTGAGACATTATATGGAATATGAGTGACCCTTTTGGGTGATTTATTTGTTTGAAAGGCGTTTGTAGCCTTGTGATTGTCGAATACAATAGTGCTTGTGTGTGACCGTGTTATCGGAACTGTTTCCTTCGCCACATGCCATTTCATGAACTTGGAGTTCATCAAGAATGTATGCATACTTACTTGGCAGGTTTGATTCCCACCTATAGTACGAATGGAGCCATTGTGTAGAGACTTGTGATGGTTAGCATGCCATGTGAAGTGACGGTTCATAAGGTTGACTTGTCCTTTAGAACCCAAATCCATTTTGTATGTGTAAACACCCCAAATTTGCCCTCACCCATTTCACCATGGCTTGTGATCACTCTCATGTGCATAAACACAATCATATCATCTCATATCTCAATTTTGAGTCACTGCATAGTTTCTAAGTCATCTGCACCTAGGGTTTGTGATCTGAGCAATCTCAGGGCTTCTTGAGCCACTCCAAAGGCCATCAATCACTTCAAAGGGGTCCATGTGTGTTCTTATATCATATTACATCCTCTCAAAGTCAAGATTTCAAAGGAATCACAAGAACTAGGGTTTGGGTGGATGCAGAGCCAGGTATGACTGCACAGTTGGCCTAAAATTAGGGTTTTGGTTTCAGAGGCCATAACTCCAAATTTTTTGGTCATTCTTGTTTCCATTGGTCTCTATATGGTATAGGGAGTATGCATATCAATTTTCATGAAAAAATTCCATGGGGAAGTCATCTGATCAAGGGTTGACTTTTCAGACAAGTCAGTGTAAAATCAGGGCATCTGAGGCCCCCAATGACCCAACCAATGGGTGATCTTCATCATTTTGAGTGTATATGATCTTTATTTGATCATGAAAGAAGGTTGAAGTTCATAGAAATCAAGAATTTGGAAGTTTTGCAAATGTTGACTTTTTGGGCATGGTTGACTTTTCAAGAATGCTTCATTTTAGGTCATTTTTCAAGCCTTGATTCTTGATCCAAAAATGCTTCAAATGGAAAAACTTTGGTCATGAAAGTTGTAGATCTCATTTTTCCCTTTTCAAAAAGTACAAGAACATGATCAAATTCTTCTTGGATCAAAAGTTATGGTGTGACAAAGTTGCCAAAAATCATTGATTTTCAAGTTATGCACCAAGTGTGAATTTTGCAAAATCATGAACAAAAGTCAATTGTGACCTCTAATTCACTTCAAACCAGTATGCAAACATTATATATGTCCCAAAAATCAGAATTGGACCAAAGGTTACATGTTAATGGTTTGTGTAACAAGGCATTTTTCACAAAGTTTCAAAAAGCCACAAGTTGCAAAACTCATGATCACATCTCACCAACTTGCAGCATTGGCCCTTGAACCAAGCTAGCCCTTTCCCCTCATTGTGCTGCGCATAGCCCATGCCATGTACTTGCCTAGATCATGAGCCATACTTGCCTTACACAAAACTTGACTTTTTGCAAAAGCAAACTTACCAATCACCATAGGCCAGGTCACATCATCTGACCTATGGGATTAAAATACATTATCATTTAGCAAGCCAAAGATATCAAGAGGCAAGGCTGAAACTCACTCATTGAACACATTCACAAAAACACTTCATTTTGCATATTCCTTCGAATCTGCCTACACAGCATACAAACACAAAAACCATCTTCACCAATCATCTTGCCATGCTTCATTAAGTAGAAACCACCAAAGTTCAAGCCTAAAACCAGCCTGACCTGAGCTTCACCATTCCTCCCCTTCCAAACCAGAACTCTTCGAATCCCTTCATCCAGCCATCAAACACTTCATTTTTCTTCACCAACAAGTCAAGCATACCACAAGGAGTCAAAACCACCCTTCACTTTGATCTGAAGCTGCCTGTACACAGATCCCCATTTCTGCTACACCAGAGTTGGATCTTTCAAGCCAGCCACTCTCCAAGCATTTTGAGCCTCATTTTGTCCTCAGGAGGTTCAAGGAAGCAAGCCTGTGCAAAAGAAAAGTCCAGAGAGCTCATAAACAAAGAAGCTTCATCTCAGGTGAGCTTCATGAACATTTTTCCCAGAAACTAGTTTTTTAGTTCTTTTATGATGCCCTATGTTCCCCTGATCATGAATGTATGCTTGCTTTTGAAAATAGTGTAGAAACCAGCATGTATGAAGCTTTTGAACATTTGCCCGTGTTTTACTTTTTGTTTCGATTCAGGCTCATGAGAGAAAATAAATGGAATTAGGGTGAGGGTTATGGTTTAGATAGATGAGAGAGTCATTTTGGTGGAAGAGATTTGTTGTTTGGTGACTTGTAGAGGAACCTAGGGTTTTGGCTCGCCGGAGAAGACGACCGAAAGTCTTCTCCGGCAGCCTGAATGTGATTAGGGCTAAACCTCATTAATTAACGAACTTTGAATTCTGGCCATTGATTTGCTTCTCCCGCGCGTGTTTGGACGGCCTGGATGGGTCATTAAACCCTAATCTTGCTTAATTAAATTAATCATAATTAATTAAATCAGCTTTGAACCACAGCCATTAGATCACGCGCGCTTTGGGACTTTGAACCTGGGCCTTGGATTGAGCTGACCCCCAGTCTTGTTGACTTGCACGCTGGACCTTTGGATCTCTCTGCTTTCAATCTCAACCACTCATACTGCATACTTTGTATTTTTATTTTATTTTCTTTTCATTTTATTTGCACATTTATTTAAAAATAGCAAAAATGGCTTAAAAATTATGAAACTTTTTCTTAAAAGTTTTATTAATTTTTAAGACCCAAAAATATTTTTATTTTATTTTTTCTCATTAAAAAAGTATTTTAAATATTTAAAAGATTATTTTTAATTGATTAATGGAAATTAATTTATTAAAAATACTTTTTAGGTATTTAAAAATCACCAAAAAATTCATGAAATGTTCTAAGACATTTAGAAACATTGTCCAACCTTCAAACCAAATTTCTTTTTTGATCTTGATGCATTTTGAGAATTTTCCATTGAATTAAATCATTTTTTGTGCATTATTTTGATCATAAGTTCAAAAATTCATTTCTGCCTATCTAAGAGGAGTTGGACATTGGTTCTTCTTGCATTGTTTTGTGTTTAGCATGTAGTTTCTAGGATTAAAAGGTCATGATTTGTTTCCTCATTTTCAATTTGTTTGGTATTTCTTTTGTTTAAGAGCCCTAAAAACCCTAATAACTTAGAAAAATCATAACTTGAGATTGGTTAAGAGTTGAGACCTCCCCTTTGAACCTTGGTTTAGTATAGGTTTAGGGTTTCTTTGGGTGGCATTTTCCATATTTTATCTTAGGGTTTGCTTCTGTTTTTGGTTTTTGTTTGTTGTTTGATTCATAAACCCTAGTTTGGGCTTTCATTTGCATCCCTCTTGCATTCTCTTGCACAACATGACTTGTCTTAGCATTTCAAGCATTCTTGTGATTCATTTGACATCTTAAGACACATAGGAAGCATGTTTGATCATTGCATCACATATTTACTATGTCATTTGCCTTGTATGCTTCATAACTTTCCATGTTTGTTCATGCTCCTTAGCTTGCATCATTTGCATCCATGAACTTGTATGAACATCTCCATGCCTTGCCTCATGTTTGCAGCATCTCATAACATCATTTTCATCATCAACATGCTTCTGGTTTTGTTTAGCATCATACCATTTCATTTCATTTGGCATTGCATTGCATTTCTTTCTAACATTTCAGGTGGTAAGTAGACTTGAGAAGTGAATTTGCCTTCACTTCTCATAACTTTTCTTTTCATCTCTCTTGCATCCATTGCTGCATTTCTATATGTGTTTGAGATTGAGCTTGCTCATTCTTGTTTCTCCCACTTTCTTTCTTCAAGTGACTTGACTTCTTGAATGAAGCAAGTTGCTTTGCTTCTCTTGATCCTTTCATCTGCTTCCTGGTGGTTCCATTGAAGACTTCTCTTGAAAACCTCACAAACCTTAGGAACAACCAAGCATGACAATGATTAGGGTTTTGATTAGTCCCCCCTCTTAGTTTTCACCTTTGTGTCTCTTTGAGTCTTCTCTTCTCACCTCATAATCAGGGACTAAACCCTAAAGGCTTTAAGGCTTTGTGATTAAGCTTATGCCTGCATCCTTCTCTTAGGATGGAGTGTATAACTTTAATCCTAAGTGTTAAACCCTTAATGTGTTTAAATCTCTTAATCAATCCACTTAATAAGCATCAAGACACCACACTTGTAACTTGGGCCTTGCATTAGGGTTCTAATTCTTCCTTAACTGGTTAAGAAGGACTAACCCTAGTGTTAATGGACAAGTCCCCCTCAAGTGGTCTTACAAACCCTAAAAATCATTTCATCATCATATCATTAAATAAAATCCACTTAATCAAAGGCTTGTTTTGTCATGAGTTTAATTCCTAATCATGGATTAAGTTGAGGAGCCTTCCTCAGCTTAAACATTCTCATCTATTATCCTTCTATTAGGATGGTGTAATGAGTCTGTTTAATCCTTGATTATGGCTTAACCTCATTACTCAACACTAAACAAAAACACCAAAAACATCTAAATAATCACAAGTAGGTTAATGATCTTGATCCTACACCAAAGGTGATTAAGTGTGAGAATCTGACTTCACACTTAAGGTACTCTCATTACCCCTAATCAGAGGGAAGATGTGATGGGTTTACTAAATCCATTGGTTTAGGCTTAAGCTCATTAACTTACGACAAACTTTCAAAAGCAATAAAAGACTGAAAACACAAAAACAAACGATAATCGTCTCCTTCGGGATTCTTTTCTCATCATCTTCATTCACAAACGAGAACTTGCTTCTTCCGTCTAATGCAAGACAGTTTGCATTTGTGCCAGACAGATCATACACTTGAGCATAGGCAAGCAGGCAGTTCACAAGTCAATTCATCTTTCAGTCTCTTTGGGTCGAACTACGGTGTTCTGACTTCCTCATTGCACGAGAGGATACGTAGGCATAACTTAACAGTTATCGAACAAAATTCTCTGTATATCCCCCCTCCTTCTAGCTTTATTCTTTAAGCCTCATGATCTTGAGCAATTCATCCTCAGTTCCTACACTGACACTGTATATAGCACACTTCACATTGTTTTTACACTGACACCTGTACATTCTTTTCCAGCTATTTTACACACAAAATGCACTGACACTACCCCTTTTAAAACACAAATCTTTTAAGCGTGGATCCCGTCGAGTACGGCGGACAATCTGGGTGCTAATACCTTCCCAGGTTGTAACCAACCCCCTTTCTCAGTCTCTCTGGTTCGCAAACCGTCTTATCCATTCTTTTTCTAGGTCTATGCAGCATTGCCTTTCCTCCAGGATAAAAATGCCTAGCTGGCGACTCTATTCATCTCCAGTGAGTTCACGGCTGTGTGTTCTTATTGTCCCTCTCGCCGACCGTTCGCGTCTGTACCCTATCTGACCCGGTTTCATTTAGTGGGAGCGACAGCTTGGCGACTCTGCTGGGGACCCTTTATACTGCAACCAGGGCTTCTGGTTCTTTTTGTGGGTTCCTCCTAGCGCTTGATTGATTTGTGTTTACTGGGGTGTTATGTGCTTATTTGTGCTTGTATTTGTTTTTGCTTTATGTACAGTTGTTTACTGTTTTCTTTATAGCTTTGCATATTATCATACTGTACTGCTGGCTGGATCTGGTTTTCCTTTTGGTGGGTGGGGTTCTACTGAGAGTTAAGGTCCTACACCTGGGACCTGAGTGACACCTAGGCTAGAGTGAATCATATTCTTTCCCATTCCATTTCGGTCTGGTGCGGGAATATGAAACACGGTTCAGATATGGGTTTCTTCTTGAGAACTCTGTGTTGCAGATTTCCTGCAATGCTAGGGCTATCTGGGAAGCCTGCTAAGTCTGGATGACCTTTTAGTATTGACCTTCAGAAACTGGGGTGAATTAGAGGAGGAATTGTTATGGTTATTGTAAACACTGTACCTCCGGGTTGGAAGTGTTTACACTTCTCATAACTGATCCAAGTCTGAGGATCCTTGTTTTAGAACACCACCTGTGAGGGGGTTGGGTTGTTTACAGGTTTGCAGGTACCTTGACCTCAGAATACCCTGTTACTTTGCTTTGTTAAGAGTACTCCATGTTGGGCAGTTCTTGTGATTCTAAACCCTGGACATGTGGCTCTTTATTTGAGTCCCCCACCTTGGTTACTGGTTTTGTAGACCTCCATCTGGAATTCTTGAACACACTTGGAACTATATCAGATTATTTTGGCCAGATCCAGCTCAGTCACAGACCCTTGCATTTCATTTGCATACATAATCATTGCATCATATTGACATTTGCTTATTTGTTTCAGGGTATCCATCTTCATTTGGTTTTGGTTTTGACCCCATCTTCAGTACTGGCCTATCTTCACCAGCATCTGCTTCAGTTATCGCCTGCACCAGCCAATCAGTGGCCCATTTCTTCAGTATTGTCATCAGCACCTGTCTCTATTCAGTCTTCATGGCTCCTAAAAAGAGCAACATCACCTATCACTTCTTCCAGCCAGAGCTATCGGACATCAGGAGGATTCAAACCCTGATCACTCCAGATCACATACCTTTGTTCAGGGAGAGTTATGGAGATATACTGGACATGGTTATGGATCTGGACCCATCACAAAGGAGCCTGATCCACACTTGCATTCAGTTTTATGATCCTCCACTGAGATGTTTTACTTTTCAAGACTTTCAGTTGGGCCCCTTATTGGAAGAGTACTCCTCATTAGTTGGTATGCCTATCAGGAGAGAAATTCCTTTCAACCCTGAGATGGTCTTTCCTGCTAATGGAGAAGTAGCAAAAGCTTTGCATCTGGAACCTGTTTTGGTTGAGCAGCATATGACCTCTAAAGCTGGAATCCCTGGTTTTCATCTGGACTTCTTAATTTCTCAAGCTAGTCTGAAGGCTTCCCTGGGGGAGTGGAAAGCTGTTTGTGCTTTGTTGGCCCTAAGTGTATATGGAATTGTGTTGTTTGCAGATGAGCCTCGATTCATTAGCAAGAATGCAATCCATCTGTTCATTCTGAAGAACTCAGTGCCAACTTTATTGGGGGATCTTTACTATTCAGTGCATCAGAGGAATGAAAAGCAGAGGGGAAGGTTAGTGAGGTGCTGTGCTCCATTATTCCATACTTGGCTTCTCAGGCATCTACCCAGGACAGATGCATTCCTAAATCCTCATCAGCAGAGCAACTGGGCTAAGAGACTCACTGTTCTAACTTCAGCTGACATCAGATGGTGCACTCAAAGCACCAAGGGCAGGGATATCATCACCAGCTGTGGGCATTTTCCCAATGTGCCTTTGATAGGAGTTAAGGGAAGTATCAATTACAACCCTCCGCTGTTCAGGAGGCAATTGGGCTATGCACTGGTCCACACTCCTAGGGCACAGGACTTGGTGGAGACCCTTTATTGTGAGAACAAGATTAGTTTGGCTGTTGTTAGGCAGGCTGCCTGGGCCTGGGATAATGTTCAAACAAAGGGAGTCACCATTCTGGGGAAGTGTAATAATGTGGCATCAGCACAATATTATGAGTGGTCCCGTGCCAGGGCCCAATTCTCTGGAATGCCCTTTACCATAGAAGACATGTCTGAGTCATCTTCAGCACCACCCCCTGCCACTATCAGTTTGGAAGAGTTTGAGAGCTTGAAGGAAAGGAATGAGAAGCTAACCCAGGCTTTGCAGAAGACCCTCCGGGAGAGGAGTGAAGGTATGAGGGAGATTGAGAGATTGGAGAAGGTGAGAGTGGAGCATTTGACTAAGATTGAAAAGTCTGGGGATTATATCAAAAAGTCTAAGGCTGGTGAACAAATTCTGAAGAATGCTTGCAAAGAAGCCCAGTTCCAGAGAGCAAGAACAGACTTGTACTTGAAGGAGAGTCAAGCCCGGTGGGTCAGGATCACCGAGGCTCGTACCCTGGAAGACAAGAGAGTTCAAGACAAGATGGAGCAACTTGAAGCTAATGCAAAAGAACAGCAAGAAGCCCTGGCAGCAGCCCAGAGGGAGATATCAGAATTGAAGATCAAAGCAGGGGTGAAGAGGTCCAAGGACCAAACTCAGCACAAAAAGCTCGCAGCAGCTGTTGCAACCCGAAACCTCCTTATCTGGAATCTCACGGAGCGTCCGGCTGATCCTGTGACCGAAGCACTTCTCAAGGAAGTTCGTGAGGATGAGTTTAGCCTTGGTGTTTGACCATTTGCTTGTTGTTGTTTCTATTCCATGTACTTTTACTTTTTTTGTGATGTATTTTGATCCCTTAGGGGACTTGTGTTGTAAAATGAACAAGTTGTATTTATTTCACTTTCTGTAATATATTTGTGTTGGTTTGCTTCACCTGAGTTTTCTTCAAAGCAACATTCAACAGCATCTTCAAGGGTCTGGAAGGGTCAAAACTGAAGGCCAAACCGGATACCTTGAGAACAAATAAGCATAACTGCATTGCATGCTAACACTTTGTTTGTTTTGTAGGTTTTGTTTTATTGTTGCTAACCTCTGTTGTGTAAATCAGGAACTATTGCTAGGCGCCGGGTATTTCCCCTCAACCGTCCGCACCGTTATCCAACCCGAAACAACCTTCCGGGAATTCAGATGGATCAGATGCAGCAGGACCTTACTGAGGTCAGAAATCAAATGGCAAATGAAAGGCTAGAAATGAGGAACCAAATGACTCAGTTTATGGAAGTCATGAACAACATGGCTCAGAGCCAGGAAAGATTGAGGGCCATGGTGGAAAGGTAGAATCAAGAGGATCCACATATAGGGACTGCCGGTACCAGTAACAATGAAAGAGTCCAACCTCACGTCAACCCTCCGGTATTTGGGCCACACCTCCATCCTAAGGTCAATATTCCAGCAAATGTTCAAGGGACTGCCACCGCAGCTAGGGTACTTCAAGAAGACCCCCAAGAGGACCAGTTCACAGTAATGGGTGCTGGGGAAGAGGCTTATGATAGGAGATTGGATGAGATAGCTGAGAAGTTGAGGTCCTTAGAATCTCAAAACTCTTTGGGCTTCGATGTCATGGATATGGGCTTGGTAGACGGGGTCAGGATCCCCCATAAGTTCAAACCTCCTTGCTTTGAAAAATACAACGGGACCTCATGCCCCCGGACTCACTTACAATCATTTCTGGGAAGGCTGAAGGCCTATACAATGGATGAGAAGCTCTGGATGTTCTATTTCGAAGACAGCTTGACTGGAGCGTCGAGAGAATGGTACTCTCACTTGACAAGGGCAACTATTAGATGCCGGAAGGACCTGGCAGAGGCCTTCATCAGACAGTATCAGTATAATCTAGACATGGCACCCAACAGGACCCTCCTGATGGGAATGTCACAGTCTTCAAGGGAGAGTTTCCGAGAATATGCCCAGAGATGGAGGCAATTGGCTGCTGCCGTTCAACCACCTATGTCTGAAAGGGAAATGGCAGACATGTTTATGAACACCCTTCAGGGAACATATATTGACAGGTTGGCCGCTTTCTCTTCCACTAGCTTCGCGGATGTTGTCATAGCCGGGGAGAGAATTGAAAGCTTGTTAAAAATGGGAAAAATCTCAGACAACGGTGCAAGCTCGTCCAGTAGTACTAGAAAGCCTTTTGCAGGCCCGAGAAGAACTGGCGAGACCAATGCCATCCATTCAAACAGGGGCAGGCCCCAATATGTTCAAAGGTCAATAGCAGCAGTCACCATTCCTGCTCCGGCTCATCCTCAACCTGTCTATCAACCTCCTCAGCAAAACTATCAGCCGCAACCTCAGTACCACCAGCAAAATCAGTATCCTCCAAGGAATTACAACAACAGCAACACCAACAACAACAGTCAACAAAGGCCATTTCAGCAGAGGCCCTCTCAAGCTAACAGAGTGATCGATCCGATCCCAATGCCATATGCCACATTGCTGCCACAGCTTCTGAAACTCAACCTGGTTGAGCTAAGAACGTTGGCACCTCCGGATCCCAACAGTCTACCCAGGAATTATGATTCCAATGCTAGGTGTGCCTTCCATTCAAACGCACCTGGCCACAGTACAGAAAAATGCAGGGCTCTGCATATGAAGGTACAAGACCTGGTAGACTCCAAGACCCTGAATTTCGCACCACCACCCAATGTCAATAAGAACCCGATGCCAAACCATGGTGGTCCCCGGATTAACGCTATTGAAGAAGACAAACCGTCTTATTTAATAACCAGTGTGGGACAGATCAGGACACCATTAGTAGAAATCAAGGCTCAGCTCTTGGAATGTCAGATGTTCCCAGGATGTGAGTTGGGTTGTGCTTACTGCAATATCTCTGTAAATGGGTGCGATAATTTGAGGAATGGTATAGACAGCCTCATTCAGAGTGGCCAGCTTCAGATCACCACATCATTTCCGACAAATCCAGCAATATCATCAACAATGGTTTCAGAACCTCCTACAACTGCAGCAACTATTGTTCCTGACAATTCTTCGGTTTCATCAACAAGTACTTCATCCATTATCTCAACTGATCAGTTTACAGCAAATTTTCCTGCTACAACTTCAGCTTCACTCCATTTTGAACCTCCTACAACAACAACAACATCCGTTCTTCCACCATTATCTCCTACAACTCCAGCAATCAATCATGAAGATGTCTCTACTGTCACGATATTCTATGATCCGGAAAACAACTCTGCCTACCATTCAGAAGGTGCTGCTCCCACCAGAGCACCAGTTACAATCTTTTATGATCCACAAACAATTACAGTCCCTTCAGCAGCAACAATCAGTCCAGTCACTGTCACGGTGCCTGGACCAGTACCATATGAAAGCAATAGGGCCATCCCTTGGCACTATGGCTCTGACGTATACTGCGAGGGAAAAAGAATCACTCTGGAAACATCAACACCTGCACCACAAGTAGATAATGTGGGGGGAGGCGGAGGCTTCACTCGAAGCGGACGTCTCTTTGCTCCACCAATTCAAAGACCTACAGCCGAAGCAGAAGCTGCTGCTAAGGCAAAAGGAAAGAGCCCGGTGCAGGAAGATCAAACGATCAAAGAGGCCTTGAAGACACCGTTCGATCAAGAAGTTGATGAGTTTATGAGAATCATCAAAAAGAGTGATTACAAAATTGTGGATCAACTTCACCAGACGCCATCCAAAATCTCTATCCTCTCACTGCTTATGTGCTCCGAAGCCCATCGGAATGCACTACTCAAGGTCTTGCACGCAGCTTACGTGCCTGAAGAGATTACTGTCAACCAGTTGGAAACCGTGGTTGGAAATGTTACTGCTAGCAATGGGCTAGGGTTCACCAATACTGACTTGACAGCGGACGGCCGCAACCACAACAAAGCCTTGCACATAACCATGGAATGCAAGGGAGCTGTCCTTTCTCATGTGCTGGTAGACACAGGTTCATCCCTGAATGTCTTACCAAAGAAGGCTCTGGTGAAGCTAGAATATGATGGATTGGCATTGAGACCCAGCAACCTGGTGGTAAGAGCCTTTGATGGTTCAAAGAGATCGGTTCTGGGAGAGATTGAGCTGCCTGTGACAATTGGCCCACAGACCTTTAAAACTATCTTTTATGTGATGGACATTCAGCCCGCCTACAGCTGTTTGTTGGGTAGACCCTGGATTCACGCCGCCGGCGCAATAACGTCTACCCTTCACCAAAAGTTAAAATTTGAGTGGGAAGGCCAAGTTGTTACAATCTGTGGGGAGGAGGACATTTTTGTCAGCCACCTGGCAACCTATAAGTACATTGAAATGGATGGGGAGATCCATGAAACAATGAGCCAGGGGTTTGAAGCCTTGAATGTGAATGAAACATCTGCTGTATCTGGGGTCTCCATGTCATCATACCAGCAAGCCCGGAAGGTTGTTGAGGAAGGAACCGCCCTGGGCTGGGGCAAAGTTTTAGCTGTGGAGGAGAAGAAAGACAAATTTGGGTTGGGTTACAGACCAACTCAACATCAAGCAAAGGCTGCTGAGAAGCCCGGTTTTGTCAGTGGGGGGATGCTTACCCCCGATGCTATCAACTGTTTGGAAGACGAGCTGGAAGAGGAGCGCAATCTGGAGAATTGGATTCGTCCAAAGATCCCGGGGAGCAGTGTCTCGAACTGGTCTTCCCAGGAAATTATAAGAGTTACTCGATCAGAGTAATTATTATTTCCTGTATTTTATAAGCATGCATCAAAGTCTTGCATCTTGCCCAAGATGACAAGACTCATTTTGTAATCGGGCCATCTGTACTTTTTTGTGCAAACAAGATCAATTAATGAAATATCAGACATCCTTTTGCAAACGCGTCTTTTCCTTTTCGTTCACTGTTTTTCCATTTTTCTTTTTTGTACAAAAAATAAATGGCAGTGTTTTCAAAATGACAACTTCATTTCACTTTTCTAAATAAGACTAAAATCAGATCACTAAAATGAACAACTTAACCCTTGCAGAGAGTGCCTTCCTGACAGCACCGACAACAGCACGGCTATGTCATCGTATGACTTTGACAATCCGATCAATCAAGCTGATGAAGGGGTTGAAGAAGAATATGAGCTTCCTGAAGAGCTAGCCAGGTTGTTAAGACAAGAGGAAAAGGTTATTACCCCTCACCAGGAGGAGGTTGAAGTGATTAATCTTGGTACAGAGGAAGACGTGAAAGAGGTTAAGATCGGGGCCTGCCTGCAAAACTCAGTGAAGAAGCAACTGGTTGATCTACTTCAAGAGTATGTGGATGTGTTTGCTTGGTCGTATCAAGACATGCCAGGGTTGGATACCGATATTGTTGTGCACAAGCTGCCTTTGAGAGAAGAATGCCCTCCAGTCAAACAGAAGCTGCGCCGTACTCGTCCAGACATGGCTATGAAAATCAAGGAAGAGGTACAAAAGCAATGGGACGCCGGGTTCCTTGCTGTAACTAGCTACCCGCCGTGGGTTGCTAATATAGTACCTGTGCCTAAGAAGGACGGCAAAGTAAGAATGTGTGTTGATTATCGGGATCTGAATAGAGCCAGCCCGAAAGATGATTTCCCTCTACCTCACATTGACGTATTGGTTGATAATACGGCTCAGTTCTCGGTGTTCTCCTTCATGGATGGATTTTCAGGATACAACCATATTAAAATGTCACCTGAAGACATGGAGAAGACAACATTCATCACACCCTGGGGCACGTTCTGCTACAAAGTAATGCCATTTGGGCTCAAGAATGCCGGTGCAACGTATCAACGGGCTATGGTAACATTATTCCACGATATGATCCACAAAGAAATAAAATGTTATGTGGATGATATGATTGCCAAGTCCCTTACTGAAGAAGATCATCTGGTGAATCTACTCAAGTTGTTCAAGCGTCTGAGAAAGTACCAACTGAAGTTGAACCCCAACAAATGCACATTCGGGGTGCGATCTGGTAAGCTGCTGGGATTTATTGTAAGCGAGAAAGGGATTGAAGTTGACCCTGATAAAGTCAAAGCCATCCAAGAGATGCCTGCACCGAAAACTGAGAAAGAAGTTCGAGGGTTCTTAGGTCGATTGAACTATATCTCACGGTTCATATCTCACCTCACAGCAACCTGTGAACCCTTGTTCAAGCTGCTAAGTAAAGAGCAAACGGTCAGGTGGAATGAAGATTGCCAGAAGGCTTTTGACAAGATCAAGGAGTATCTGCAAGAACCCCCAATCCTTATGCCACCAGTTGAAGGAAGACCTCTGATAATGTACTTGACAGTATTAGAAGAGTCGATGGGGTGCGTGCTGGGCCAGCATGACGAGTCTGGTCGAAAAGAGTATGCAATATACTACCTAAGCAAAAAGTTTACCGACTGTGAACAACGTTATTCACTGCTCGAGAAAACTTGCTGTGCTTTAGCGTGGGCTGCTCGCCGACTGAGACAGTATATGTTGACCCACACCACTCTATTGATTTCCAAAATGGACCCAGTTAAGTACATTTTCGAGAAGCCAGCTCTTACCGGACGGGTTGCAAGATGGCAAATGATTCTCACAGAATACGACATACAGTACACATCTCAGAAAGCCATCAAGGGCAGTGTACTATCTGAATATCTTGCTGAGCAACCCATTGATGATTATCAGCCTATGAGATTTGACTTCCCTGATGAAGACATCATGTTCATAAAAGCAAAAGATCATGAAGAGCCTGTTCACACTGAAGGGCCTGACCCGGAAGAAGAATGAACTATGATGTTTGATGGGGCTGTTAACATGAATGGTCGTGGTGTTGGTGCAGTACTCATTACACCTAAAGGAGTTCACATGCCTTTCTCGGCAAAACTCACTTTCAACTGCACTAACAACGAAGCTGAATACGAAGCTTGCATTATGGGTCTTGAGGAAGCCATTGACCTCAGGATCAAGACATTGACCGTATTCGGAGATTCAGCTTTGGTAATCAATCAGACCAATGGGAAATGGTATACACACCAGGATCATCTGATACCTTACAGGGATTATACAAGAAGGTTATTGACTTTCTTCACAACAGTCAAACTTGAGTATATCCCTCGGGATGAGAATCAGTTTGCAGATGCCTTGGCTACCATTTCGTCCATGATCAAAGTTCAAGCTGCTAACTTTGTACCTCAGATTTCAGTATCGAGACTTGATAGACCAGCATATGTATTCGCAGCAGATGCTGTCAAAGATGATAAGCCTTGGTTCCATGATATTAAGTGTTTCTTGGAGGATCAAACATACCCACCTGGGGCATCTTCCAATGATAAGAAGACCTTAAGAAGGCTTGCTGGAAGTTTCTTTCTGAACACTGATGGGTCTTTATACAAGAGGAACTTTGATATGGTACTCCTCAGATGTGTTGACAAGACGGAAGCAGATTTGTTGATGCATGAAGTGCATGAAGGCTCTTTTGGTACCCATGCTGGAGGACATGCAATGGCTAAGAAGTTGTTAAGATCAGGCTATTATTGGATCACAATGGATGCAGACTGTTGTGCCTACGCCAGAAAATGCCACAAATGCCAGATCTATGCAGATAAAGTGCATGTGCCTCCCAATCTTTTGAACATAATATCTTCACCCTGGCCCTTTGCTATGTGGGGCATTGATATGATTGGCAAGATTGAGCCAACTGCTTCAAACGGCCACAGATTCATCCTGGTCGCCATCGACTATTTCACCAAGTGGGTTGAAGCAGCCTCATATGCAAATGTTACAAGGCAAGTGGTAGCCTGATTCCTAAAAAGAGATATCATCTGTCGATATGGAGTTCCCGAGCGAATCATTACTGATAATGGTTCCAATCTCAACAACAAGATGATGGTTGAACTGTGCCGGGACTTCAAGATTCAACATCACAATTCTTCTCCTTACAGACCAAAGATGAATGGTGCTGTTGAGGCAGCAAATAAGAATATCAAGAAGATTGTGCAGAAGATGGTAGTCACCTACAAAGACTGGCATGAAATGCTACCATTTGCCTTGCATGGGTACCGCACATCAATCAGAACATCCACTGGGGCAACGCCGTATCAACTTGTGTATGGTATGGAGGCAGTCCTACCAGTTGAAGTTGAATTACCCTCGTTACGAGTATTAATGGATATTAAACTGAGTGAAGCAGAGTGGGTTCGGGCCCGATACGAACAACTGAGTCTGATCGAAGAGAAAAGGTTGGCTGCAATCTGTCATGGGCAGCTGTATCAGAAGAGAATGAAGAAAGCCTTCGATCAGAAAGTCAGGCACCGAGAGTACCAAGTGGGAGATCTTGTGCTGAAAAGAATCCTCCCTCCTCATACAGACCACAGGGGCAAATGGACTCCGAACTATGAAGGGCCATTCGTGGTAAAGAAAGTTTTCTCTGGTGGAGCACTGATGCTCAGCACCATGGATGGTGAAGATTTTCCATCCCCTGTGAATTCAGATGCAGTTAAAAAATACTTCGCATAAAATGACCCGCTGGACATAAAAACAGAATGTAAGTCCAGGCAAAAACAGGGCATCCCGGCGAGTCAAAAACAGAATAAAAGGACTCGGGCAAAAATAAGGGAAATGAATGAAAAATGTACACCCGCTGAGTTGAAAAGCCGCATGGGACAACTCAGGCAAAAATGGGTATCCTGATGGATTGAAAACCCGAAAGGGCGATCCATGCAAAATAAGGGAATAAGCGAACAACTGCATTTTGAATTTGTCCGTATTGTCAAGCAACTTGGTTAAAACTCCAACGGAACCAAGCTCCAATCAGAATCAACCTTCTTCAGAAATCAAGACGAGAAGAAAGTCAAAAGTCATACGAGTCATAGCAGGAGAGGAAGCTCCTTAAAGCGTCATCAACACTGCCAACACTTTGCTTCTCAATTTGTAACAGTCTCCTCATTTCAGGAGATATGTTTCTTTGATTGTATCTTGCCAATTCAGGGCACATGAATTAATAAAATCAGATTTTTCAGTCATGTTTCGTTTTGTATATTTTTATTTAAAAAGGATGTCTGGTGTCTCTAAAAAATCAATTGCATAAGTACAGGTGCTTTTCTCCCAAAAAATAATAATAATAAAACACATGCTTACAGGGAATATAGTTACTCTCGAAAGTACTTAACTCCTATGACGGAATCCAGTAAAGGATACCTCGGGACCTTTTGTGCGTTTCCTTATCTTTGCAGGATCGCAGGTATACAGGACGCAACTTGGGGCATGTAAGCTTCATCCCAGCAAGCTGGCGAATCAACAAAGGATCTCAGCATCCGAAATGCTCTATCCCCAGCTGAGTTGCCTCTCATAATTCCCCAGCCGAGTTGCCATTTCATCCTCAGCTGAGTACAGGAGTCAGGGAATCATCTCCCCACAGAATCTTCAGCCTCTATCCAGAGGAGCAGCGCATAGAAGATCACAACAGAGTGAAGAAAGCCTTTAAAAACCCCAGCTGGGTCTCTCATGTCAAAGGATATGTCAATCGGTGACCTATATCCCCAAGCAAATATCATCTTATTAGATCTACCAATGATCTCATCCCCAGCTGGGAGGTTCACCTCAAACAGATCAACCAGAGATCTTCACGGCAACGGGATCCGAATCCCGGTTTGATATCTTTGCATAATCATGGCATTAGCATCATATTATCCCCTCAGAGCGTAGCATTCCGTCTAATACGGAGCATTACGGCAAAAAATCAAACGCATAGCATAATCATAAGCCATGTTCTGAATTAACACTTGTGAATAATAACCGTTCATCATCATTGTACAGAGATCCTCACCAGAGTCCCAGCAAAAAAACAGTTGCCTCATATTCACAAATACCAGCATATTTCCTTTTGATACCCGTCCGTATCATCACTCCCCAGTAAAGTCGTCTGAACACTCTTTATAACAAAATCACCCGTATTACAGATACTTCATGACCCCCGTCCGTGTCATATTACCAGCAGAAAGCCAAAGACATCCTCTTTGCACCCACACATACCTTTATATACACTTTCCTGACACCCGTCCGTGTCATATCCCCAGCGCAGTCACCTAGACTTTGTATAGCAGATACTTGTTCATATTACACTTTTCTCTCTTGGCACCCGTCCGTGTCATTCTCCCCAGCAGTTAAAACACTCATCTATATATACTCACTACTCACGATACACTTATACAGATACTCGTCCGTATTTTGTATACACCATCACTTATCTCACCACAGATTCGACAGTAGTCCTTGTTCTTTGTTAACCAGTTGGTACTCGTCCGTATCATCATCTCCGAACATTGCGTCTAATGTTTGTTTCTACATGATACTCGTCCGTATCATAGTCTTAAGGATGCTCGTCCGCATCTTTAATCCATACACTGTGTAAAACACTTATGCCTTCTTGGATATAGACACTCGTCTGTGTCTACTATTCCCCAGAAGAGTCCTTTCAGATGCAACACTCGTCCGTGTTCTTTGTTAACCAGATGGTACTCGTCCGTATCATCATCTCTGAACACGTGTCAGTATTTGTTTCTACATGATACTCGTCCGTATCATAGTCTAAGGATGCTCGTCCGCATCTTTAATCTATACACAATGCCAAACACTTATACTTTCTTTTCTTGGTTGTGAACACTCGTCCGTGTTCACTATATCCCCAGTAGATCACCGACAAAGCATTTTTCCTTTACCTAACACTCGTCCTGTGTTATGATACCCCGAGAGCAGCCGTACCCTGCTGAGTGGTCGTCCTCCACTTCTTGATGGTCGTCCTCCATCATGCTCATCCGATGGCCGTCCCCATCGTTGATCTTTTTAGCAGCCGTCCCCTGCTAGGTGGTCGTCCTCCACCTTTTGATGATCGTCCTTCATCATCCAATGGCCGTCCCCCATTGTTGATTTTGGTTATCTGACACTCGTCCTGTGTCATGATAAGCCTTGGGAGCAGTCGTCCCCTGCTGAGTGGTCGTCCTCCACTTCTTGATGGTCGTCCTCCATCATGCTCGTCCGATGGCCGTCCCCATCGTTGACCTTTTCTATCCGATGGCCGTCCCCATCGTTGATATTTTCGGCAGCCGTACCCTGCCAGGTGGTCGTCCTCCACCTTTGATGGCCGTCCCCATCATATTTCTTTTATCCCCAACAGAGCAGCCGTCCCCTGCTAGGTGATCGTCCTTCACCTTTGATGGCCGTACCCCATCATCTGTTTATTTCATTTATTCTTTAACCCGATGGCCGTCCCCGTCGTGGTCCCTTTTCCTTTAGCCCGGTGGCCGTCCCCATCGTCGGTTACCTTGCTTTATGAACTTGATGGCCGTCCCTGTCATGTTTCATTAACTCCCAGAAAATTTTACAACTTTATCCTGATGGCCGTCCCCATCATATTTTGGCATTCCCCAGCTAGTCGGCCGTCCCCGTCTTGGCTTTACCTTTTACCCCCAGCATGTCGGCCGTCCCCGTCATTGCGTTGTTTCCCGCTTTACAACATACTTTATTTCCCTTTTACAATCTATATCCCTTTTCTTCTTCATTCTGTGAGTGCAAATTTTGGACTGTCTTTGGTATTCAACCACAAGTTATCTTGTTTGCCTGTTAAGCCGTCGCTTACATCCTGCACAGCTAACTCATGTTTGAATAGGGGCAGCTGTAAACACCCCAAATTTTCCCTCACCCATTTCACCATGGCTTGTGATCACTCTCATGTGCATAAACACAATCATATCATCTCATATCTCAATTTTGAGTCACTGCATAGTTTCTAAGTCATCTGCACCTAGGGTTTGTGATCTGAGCAATCTCAGGGCTTCTTGAGCCACTCCAAAGGCCATCAATCACTTCAAAGGGGTCCATGTGTGTTCTTATATCATATTACATCCTCTCAAAGTCAAGATTTCAAAGGAATCACAAGAACTAGGGTTTGGGTGGATGCAGAGCCAGGTATGACTGCACAGTTGGCCTAAAATTAGGGTTTTGGTTTCAGAGGCCATAACTCCAAATTTTTTGGTCATTATTGTTTCCATTGGTCTCTATATGGTATAGGGAGTATGCATATCAATTTTCATGAAAAAATTCCATGGGGAAGTCATCTGATCAAGGGTTGACTTTTCAGACAAGTCAGTGTAAAATCAGGGCATCTGAGGCCCCCAATGACCCAACCAATGGGTGATCTTCATCATTTTGAGTGTATATGATCTTTATTTGATCATGGAAGAAGGTTGAAGTTCATAGAAATCAAGAATTTGGAAGTTTTGCAAATGTTGACTTTTTGGGCATGGTTGACTTTTCAAGAATGCTTCATTTTAGGTCATTTTTCAAGCCTTGATTCTTGATCCAAAAATGCTTCAAATGGAAAAACTTTGGTCATGAAAGTTGTAGATCTCATTTTTCCCTTTTCAAAAAGTACAAGAACATGATCAAATTCTTCTTGGATCAAAAGTTATGGTGTGACAAAGTTGCCAAAAATCATTGATTTTCAAGTTATGCACCAAGTGTGAATTTTGCAAAATCATGAACAAAAGTCAATTGTGACCTCTAATTCACTTCAAACCAGTATGCAAACATTCTATATGTCCCAAAAATCAGAATTGGACCAAAGGTTACATGTTAATGGTTTGTGTAACAAGGCATTTTTCACAAAGTTTCAAAAAGCCACAAGTTGCAAAACTCATGATCACATCTCACCAACTTGCAGCATTGGCCCTTGAACAAAGCTAGCCCTTTCCCCTCATTGTGCTGCGCATAGCCCATGCCATGTACTTGCCTAGATCATGAGCCATACTTGCCTTACACAAAACTTGACTTTTTGCAAAAGCAAACTTACCAATCACCATAGGCCAGGTCACATCATCTGACCTATGGGATTAAAATACATTATCATTTAGCAAGCCAAAGATATCAAGAGGCAAGGCTGAAACTCACTCATTGAACACATTCACAAAAACACTTCATTTTGCATATTCCTTCGAATCTGCCTACACAGCATACAAACACAAAAACCATCTTCACCAATCATCTTGCCATGCTTCATTAAGTAGAAACCACCAAAGTTCAAGCCTAAAACCAGCCTGACCTGAGCTTCACCATTCCTCCCCTTCCAAACCAGAACTCTTCGAATCCCTTCATCCAGCCATCAAACACTTCATTTTTCTTCACCAACAAGTCAAGCATACCACAAGGAGTCAAAACCACCCTTCACTTTGATCTGAAGCTGCCTGTACACAGATCCCCATTTCTGCTACACCAGAGTTGGATCTTTCAAGCCAGCCACTCTCCAAGCATTTTGAGCCTCATTTTGTCCTTAGGAGGTTCAAGGAAGCAAGCCTGTGCAAAAGAAAAGTCCAGAGAGCTCATAAACAAAGAAGCTTCATCTCAGGTGAGCTTCATGAACATTTTTCCCAGAAACTAGTTTTTTAGTTCTTTTATGATGCCCTATGTTCCCCTGATCATGAATGTATGCTTTCTTTTGAAAATAGTGTAGAAACCAGCATGTATGAAGCTTTTGAACATTTGCCCGTGTTTTACTTTTTGTTTCGATTCAGGCTCATGAGAGAAAATAAATGGAATTAGGGTGAGGGTTATGGTTTAGATAGATGAGAGAGTCATTTTGGTGGAAGAGATTTGTTGTTTGGTGACTTGTAGAGGAACCTAGGGTTTTGGCTCGCCGGAGAAGACGACCGAAAGTCTTCTCCGGCAGCCTGAATGTGATTAGGGCTAAACCTCATTAATTAACGAACTTTGAATTCTGGCCATTGATTTGCTTCTCCCGCGCGTGTTTGGACGGCCTGGATGGGTCATTAAACCCTAATCTTGCTTAATTAAATTAATCATAATTAATTAAATCAGCTTTGAACCACAGCCATTAGATCACGCGCGCTTTGGGACTTTGAACCTGGGCCTTGGATTGAGCTGACCCCCAGTCTTGTTGACTTGCACGCTGGACCTTTGGATCTCTCTGCTTTCAATCTCAACCACTCATACTGCATACTTTGTATTTTTATTTTATTTTCTTTTCATTTTATTTGCACATTTATTTAAAAATAGCAAAAATGGCTTAAAAATTATGAAACTTTTTCTTAAAAGTTTTATTAATTTTTAAGACCCAAAAATATTTTTATTTTATTTTTTCTCATTAAAAAAGTATTTTTAAATATTTAAAAGATTATTTTTAATTGATTAATGGAAATTAATTTATTAAAAATACTTTTTAGGTATTTAAAAATCACCAAAAAATTCATGAAATGTTCTAAGACATTTAGAAACATTGTCCAACCTTCAAACCAAATTTCTTTTTTGATCTTGATGCATTTTGAGAATTTTCCATTGAATTAAATCATTTTTTGTGCATTATTTTGATCATAAGTTCAAAAATTCATTTCTGCCTATCTAAGAGGAGTTGGACATTGGTTCTTCTTGCATTGTTTTGTGTTTAGCATGTAGTTTCTAGGATTAAAAGGTCATGATTTGTTTCCTCATTTTCAATTTGTTTGGTATTTCTTTTGTTTAAGAGCCCTAAAAACCCTAATAACTTAGAAAAATCATAACTTGAGATTGGTTAAGAGTTGAGACCTCCCCTTTGAACCTTGGTTTAGTATAGGTTTAGGGTTTCTTTGGGTGGCATTTTCCATATTTTATCTTAGGGTTTGCTTCTGTTTTTGGTTTTTGTTTGTTGTTTGATTCATAAACCCTAGTTTGGGCTTTCATTTGCATCCCTCTTGCATTCTCTTGCACAACATGACTTGTCTTAGCATTTCAAGCATTCTTGTGATTCATTTGACATCTTAAGACACATAGGAAGCATGTTTGATCATTGCATCACATATTTACTATGTCATTTGCCTTGTATGCTTCATAACTTTCCATGTTTGTTCATGCTCCTTAGCTTGCATCATTTGCATCCATGAACTTGTATGAACATCTCCATGCCTTGCCTCATGTTTGCAGCATCTCATAACATCATTTTCATCATCAACATGCTTCTGGTTTTGTTTAGCATCATACCATTTCATTTCATTTGGCATTGCATTGCATTTCTTTCTAACATTTCAGGTGGTAAGTAGACTTGAGAAGTGAATTTGCCTTCACTTCTCATAACTTTTCTTTTCATCTCTCTTGCATCCATTGCTGCATTTCTATATGTGTTTGAGATTGAGCTTGCTCATTCTTGTTTCTCCCACTTTCTTTCTTCAAGTGACTTGACTTCTTGAATGAAGCAAGTTGCTTTGCTTCTCTTGATCCTTTCATCTGCTTCCTGGTGGTTCCATTGAAGACTTCTCTTGAAAACCTCACAAACCTTAGGAACAACCAAGCATGACAATGATTAGGGTTTTGATTAGTCCCCCCTCTTAGTTTTCACCTTTGTGTCTCTTTGAGTCTTCTCTTCTCACCTCATAATCAGGGACTAAACCCTAAAGGCTTTAAGGCTTTGTGATTAAGCTTATGCCTGCATCCTTCTCTTAGGATGGAGTGTATAACTTTAATCCTAAGTGTTAAACCCTTAATGTGTTTAAATCTCTTAATCAATCCACTTAATAAGCATCAAGACACCACACTTGTAACTTGGGCCTTGCATTAGGGTTCTAATTCTTCCTTAACTGGTTAAGAAGGACTAACCCTAGTGTTAATGGACAAGTCCCCCTCAAGTGGTCTTACAAACCCTAAAAATCATTTCATCATCATATCATTAAATAAAATCCACTTAATCAAAGGCTTGTTTTGTCATGAGTTTAATTCCTAATCATGGATTAAGTTGAGGAGCCTTCCTCAGCTTAAACATTCTCATCTATTATCCTTCTATTAGGATGGTGTAATGAGTCTGTTTAATCCTTGATTATGGCTTAACCTCATTACTCAACACTAAACAAAAACACCAAAAACATCTAAATAATCACAAGTAGGTTAATGATCTTGATCCTACACCAAAGGTGATTAAGTGTGAGAATCTGACTTCACACTTAAGGTACTCTCATTACCCCTAATCAGAGGGAAGATGTGATGGGTTTACTATATCCATTGGTTTAGGCTTAAGCTCATTAACTTACGACAAACTTTCAAAAGCAATAAAAGACTGAAAACACAAAAACAAACGATAATCGTCTCCTTCGGGATTCTTTTCTCATCATCTTCATTCACAAACGAGAACTTGCTTCTTCCGTCTAATGCAAGACAGTTTGCATTTGTGCCAGACAGATCATACACTTAAGCATAGGCAAGCAGGCAGTTCACAAGTCAATTCATCTTTCAGTCTCTTTGGGTCGAACTACGGTGTTCTGACTTCCTCATTGCACGAGAGGATACGTAGGCATAACTTAACAGTTATCGAACAAAAGTCTCTGTATATCCCCCCTCCTTCTAGCTTTATTCTTTAAGCCTCATGATCTTGAGAAATTCATCCTCAGTTCCTACACTGACACTGTATATAGCACACTTCACATTGTTCTTACACTGACACCTGTACATTCTTTTCCAGCTATTTTACACACAAAATGCACTGACACTACCCCTTTTAAAACACAAATCTTTTAAGCGTGGATCCCGTCGAGTACGGCGGACAATCTGGGTGCTAATACCTTCCCAGGTTGTAACCAACCCCCTTTCTCAGTCTCTCTGGTTCGCAAACCGTCTTATCCATTCTTTTTCTAGGTCTATGCAGCATTGCCTTTCCTCCAGGATAAAAATGCCTAGCTGGCGACTCTATTCATCTCCAGTGAGTTCACGGCTGTGTGTTCTCATTGTCCCTCTCGCCGACCGTTCGCGTCTGTACCCTATCTGACCCGGTTTCATTTAGTGGGAGCGACAGTATGCCAAGTAAATTTTAAGGATTCGTGACTCGTGGATACTTCTAGACGTAGAAGAGGACGGGAAAAGGGGATGCCTTGTTGAGGTCCTCGATTAATGGTATTTTTGAATTAGTGAACTCATGATCATGTTTCCATATGTGTGTGAGATTGTGAACTCAAGGTCTTAGTCTTTTCCCCCGACTTGAGTAGGATGTTTAGTGTAAACCCCAAATCTTCCCCGTCATTTTTAATAAATATAATACAACACTCAAAGTAAAATTTCATTCTCAATTCGAGATGCTACTTTCAACTTTTCAAAAAATGTGCTCTTAAAGGTTTGATACATAATATGAAATGGAAAATTTGTTCAATTTAAGCAGCGAAAATTAAATAGTAATGTCATCATTGAGATAGAAACAATTTGAAACGTCCAAAACAACACCAACATGTTCTAAACATAATAAGTAAACTGAAATAACAAAACGACGCTCCTAACTCCCATGTTACGTATCATAGTGAACGCCATGACTACGGATACTCTTGAGTATCTACGCGTTACCAACAAAGGTTGCGTTTTCAAAATGAATGGGTGAGATTCATAAATCAACTAAAAGAGGAAAATGATATAAATATAAGGCATATATCACATAAGTACAACAACAACATACATATCACAACAAGAATCACAACCCAACTACACATCTACAACAAACACATCAAAAACAGAACATCCACATCATACACATCAACAACAATTGATCCACATCATACACATCAATGCATGTGGTACCAATAATTGATCCATATTTCATGATCCAGTTCCCGTCAGAACTCTCGACCCCTTTTCCATGGTCCAGTGCAACCCATCTTTCATGATTACACCCCCGACCCCTGTTTCATGGTCCAGTGTGACCCCTATTTCATGATCACACCCTACATCGTGATTGAACTCAATCACCAAAAACGAAAACATGCAACAACAACGATAATATGCAACAATAACAACAATAATACTATGCAACAACAACAACGGCATTTCATGCATATTCGTTCTCATATTAACTATTTTAGATCAAAAACACATACATGATCGCGGTAAACTATACGTCTAACGGTTTCTAACTGCAAGTGCACAGCCTATCGCGTAGTAATAAAGATATCGAACCCACAGAGACCAATGTCAACCTACCGTTATCTATCGTTGCGTTGTAAAGCTAAGGCTAATGATATTTTTATGGTTTAAGGGAAACTAGAACTGAAACTAAAATAAATCTAAGAAAGAAAATAAGAATAAAACGAGGCTGGGATATGGATTCCGCGCTCCTAAGGGACTTTATAGAATTCGGTACTAATTACGACTATAGCTAGTTCTGTAGAATATATCAGCTTAAAGACTCCGCCTCACGCTCTCGCGGTCTTAACTAAAGCCACACTTCCTAATCCCAAGCTCTTACTCTCGCTCGCCCGGTAACTAAGAAACGTGTTTTGAAAGCTAATAATATCCTAAACGTCTCTAAAGCGCTCTCGCTATTTTTAGATAAGTTTCCTAATTTCTACTATCCGGTTCGATCCCCACGCTCTCGCTGTGTCGGCTCTAACCTTAGTTAATTTCCCACTCTCGTGGCAAAACCATGTTAAATACCCTCTCACTCTCGTGAAAAAGATATTTAAATTCAACTTGGAAATTAAAACCAAAACAGACATACAATCATAATTTCGCACCTAATAATTTCTACGGAGTCCCGTCGGTGACGACGGTCCTCATACGCCGGACTCTAAATAATTAGCTAGAAATATCTATTAAATCAGACAAGCATAAATAATGATTTAAAAACATTATGGTATTCACAATAATTAAATAACGAGAATTTAACATAAACAAAATATTACTTAAATTAAATGTAATTAAAACCTGAATAACAATTAATTCCTCGAGCTCCCTCTTCCACAAGTCGGCAAGATTGGAGCTTCGGAATCGAAACTAAAAGCAAAGTCTGAGGCTAAAAATAAATCTAATTAACATAAAAATTTCCTAATGTTGGAAATTGTTATTAAAGGGTAATTGGGAATTAAACAGAAACAGCAGGAAAATAAAAGCTGGGAAATGGTTTGTAAAGTGGGCAGAGCTTTCGCACGGCAATAACCGGCTCAAAGAACCCCCCCCCCCCCCCGTTATTCTTCTAAGTCTCTGGTATTTATAGAAGTGAGGTTGTCATTTGGGATTCAAGATCGTGGGCTTCAACACTTCATTTGTTGAGAAAAGTCTGGAAATACTGGTCTTCATCTTGAGAGAAATACGGAGTCAGTGAAGACTCCTTCACTTTCATTTGCCACGTCTCCAAACACGTTCTTCATAAAACTGATATAAGCTTGTAACGGTCGTAATGGTTGTGTTACGGGTAATGTTTAAACAAATAGCGTGTTACGGTCGTTAGAGGGGTGTAACGACCGTTACACCCACAAAATTTCTTCTTCTTCATTTTTCTGTCGCTGCTGTTTTGTTTTTCCAGATTTTGTCGCTGTAACGGTCGTGACAGGGGTGTTACGACCGTAACACCTTCTTAACTTTTCCAGAAATGTAGATCTTTCCGTTAGCTTTCCAGCGCTTCGAACGGGGCGTCGTTTCGATTTACGGTTCAAAAGTTATGGCAATTTTCGTCGGATAACTCCTTGTATGCGAATTGTTCCATTTCTCGCCTGATTTGCTTCCTTTCTTTGCATACGACTCTTAAATGGTTGAATACCTGAAATAAACAAAATAAACAGAATACCAACATAATATGGTGCAAATGAAAATCAAAACGAGTACAAAATATGCATTAATAAAGTCAAATAAACGATGTACTTTCACGTCATCAAACTCTCCCACACTTAAACCTTTGCTTGTCCTCAAGCAATAAACCAACTTAACAAAAATCAAGGTAAGCGCAATTTGAAACACAAACACACTGAACTCTAATCGTATGCGGCTACTAGGCTATGTCAAATCAATTTGGACAAATCAAGACCAAGGATACCGTAATGACCCAATTTTTTAAAACTCCATCATTATGCAGACCAATCCGAATCATGCCATTATAACTCAACCTAAGTCTCTTGCTCTCTTTCACTCCTTTTCGTTCGATCGCAATCACATTAAGCCCGTTATCCTTGCTCGTACATGGTAAGTTAACCTGTTAGTGTCTAATGATCTCGTCTTTTCATTATTTTTCATTTCTTTTCTTTTTCTTAATTCATCGAATTTAAAGAGTCCGCTCCGTTAGGCTAAATGGTTGGGTAAGGGCCACCTAACTTAAAAGGAACTTATCCTATCATTTGCTTTTTTAATTCAATCATTTTTCATGTTTAGAGATCATACACATATTTGCATTGGTTACTTACTTAGTTTGTTCATAGGATGGTGCCGACTGCTAATAAAAACTACTTAGAAGCTACTTTTGAAAGCTTGGAGACTAAGGTTTCAGCATAATGTCTACTCAAATCGATTTTACATAACGAGGGGGTTTAGGGTGTCAAAATAGTATTCGTGTTATTGAAATGTCCCCATGTTTCTCTAACAAGCCTAAAGCGACAACCTATATACTTCCAGAGTATGTGCCATGCCTCGAAAAAAGAAAATATTTTGATGGAAAAATTTTAAAATTTCGGGGAGATTTGATAACAACTGAAAAACATCATGCAATAAACAAAAAATAGTGAATATGCTAGAAGACAGTAAAATGAAAACGGTAAAGTTCCTCCCCCACAATTAAACCAAACATTGTCCTCAATGTTTTGATAAAAGGTGGAAAAGGAAAGATAGAACCTGTATAGATGCCTTTGTTTGCTACCACGACCAAATTTGCTCTGATTCTTCCCTTGTTGTCCCTGTCTTTGCTGATCACTTCTTCTCCGGTGTCTTGTACTACGAGATATTTGAATCTGCTGAAACTTCACTTTCCTAAAGCCGCTCATCATATTACCTATTTCTGAAGGAAGTACTCATCATCGGTGTCACCACCAGCAGCTACATTCGTAGGAATATGCGTGGGCACCAACTCATCAAAAGGGAATGTCATCTAGAGATCTTTCACCTAAAAGTAGCTGAGACGCGACAAACGATACATTTCTTTATTTTCTGCAAACAAAAACAATAAAAGAAAAAAAACATTAAATTAAAACTCGTGGGTTTCCACCCCCACGGAGTTTTGTTTAACGTCGATAGCTTGACGGTTATGAGCGTTACTCTTCGGTTTCCATTTCCACTTATCAAGCCATCTCACATATCCCTCACCTTTCCTTTTCTTCCTTCTATGGGGTGGTTCATTCTTTTGAACTTGTGGTGGTGGTTCTGGATCTATGCTAAGTATCAGTTTTTCTTGTTTTGGCTTTTTCATTTCATTCATCACCTTAAAGTCAAACCTTACCCTTTTTACACTAATGATTTCCTTAGTTTGGTCTTCAAATTTTCTCTTTTTATGTAAGACCTCAGACAAGGGTGCGTGGGTAATTTTCCATACATGCACATACGTTTTAGAGTCCGCAAACCTATACGGGAAAAGATATGGTGGGGTATATGGAGGGTGGTCAACAGTTCGTGCTTCATTCTCTACCTCTTCGACAACCTCGTTTGTGGATGGTGTTGGTGAATTTGTCTCAATCTCAACTCTTTCCTCACCATAACTCTCATCAACCTCATTATCACTTTCCTCAGGAATTTCGATTTGGTTTTCATTGCTGGTTGTTATAACATAATTCTCCTCAAGGGAAGGACCTACATGTGTTAGCGCAAGCAATAAGGTTTGGGTCTCCAATGCCTCAGTGTGACTCACGAGGGACTCGATTGTAGTGTTCATCTGCATAAGGGTTTTATAAGTATCGAGATGTTGTCTTCTAAGCTCTTCATTCTGGATAGTTTGTGCGTCCACAAAACGCTCCATCATAGACTCTAGCCTAGAGTTAGCTGAGGTTTCAAGGAAATCTTCCATTAATGTTTCAAGGTTGGGATTAATAGATTCTTATGGTTCCTCAAAATATTAGGAATGATGATCGTACAGGAAGTTTGGTTGTGGTTCCTCGAGATACTGGGAGTGAGTCAGTGTCGCATTGAAATCTTGCATTAATGCTTCAAGGTTGGAATTATGGGATTCTTGCGACTCCTGAAAATGTTGGGGTTGGTAATCATAGGAAAAATTTGGGTGCAGCTCCTCAAAATTTTGGGATTGGTAGGTGCAGAGGTAATTTGGGTGAGAATGGTTGAACGAAGGATTGAAATTCTCCATATGTATTTCGAGGTTGGGATTATGGTATCCTTGAGATTCCTCGAAATACTGGGAATGGGGATTGCAGAAAAAGTGTGGGTGAAACATAGTTAAAGAAATAAGAAAGAAAATGCCTTAGTCTATACGGTGTAACAACGGAGTAACAATATTGACTTTTGGTCCCCGGCAACGGCGCCAAAAACTTGATCGCGGTAAACTATACGTCTAACGCTTCCTAACTGCAAGTGCACAACCTATTGCATTGTAATAAAGATATCGAACCCACAAAGACCAATGTCAACCTACCGTTATCTATCGTTGTGTTGTAAAACTAAGGCTAATGATATTTTTATGGTTTAAGGGAAACTAGAACTGAAACTAAAATAAATCTAAGAAAGCAAATAAGAATAAAACGAGGCCGGGATATGGATTCCGCGCTCCTAAGGGACTTTATAGAATTCGATACTAATTACGACTATAGCTAGTTCTGTAGAATATATCAGCTTAAAGACTCCGCCTCACGCTCTCGCGGTCTTAATTAAAGCCACACTTCATAATCCCAAGATTTTGCTCTCGCTCGCCCGGTAACTAAGAAACGTGTTTTGAAAGCTAATAATATCCTAAACGTCTCTAAAGCGCTCTCGCTATTTTTAGATTAGTTGCCTAATTTCTACTATCCAGTTCGATCCCCACGCTCTCGCTGTGCCGGCTCTAACCTTAGTTAATTTCCCACTCTCGTGGCAAAACCATGTTAAATACCCTCTCACTCTCGTGACAAAGATATTTAAATTCAACTTGGAAATTAAAACCAAAACAGACATACAATCATAATTTCGCACCTAATAATTTCTACGGAGTCCCGTCGGTGACGACGGTCCTCATACGCCGGACTCTAAATAATTAGCTAGACATATCTATTAAATCATACCAGCAGAAATTATGATTTAAAAACATTATGGCATTCACAATAATTAAATAACTAGAATTTAACATAAACAAAATATTACTTAAATTAAATGTAATTAAAACCTGAATAACAATTAATTCCTCGAGCTCCCTCTTCCACAAGTCGGCAAGATTGGAGCTTCGGAATCGAAACTAAAAGCAAAGTCTGAGGCTAAAAATAAATCTAATTAACATAACAATTTCCTAATGTTGGAAATTGTTATTAAAGGGTAATTGGGAATTAAACAGAAATAGCAGGAAAACAAAAGCTGGGAAATGGTTTGTAAAATGGGCAGAGCTTTCGCATGGCAATAACTGGCTCAAAGAACCCCCCCCCCCCCCCCCCCCGTTATTCTTCTAAGTCTCTGGTATTTATAGATGTGAGGTTGTCATTTGGGATTCAAGATCGTGGGCTTCAACACTTCATTTGTTGAGAAAATTCTGGAAATACTGGTCTTCATCTTGAGAGAAATACGGAGTCAGTGAAGACTCCTTCACTTTCATTTGCCACGTCTCCAAACACATTCTTCATAAAACTGATATAAGCTTGTAACGATCGTAATGGTTGTGTTACGGGCAATTTTTAAACAAATAGCGCGTTACGATCGTTAGAGGGGTGTAACGACCGTTACACCCACAAAATTTCTTCTTCTTCATTTTTCTGCCGCTGCTATTTTGTTTTTCCATATTTTGTCGCCGTAACGGTCGTGACAGGGGTGTTATGACCGTAACACCTTCTTAACTTTTCCAGAAATGTAGATCTTTCCCTTATCTTTCCAGCGCTTCGAACGGGGCGTCGTTTCGATTTACGGTTCAAAAGGTATGGCCATTTTCGTCGGATAACTCCTTGTATGCGAATTGTTCCATTTCTCGCCTGATTTGCTTCCTTTCTTCGCATACGACTCTTAAATGGTTGAATACCTGAAATAAACAAAATAAACAAAATACCAACATAATATGGTGCAAATGAAAATCAAAACGAGTACAAAATATGCATTAATAAAGTCAAATAAACGATGTATTTTCACGTCATCAATACACAACTAAACATTTATCATGTATTCACAACATTCACACAATAACTTTCAACGTTAACAAATGCTCATACAATCTCTAGAAATCTACTCACATTGCATCAACAACATATCAACCCTCCTAAAACATAAAGCACAATTTTTCATGAATTTTAATGCATTAAAAACAGAATTTCTCACTCCCAGGTCTCGCTAAGAGACCCCCTCGCTTGAGCAATCTACTGCCTCAAAGAGGGAAAAAAATTCAATAGATCACTAAGCGAGCGGCCCCTCTCTAAGCGGGAAAGCGAAACAGGCAGAAAAAACCCTATGATTTATGCACTTCTCTCATGCGATTCTCACCCTAAAATAGTGTATAATATCAGTCCTAATCTCTATTTTCCAGCAGAACATTCACAATTAACACTACTAACACAACATACAAACTAAACCTCAATAAACTTCTCAATTTCATATCACATTCATCAGTTTATTAATCATCCAATCCCACTAACATACCTAAGGACGTCTACCCTAACATTCATATCACAATACCCTTAAAAGATGAAAGAGATCCCACCCTTACCTTAATTCGATGAAAAAATCCCTTCCTTCATCACAAATTTCTTGCGTATAGCCTTTCTCCTTTTCTATCTTTTTCACACTCTTCTCAGAATTTCCCTGATCAGTTTCTACGAGAACTGATTTTTCTTTTTTCCAAATTCCCAACCTAATCCTTGGACCCCTATTATGGAATCTCCATCTCGCCCTCACTAATTCTTCGTCTGATTACCGTACTATCCTTACACTTAATATTTTCACATATTTATTCTAATATAATATAAATTATCTAAACTTATATAAATTAAAATAATATTATCCCTTTACACAACACACAACAATTTTCCAATTATTTAAAATAAATAATTAAATAAATAAACCGTGGCATTACAATTCAGTCCCACTTGAATATTTTTATCCTCGAAATTACCTGTCACGAACATATTCGGATAAGACTCCCACATCTTACTCTCCAATTCCCAAGTCATGTTTCCACCGGATGGACCACCCCATACCACCTTCATGAGGACAATCTCATTGCCTCTCAACTGCTTCACTTTGCGATCATCAATACGCTCAGGTAAAGCCTCAACCGTAAGGTTATCCCTTACTTCCACCTCATCAATTGGTATCACATGAGACGGATCTAGAACATACCTCTGAAGCTGAGAAAGATGGAATACATCATGCAAATTTGAACACCGTGATGGAAACACCACCCATAAGCAACTGGCCCAACTCTTGTCAAAATCTGATACGGACCAATGAACTTCGGAGTAAGCTTCTTCGAATTCAAAGCACGTCCAAGGCCCGATCCCTAGAGTGACTCTGAAAAATACATGGTCTCCCTCTTGAAATTCAAGATCCATCCTTCTCTTATCGTGATAACACTTGTGTCTACTTTGTGAAGTCTTCATCTTCTCTCGAATCAACTTCACTGTCTCAGTAGTTTTCTGAACAATCTCAGGTCCAAGCACTAAACTCTCACCTGATTCATGCCAACACAAAGGTGTTTGAAATCTCCTCCATACAATGCATCAAAAGGCGCCATTCTGATATCGTAATGATAACTGTTATTGTAAGTGAACTCAATCAATGATAAATGATTATCCTAAGCACCTCCTTGTTCAAGTACACAAGATCTCAACAAATCTTCCAAAGATTGTATAGTCCTTTCTGTCTGTCCATATGTCTATGGATGATAAGTGGAGCTCAACTTCAACTTCGAGCCCAATGGATCCATTAAGCTCTCCCAAAATCTAAAAATGAATCTCATATCTCTATCCGACACAATGCTCAACGGAATCCCATGCAACTTTACAATCACACAAATATAAATCTCAGCCAACCTCTGCAAAGAAAAAATAATACCAATCGGGATCAAATGTGTCGATTTTGTCATTCGATCAACAATTACCCAAATCACATCATACCTTCTCGGAGTATTAGGCAATCCTATAACAAATTCCATATCGATACTATCCCATTTCCACTTTGGGATATCCAATGCTTGCAACAAACTAGTAGGTTTCTGATGCTCCACCTTCGACTTCTGACAATTCTAACAAGCGTACACGAATTGAGCTACATCACGCTTCAATCATAGCCATGAAAAATATCTTTTTCAAATCCTGATACATCTTTGTAGCTCCCGGGTGCACACTCAAACTACTTATGTGACCTTCTTAAAGAATCATTATTTTCAGTTCTGAATCTTCAAGAACAAAAATATTCTCATGGAATCTCAACATAACTTGATCATCCACACAGAAATCACCATTTCCTACATGCTCATCTCTAACCATCAAGTCTACCAACTTCACATATGACTTTTGGCTCTCTCTAATATTAGTGAGAAAATCATTATTTATCTTCAACATTCCCAGTTTCATATTATACAATGTTTTTTCACATACAAAACTCATGTCTCTAAATTTCTCAATCAACTCCAACTCTCTCATCATTATAGCCAACATATGAATTGTTTTTCGACTCAAAGCATCCACTACGAAATTAGCCTTACCGGGGTGATAATTCAAGCCGAAATCATAATCCTTCAAAAATTCCAACCAACGTCTCTGCCTCATATCCAGTTACTTTTGGTCAAACAGGTACCTCAAGCTCTTATGATCGCTAAACACCTCGAATCTAGAACCATAAAGATAATGTCTCCAAATCTTTAGCACAAGCACCACTGCGGCCAACTCCAAATCGTGAGTAGGGTAACTCCTCTCATGAATCCTCAACTGACGTGAATCATAAGCCAACACTTAGTTATTATGCATCAATACACCTCCTAAACCCATCAGAGAAGCATCATAATACACCACAAATGACTCATCTGGTTTAGGAAAAATCAAAATTGAAGTTGTAGTTAAATGCTTCTTCAGCTCAACGAAACTTCGCTCACAATTAATATTCCATACAAATGCCTTACCTTTACAAGTTAACTGAGCCAACGAAAGAGATATCTTTGAAAACTCCTCAATGAATCTTCGATAATAACCAGCTAATCCCAATAAGCTTATGATCTTGGTCACTGACTCCAGGGCTTCCCATTAAAGAACTACATCTACCTTGGATGGATCCACTGAAATACCATTACTCGAAATGACATGACTAAGAGAACTCACCTCTTCCAACCAGAACACACACTTAGATAACTTCTCATAAAGCTTCTTATCCTTCAACACTTGTAATACAATCCATAGATGTTCTGCGTGTTATTCTTCTGACTTATAGTATACAAAACATCATCTATGAAAACAACTACAAACTGATTCAAGTACTCATGAAAAATCTGATTCATATACTCCATAAATACTCCAGGAACTTTAGTAACTCCAAACGGAATCACCGCATATTCATAATGTCCATATCGAGTCCTGAAATATGTATTCTGAATATCCTCATCCTTTACATGTATCAGATGATAACCCGACCTCAAGTCAATCTTGCTAAACACTCGTGCACCCACCAACTGATACATCAAGTCATCTATTCTTAGAAGTGGATACTTATTCTTGATCATCACTTTATTCAATTGTCTCTAACCAATACATAATCTTATACTGCCATTTTTCTTCTTTACCAGCAACACCGGAGCTCCCTAAGGTGACACACTTGGTCTCACAAACTTCTTCTCTAACAACTCTTCCAATTGTTTCTTCAACTCTGATAGCCATATCGCTGACGTGCTATATAGATTCATAGAAATAGGTCTAGAACTAGGTGCAAGATCAATACTAAACTCTAATTCTAGTTTCGGAGGTACATCAACAATATCATCCGGAAATACTTCTGGAAACTCTCTCACCACTTGCAACTCATTCACTATGGAATCATTCTCAATCACCAAGGATGCAAACAAAGCCAACACTTGAGCTTCTTCGTCCAAAAGCTCCTTCAACTCTTTTGCAGATAAGTAATGTAGAACCTCAAATTTGCCCTCTTTATTTTAAACATCATAATACATCATTTGCATCATAAGCATATCATATATATAGCATTATAGCATGGGAAAATAAAGCATGACAAGCATCAAGTCCTAGCATGGGGCATATGGCCATCTGGGGAGGTGTTGGAGGCCATCTAAGCCAAGACAAGGTTTCCAATGGATTTGTGGGAAGCCTATGATGAGTCTAGACCCCTTTAACAAGACCAGGTTCAATTGCAAAAGCTCAGAAGATTGCTTAATCATCACAAGTTTTAAGACAATGCAAGGCTCCTAAACAGTGCAACCAAATTAGGGTTTAGGCTTCAAGGGCCTTAACCTCTTAATTTTGGCCAACTCTTTTGGGCAATGTCTTCTATATGATAAGAGGTCCCTACATGCAAATTTTCATGGAAAAATTCCAAATGGAAGTCAGTCATTGCTTTGGTTGCTTGCAGATGAAGTAATTGGTCAACTGTGCCTGTAAAAAGTCAACTGTCTGATTTCAAGGGGGTCCAAGCCACTTTTTCTTGCCAAGGGAGGTCTTTACAATGTTATAAGATGTTTGGGATGGTTGGAGATCAAGAATCATGGATATTTGGAGGTTTTTGCAAAAATGGTATAAAGTTGGTTTTTGAGATTTTCCAAATTTAGCAACTTTTGCCCTAATTTTCAAGTGAGCTTAACATGGTCAAAAATTCTTCAAATGAACCCAACCCAAACATGAAAGTTGAAGACTAAGGCCTGCCATTTTCAAAAAGTACAAGTACATTTTCATGGGATTTATGGTTTGAGAGATAAAGCCCTCGAAAATTTCATGCATTTTAGGGCAAAATCACATTTCCATGCACACACCAAATGCAAGAGTGCTCAAAACTCATTTTTAAGTGCTGGAACGGATCAAGTGAGGTTACTAAGTTACAATGCAATGTATTTAGTTGATTTTGCTCAAGAGAAACTTGCATTTTGATGCCAAGCAAAGAAGTGGTCTCAAAGATGCAAATTTAGCCAAATCATGAGAAGTATGTAATGGTTAATTCTAAGGGCCAAAGTTGTTTGTGTTCTGACCAAGGATTGGAAAAGGCTTGTACATGTACCAAAAGGCCAAGCAAAGAGTGAGGTATGTGAGCTTATCTCACACTTTTGCAAATGATGCAAAATCTCAAAAAGGGCTCATTTATTCCCATTCCAAGTGCAAGGTGAGGCCACCATCCTTTTATTCATGGCATGTTAAGTTGTTAGCTCAAGAGAAATTGGAGGGTCCAAGCAAGGAATTTGACACATTTCACAAAATGCAAGTGCATGAGCATATGAGATCTTTGTTGTCACATGAGATGTCAAATTTTTACCAAATGGCAAGTTGTTGTGAAATGAAGTTACAAGTCCATTTGTGTACATTTTCAAATCATCACATCATTATGCATGGTATGAGAGAAATTTGGCTCAAAGAGAATCACAAAAATCGTGCATGGTGTGCATGGTTTCATCCCACTTGCAAAAGGTGCATAAGCATGAGAGTTTGTAACACACTTTGATCCAAGGGCTGAGAATGTTCCACTATTAATCATCAAAGGAAATAGGATTAGCATGTGCAGGGTACAAGGACAAGGCACGAGCTAATTTCTCCATGACACCCTTTATGCATTTTTGCAATTTCAATTGGATCACATTCCCCTCACGTGCATTTCCTTTCTCATTCCTTGGACTGATTTAGGGCATCATAAAAGGGCCAGCTAGGGTTTTATCTTGGCAGAAATCGTCACCATTCTCCCATTTTCTCAGTTTTTGCTCCTGCTGCATTTTTCCCCATAACTCATCATCCACTACTCCATTCACCAAAAAAACCTCATATTCTTGTTCCTGAAGCTTCATAGGACATAGATCAAGCTTCATTTCAAGCTAGAGAAAGGTTCTTATACCAGTCCAGTTCTAACCAGATTCCATCAAAGAGCAAGGTTGAGGCGATTTTGAAGCTTCTTTCACATTTATTTTGTGAAAGGAGGTTGCTAGAAGATCATCCCAAGCTGGATTTTGACTTTCTTGGAGAAATTTGAAGCTGTGTGATCTCAGGTATGCCTCAAATCCATGAGTTTGTAAATGATTTTGGTGATGTGCATTGTAATCTACTTGTTACACTGAGCATGTGGAGCTTTTTTGGTTTTGAAAATGATGTGAAAATGAGGTCGGGCTAGGGTTTTGAAGTTTCTAGATCCAAACTGTTTTGATGCTGTTCATGCTGTGTGTGTTGTTTTACATGTCTGTGATGGTTGATTCATGTTGTGCTTAGTTAGAGGATCATTTTTGATGTTTGGTTCGTGTGTTTTCATGGAGAAATGGAGGAGATATGTTTCTCTGGTTTTGGTGTTTTGCTGGCTGCTTGTTCCTGTTTCATTCGAATGTTTCAGTTTTTGTTTCATGGGATTGAGGTTGAAGATGATGACGTGTTGGTTTGTGTTTGGGCATGTTTTGTTTTTGTCTTTTGGTGACTAAACCCTAGCATGACCAGTTGATGCTTTGTTCACATGTTTTGTGCATTTTGCTTGTTTTATGTAGCATGCCATAAGTTTAAGTGTGCCTGGGTTTTTGTTTGCCTTGCATTGCTGCATGGGCCTGAGGCCAACATGCTATGCACGCCCCCTGCTGGGCCCAGGCAGTGGAAGTGAGCTGGCCAGCTTTGCTTCTTGCACTCCTCCATCACCTTTATTATTCCTTTTGTTTTCTTCTCTTTTCTTCTTGCATTTTGGTCATTTTAAAATACTTCCCAACTTAGAAAAAATCTATAAAAAATTCATGAGTATTCTTTAGTTCATCTAGTTTTTTATCATATTTTTTTCATATTTTTATTTTTATTCCATGTGGCCGAAATTAATTCAACTCTAGGCATTGTTTTATTGTGGACTCTCTTGGACCAATCTGCCTTGTCCAATTTCTATCTTCCTCATCCTTTAAGCTATGAACCTCATTCTTTTTGCATTCAAATCCTAAGACACTCTACTATCTTCATGATTTATCTTAGATTTTTCACAAATTTCCTTGCTGGATTTTGATTGGGTTACTTGTGCATCAATTTTCTAAACCCTAAATGGTGATACTTTACATTCATGAGCTTCATTGACCTAGTTTGGTGCTGAATTTTTGCAAACCCTTTTGGATTCTTATTTCCTTGTGTTTGGAGATTACTTTGCTGGTTGGGTAGATTTTTTAGGTGCTTGGATTTATTTCTTAGGTATTTTCTTCCTCACCTTGCCTTGTTTTGCACCCTTTGAGTCTTATGGTCTCTTTTAAGTTTAGAAGGGCACTTGTGCCAACTTCTCCTCATCTTTTGGGATCCTTTAGAGGCATAGGTTTGTTCCTGGTCTTAGGATAGGGTTTGAGTTTCCTTGAGCTTTGATTTTTGATTCTCTTTTATGTGTATTATATCCTTAAGTTTTATGCATGTCTTCTTTGCATTTGTTTCACTTCTAACCATCTTAGTGTGATCTTATGTTGCTTTTCTTATCATCTTGTGAGCTCATTGCCATGCCTATATGCTTGAGTAGCTTCTGACTTTTTGGTTTATACCTTGATTTTATGTTATTACACTAATCTTGCAGGGGCTATGGTAAGATTGAGATGTGGGAATTGAGTTCCACATCTCCATTTCTCATCTCTTCTCATTTTGTTTATATGGACTAACATCTTATTGTTGGGCTTAGGCCTTTCTCATCTCTCCTATTATATTCTTCTTCTTCTCTTGAGATCTTTTTAGGTTAGAAAGACCTCACAAACCCTAGGAACTCCATGCATGCTAACTTAGGATAGAAACTTCCCCCCTAGTTTTTCCTTTTTGCTCCTTGGTTCTCTTTCTCTTCTCATCTCATAATCATAAAAAACACTTTAATAACTTTGAAGAGATGCATTGATCCATAGCCTTATTCCATGAGGTATGCTTGTGGTCTTCCCATCTTGGGATAGTACAAGTTTACCTTGTGATGCACAAGTCTGATCAAGGTATCTTCTTCATAAAAGAAAAGCCTAAAAAACACTTCTTCATCTGTAAATGACCAAAAGCACTTAATAATTAAACAGGTTAGTGAGCTTATGCCCTAATCTTTGGGTTCAAGTTTTGGGGATCTTCTCCTTACTTGAGTGTGCTTGTTCTATTATTCCATCTTGGAATGTAGTGACAAGTGCACATTCCATTGATAAAAGCTTGAGTTCACTTTCTTGTGACACACTCATAAAAGCTTCTAAAAAAAAAACAAACAATAATCGTCTTTCCTTCGGGAATTCTTTTCTCATCTCCTTCGCTCCGTACGCGAACTTGCTCCTACTTGTCATCTTGCAAGACGGTTACGCACTCGTCGTCCGAGTCTGCAACACCTGAGCAATGACATAGGCAGTTCAAGCCTTTAATTCACAAGCAATTTCCTTTTAGTACCCCTAGTTAGGGGAACTACGGTGTCTCTGATCCTCATTGTCCTGATGAGGTACGTAGGCAGCGGGGTAGGGCCCGTTCGAGCATAATCCTTATTTTCCCTACATTTTTTCTCTTTGTTTCTTATTTCATATCTTTTCCAGTTCATTTTCATTTCTTTGCTGCAACTTTCATACCCTTACCCTTTGAAACAGTTTCTTTTGCAAGCGTGGATCCCGTCGGGTACGGCGGACGATCTGGGTGCTAATACCTTCCCAGGTCGTAACCGACTCCCGAACTCAGTCTCTTTGGTTCGCAGGACCCGTGTCCTTCCTTTTCTTTTCTTCTGGTTTGTGCAGCATTACCATTCCCTTTCTTCGGGATAAAAATGCCTGGCTGGCGACTCTATTCTTTTTCCGCGCCACTTTCGCGTTTGTACCAGGATGGAAATCCCGGGAGCGACAAGTAACTATATTCCTTCTCTTCTTCCGGAGCAAGGAATCGCATAGTCTTATTGCAACAATTGATATGAACATGGTTGAACTCCAACTAGTTCATTCCCAAAATCACATAAAGGCCCTCAATTGGCAAACAAACAAGGTCAACACCAAAGTACTTACCATAAATCGATAAAGGACACTGCATACAAACCAGAGAAGTAGTCACCGATTCCTTCGTAGGAGTTTTGATAACCATTCCCCCTTTCATCGAAGAAACAACAAGACCAAATATTTTCACACAATCAGCAGTAATAAAACAATGTGTTGCACTAGTATCAATCATAGCAATCAAATGTGTATCATTAATGTAGCAAATACCTCTGATTAGTCGATCCTCACTGGAAGTCTGAGTTCTTCTCAATGAAAACACTTTCCCCCCAACTATAGCTTTCTCCGGCTTCGGACAATGAGTGTTGATATGGCATTGCTCGCCACAGTTTTAGTAAGGTACCATGTTAGTCTTGCAATCTGCAATCAAATGCCCAGGTTTTCCATATTTAAAGCACTTTTTCACATCACACTTGCACTGACTGACACGATGACGCAACTCACCACACTGGTAACACTTCAAAGGAACAGAAGCTCCTCTCCCACTTGGCTTCTTGCCATCAATAATTCTCTGTTTACCTTTATTAGATAGAGTTGCATAAGGCTTCCCATAGTGCATCTATTTTTTTTGTCTCTCCTCTCACCCCAAACCCTTTAAATGCTTTGATAGAGCCTTGTTATCTTCCTCAAAGATCCTACAAAAGTCAACCAAATCTGAAAATCTTCTGATCCTTTGATAGCCAATTGTCTGTTTGTTCTCAGGCCTGAAACCACTCTCGAATTTCATACACTTTGAGAACTCAGTAGTCGCCTCACTGTAGTGCAGATAGAACTTAGCCAAAATTGAAAACTTAGCAGCATACTCCACTACTGACATGTTACCCTTCTTCAATTCCAGAAACTATATTTCTTTATTCCCTCGAACATCTTCAGGAAAATATTTCCTCAAAAACTCCCTCTTAAACACAACCCAGGTGATCACCTCACCTTACACTTCCAATCGTTACTGAGTACCGACCCACCAATCACCAGCTTATAAGAACCCAACCGCACCTTTTGTGCTTCAGAACATTCCATCAACCAAAAGATCCTCTCGAACTCCTTGATCCACTCTTGAGCCCCATCTGAGTCATGCTTTCCCTTGAAAGTAGGCGGATTATTCTTCTGAAATTCATCATTCTCGTTGTTCCCAAAAGCAATAAATTTTTCAAAGGGCTGCCGTGGAGTACCACGGACATTTTGGGTGCGTAAAACCCTCCTATTTTGTAACCTATCCCCTTACCCGGTACTTTGTGGTGTTTCTTTTAGCTCTTTTTGCTTTTAGATTCATTAGGATTTTTTTGCTCTTTTTTTCTTTTCCTCTAGGAATAAAATAAAAGCACGGTAGTGACTCTGTTTACTTTGAGTTAAGTTAAGTAATAGCTTACACTCTTTTTTTTTACCGCTACACATATCAAAAAAGTTCAAGCAACTTAGCAAAGATGTAAAAGATTATCACATTAGGCAAAGAATGCTTCATACTTGAAATGGAAGGAAAAAGATGAAAAATGTCATACAAATATGCATGCTTTGGTATGAAGTCAGTAGCATATCAAGGATTCAATTCAAGTGGGATGAAGATATAAACATGTTTGAAGCATACAAACAAGCATAAGAAGCATATGATGAAGACATGGGAAGAATTAGGTTAAAAGTTCACATAAGATGCATCACACAAACCAAAGGATAAACTCAAACCAAATGGACTCAACAATGATCACACAAAACTTCTATGAGTCTAAACACATCAAACAAACTCATCATAGATACCTCAAATGGTGGCATAAATGCCTTAAAACAATTAAGGTTAAGGGATGACAAGTAATGATCATGCAAAGTTCCTTAAATCTCAAGCAATTAAACATACATCAAATGACATTCAAAAAATATAAAAATAGAACTCAAGTTTCCTAATCCAGATACCAATCACATGTTAAAAGATCAAGCAAAAACTCAAAGTTTAACTACCTCAAATAATTAGGCAAAAGTCAAGTATGAACCATGAATAAATATGCAAAGAAGAGGAACAAAAATGAAATTAAAGAAAGTTTTAAAATGAAACAAAAATGTTTTTATGAAGCTTAGAATGTTAATGAATGAATGCAAAAATAGTGGTTACAAAATGTTTCATATGCTATGTAAAATAAATTCTTAAAGTTTAGGTGTTAAAATGAAAACAATTTGAAAAGGAAATAAAAGAAATATTATGAAATGATATGAAAATGCATAAAATTAGAAATAAATAATTCATAAAATTAGTTTAATGTTTGAAAATGCTCCATGATTTTTTGTAGGATTTTTAGATGATTTTTGATGATTTTAAAAAATAAAAATGCAAACTATATGAAAAGAAAATAAAAAATGAGAGAAATTAGCCAGGGGTGAAGCAATAGCAAATAACACGTTTAAAATGTAAAATGGGCTAAAAAGGGGGTGGTAGTAGCAATAAAGCCCAGGTCCAATTATAAAACACAAGTCAAACAAATACCATGGACTCAGGTCAACAAGAAGACCTCACACAAGCCACAAGAGCAAACAAACGTGTCTCAATCAGTCAGCCAAAACAACAAGTAAACATGATCAATGGTTAAGATCAAGACATACACACACACACACACAACAACAACAAACAACTTGGACACTCACACACAAGGTAATATTATGAAAACAAAAAATCACATGACCATCACATGAATTTTAATGCGATGGTACACTCTTCACCCTTAGATCAAAAGAACCAACGCTCAGGATTGCGTCTTCAACCTTGGAACTCAAGCGAAGCTGGAAAAAAACTCAAGTGCCTGAGCCCTAGCTCTGGCCACCTTCTCCGGTGAATCTTCATAAAGATCTCTCAAGAAATTTCAAATAACACCATGATTCGATTCAAAATTACTTCCAGAATCCAAATATCTAACTCAAATCATCATACAATGCACACATTATCCAAATTGAAACCAAACAGTTTTAGATCTATAAGTTCATATCAACATTACACACATGATATACGTCCCTTTTCAATTCTAAACACATCATCATGATCAGTACACTCTATAGAACCTAATTCACATAAAAAAATCAAGATCCAAGAGATTGAAAATTGCATTAACCTGAGTTTTTAAGAAGTGAAATTACTCCTAGAAATCCATCAGGAAGCTGCAGATCAAGTCCTTGGAACCCCTAATTGAAAAATAAATGCAATTAGAGCTTGAATCTGGTCTAGATCTTGAGATTTGAAAAAGAGGCTTCCAAATTCAAATCTGATGAATACCTTGATATGAGCTTCAACCAATGGTGGATTTGTATTCTATGGACCTTCTAGATCAAGAATATTCAAAGAGTTTTCAGTGAAACCCTAGGGAGAGAGTGATTCGAAAAGCGGACATTTTTGTACAATTTCTTGAATCTGAGAAAATGAGAGGGAACCTAGCCTTAATTAGAGGCAAATGGAGCTTATATGTGATGAATTTTGGGCCTGACCATGGTTAATTATCCAATGGAAGTGTGGTTAATAAAATTTTAATGAATTTTCAAATTTGTATGTTATGGTGTTGTCGCTCCCAAAGATTTGCATCCCGGTATAAGCGCGAACGGTCGGCGAAAGGAGGAAATGAAGGTGAAGTGAATAGAGTCGCCAGCTAGGCATTTTTATCCTAAAGGAAACGTAATGCTGCATAAACCTAGAAAGATATGGATAAGACGGTTGCGAACCAGAGAAATTGAGAAAGGGGGTTGGTTATAGTCTGGGAAGGTATTTGCACCCAGACTGTCTGTCGTACTCGACGGGATCCACACTTACAAGATTGTGTTTAAAGGGGTAAGTGTATGTGCTATATGTGTGCAAAATCTAGGGAAAGAAAATACAGGTGTCAGTGAAAAAGGGTGAATTGCTCAGGAACTGAGGCTTAAAAGAGAATGCTGAAAGAGGGGGAAGACACAAAAACTTTTGTTCGATAACAGTTAAGTTATGCCTACGTATCCTCTCGTGCAATGAGGAAGTCAGAACACCGTAGTTCGACTCAAAGAGACTGAAAGATAAATTGACTGTGAACTGCTTGCTTGCCTATGCTCAAGTGTATGACTCGTCTGGCTCGAGTGCTAATTGTCTTGCATTAAACGGAAGAAGTAAGTTCTCGTTTATGAATGAAGGTGATGAGAAAAGAATCCCGAAGGAGACGATAATTGTTTGTTTTTGTGTTTTCAGCTTTTTATTGTTTTTGGTGTTTTGCATAGGTTAATGAGCTTAAGCCTAAATAAAGGGCTTGTAAGCTCATTAAATCCTCCCTAATTAGGGATAATGAGCCCACTTAAGTATGAGATAAGCATCTCAACTTAATTGCCATGATGATGTAGAATCAAGATCATTAACCTATTTGTGATTATTTAGATGTTTTTGGGTTTTTGTTTAGTTTTAAGTAATGAGTTTAATCTCTAATCACAGATTAGTGAACTCATTACACCATCCTAATAGAAGGATGATAGTTGAGAGCACTTAAGTTGAGGAAGATACCTCAACTTAATCCATGGTTAGGGATTAAATTCATTATATAACAAAACCTTCATTAAGTGGATTTTAATTAAGGGGTGAGATTAAGAAGTGAATTTTATGATTTGTAAGACAACTTGAGGGGGACTTGTCCATTAAACACTAGGGTTAGTCCTTCTTAACCATAAAGGAAGAATTAGAACCCTAATGTAAGGCCCAAGTTACAAGATGAAGTCTTAGTGATTATTAATATGAATTGATTAAGAGGTTTAAACAAATTAAAGGTTTAACACTTAGGATTAAAGTTATACACTCCATCCTAAGAGAAGGATGCAGACATAACCCTAATTCCAAAGTCCTAAAACTTTAAGAGTTTAGTCTCTGATTATGAAGATGAGAAGAGAGACTCAAGGGGACTCAAAGGTAAAAACTAATGGGGACTAATCACAACCTTAAGATTATCATGCTTGGATGTTCCTATGGTTTGTATGGCTTGAGAAAGATCTTCAAGGAATCCACCAATGGAAGAGACAGATGAAAGGGGGAAGAAGCAGAAGAAATAAGTCACTTACTTCATTGAAGAAGATAAGTAACTTAAAGAAAGAAAGTGAGAAAGAATGGAACACAAATGAACAAGTTCACTTCAAGAACCAGCAAGATGCATATGAAAGAGATGAAGAGAAATGAGAAGTGAAGGCAAATCCACTTCTCAAAGTAACTTACCACCTGAAAATGTTAGCATGAATGCATAAAGTTCAAGGCATAAAGAAATGAAATGAAATGAGATAAGATGAGATGAAATGACCAAAGTCAGAAGTGTTTATGCAATGTTAGTATCATGTGAGATGATGCAAAGGCATACAAAGTGCATGTGAATGGTCATACAAGGATGAGATGTCATGTAAGCATGTTTTGAAGTTTGAAAGTTCATGAAAGTTAATGAATGCAAGTCATGGAAAATGAATGAGGAAATGATCAAGCATGATTCTATCATGTCCTAAGATGTCTAAGATGACTTATGAATGCAAGAAATGTCATGGCAAGTTCATGTATTGTTGCATATGCAAGATGAATGCAAATGAACATATAAAATTAAGGTTATATGGAAGCATGAGATGCACATGATCAAAACAGAAGCAATGCTCAAGATAAAAAATTGAAAATGCACTCAAAGGAACCCTAAACCTATACTAGGTTACCATCCAAAGGGGGAGGTCAGAAACTAAACCTAGAAGAAGTTATGGATTTTCTAAGTTCCTAGGGTTTTTTGGTTGATTCTCAAAGGAAAATGCAAATCAATTAAAAAATGCAAGATAAATTCATGAGATAAATATCCTATAAACTAAATGCTATGCACAAAACAATGCAAAAAGAATCATCTTCAAACTCTTCTTGGTTAGGAAGAAAAGATTTTTTCAAGTTAGGGTTCAAAAATATGATTTAAATGACCCTTAATTCAAAGAAAATTCTCAAGTTATGATCAATCCTGAAAAGAAATTTGTGTGAAGAGTTTGAAAATGTTTCTAAATGCAAAGGGATGATTCATGATTTTTTTGGTGATTTTTAGAAACCTAAATGTATTTTTAATTAATTAAAAATAACATTTAAATATTTTAAAAATACTTTTTATATGCAAAAAATAAAATAAAAATCATTTTCTAATTAAGAAAAATATTTGAAACAAAAATGCAAAAGGAAATATTTTTTTGAAAGCTTTTAGCTATTTTAAAATAAATGAGAAAGAAAAATACAAAGAAAATGAAATAAAAATAAAATAAAGGGGAAGTATGCAGATCCAAGGGCCATGATTCAAACTCAGGGGGGAAAGGGTTGACTGGCGCGTTATCCAATTGCTGGGATTTGTCCTGACTAAATTAATTTAATTAATCCTAATTAAACTAATTAAATGAGAATTAGGGCTAATGAAGCAATCCTGGCCATTCACTCACGCGGGAACCACAACATCCAATGGCCTACATTTAAACTTGGCTAATTACGTAGATTAGGGCAAATGACCTTCAGGTGACCAGAACACTGTTCCGGTCATCTTCTTCGGCGAGCATCTCATTCCAACTTCTTCCCTAGGCTACCCCAGACCCCCAAACTCTCCAGAAACAACCCCCACACTACTCTAAACAAGATTCAGGCCATGAAAAACATTTATCATGCATCAACTTGGTGAATCGAAGAAAAATGTTTTTAGGTCAAAAAGTTTCAGAGCAAGTATACATCCTGGTTTCTCAACCATTTTCAAAAATAATCATATCAGCATACTCAGGAGAACACATAGAATCATTTAAGAACTTAAAAATGAAGTTTTGGAAAAAATGTTCTTGAGGTTACCTGAGTTGGAGCTTTTCAGTTAGCTGCTTTCTGACCCCTTCTTTGGTGCAAACCAGCTCCCTTGAGTCCCTTGAGGATGTTAAGAAGCTTAGAACAAGTATTTGTTGGCTGTTTTGAAGGTTCCAGTTCAGAGCATGTCAGAATCGTGTTTTTGTTTCAAGGGGTTTCAGGCTTGTGTAAGGGGTGGGAAATGATCTATGAGTTATATGGAGATGATTGGTGAAAGAATTTTGAAGTTTGGCTGGGTGGTTTTAGAGTTTCGAAGAGATGAAGTTCTTGAGGGATTTTTGGCAATCTGAGCTATGGGATGATTCGGGCTTGTGTGTTATGTTCTTTTTGTTCCTTAGGGTTAGTATAAGCAAGTGTGATTGGTCAGAGGAGTCAGTGTGGCTCAGTTTGATTGGTATGGTGTAAAATCCTAAAAATCAACATTGGTTGTACCTTAAGTATGGGCACGAGTCAGAGTTCATGGGGAACCCTTGGATTGAAAGATTGTAGCTGGAACACTTGATGCTAGGCTTTACAAGGTTTTTGCATATTTTCCCTCTTTGATGTTTCTTGTGTTTCAAGGCATGGAATGACATAATTCTTGGGCCAATTCTGATGTTTAGATGTCACATAGGCATGTTATGAAGTTTTTCTACACATTTGAAGTCATTAGAACTCCTTAACATGCCAATTTGTAAAATCCCTCTTTTACATGAAACTTGAAATTTTAGGATTTTTGCCAACTTTGAAAGGCCATATCTTGAGTTCTAGGATGAATCAAGACATGTCCTTGTACTTTTTGAAAAGGGAAAGACCTAATCTACAACTTTCATGACCAAGAATTTTTCATTTGAAGCATTTTTGGTTGAGAAAGAGGAGGTTGAAAAACTTTCCCAAAATGGAAAGTTTCCATTACAAGTCATTTCCATTTTTGGCATGTTTGCAAATGGCTCAAAATTCTTCAATCTTGTGAATTTCTAACCTCTTATAAGATCAAATAAAGATCATAGAACTTCAATTTGATGAAAATACCCCTTTGGTTCCATTGTTGGGGCCTCAGATGCCCTGATTTTGACTTAACTTGCTCAAGAAGTTACCCAGTGAACAAATGACTTCCACAATGAATTTCTTCATCACACTTGGTACACATGATCCTTATAACATCTTAAGAACATTAGAAATAGGAATTGCCCAAAAATTTGGAGTTGAGGCCTCTGAAACAAAAACCCTAATTTATGTCATTTGTGCAGTGAAAACCCTAGCTCTGCTTCCATGCCTTGCCAGTTCTTGTGATCTCTTGACTTCAATGAACTTTGAGGAGCATAATATGTTGATATAACACACATGGACCCTCTTGGAAAGCTTTAAGACCTTTGGGGTGGCTCAGATGGAATCTTGGATTGCTCAGATCACAAACCCAAGATGCAGATGAAGTTGAACTATGCAGATGAAACAAATATACAAAATGAGATGTGATGCTTATGCTTATGCAAACATGAAAGATCACAAGCCATGGTGTGAAATTAGTGAGGGAAAATTTGGGGTGTTTACAGGTGTATGTCATGATTCACATGTGCATGGGAGATATAATGTACATTCATTACCTTCCCTTGGATCCCTAATCAACATTGGATTGATTTTATAGCTTGTGGAAACTTGATTTTGGCGTTTTGAATCAATTTGAAATTTTACATATTATGGTGAAAGTGATAGATTCTTCATGTAATGACATGATTCCAAGGCCAATACAAGTCACGTTTGAAGCCTCTTTGCAAAAGTGGAATATGTGGTTCATGTGAAAAACCTTGAAACACAACCTTGAGTCTTTTGATCATAATTAGAGATTCACAAATGATATAGAAGTGATATACTACTTTTTTGAAAGGGGAGAGAAATATCTTCAACTTTCATGTTTTGAAAAATTCCATTCGAAGCATTTTTGATGATGAAGAGTCAAGTTGAATGTGACTTAAAAAGCTTCTAAAAATGGAAAATTCAAATTACAAGTCATTTCCATTTTTAGTAAATTTTGCCAAGAACCTTGATTCTTGATGAATGATGGACATCTTGACATTTTAGGACCATAAGAAGATATGGGACCTTAAAAATCATGATTCAAACCTCAAAATGTCACAATTGTCTTTTCTTCCTTCATAGTTGACTTTTGCTTAGATCGCAAGTAATTGTCTGCCTGAAAACCTTCCTAAAGGAACCAATGCTTCAAATTTCATACATGAGTACTTGGAATCACATAGATGACCGTGATAACAAGTTAGAACAAAAAAAACTTCAAGAAACCCCTTGCAACCAAAACTCTAATTTGGGCCATTTGTATAGGAGATGAAACCTTGAGCCAGCTTCTCGAGGAATCCCAATCTTCCATGGACTTGGAACATCATTTAAGCTTGTGTGGGATGCAAGGATACCTTTGAGCTTTGTTGAGAGACACTTGACCCTTGTCCTTAGCTTTGGATGATCACAAACTTGCAAGTCACTAACCACATGCCTTATGCTTCAAGTTATGGATATTATGCTTCATCTTTCTATTTTAGGGATGCAATGTAATATATGAAAATTAAATGTTAAATGATTTGAGAATGAGAGGGATAATTTTAGGGTTTTACAGCTTCCCCTATTCAATCATCTATTAATCTGAAAAGGATGCGAGCATCGGCAATCAGATGTTCGAGATAAACTATGATTGAATACCAAAACAAACCAGAAAATTTGCACTCTGATGGAGAAGAAGAAAACGAATATAACCCCAACCAAAGAAACTCTTCCTGGAAAAATCTGATGTAGATAAAAATAATCAATGAATAACAACAGAGAACTTTCTTTTGAACGACGCTAGGCGACTACTAGCTTGCCTCAACGGCGGTGGACTTGGAACCATGACTTTTGTACGACACCAGAAGAAAACTGGCTTGCCACAAAGATGGTGGACTTTGTGCACTTATGTCTGTAGAATAGACATGCACTGATCAGGATAAATGAACCCTCTTCACATATCCTATGCGGATATGCGGTATCAGGATAAACGAACCATCTTCACATCTCTTATGCGAATACGCGGTATCATAATAAATGAACCCTCTTCACATGTCCTACGCGGATATGTGGTAAGAATGCATATGTTCTTATGTTCTGAACTGCACTGCTTTGACGCTTAATTCCACCGCCAGAACTTCAAACATCTTCAATACAAATAAGTATTAAATGATCATCAAGGAAACACAAACGAGTGCCTTAGTTAATGATATAAACGAATATCGAACGACGATCAAAGAAACACAGACAAGTGCTCTAGGAAACAATACAAACGAGTACCAGCCACTGATATAAAGGAGTATTAGACAATGATACAAACGAGTATTAAAAGATATGGAATCAACCACAAACGAGTGATTAAAAAAATGATACAAACGAGCATCACAAAGGTGAAGAATCAACCACAAACGAGCGGTTGAAAAAATGATACAAACAAGTATCACAAAGGTATAACCAAACATAAACGAGTGTCCGAAACAGATGATCAACACATACGAGTGTTAAAAATGATACAGACGAGTATCCACAGGTTTTAGAATTAGACACAAATGAATGTCTGCACCACAAGGTTAACACAAACGAATTCTAAAGAGATACAAATGAGTATCAAAGGAGTGTTATAAAGTGATACAAAGGAGTATCAAAAATTAGGAAATCAATCACAAACGAGTGAATGAACAATGATACAGATGAGTATTAGCAGGTAATAATCACACACAGACGATTATCACAGGTAAAGAACCAATCATAAATGAGTAATTGAACAACATACCAACGAGTATCCACAAGTTTTAGGACTAGACACAAACGAGTGTCTGAACCACAAGGTTAACACAGACGAGTGTTGAAGAATGACACAAACGAGTATCAAAGATTATGTCAAGCACAAACGAGTGACTGAACAACGATACAGACGAGTATCAAAGAGTACCAATCAAACATAGATAGGTGAATGAACAAAGGGCCAACACAAACGAGTGTTGCAAGACTAGACGTAAATTTCATAACAAAAGCTCTTTCTGAAGATGTTCTGACTTATAGGTGAACAAATAACCCTAGACCCCACTAAAGATGAAGTCACGTTGTCAAGACGAGAGTTATAAGACGTCTCTTGCTGGGGACAATATCTTCTTGGAAATGCCATCCCTTAATACCTTATCCTACGAGGCACTTGTAATTGATTAATAATCTTGTACCCACTAGGGTTGGAGAAACAGAACTCTATACTGCTTTGTGATAACAAATGATCCTTTCTTTCGAACTTCTGACTATAAACCCTGCAACAAAAAAGAACACATATGCCCCGGGGAATTGTAGCTTGAATCCACCACGCAGTGTTATTCATCATTCAAAGAAATTTTAAATGTTTTTCCCTACACGTTATTTGTAAAGCCACAATGCTTAAATGCAATGTTTTTAATCAAAAATTCAGGACATTTTTACAAACAAATAGTAAGGTAAAAACAAATAAAAAATGAAGCTTTTTGACTGAATAACTCATTTTATTTAAAGGCCCTGAATAGGAAAAGTATATCAGGAAGAAATCCCCTGGAAAGAGGTGATTACTGCAAATTAAGAAAAAAAACGATCCTAATGGAAATGTGAAAACGACATTTCACTGAGTTTCAATTCTGCTATGACCAGTATGTCATCAAGATTTTCCACTTATCTTTCTTTCTGAAAAGGAGGATGGGACTGATTCCTACCCTTTAGAGATTACCAGGTTGAATAAGACGATGATGTAGTACATATAACTCAGATTGCAATCATTTGTTTATTCCCTCTTTTGTGTGGATCTCCCTTTCGGGTTTTCAATCCACCGGGATACTCTTTTTTGCCTGAGTTATCCAATGCGGATTTTCAACTCACTGGGTGTACATATTTTTTTTATATCCCTAATTTTTTCCTGACCCTTTTATTTTGTTTTTGGCTCACCGGGATGCACTTTTTTACTTGGACTCTTTGTTCTGTTTTTTGTCTAGAGAGTCTCTTTTATGTGAAGTATTTTTTAACTGCATCTGAATTGATAGAGGATGGAAAGTCTTTTCCATCCATGGTTGTAAGCATTAAGGCTCCGCTCGAGAAAACCTTTTTAACCATGAATGGACCGTCACAATTAGGTGTCCAGTTTCCCCTGTGATCTGTACTGGGAGGAAGAATCCTTTTGAGCACAAGTTCACCAACTTGATACTCCCAAGGACGAACTCTCTGATTGAATGTCCGCTTCATTCTCCTCTGATACACCTGACAATGGCATACAGCTGCTAATTTTATTTTGTCAAAAAATTAAAATGAAAGAAAGAGAGCACCATTTTGAATGAAAAATGTCCTTTATAGAAGCACACATCTATCAATGTTAATGTCAATTTCTTCCTCTATAGAAGCACACATCTGGTTGGGGTTGATGACACCTCCGTTGGAGAAGGTAATCAACCATTTGTTCTCTAAAGTAGTCGCTTGACCCGGTTGATAGCCTATGCTATACATATCTTCCTTCAATGATACCTCAACCTCATTGCCTCAGCCTTGGGCGTTGCCTATTTGAACTACTTCGAATGCTTGCATGAAAGAAGCTATGGAGGTACAAACTTGCTCATTGATTTGGACCACAGTTTTGGAAAGACTTTACTAACATTAACAGCTTCAAAGGCCTAGCATAGCATTTCGTGAATCTCACTGTTCATTTCCACATACTTAAATGTTGAAAAATGGCTTACAAAGATATCTTCCTCACCACAAACCATCACCACCTGACCGTCAACCACGTACTTCAAATTTTGATGAAGGATAGACGTTATTGCTCCTGCAATGTGAATCCAAGGCCTTCCCAGAAGACAATTGTACTCCGGTTGGATGTCCATGACATAAAATATGCACTTGAAAGTCTGGAGACCAATTTTCATAGGCCGTTCAACCTCCCCAAACACCGACCTCTTTGATCCATCAAAAGCCCTTACTACCAAATCACTGGGTCTAAGAATTATTCCATCAGCGTCCAACTTCATCAAGGCTTTCTTTGGAAATACATTTAAGGACGAGCATGTATCTACCAACACATGAGATAAAATAACACCCTTTCACTCCATGGTGATATGCAAGACCTTATTATGGTTACGACCTTCTGATGTCAAGTCATGATCCGAGAAACCCAATCAGTGGTTGGCGTTAACATTAGAGACTATATATTCCAATTGACTGATTGTAATTTCCTGTGGCACGCATGCCATGTTCAACACTTTTAACAATGCTTCCTAGTTTTCCTGGTGAAACATCAACAAATATAATATGGATATTTTTTACGGTGTCTGATTTAACCGATCTACCACTTTGTAATCACTCTTCTTAATGATCCTCAAAAACTCTTCTACTTCTTTTTCAAACGTGCCTTTCTGCAAATCCTCGTGAACAATAACTTCATCAGCCACAACCTTCTTTCCCTTGGCTCTTGATACTACTTTATTCTTCGCGTTAGTCCTCAGCGTTTGTGTCACAAACAAGCGTCCACTCCTCGTGAATCCACCTAATCCACCAACATTATCAACACTTGAACCACTCCCCACTATAGCTTTCTCTTCCTGTTTTTCCCCTGGACATATACATATGCACCATAATGCTAATGGATGGCTCTTTCACTGGTATAAGGAATTGGCCTAGGTACCGTAATAGTAACTGGACTGCCCTTAACAGGTACAACAATGTTAACAGGTGACGGCCTAGCCGACACTTGAATATCCACAAGGGTATAGTATATAGTCACAGTTGACACATCATCCTTTTCTTTGTTCAACTGGTCAAACTGTAGGAGACCCTCATCCATCAACCTCTGAATTACAGCTTTCATTTTGGTGCAACCATCACTTTGGCCATCACACTCAACAATTCTCATTGTAACTAGGGAACACCTATCCCTTAAACAATCTACTTTTTTACCACCAACAAAGAAGTTTTTACTCGACTCACATCATATACAAGATTCAAACTCTCACCATTATCCACAACATTCAACCTGGCATTGCCATGATTAGGCATCGGATTTTGAATTACATTTGGGAGAGGATAAAAATCGATGGCCTTCGAATCTATCAAATCCTATACTTTCCATTGCAAAGCCCTACATTTCTCTATTGTATGCCCGAGAGCACCTGAATGGAAAGCTCATCGAGCTTTAGCATCATATCCTTGAGGTAAAGGTTCCACCGGAGGTGGAAATATTCTCAATTGAACCATATTTAACAACTACAATCTCTGCAATAGAGAAGCATATGTCATAAGAATTGGCTTGATCACTCGATCATCTTGTCGAGGTTGACGCTGCCGATACGGTCTTTGCTGTTGGTTATTTTGTTGTGGTCGTTGTTGTTGTTGCTAAGTCGGTGGGGTAGGAATAGTCACAACAGATACTTGTGAATAATAGTATGGGCGGGCTCTGCCCCTGCCTCTGCCATACACATCATTAGTTTCACCCTATCTCCTCCTCTAAGGACCAGCAAAAGGCTTCCTCACTCCTGACGAGCTTGCTCCTATAACATCTATAATCTTACCCAACTTTAATAAATTCTCAATCCTCTCACCCGCAACAACAATTTCAGCAAACTCTGTTGACGGACAGGAAGCCAATTTGTCAAGGTATGCCCGTTGTAATGTTCCCATGAACATGTCGGCCATTTCACGTTCTAGTAGGGGAGGTTGAATCCTAGCAGGAAGTTGGCGCCAGTGTTGGGCATACTCCTTGAAACTTTCTTTCATAGATTGTGTCATACTTTGGAGCTAAGTACGATTCGGTGCCATATCCATGTTGTATTGATAGTGTTTCAAAAAATATTTGGCCAACTCCTTCCAGCTTCTCACAGAGTCCCTATTCAACTTCATGTATCATTCCTGCGATACCCCAGTAAGGCTATCTTGGAAATAATACATCCATAACTTCTTGTCATCCGTGTGGGCAGCAATTCTTTTCACATAAGACTACAAGGGTGTCTTCAAACAAGTCGGGCCATTATATTTTTCAAAGGTAGGTGGTTTGAAGTTATGAGGAATCCGTACTCCAGGAACCAAACCCAAATTAGACACATCAAAACTAAGGGTGTTTTGAGATTCAATAGATCGAATCCTCTATGGAATCTCATCAAATCTACGATTCACAACAACATTTTGCGCCTCCATATCTCCATCAACCAAAGTAAATTGGTCCTCTTGACCCTCCATGTAAGCACCATGATGACCCTTGTCTCTGCCCGGAGCACTATACCATTAGCAGCAGGGGTAACTACAGGATTACCCTGAGGAGTTGGAATGACATTTCCTGGATTACCCTCTAGATTATCTTGAGTTTGTTCCACCATTTCTCTGATCCTTTCTTGATTTTGGTTCATCCCTGTCATCAAGGTCATAAACTGATCCATACAAGTCCTCAACTCAACCAGCTATGTCTTCATTTTCTCCATGATCCTTGTTCTATTTTCTCATGTCAAATATCGGTGAACTCTCCTGTCAGCTATATTGACTGAAATAGAAGAGAAGTCAGAAACTTGAAACATATACCTACAAAAAAAAGGAAAAAGAGTAATGTGCATGCCATGCAAATGTTGTGTCTTTCATTATCAAGGATTTTTATATACCAGTTCCGGTATTCAATAATAATTATAGAAATCCATATGGCTTTTGGAACCCGACTTTTTGAGAAGAAGCATTCACGCAAGGCTCAGATATGATTGGTATGGCTGAACAAGTGTCGGTGCATAGACAACAATCAGGAAGATAAGCAAGAAACAAATAACATAAAAAGAGCTCATAAAGCAACAAAATAAATCCCCGAAGGGTTACAAGTTTAATATCAGCAAAGAAAATAAACAAAAAGAGAAAAGATTCCCACAACAAGCATGTGGGTAATCCAAGTACAACAAAAGAAACTAAACTCTACGAAACTCCACATCTTTCAGACTCCAGTTGAACTGCTTGACAGCCTTGAACAATTGGGCGGCATCTGGATGCCCCGGGTATAAAATTAGCCTCTAATAAGCAAGTTTCTTTGGTCAAAGGAAGCATGCAATTCACTAATTTTTTACAAGAACAACTCTTCATTCTACCTACTGGAACTTGGCTCCGATCTAGCCTTCTTGGTTTCAGCATGGATCTTGAGTTCTTCAATTTCTTTCTGAGCATCCTCTATTGATTTCTGACTTTTCTCTAGCCTTTGGAAATAGTCCCTTTGCAGCTCGTGAGATTTCTGAAGTTCTTTAGTTTGACTTTCTACCTGCACTTGTAAATCTTCTATCTTCAGCTTATATCCTTGCTATGTCTCCTTCTAGTTCTTCAGATTTTCCTCCCACTGTTCCTGCCAGAGAGTTATAGTCTCATTTTCCTTAGCTAAGGACTTCTTGATCCTTCTATGCTCACCATCTTTACTAATCTCAGCCAAGCCCTTCTTCTTGAAGTAAAGCTCCCTGACTGTAAACTCTTTCTTCTTGTCTTCCATAGCCTTCTGAGCAAGGTGAACATTTTCCTCCAATGCTTTGTTAGTATGCACCAAATGCTGATACATACTATTGATCTCAGAGTTTTCAATTATGACCTTCTGAAGTTCATCTTCTAGCTTCTGATACTACTCAATAGGCATTGTGATTTGAGGCTCAACCACTTTGGGATACAAGGGAGGCTCCACAGAAAATGGAAGAAGCATAACTTCGACGCGATGTCTCAACCAACCCTGAGAAACCTGGATTGACAAGCTTCATTTCCTTTGGCCGGAAAATATAAGGATTCTGCAACATCTTCTTCCATGAGAGGAGTCCTCAAAGGATACCAAAACTATTTAATAGCCAATACTGGATTATGATTAATTCCCCATTTTATCCCAAGCAAGGACACATTAAAGAAATTACCTCAACTAGTAATCAACTATTTTCCAACCAAGTCTCTATTATAGCACCATGTAATGTCATCAGAGGTCAAACCCATCAACCTCTTAAACCACTTAACATCTCCTTTAAGCTCTACAAAAGGGCCTGACTTCGGAAGGTGTCGAGCAAACCAAGTTAAAATAAGGGTGCACAACAAAGTACATGTCCTCCTCTTTTCCTTTCATTCTTGTAATGAACAGGATAGCAGAAATCTCCCAGCAGGGTTGGAACAGGGTTTCTTTTAATGAAGATGGCTATTTCGTCCATACTCACAAATTCCTTCTCATTTGGAAACAAACTGATCCCATACACTATCAGAGCTAAAATTGCATTAAAATTTATCCACCTTTGTTCTTCAACACATCTTCTGGCTTCAACAATCAGGAAGCCCAAGTGGAATCTTTTACTCTCTCTCTCTATCTCCCTCTCTCTCTCTCTCTCTCTCTCTCTTATTTTTAATGTTATCTGTGACCAGATCCAAATTCAGGTGAGTGGCTTTAGCAATATCTTCATTCGAAAGAACCCTATATGAACTATAGAACGGAGGATTGTCTCTAAATGGAACCCTCAGTATAATAGAAATATCTTCTAAGGTAGGAACCAAAACATAATCAGGGAAGATAAAACACCGCAATCGGGGATCATAAAACTAGAGAAGGGTGTGAAGACCATCATGTTACTCTTGAGTAGTTTTGTCCATGTAGCTCAGAATCAAACCATACTTCTTTATGAAATTATCTAGCACCTTTTCATTCATCAAACCAACCAAATCTTGAATGTCTTAAGTTTCTAGCCTAGAGAAAGTGTAATGTACATTGTTTTTTCGAGGAATATTTTCAGCCATCTGAAATGAGAATATAGAAAACCACCGGAATTGGGAATGACATAGAATAACCCGAGAAACGAAAAAACACAAAAAGTTAATAATAATATGAAGCAATGCAAGGCATGCGATCAGTGACAGGTGTCTGGTGTTGGTATTGAGCAAAGAACCAAGTGTCTTAATAACCACAGTAACAGGATATCTGAATAGAATTCCCTCAGAACTAAGAACCACATAAAACTAGATCCAATTAATAGAGTATCATTGAAGAAGTGGGTAGGTAGAAAGTCAGGGTTCCTGCAAAACTGTAAATAATCCCCCATCCCAGAGGTGTGCTACTATGCGTCAGCATCACAGACTCTCAGGTCGAGAAGCAATAATACATTCACCGTTTCCGATTTGGCATTATACACTAAAAGAGAAGGTCTCAGCTGAGTCTTGAAAAACAAGCATCCCCCATAAGTTCCCAGCTTCAAGCACTGAGATCGAGAAGCAATAGTACATTCATTCTGAAGGGCACAATAGTAACGTCATACGAAGAGTGCCTTAACTGAGTTCTTACGAGAGAACTAGGCCATCCTATGCGATTTACAAGTAGGCCCTCGGGTGCGAGTGGGTTTGCCAACAAATGTGGTCTGCCACTGTCACCACTGGAGAGGGATGTTTCCACAAAGGTCCTCATTAATTAGTCCCCAGATGCACATAACTATCAACGTAGTATCCTGAAGTGGGGAAGACCCATATATCAGAACATTTCCAAGATGATTGAACTGCTTATGCCTATGCTCATGTGTTGCTAGATCGTCTGGAATGAATGTGTTTACCGTCTTGCAAAAGACAAGTAGGAGTTATTTCTTTCGTTTAGAGTGAAGGAGATGAGAAGAGAATTTCCAAAGGAAAGACGCTTATTGTTTGTTGAAGTTCTTACAAACTTTTATTTAAATGTTTGCATAGGAGAGTGTATTCAAGTCCCTTTCAATGGAGTATGTACTTCTTACATCACTCCTAGATGGAATGAAGAAGAATTACACCCAAATAAGGAGAAGATCCCCAAGACATGGTTCCAAATATTAGGGCTCAAGTACACTAACCCATTGTACTTATTAATTTTTTTTGTATTTTAAAGTGAAGTGTTTTTTTAAGCTTTTCTTTATCAAAAATACTTCATACTTAGACTTGTACATCATGCTAGACAAGCTTACATTACCCCAAGATGGGATAGATGCAAATGCCACATGGGATAGATGCAGATGTTTTTTAGCTTTTTGTTTGAGAGAGAGAGGGAGAGAGAGAGAGAGAGAGAGAGAGAGAGAGAGAGAGAGAGAGAGAGAGAGAGAGAGAGAGAGAGAGAGAGAGAGAGAGAGAGAGAGAGAGAGAGAGAGAGAGAGAGAGAGAGAGAGAGAGAGAGAGAGAGAGAGAGAGAGAGAGAGAGAGAGAGAGAGAGAGAGAGAGAGAGAGAGAGAGAGAGAGAGAGAGAGAGAGAGAGAGAGAGAGAGAGAGAGAGAGAGAGAGAGAGGGAGAGAGAGAGAGAGGAGACTCAAAAGGTGAAAAGCCTAAGGGAAAATAAAAAATCCTAATTAAGTTTTCATGCTTGGATATCCTAAGTTAGTGAGGTTCAAGATCTCTACCATAATGGAGGAAGAAGAGAATAAGAAAGAAAAATAGGAGAAGAAAAGGATTAGAATACAACTTACTTCCAAGATGGAAGTTAAGTTACTTCTAAGGGGGGTGAAAGGCAATTGTACAAAACAAAACATCTTAAATGCTTAAACAAACACAAGATTGAAAATTAAAAGAGAAATGAGAGGTTGTATTATGGAAGCACATCCACACTCCTTCAACTTACCAAAACCCTTACAAGGTTAGTAAATGAAGCAAAAAATTTCATAAGAAGTAAAATGGAAGCCAAATACACAAAGTAAGTAAAAGTAATGCATCACAAGGTTCACAAACCTCACAAGTCAAAATCAAAACACAAAAAAGCTTAAATAATCCCCAAGAACTCAAACCAAACCAAACAAGTTCAAAGAAATCCTTAGGAGGTAAAGAAGTTCAAAGAAGTTGCAAAAGAAGAAGTAAGAAAGAAAATTGTGCATATCATGGATGAAGACACATGAGAAACTTCAAATTCAGAATTGAGATGTCAAATTAGAAGAGATAAAGTGAATACTAAATGAGCATACAAGGATTCTAGAATTAGTTCATGATAGAAAGAGATGAATGAGAGAAGAGAATCACATGTTTAAGTAAGAAGAAAACATAAACAAACTAAGATGAAAGTCCAAAGAGGCATGGTTGACATGATATGATTAAATTCATTAGCCTAATGACTAAGATGACTTGTAAGAGATGTACACATGATCATGTCAAGAAAACATATCACACAAGTTCAAGAAACTTAGCAAAGATGCAAAAGATTGTAACATTAGGCAAAGAATGCTTCATACTTGAAATGGAAGGCAAAGGATGAAAAATGTCATACAAATAGTGATGCTTGAGTATGAATTTAGTAGCATATCAAGGATTCAATGTAAGTGGGATGATGATATGGGCATGTTAGAAGCATACAAGCAAGCATAAGAAGCATATGATGAAGACATAGGAAGAATTAGGAAGAATTAGGTCAAAAGTTCACATAAGATGCATCACACTAACCAAAGGATCAACTCAAACCAAATGGACTAAAAAATGATCACACAAAACTTCTAAGAATCTAAACATATCAAACAAACTCATACAAGTGACCTCAAATGGTGGTGTAAATGCCTTCAAGAAATTAAGGTTAAGGGATGACAAGTAATGATCATAGAAAGTTCCTTCAATCTCAAGTAATCAAACATACATCAAATGACATTAAAAATATGTAAAAATAGAACCCAGGTGTCCTAATCCAAATACCAATCACATGTTAAAAAATAAAGCAAAAACTCAAAGTTTAACTACCTCAAATAATTACGAAAAAGTCAAGTAGGAACCATGAACAAATATGCAAAGAAGAGGGACACAAATGCAATTAAATTAAGTTTTAAAAATGAAACAAAAATGTTTTTATGAAGCATATAATGTTAATGAATGAATGAAAAAAGAGTGGTTAAAAATGTTTGATGTGATATGTAAAATAAATTCTTGAAGTTTAGGTGTTAAAATGAAAACAATTTGAAAAGGAAATAAAAGAAATATTATGAAATAATATGCAAAATGCATAAACTCAAAAATAAAAAACTCAAAAAATTAGTTAAATGTTTGGACATGCTCCATGACTTTTTGTAGGATTTTTAGATGATTGTTGATGATTTTAAAAAATAAAAATGCAAACTATATGAAAAGAAAATAAAAAATGAGAGAAAATAGCTAGAGGGTGAAGCCATGGCAAATAACATGTTTAAAATGTAAAAAGGGATCAAAGGGGGGGGGGGGTAAGTAGCAATAAATCCATGTCCAATGATACAAGGCAAGTCAAACAAATACCATGGACTCGGGTCAACAAGACCTCACACAAGCCACAAGATCAATCCAACATGTCTCAATCAGTGAGCCAAAACAACAAATAAACATGATCAATGGTTAAGATTAACACACACAACAAGCAACCTGGACAAGCGGATACAAGGCAATATTATGAAAACATAAAATCATGTGACCAACACATGAATTTTAATGCGTTGCCACGCTCTCTACCCTCAAACCAAAAGAACCAACGCCCAGGAGAAGCTGAAACAAACTCAGGTGTCGGAGCCCTAGCTCCAGTCACCCTCTCCGGTGAACCTGCAACAAAATCTCTCCCAAAATTCAAATAACACTGTGATTCGACTCTAAATTACTTCCTGAATCCAAATATCACACTCAAATCATCATACAATGCACACATTAGCCAAATCAAAACCAAATAGTTTTAGATCTAAAAGTTCATATCAACATTACACACATGATATACGTCCATTTTCAATTCTAAACGCATCATCATGATCAGTACACTCTATAAAACCTAATGCACATAAAAAAATCAAGATACAAGATATTGAAAATTGCACTAACCTGAGATTTTTCTGAAGTGAAATTACTCATAGAAATTCATCTGGAAATTGCAGATCAAGTCCTTGGAACCTCTAATTGCAAAATAAATGCATTTAGAGCTTGAATCTGGTCTAGATCTTGAGATTTGAAGAAGAGGCTTCCAAATTCGAATTTGATGAATACCTTGATATGAGCTTCAAACAATGGTGGATTTGTGTTCTATGGACCTTCTGGATCAAGAATATGCAAATAGTTTTCAATGAAACCCTAGGGAGAGGGAGATTCGAAGAGAGGAATTTTTTGTGTAATTTCTTGAATTTGAGAAAATGAGAGGGAACCTATCCTTAACCAGAGGCAAATAAAGCTTATATGTGATGGATTTTGGGTCTGACCATGGTTAATTACCCAATGGAAGTGTGGTTAAGAGGATTTGAATGAATTTGAAAATTTTCATTTTATGGTGTATGTCATGATTCACTAGTGCATGGGAGTTATCATGTGCATGCATTGTCTTCCCTTGGATCCCTGATCAATATTAGATTGATTTTATAACTTATGGTAACTTGATTTTGGTGTTTTGAATAAATTTTTAATTTTGCATATTATGGTGAAAGTGAGAAATTCTTCATGTAATGACATGATTCCAATGCCAATACAAGTCACATATGAAGCCTTTTTGCAAAAGTGGAATATGTGGTTCATGTGAAAAACCCTAAAACACAACCTTGATTCTTTTGATCATAACTTGAGATTCACAAATGATATGGAAGTGATCTAGTAGTTTTTGGAAAGGGGAGAGAAAGATATTCAACTTTCATGTTTTGAAAATTTTCATTTGAAGCTTTTTTTATGATGAAAAGTCAAGTTTAATATGACTTAAAAAGCTCTCAAAAATGGAAAAATCAAATTACAAGTCATTTCCATTTTTATTAACTTTTTCCCTGAACCTTGATTCTTGATGAATGATGGAAATATTGACATTTTAGGACCATATGAAGATATGGGACCTTAAAAATCATGAATCAAACCTCAAAAAGTCACAGTTGATTTGTCTTCCTTCATAGTTGACTTTTGTTTAGATCACAAGTAATTGCCTGCCTGAAAACCTTCCTCAAGGAACCAATGCTTCAAATTTCATCCATGAATAATTGGCATCATATAGAAGACCATAATAACAAGTTAGAACCAAAAACCTTTAGGAAACCCATTGCAACCAAAACCCTAAATTGGGCCATTTGTATAGGAAATGAAACCTTGAGCCAGCTTCTTGAGGAATCTCAATCTTCCATGGACTTGGGATATCATTTGAGCTTGTATGGGATGCAAGGATACCTTTGAGCCTTTTTTAGTGACATTTGACCTTTTTCGTTAGCTTTGTATGATCACAAACTTGCAAGTCACTGACCACATGCCTTATGCTTTAAGTTATGGATATTATGCTTCATCTTTTTATGCTAATGATGAAATGTAATATATGCAAATGAAATGTTAAATGCTATGATATTTAGAGGGAAAATTTTAGGGTGTTACAATAAGTATTACACTATAACATAACAATAAACAACAACTACAACATAACTAGTATTAACATTTCAACATAACAAGCAATAACAACCAGCAGTACATTATTAACCCAAAAAGGAAGTAAATCATGCCACAACAAAAGCAGCATGTTAACAAAAACTAGCAGTACATTGTAACATAAGAAGAAAAAACAAATAATACATACAAAAACTTGTCAACAACAACAACTAACAACAAATCATGTAAAACATAACAAGGTCTTCAATCTTTATACCTAGTTGATTCGTGTAGTTCTCAAGGTCTTTATAGTTCTCAAGGTCTTCATCTGATTTGGAATAAGTTACATCCAGATTCATAAATTCATTCATAATAGCTTCTACCTTTTTCATCTTTTCATGGTTAAGATTCTTGAATTGGGCCTTCTTTTAGCCCGTTCTATCAACCGGTTCAACAATAATAATGTGTTCCATAATAGATTCAAATTATTTGGCTTTGTTCAACCATAACTCCACCGTATCAATAACCTCTTTTGAAACCTGATTCTCGTGGATAAGTTTGTTCCTCCCACTATTCATGTTGAGTGAAGGATCTAAAATCAGAACAAGAAAATAAACTTTTTTTAGAACAACAACAACAACTTAAAACAACAACAAAAAAACCATAAACTCTCGAACAAGGAAAAAGAATAATACCTTTAAGTATGAAGCGAGAGCTAATGATGAAGAAGAAAGAAAATGTGTGCTAGGGTTTTGTTATAATAGATATGGCGATATTGTCAAGAAGTGAGAGCTAATTCGCTTATATTATAAATAAATAAACAATTTCACCCTGATTTTTTTCAAAAATCGTGATGAAATGTAATAACTTTAACAAAGATTCACATTAATAATTGTGGTGATAGGTATTTCAATTACAATTTATGTATTATAATTATAAGGACAACATCAATTATAACGAAAAAGTAAAAAAGATATTGTCCATTCTTTGGATTTTGATACTTTGCAATGCTATGAAATTAGTAAAATTATAGCAGATATAAAGTATAATCCATACAACTAGGTCAATAGTAAAGTCTCTAACTAAATCACGATTACAAGAATCCAAGACATTGACAGTTTATGCGAGTGAATGAAACTAGCCAATTTATACTTTAAAATAAACATAATAAATAATTTTGTTATTATAAATAACTAAAATGATATAAATTTAGAGAATTTCTCAATCCATACCATGACTCTCTTAGCCACATGATGAAATTCCTAAAATGTCCCCAGCTTCCAAGTATATCCCTGGACGCACCATTTAAGTTTAAAATTTTGGGTGTTTATGTAGATGTACCTGCGAAAGTTTTTTCTATAAGTTTAAACTGCGTGATCACTCCCCCCATTGTAGCTTTCTTCCTCTTCTCCAACCTTTAACAACTAGAAAGCCATATATCATCCACTCCATTATTTACTCCAAAACTCAATCTTTTCTGGTGCAACAAGTCAAATGGAGCAAGTGAAAAGCGAATTTCAGGTAAAAATCTAACTTTCTCCGCTACATTGTTCACATTGATCATTAAACTTTTTTTAAAAAAAGTTATGTTACTTCTGCAAGTACATAAGCGAAACATGTTCATGAAGAACAATTTTGTAGGTACATATGCAGAACATTTGCTGTTACTTCTGTTTTTATTGTCTGCTGCAATTTTTTTAGTTTTGTTATTTTTTTCTTATTCTTTACAATAGATATGCCACACCCGAATAACACATAAAAAGAATTAGTTTATTTAAAAATTGGTGTTCCAAATGTAATTAGGGTTATTGTAAAGACGGAAGAAGTCAGTGGAAGCATCAATCACAAGCATGACTTTGATAATCGTGAAAGCATGATTAAATGGATTTGTAGGATGGGAACTATACTTGGTTTTGGTGTGGTTAATGGAAGATCAGATAATGGATCCGAAAGAAGAACTCCATATGTAACCTTGTTGGGCGAAAGAAGCGATATATATCAAGTTTAACTGCGGAAGTTTAAAAAAGATGATACAGGTAGTGGAAAATGCGAGTGTCCTTTTAAAATTCATGGTTACATGTTGGCTAGCAAGAAGTGGAAATTTAGGGTTGTTTGTGTTTCGCATAACCATTAAATGTGCTCAAAGTTACAAGGTCATCCTAGTGGTTATCGCATCAAATCGAAAGAGAAGACATGCATCAATGACTTGGCCTTGAATCTTGTCCAACCTAAAAATATCCTTGCCACTTTGAAACGGAAGGAACCCGAATGAAATTTAAATATTAGGCTAGTTTATAACATTCGGTACCGCAATAACAATGCTATTAGGGAAGACAAATAAGAGATGCAACAACTACTAAAATTGTTGAATGATAACTAGTATGTGTCCCGATACCGAACTTGTGTCGATAGAGTCACGGTAAGAGAGCTTTTTTGGACTCACCCAGAATCGATTAAGTTGTTCAACAATTTTTCGACGGTGCTCATTCTTGATTCCACCTACAAGACCAACAAGTATAGGCTTCCTTTATTTGAGATGGTTGGTGTAACCTCCACCAGGAAGATATATTGCGTTTGTTTTGCTTTTTTGGAATATGAAAAGGAGGATAACTTTGTTTGGGCTTTAGAGGTGTGTCGGCCACTTTTGAAGCCTCGTGTTGAGTTGTCGAAGGCTATTGTTATGGATCGTGATACCTCCTTGATGAACTTCATAGAAAATTTATTCCCTACTTCTTATGCATTACTTTGTAGATATCACATAACAAAGAATGTGAGAAGTCGGGTTAAACCCGCGGTAGGGACAAAACAAGTGGCATTTGAAGATGGAAAATTGTTGAAGACCAATGTGATTGTTGAAAAGATAATGTCTTCTTGGAACCATATTATGAATTCTTCCACAAAATATTTAAACGCGGATTCCGTCATTGATTTCAAGAAGTTCTATTAAAGGAGCTCACATATCCAAACCCCCTTTGACACCGATTCCACGAGTTTCAACACCTTTTACTCTAGTTCCAACATCGATTGCTCCAGTTCCAACACCTCTTTCTCTAGCTCTACCATCGATTGCTTTGGTGAAGCCTACATCGATTCTACCTACAATTTCATTTATCGAATAGATGTCAGTCTTTATGCACAAACATATCGACGATATCATCAATGTTAAACGAGATGGTAATTGTGGTTATCGATCCGTTTTGGCTCCACTTGGTAAAGGAGAGGAAGGTCATGAGGTTATTCGTCATCAACTAATATTCGAGTTGGAAATGCATAAAGGATCATACATGTGTTTGTATGGAAATAAGAAAAAATACGACGAGGTTTATGAATCACTTGTTCCATGCTAAAGTGGTTCGGCCCCATGGTCGAAATGGATGAGCTTCCCCGAGGAGGGTCATCTTATCGCATGTGCGTATGATATGGTATTGATTGACTTGACACGATACAATTTTTCAGAAACCTTTTTTCCACTCTGCACTGCACCACCGTCCAATCCAAATGAACGCATCATGTGTATCGGATGGCTTGCGAAATCATGTCATTTTGTATAAGTTTTTTTGAAATCGGGATGCCAAATACCGCCTAAAATCCCGCAATAGGAGACTCATGCAAACGACAAAGTCGAGACGTGGTCGGATAGTTTTGTTGAAAGGATCTTTGAATTCGAAATATTGAACAAAATTTAAAAGGCATCAAATGCGGTAAAGTCCAAAGGTCAGGCACCGATAGATTTAGCCGGAGACATTTGTTTTAACTCTTTTGTATAATCGAACAATGCAATGTAATTTTTTGAAGTGATAAATAATAGTCAATTTTGGTTCACATCTATTGTTTACGTATCTTCCATACAACTATAAAATATATATATATATATATATATATATATATATATATATGTAATACCTCAAAATTTTCTCTCATATTTATTACCATCTAATTGACTTCATGCTTCACGCATTTGCATCTCTCCATTAGGTCATAACATCATAACCATGCATTTTCATTGGCTCCTGAGGCATGGGATCAAGCATTCTCTTGCGACTTGATTCTCCTTGTTCATAGGAGATACATCTAGATGTGGTGCACTCAAGACTGATACAAAGGTTGAAATCTCATCATAGTGAATAGTTTCTCACAAAGCATATGGATTTCAGAGGGTGTTTAATTCAGAATATACTTGAGGTACTGTTATAGAGCTTGGAAATGAAGATTTGGAATCCATTCATATGAAGTAGTGTGTCGTTGACCTAGTTAGAGTGAGCAGTTCATCATTCTTCATCATTACACTAATAAGATCCTATTATAAGTGGAGGTTCGATTACAATTCAAAGAGATATGTTTGATGACCTCCATACCATTAATCAATTTGATTAGATTTATTATTAATTGAAGTTTACTTCTTTTAATAGTAAATTTAGTTATTATCTTTTTGGGCCTTAGTTACAAGATTCACACGTGGCCCATATCTTCATAAGTTCACACTTGGCCCGTATTTTTGCCTCAAGCCCAATTACCCAAATTACCCATATCAGTTCTAGTTCCATTTCATTATTAAACCACATTTTCTACCCATTTTTTGTTAAATCCAAAATAAATATATAGCTCATATTTCTGTCAGATTAACCATTTTTGAGTCTATGACCCAATTCATGTTTCAAACCGAATCCAATTCCATTTTAAAGTCTCTCCAAGCCAAAGAGCCATTTCATTTTTGCATCCAAATACATTCAATTTTATATCACTTTTCTTTTAAATAGGGGGAGGGAACCCATAGAATACTTGTTTTAATCATATCCATTTTTACCCATGTTACAAACCATATCTAATCTTCAATAACCATTAATCCACGACCATTGAGTGATCTACATTTAAATCAATACATTTTACAAGTGCTAAAGTCATATTTTAAAGGCATGTTACATATTTTCTTATGGCATTAATGGGCCCAATAGTTATTGGAAGTGGCAGTTTTATCATATACCCAGGGAGCTCGTTCCTTTTTTTTTTTTCTTTTTGAACACAATACAAGTGCTTAATGCTGGAAAAAAACGGAATACATGTGACTTTATAAGCATTTAATGTGACTCTAAAATTGAGGACAATTCTTTTACATATCAGTTCACAGGAAAAAACCTCATCAGGTGATTGATACAAGGAGCCCATTACATAAGATAGAAAGGAAGAAGTGAGAATTCTAACATAGATACAACCAAACAAAAATCAATGAGCTTGCTGCAGAATTTTTGGGAGGAAAATCTTCTTCCCATTCTCACTTCTGATTCTCTTCTGTTGTCAACATCACGAGGCTTCAACGATCATCAACAACTTCATGACAATTCTGATCTGCAACAAATTCAGAGTAAGAAACAATGATTCACACGACTTCATCGTAGATCAGAACACAATCAACACCTACTTCCCGTACATCAATACCATCGACTAGGACAATGGTAGTTGCGGCAAAGCCCATTGCTCCTTCTGCTAAGACTACAGTTCATGTCATCAAGACTACTACAGTTCCTACAGCCAAACCCACAGCCCCTTCTAGGTTTTCAACACCCTTGTCAAGATCTACTATGATATCTTCAACACCGACCAGCAAGCCTACCTTCTCTAACTCCCGGCCTGCTTTACCTAATTCCAGGCATGCATCAAGGGCATCAACATCTACACAACAACCATCAGCAATCACTTCAACCTCTGCAAAATCAACCACGACAACATCACAAATTCAAGCAGGAAAATAAGAATAGAATAAAATAAAATAAAACGATTAACGGTAACTCGGTGAAACCATAAAAACCGCAACAGGGCTCGCAGAAAAGCAATTCATATTTGTGATGAATTCGGGACTATGTGTAAGATGAAAACTTGCAACAGAAAAGGAAGAGGGGAAGGTTCAGTTGTAAGAAAATTTTTACGGTTTTTTTTCGCATCTCCATTAACTCAGTTTCGTCCTACAATCACAAAGGAAAACAAGGTCAGCAAGGAAATTTGAAATATGAGTTAACACTTTCAATCAACCCTAACATACTCAAAACAGAAAATCAGAAAAATCCCTAACAAAAAATAACAATCTCCTAACCGTTTTTTCTGGAAGTTTCATCTGGATTCTTCACAAGTTCACTTCTATAAAGTTGAATTCAGCTTCTTCTATTCTTCTTCTTCTTGAGAATTCCAATTCTTCTACACAACATCATCTCAATCATTCCTCAGATTCTCCTTCAACTTCTTCTTCTCCATTATGAGATTTCATCGTTGAATAGTTCTTCTCCAATCCATTCACCATTTTCGGTCTTGCTTCACTAACTTCAATCATCCTTCATTCTCCAATTTGCACCTAACCTCCATCGATTGTAATATGCAACCTGCATCAATTTTCGGATTTGCAAGCCATCAACAACGAAGATATTAAGATTTGCAGAAGTTGAAAAGAGCCAAAACGGGATCGTACGCAAAGAGAATCATTGAAACGGAACTTACCAAGAGTACCGCGGCTTCATCAACGATTTTCAAATTCATCATCAACATCACATCTATCTTCAATTCTTCATCTTCTTCACATCATCCTTTATCAACGATCTGCAAGACTTTCAAAGAAGCCGAGCGGAAGTATCACTCTGTCCTTCTCCGTCGCGAATCGCTCGACTAACGTCTCTATTGCGACTTTGGTGCTTTATTGATTAACAAGGTGCGAACCCGGATTTGTTTTCAAGCTTGATTGTGTGATTGATTTGTTGAGGCTTTGATTTCGTTTTTGTAGTAAGCAAAAGATAGGTTTAGAAAGGGGATTTGGGTTATATTTGGGTTAAGATTGAAGAGTAGGTTATGGTTTTCGTTTCGATTCGCTGGTTAAAGTTTGTTTGGGTCGGGAGAAGGAGAAGTAGACGGTTGCGTTTTGTAAAGAAGAAGGGGAAGGAGGGATGACGATGAAGTTGACGGCGAGAAGAATGAAGAGGAAGAATTAGGATTTTAGGGTTCTTTCTTCAGCTTTTTTTTTGTTTATATTCAGATTAAATTAAGTTAATGGAAAGTTAATGGGAATATTAGGAATTAACAACCATAATGGAGAATTAATCCATGGTAATGAGCATTAATTTCGTTTAATCTACCGTTAGAATCCTATGAAGATAAAGTTGGAGATTGTGGTGGACTCCCGGCCATACCGGCGGTGACACTTGTCACCGTCCGGTTGGCATTTGTAACACAGTGGGAGAACTGACTTTAGTTAAATGTTGCGGATAGCAAGAGTCGCCACCGACTTTTATTTTATCCATAAGGAAAGGACATAAAAGAACAGGAAAGACCTTAAAAAGATTTTGAGTTCAGGGGGTAGGTTATACAAAGGGAAGGTGTTAGCACCCTTTATATCCATGGTTATCCATGGGCTCTTAGTTACTTAGCTCAATTAAAAATTTTCTTAAGTACTTTATAATGATCCTTGTACAGATATATATAAAGACTTTGTTTTAAAAATTGTTTAAAATGTGAAGTGTAATGAAGTATTTTTGAATAAGTGAGCAAGTACTTAAGAGGAACCTACCCTATGTTTAGATCTTTACTGTTCTTAAATGTTCTTTCAATGGTAAGACTATCCCTATTATTAAGGAATAGGTAGTCATTACCTTGGATGTTGTAAGGGACATGTGAAAGGTCATCTGTGTTTAGGCAACTGTAAAGTGTCTTAGCAATTCGAAGGGACTTATCATCTTTATTTGAAAGGGACAAGATCATTCACGAAGGCAACCATGGAGGGACTTGATCTTATAATTCTTTAAGGGACTAGATGATATGAGAGAAGGGACTTTGCTTTACACCTTACTTGACCTTTTTGTTTAGGCAACATGAGAGGTATCCTTAAGAATGTGAGATGGCGATCCAGGATCGACTTACGTGTGTGCATGTACAAATTCTAATATTTATCTTATAAGTAGTGATCTAAGTTAATTTTAAAGCAAACATGTTATCACTCCCTATTTTACTAACCATAGCAATATATTTATAAATAAACAATAAGAGCTACAACTATTAAATGGCTTTTACAGTTACATTATAATAAAAACAATTTAAATAATAATTATATAATAAAATGATAAGTATAAACAATAAAAAAGGTTAGTGATAATTAAAAGAAGAAAATGTTAGTAATAATATACAAAATATATATATAATTTAATTAAGTATTTTTAGATTTAATTAAACAACTTTAAATAATTTTTGAGATGAAAATAAGATGATATGAATAATAATAATAAACCATATAATAATTATTTACAAAGAAAATATTATTAATTATTTTAATTAGATATTAGAAAAGTTTAATTAATTTTAATATTTAAAGATTAGGGTTTATAATTTAAATTACAATATTAATTTAACTATAATAATAATATATACATATTTTAATTAAAAAAACTAAGATTAAAATTTTTAGAAAATAAATTAGAGATCCCTTTTAGAAAAATATGAAGTTAATATATATATATATATATATATATATATATATATATATATATATATATATATATATTTACATATGATTATTTAAATATATATTCTTATAAGAAATATAATTTATATTAAATATAAAACAAAACAATAAAGAAAATAATGAGAAATTGAATGAAAAAACAAAACTTACCTGGGGTTGGGATTCAAACCCAAGCTCTAGCAATGGCACTTAGCTGTTTCTGCATCAAACATTAAATCAAAATATCCAGAAACATTACAAACATCATCATGAACAATAATATACAATCAAATTTCATTTATATTTCTTGTATCATTGAAATCGAAAAATCAAATTTCAAGCTAAAGATGAAATCGGTTTATGCATTTTAATGAGTTTTGGATGATGTAATGCATTGGGATAGCATCAAGGATGATCAAGGAAGAGATTGCAACCTTCAAAACACTTTGATATAGCCTGCAAAATAGAATCCGAATTATGAATTTTTTTATGAAAATTTAAAGTATTGTTCTTACTCTTGGAATCAGCCAAATTCCTCCCTTTGTGTTGTGATCTCTTCATGTATATATAGTGAGTGTAATTAGATCAAAAAATCATATCCTACTTTGGACTTTTGGATCACTTGAGATTGAAAAAGATATGCTTTCAAATATTGAAAAAAAATTGATATCTTCTTACTATTTTTGGTTGATATGATCTTATATGATTTCAATCATCTCTAAATGGCCTTTAAGAGTTTCTAGAACAAAGATCAAATCAAATATTGAGAAAAAAAATTGATATCTTCTTACTATTTTTGATTGATCTGATTTTATATAGTTTCAATCACTTCTAAATAATCATTAAGACCTTCTAGAACCAAAATCAAATCAAATATTCACACTTTTATATTTTATTTTGATTTAAAATGATTTCTAATGTAAAAAATCATAATAAATAAAATAAAATGAATAAAAATATGAATAAATAATTTTTAATTCGTGCATGATGTCATGGAAGTGTTTGGATCATAAAAAAGCAAGCCCATTTGGTGAATTATGGTTTTAAGACCCCATTTGCTTCATAAACCTCTCAAAACTTTCCCAACTTTGCAAGGACATAAGTCCCTCAATTTTAAGGATATGAAGGTGTTCTTAGACATTTTGGAAAGCTTAAAGAGTCCTCTAAGAAACCTCTTTGGTCTCATATCCATATCTTTTACCATTATCAAGTTATGCTCTTTGGAAGATGTTGACTTTTTGTTGACTTTTAAAAGGACCTATAATGTCTTAGCTCATACCTTCCAAATGAAGCATTTTTGGGCTTGGCTTGTGAGACACAAAGTTGTAGAGAATTCAATTTCCTTCAAAATGAGCTTTGGATGGAAAATGTTTGATGAAGCATGTGAAAGTTATGGCTGGTCAAAGTTCAGTTGACTTTTCCTGTGAAAACCCTAATTTAGAAACTCCTGATTCTTGATGATCTGAAATCTCCTTGATGAATCATGATCTACCCTTGATCAAATGATGAATTTTACTTCATATACTTGATGTTGGAAAAAAAATCATGAAGTTTGACGTTGGTTTGACCCCAGTTGACCTCAGTTTGACTTTTTGACTGCCTTGACTAATTTTAGCCTATCTGATCATCTGACTGAGCAAATCTTTTGGGAAAGTCTTGAAACTTGACATGGGGATTCTTAAACCCATATAAGATGTTATGAAGCTCACTTGAAGTCTTGGAAGTCCATTTATCCTGATTAAAGTCAAAACCCTAGTTTAGGATGCATTGCTTAGGAGGATGCATTGTCTGAGGAAAATGTCAAATCTTCTGACTAATTGTGAACTTTGTGAACCTTGTGAACCTCATGAGATGTCTTGTGAACCTTGTGAACCTCATGATATGTCTTGTGAACTTTGTGATCCTTGTGAGCCTCTTAGTAAACAATGACTTGTCTTGTGGAGGGCAAATTTTGGGGTGCAACAGCATTTCGTACGGTAGTTTTGGTGTGCGTCGTCCACCTTAGCGTTTCATGAGCATGCATTTGTGAAAATTGGGTTAGAATACCATAGGAAGACCTTTAGATCAACTTCCCATTGCGAAGTCAAGGAGGTTGACCGAAGTTCCATCATATGCACCCTGAAGCCTGTGTCTATTGGGCTTTTCTTTTTCGCTATTCACACCCCCATTGGTCTAAGCCCATTAGCATTTCCATTACAAAATCTTCTATTTTCACCCCATCCCATTTTCTTAGTATTTTATAATTTCTATTTTGTCTAGCTTTTGAATTTAATCCATAAAAAATAGAAAAACTCATGATAAAATTCCATAAAAATTCCAGTAGGTTCATAACTCAATTTAGAACGTTTCCACAATTTTACTTTCTGAATTTTGATATTTTTCAATTTAATTTTGATCTTCCATTTAATTAGTGTTATATTGATTTCTTTCTTGTACACTTTATTTTGTGCATTTTCTTTCTCCCACTTCCTTTATGATTTTGGTCCCATTCTTTTTGCTATGATTAGAAGACTAATAATAGGACCCGGAAAAATTTTGGTATATTTTTTAGGCCATTTTATCCACTGTTTTGGCAGCTTAGTTCATGTAAAATTGTGATTAGTTCTTAGGTGGATTTAAGTGACTATTTGGCATAGTTAGGCTCTGAATTTTTAGGATATTTTTTAACACAGTATTATAGTCAGGTTATGGACCTTAGAGAATTAATTTTATATTTGTTCCAGGAATTTTTCTATTTTTTAGTGCATTGATTTTAGTTAATTTTTACATTGTAAATCAACCTAGTTTCGCTTAGGATCTTATGGTTCATTAAGAATTAGGCTAATTAGGTTTAACCTTAGGATTTTAGAATGACTTAGAATAGTTTAGCTACTGATTTTAGAATGATGATATTAAGTAAATTCCCTTAGTTTTAGGACTTAGGCTTAGAATTCTCATTAAGTATCTTTACATAAGGTTTAGCCTTATTTTTTAGTCTTTTTGCTTTAATATACATTTTTGTGTCGCTCCCGATAAGTGGGACATGGGCCCAGATAAAGGTACAGACGCGAACGGTCGGCGAGAGGGACAATGAGAACACACTGCCGTGAACTCACTGGAGATGAATAGAGTCGCCAGCTAGGCATTTTTATCCCGGAGGAAAGGCAATGCTGCATAGACCTAGAAAGAAATGGATAAGACGGTCGCGAACCAGAGAGACTGAGAAAGGGGGTTGGTTACAACCTGGGAAGGTATTAGCACCCAGATTGTCCGCCGTACTCGACGGGATCCACGCTTAAAAGATTTGTGCTTTAAAGGGGTAGTGTCAGTGCTATTTGTGTATCAAAGAGCTGGAAAAGGATGTACAAGTGTCAGTGTAAGAGAAGTGAAGTGTATATGTACAGTGCAAGGATAAGAGTGAAATGCTCATGACCATGAGGCTAAAGAATGAAGCTGGAAGAGGGGGAATATACAGAGACTTTTGTTCGATAACCGTTAAGTTATGCCTACGTATCCTCTCGTGCAATGAGGAAGTCAGAACACCGTAGTTCGACCCAAAGAGACTGAAAGATGAATTGACTTGTGAACTGCCTGCTTGTCTATGCTCAAGTGTATGATCTGTCTGGCACAGATGCAAACTGTCTTGCATTAGACGGAAGAAGCAAGTTCTCGATTGTGAGTGAATGAGATGAGAAAAGAATCCCGGAGGAGACGATTATTGTTTGTTTTTTTGTGTTTTCAGTCTTTTATTGCTTTTGAAAGTTTGTCATAAGTTAATGAGCTTAAGCCTAAACCAATGGATTAGTAAACTCATCACATCTTCCCTCTGATTAGGGGTAATGAGAATACCTTAAGTGTGAAGTCAGACTCTCACACTTAATCACCTTTGGTATAGGATTAAGATCATTAACCTACTTGTGATTATTTAGATGTTTTTGGTGTTTTTGTTTAATGTTAAGTAATGAGATTAAGCCATAATCAAAGATTAAACAGACTCATTACACCATCCTAATAGAAGGATAATAGATGAGAGTGTTTAAGCTGAGGAAAGCTCCTCGACTTAATCCATGATTAGGGATTAAACTCATGACAAAACAAGCCTTTGATTAAGTGGATTTTATTTAATGATATGATGATGAAGTGATTTTTATGGTTTGTAAGACAACTTGAGGAGGACTTGTCCATTAACACTAGGGTTAGTCCTTCTTAACCAATTAAGGAAGAATTAGAACCCTAATGCAAGGCCCAAGTTACAAGTGTGATGTCTTGATGATTATTAAATGGATTGATTAAGAGATTTAAACACATTAAGGGTTTAACACTTAGGATTAAAGTTATACACTCCATCCTAATAGAAGGATGCAGGCATAAGCTTAATCACAAAGCCTTAAAGCCTTTAGGGTTTAGTCCCTGATTATGAGATGAGAAGAGAAGACTCAAAAGAGACACAAAGGTAAAACTAAAAGGGGAGACTAATCAAAACCCTAATCATTGTCATGCTTGGTTGATCCTAAGGTTTGTGAGGCTCACTGTCCTAATGAAGGAGAAGAAAAGAAGAAGAGAAAGATGAAAGGAGAAGCTCCATGGTGGCCTAGGCACACCTCCAGTTAAGAACGAAAAGAAGAAGATGAGAAAGAAGAAATAAGATGAACAAGAATGAAGAATGAAATAGGGTGAGTTGGATGAAATAGAAATAAGATAAGGAGAAATAAGATGAGAATGAATAATGCACAAACAGAGCCTACACCAGTAGGACTTCCAGATGCAACAACATGCGATAAGTAAAAAATCAGGCCTCAGTGTTACCTAACGGAGAAAGTCCGTTGCCTCTTCAATATGCGCACAAAACTCAGAAGAGAAGTCAAATACTCAAAGCAAGCAAGCGAAATCAATAGTCAAGCTAAAATATTAACCACCCGGGTCCAAACATATCCAAATATCCGCTATGAGCAAAGAGAGTTAGCAATGAGAAATGGTTCAGACGAACCAGGGACTAAGTGTAACCTACATCAAGAGATCTCATCAGTCCAAACAAAATTTAAAACAAAAATTAGTTACACAATCTAAAATCAAAAAAAGTAATTGTTTATCAAAACCAAAACTCTATTTTAATTAATAAAACACTTAATCCTAAATCTAAAGAGAAAATTAATAACAAAACAAAAATTGGTAAATAGTCCTAATTAACTCAAATTAGAATTAACAAAACTTTAATTAATAAAAACTAAGCTAATCAACTAGCAAGAGCTAATACATGCTTAAAATCAAACATGAGATTAAATCTTGAAGGAAAAAGAAACGGAAAAGAAGGGAGGATTTGTATGCCGAAAATGGAGTGTTGGTAGCTAATCACCTGGGCCTAGCCCACCATTAACCATAACCATATAAATAATGAAATGTATAATAAGTTAAAATAAAACAATAAAAATTAAATAATAAAAAGAATATAACATAAGGTTAAGAACTCAGAAGAAAGGTCAAACGAAACAGGGGAACACAAAACGATTCCCCTTCTGATTCCTCCTTCAACAACGCGCTAGCAGCCGCCTCTCACTCAGTCCAAATACGCCGAAGAAGAAAAACAAAGAGGGCTCGCGATCTCCATCAAGGTCAAACGGCGGCGGCTATGTCTCCAAGCGCTTATGAAGGTTTATCGCGAGACAAAAACCACATCAAGATAGTCCCAATCTTCATCAACAAACGAATACTCGGCTTCGCTTTCTTCTAAAAGAAACGCCGGCGATAACTCAGCCGCCAACAATCATATCTCACCGTCCGGCTATCTCTCCGTCGCGTCTTTGTGGCTCGTCAACGGTTTGTGTCTCATCTTCATCTCTCGTCTCATCATCCGCTTCATCTTCTTCTATTTACTTTTTTAATTTTTCTGATCTGTGTTGTTGGTGATGATGACGCGTTGATGCGGTTGGTCGATGATGTTCAGTAGTTGATGGAGGGTGGAGCTTTAAGGTTTTACGGTTAATGGTGATGAGAGGGAGGTCTGTTGCCGTTGTTGAGGTTTGCTTTGGATTGCTTCCTTTTCCTTGGCTGTGAATTGAAGGAGGATTCAAAAAAAAAATGTGAATGTTTTTGTGTGCGTAGGTGGGAGTTTTGGTTGCGAGGTGGAGGCGGTGGTTCAAACTTGCAGAAAGTGAGGATTTTAGAAGTTTGTTGTTGGGTTGTGGCTTTGGTCGTTGTGGCTGTTTTTGAAGTTATGGAGATGATGATGGTGAGGTTAAGATGGGGAAATGTTTGGCTGTGAGTTTTGCAGGATAAGGCCGAAAGTGAATGCGGTGCGGGTTGATGGTTACTTGGGCGTGCGATTCGGTTTGGGGAGAATGGGCTTGGCGGAGAGTGATGACGGAAAGTTTGTGGTTCTGTTGTTTGTGAGAAGAACAAGTTGAAGATTGTTGGTGAAGTTGGCTTGCAGGTTCGGTGGAAATGAATGAGGCAACATGTTGTTATTCTGTTTTTGCAGAAAGGACGAATTGTTGGTTATTTGGAGTTGAAGGTTGTTGTGTGTGTTGGTTTTGTGGATTGTGTTGGTACAGGCTGTTTGCTTATGAAGTTTGGTGGTTGTGTTGATTTTTATGGATAAAATGGTGAGTTGTTTTAGTGTGAGGATTGTATTGTTTTGTTGCTGTTGTGTGTGTTTTGTATTGCTGTTGTTTTTTTTTTGCAGGTTGAGTTTTTTGATGGATGAAGGAGGTAAAGGTGGTAGAAGATGAGGGTTGTGTTTGAAGTTGTGGAAGTGTGTTGTGATGATGAGTCAAAAAAAAGTATCCGTTGGAGCGTTGAGTGGTTTTGGACAGCTTTTGTCTGAAATTTGGTGTAATGGGTGTGTGGGTGATGTGAGGCATTGGTTTTACTGTGGTGGGGCCAAGTGAGTGTGGAAGTGTGATGAAATGTAAGGAGGAAAAGTTGCTGGTGATGAGTTGTCAAGATTTTAAATGAAATAAAATAAAAAATGTTTATTTTGGTAATGACTTTTTCAAATGAGAAGGGATTGACTTTAATTAAATAAAGGATATGGATTTGAATGATAATTTTGTGGTATAATATGATAAAAATGAACTTTGATTCTATGAGTGAATTAATGGATGAAAATGGTTGATATTAATGGATTAGATAATAGAATTTGATTTATGGAAAAAAAATCGGGTAAATGAATTTGGAAAGAAAAAGATAAAACGGTCTAATGAGTTTAAAAAAGAAAATAATGGATATAGAATGAGTAAAAACCGAAAAGGAATAAAAAATGGAAATTCGATTAATTTGAAATGGTTAATGAATAATTAAATAATAATAAAAAAAAGGATAAGGAAGTGGTTTACGAAAATGGGAATAAATAAAAGGATAGATACAATTATAAATACCACTGACGCACACCTTAACTGAATTTAACCCAACAACCACACTCAAACTTTTTCCACTCATCTCTGACGAAAATGAATCTCCTCAACCACTTTGAATTCATCCGAATCAATCACAAGGAAAATAAATCCACATATTGACACGACTGCACCCTGGATACACCCTGAAATGTCTTAAAGATGAGAATAGCCCCGTAACTTGACGGAGAAGAAACTATAATTCACACTTCACTGCTTTGAAGAACCAGAAAAAAATCGGATGAATAGTTTTCGGACGTGAACTCCTTGAAGATCGCTAAATCAAGGAAATAAACCCTAAATTGGCAATCATAAGCATAAGAGAACAATACCACTGGTGGCTGCAAGCCAAAGCCTTGATTTCTTCTGATAATTCGCAAATAAAGCGCGAGACCCAAATTCTTCAGAAAATGTGATCCCATGTCTCAGGAGACTATGCAAATGGTATGCATTTTAAATGTTAATGACCAAATGAAAAATGCGAATGAGATGCAAACGAGGAGCAGAAAAAAGATACAAAAGCCAGAGGGCAAATTTGGGGTGTCTACAGCTGCCCCTATTCAAGCAACTGTTAATCTGAAGAGGATGAGAGCAACGGCTATTAGACGTTCAAGATAAACAGTGATTGAATACCAAAAGACCCCAAAATTTGCACTCACAGAATGAAGAAGAAAAGGGATATAGATTGCAAAGGAAAATGGGGTATACTGTAAAGTGTGGGCGACGGAGGACGACCGCCGAGCAGAGGACGACTGCTGGGTAAAGAGCGATGACGGGGACGGCCGACATGCTGGGGATATAAGGTAAAGCCAAGACGGGGACGGCCGACTAGCTGGGAAAAATAAGAAATTATGATGGGGATGGCCATCAAGATAAAGTCGTAAGATTCTCTGGGAATTAATGAAACATGATGGGGACGGCCATCAAGTTCATAAAGTAAAGTAACCAGCGATGGGGACGGCCATCGGGCTAAACTGAAAGGAAAAGGGACCACGACGGGGACGGCCATCGGGTTAAAGAATAAATGAAATAAACAGATGATGAGGGACGGTCATCAAAGGTGAAGGACGATCACCTAGCAGGGGACGGCTGCTCTGTTGGGTTAAGATGAGGGACGGTCATCTAAGGTGGAGGACGACCACCTGGCAGGGTACGGCTGCCGAAAATCACGACATAGGGCGAATGTCGGATAGAAAAATCAACGATGGGGACGGCCATCGGATGAGCATGATGGAGGACGACCATCAAGAGGTGGAGGACGACCACCTGGTAGGGGACGGCTGCTCTCAAGGTTTATCATGACATAGGACGAATGTCAGATAACCAAAATCAACAATGGGGACGGCCATTGGATAAAATGATGAAGGACGATCATCAAAAGGTGGAGGACGACCACCTAGCAGGGGACGGCTGCTAAAAATCAATGATGGGGACGGCCATCAGATGAGCATGATGGAGGACGACCATCAAGAAGTGGAGGACGACCACTTAGCAGGGTACGGCTGCTCTCAGGATTATCATAACACAGGACGAGTGTTAGATAGAAAGAAAATTGCTTTGTTGGCGATCTACTAGGGACGTAGTAAACACGGACGAGTGTTTATACCCAAGAAACAAAAGGTATAAGTGTTTAGATATTGTGTATAGATTTAAGATGCGGACGAGCATCCTTAAGACTATGATACGGACGAGTATTGGGTAGAAACAAACTGACACATGCTCATAGATGATGATACGGACGAGTATCAACCGGTTAACAGGGAACACGGACGAGTGTTGAATCTGAAGGGACTCTTCTGGGGAATAGTAAACACAGACGAGTGTCTATATTCAAGAAGACATAAGTGTTTGACACGGGTATGGATTAAAGATGCGGACGAGCATCCTTAAGACTATGATACGGACGAGTATCATGTAGAAACAAACGCTTGACGCATGTTCTGAGATGATGGTACGGACGAGTACCAACGGGTTAACAAAGAACACGGACTAGTGTCGAATCTGTGGGGATATAAATGATGTATATAAAATACGGACGAGTATCTGTGTAAGTATAACATGAGTAGTGTATAGATGAGTGTTTAACTGTTGGGGAGAGTGACACGGACGAGTGTCAAAAGGAGAAAGGTGTAGTATAAACAAATATCTGGTATACAAAGTGTATGGGTTACTGTGCTGGGGAAGGTGACACGAACGGGCGTCAAGGAATTGTATATATATGAGTATCTGTGAGTGCAAAGGGGACGCTTTGGCTTTATGCCGGGGATATGACACGGACGGGTGCCACAAAGAGTATGTACTGATGTTTGTGAATGTGAGGCAACTGCTTTAGCTTTAACCCTCCGCTGGGGAATCTGGGGAGCATTCTGTATACTGCTAACGGGTTGAAAGCTTTTAACTCTGATGGGAACGAAGTGTTGGCAACCTGATGCCTGCTGGAGAGGTTTTCACTGGAGGAAAGATGACTCTGCGTGAGGTATACTTCGTTCAACTGCTTTGAACATCTGCTGAGGATCTGATCATCCTGATCTGACTCCGCTGGGGAGAATTTCTTCTTGCTCTGCTGGAGAAATCCCTTGGAAATGAGAATCCCGATGACTCTATGGGGAAAGATCATCTTTAGACTTGGCTCGGGAAGATGCTTGATCACACAATCATGCTGAGTAGGGAATTCCGATAATCCTAACTTTGTGGGGAAGCAAGGCCTTCAGCTTCCTGTTGGGAAAACTTCGCTGTGGAAAGATAAGTCCTCTTGGGGACGAGAACGATTCAATTAGCCTTGAAGTTCTGTTGGGGATATCGTCTGTTCCAACTCAGCTGGGGATGTGTCAACCCTTTGGCATGGTTGAGAAAAATATTTGGCAATGCTCTGCTGATGAGAGACTTTGCTGGAGAATCAAAATATGCCCCACGTATAGCATGACGACTGTGCTAGGAAGATATGCCAATGAAAACTGGCTTTGACTAAATGTGAATATCCAACTCCTCATGAGGGAATCTTGTCGGCTGAAAGAAAATCTTTATGCTCGGGGAAGAAATAAACTTCCAATGCCCTGCTGGTAAAATAAATACCAGACATTCCCTGAGAATTAACACAGTGCTTCAGACTTCTGAGCTCAATAAAAGCATTACTGATCATCCTGAGTGAACAAGCATCCCTTTACTCTTCAAATTGCCTCAGATTGCATCATTTATAAAAGATCGTCTTCAGAGGATTTTACAGAAGACTTGGCATCCAGAATTGCCCCAGTGCCTTCAAACTCTCGCAGAAATTTAACAAGTCTTGAGATAACTGCCCCAGATTACGTCTTGAAACGATTTTCGCCCCACATCAGAGCTAAAACAGAAACCATGCGGTATGAAGATGTAATGCAAATTATGTACAATGCAGACGTATGCTCATAACCAAAGATATGAAACAAGGGTGGTTGGGCGCTAGGGCCAGGTTGATAGATATATATCTTTTTTGGTTGCCAAGCAATTGGACTTTTGAAGGTGAATTACCAGACGAGAACTGGTTTATTGAAGGTAGGCCAACAGGCGAGAACTGATGGATAGAGAATAAGTCGTCAGACGAGAACTGACTCCTTGGGTGTTCATTGTCAAACGAGAATTGACTCTGAAAAAGAATGACTACCAGACGGGAACTGGCGTTTAACAGACTAAATGAAAAGGTGACCAGACGAGAACTGGTTAAAAGATTCGCCTACCAGACGAGAACTGGTATTTGAAATGGGTTTGCCAGACGAGAACTGGACTTTGGAAAGGTTTGCCAGACGAGAACTGGACTTCGGATTGATTTGTAGGCTAGGGTTACAGGGCCCTGGGTGTGAGATTAGAAATTCGGGAGGTTGTGCTCAATGCAAATATGATGCATATGCTCTATATGCGACATGAATAACGTATGCAAATGATTTATGAAATGATTATGAAAGGCCAGAAAAAACTCCCGAGGTGGGAAGAAAGTCATAGGTGACAAGGCTTCTGGTGAGAAGGGTGACAAAGGCGACGGTGGGTAGCATGATTTCCCGACACTCGTCCTGAACTCCGAGATTACTGATACAAATTGCTCTGCATAGCTAAAGTTTGCCCCTGTTGGGCGAGTCTCTGAACAGACTGTTGCTGACTATCCGATTTCTGGAATAGCAGGCCTGGATGCTCGAGGAGAATTGCATCTAGTGAACTCTGGAAGTGTTCTGCCCCGGTATGAGCGTGTAAGCGATTTGATTAATTCTGATCGAGCATTGGAAGAATTGACCCTTAGTCCACGGAAACTCCGGGTGTCCTGCCCCTGTTTGGCAGATTCAGCTCTGATCAACTGAATTTGAATGACGTTCCTCAATCAACTGATGCTTGGGAACTCTCTTTACTCTGACAGATTCCTTGGTCAACAAAACCACTGGATAACATGCCCCTGATTCATAGGCTGACAAGATGCTCTTGATTCTGGTCATCATTGTTGAATGATCAAGTTCCCTCGCGATTGCTCTTTGTAGGAACTTCCCGGGTGTCACAAACTAACTCGCAATTAAAACTATACATTCACAAATGGTAATTTTAATGCAGTACACATGCAAGTTTTTTTGAAAATTTATTTATTTTGATGCTGTGACAGTGTGTGACGAATGAACGATTAGTCCAAACGTAGTGTTGAATTAGCAAACCTTTAGGAGTCAGTTTACGCAACCTTGTCGTAGTATGCTTTCAGAATTAAACCTGATTCAATTAGGACTTTCAAGGGTTATAACGTGGTCTGGTTCACGGTTTTAGAAAGAAAGATTTATGGCTCAAAGTTTATTTGTGCCCACCCATTCTCCTTGATGTTCTCCAGTCCTATGTTCAGCTAATTCGACTTGAGCGCTCGCTTCTCACAAGGGTTTTGTAATGGTTGAGGAACCAATGACGTTGATGGTTTATGCACCGATGAGGTTTCTTGGAGTAGCAGTCACCCATTCTGACTTTGTGCCTGGTCACACGACTTTGTTCTTATAGAATATTTTTCAGATTTTTTTTTATAACTTTTGCCTGGACTGAATTTTTTTGAATTTTTTGATTTCGAAGTCCAGCAGGATGCCCTAACTTTTGCCTAAGTCATATGTTTTCACACATTTTTCGACTTAGCGGGCTTTATTTCTTTTTTTTTTGATTTTTGTTGAACAAATCGTGTGACACTGGCTTGTCATGACTTGCTGAAAGGGCTGACTGCCTCATTCCTTTGTTGGTGAGGGATAACCATTGTGGTTTCACGTCCCTTGACCTCTTGAGGTGTAATGAATAAAGGTAATGGATCCTCGGATGCACACTCCTTTGGAAATTTGAACGCTCGGTCAAATTAACTGATAACTACCCTGCCCTGGGTTGAATGTGAGGGTTTTTTTTCGTTCAGAAAAGAAACTCCTGCTTCAAGGCTCAAAGGGGTTGACGAAGGTCTATCTCCCTTATATCTCCGGTGCTTGGGAATTGAAACAATGCCTGTACATCGTCAGCAGGTTCTACCCTGAAAGCATACCTTGAACAGTTATGGGTATTCAGTTGTCATCATCCTCCCTCAAACCTGCTAAACAACAGTGAAATAAATGGGAGGTATATGGATGCAATTTTTTTTATTTTTCGTTTTTGACGCAAGGAAAGAAAAAATGAGCGAATGCGACATAATTGATTCAAAAATGCAAGATCACTGCATTAATATTACCATTAAAAAATAACATTGCTTAAATGACAAATAGCTGCTAACAGGAAAGAAACTACAATGCAAATGATAAAAGGATACAGTGATCACCAACTCTGATGACAATTTGTCCGAGCCACTGAATCAGGAGACGCTTCTTCTGAAGTCCTTGAACTCAATCAGGTGAAAGGTTGACGTGCACAACCAAGCTTCCTTCTGGAAAGGAGATGTAGCCCTTGTCGATCAATTGTTGTACTTTGGCTTGAAAAGCTTTGCAATCTTCAGTTGAATGCCCCACTGATCCACCATGATACCCACACTGCTCATGAGGATTGTACCCTGGAGGGTATGGCTCTGGCAACGGCTTGAGAGGCTTAGGGACCACCAAAGAGCTCTGAATTAGATGTGGCAAAAGTTCACTGTACGCCATGGGAACTGGATGAAGAGGAGCATTCCTTCTTTCCAGATTGTTACGAGGCCTGGGCTGGCTCTGAAGTTGATTCTGAGGTCTTCGACCATGAGATTGCAGATTTGGACGAGGAGGAGCCCAGGGTTTCTGATATGGTGCTCTGAGCATTGCCGAATGCCCATAAGAGTGACCAGATTCAGGAACAGATGATCTCTGAGAAGATGTTGGTCTTGAATATTTGATATTTGCCATGACTGCACTGACGTCATTCCATTCATCCTCTTGGGAGCTAACAACAGACTCACCTTCACTAGCTGGGATATTCGAAAAGTCCTGGATCTTTCCACTTTTGAGCAGGCTCTCAATGCGTACTCCAACTATCATCAAATCTGAGAAGCTTGTCATCCCCATGCTACTCATTCTTTCCAAGTATGGACCCTGCAAGGTGCCCACGAACAGGTCAATTAATTCTCTGTCTGAAAGTGGTGGTTGCACTTGGGCTGCCAATTCTCTCCACCGCTGTGCATATTCTCTGAAAGGTTCACCACTCCTCTGGGATAGGCTCTGCAAGTGCGTGCGATTGGGCGCCACGTCCATGTTGTACTGGTATTGCTTTACGAAAGCTCTGGATAAATCATTCCAAGATCGGATATGACTGCTTTCCAAATCCATGTACCAACTTAAAGATGCCCCACTTAAACTGTCCTGAAAACAGTGAATCATCAACTTATCATTGCAGGCATGAGAAGTCATTTTTCTACAGAACATCACCAAATGACGCTTCGGGCAACTGACACCAGTGTACTTCTCGAACTTCGGAGTTTTGAAATCTGGAGGAATGACAAGACCAGGCACCAAACACAGGGTTAGAGCATCAAAACCGAAGGCATCAGGATCCGCTAAGGCTTTGAGTCGCTCGTCCAACACACGAAATCTTTCAGCAGGATCAATAACTTGTGGATCCTTGGTTTTCACAAGAGGGATTGCCCCTTGGAAGTCTGGCATAGGGAAGGCAAAACTCTGATAATCTGTAGAATCAGAAGAAGTTGAAGGTCCACCTCGGACAGCTGATGGTTCTGGTACATCCTGATTCACGATCGGGGTCTGTACGGGTTGAGCTTGAGCAAGATTGTTCACTTGTGGAAGATCTTCATCAGGAGAAAGACCATACAAAGGATTGGTCATTGAAGTGAAACCAGGTGGAAAATCAACATTCTGATGGTTATTCTCTGACATAGCTACTGACGGCTTCCAATCAGACCCTTCACCTCTTGACACTGCTCAATCTTCCTTCAAACACTGTCGTCTTTCAACAGTTAACACTTGTTCAAACTGAGTACCGGGAAATCAACTGGCTGGACATGGACAAAAGAGGAAGGATGAGCTCTCTGGAAGAAGGAAATGCAATGCAGATGCAAATGCAAAATGCAATATGATGATGCAAAAGATGCAAAGACATGGGATCACAGCTGGAAACTGCCTGGAATCTGGGATACTGAACCAAGAATCGAGTGTCTGTAACCACAAGATCTCTGTATAGTAACCCGAAATAGTAACTGAAAACCAGAGGTTGAAGAACTCCAGGATCATAGTGACCGGATCAAAACATAGAACTGCACTGGCAATGAGGGTATGCTGAGGTCAAGGGTTCCTGCAAACCTGTAAACAGCCCAACCCCCTCACAGGTGGTGTTCTAAAACAAGGGTCCTCAGACTTGGACCAGTTATGAGAAGTGTAAACACTTCTAACCCAGAGGTACAGTGTTTACAATAACCATAAAAAATCCTCCTCTAATTCACCTCAGTTTCTGAAGGTCAGTACTAAAGGTCATTCAGACTTAGCAGGCTTCCCAGATAGCCCTAGTATTGCAGGAAATCTGCAACACAGAGTTCTCAAGAAGAAACCCATATCTGAACCGTGTTTCATATTCCCGCACCAGACCGAAATGGAATGGGAAAGAATATGAACCACTCTAGCCTAGGTGTCACTCAGGTCCCAGGTATAGGACCTTAACTCTCAGTAGAACACCCACCCACCAAAGCAACAAACAGATCCAGCCAGCACAGTATGACAGTATGATAAATGAAGAAACAGTAAAGAAAGCAATAAATAAAGCTGTACAGGAAGCAGTAAATAAAGCAAATATACACATACAAATAGCACATAACACCCTAGTAAACACAAATCAATCAAGCGCTAGGAGGAACCCACAAAAAGAACCAGAAGCCCCGGTTGCAGTATAAGGGTCCCCAGCAGAGTCGCCAAGCTGTCGCTCCCGATAAGTGGGACATGGGCCCAGATAAAGGTACAGACGCGAACGGTCGGCGAGAGGGACAATGAGAACACACTGCCGTGAACTCACTGGATATGAATAGAGTCGCCAGCTAGGCATTTTTATCCCGGAGGAAAGGCAATGCTGCATAGACCTAGAAAGAAATGGATAAGACGGTCGCGAACCAGAGAGACTGAGAAAGGGGGTTGGTTACAACCTGGGAAGGTATTAACACCCAGATTGTCCGCCGTACTCGACGGGATCCACGCTTAAAAGATTTGTGCTTTAAAGGGGTAGTGTCAGTGCTATTTGTGTATCAAAGAGCTGGAAAAGGATGTACAGGTGTCAGTGTAAGAGAAGTGAAGTGTATATGTACAGTGCAAGGATAAGAGTGAAATGCTCATGACCATGAGGCTAAAGAATGAAGCTGGAAGAGGGGGAATATACAGAGACTTTTGTTCGATAACCGTTAAGTTATGCCTACGTATCCTCTCGTGCAATGAGGAAGTCAGAACACCGTAGTTCGACCCAAAGAGACTGAAAGATGAATTGACTTGTGAACTGCCTGCTTGTCTATGCTCAAGTGTATGATCTGTCTGGCACAGATGCAAACTGTCTTGCATTAGACGGAAGAAGCAAGTTCTCGATTGTGAGTGAATGAGATGAGAAAAGAATCCCGGAGGAGACGATTATTGTTTGTTTTTTTGTGTTTTCAGTCTTTTATTGCTTTTGAAAGTTTGTCATAAGTTAATGAGCTTAAGCCTAAACCAATGGATTAGTAAACTCATCACATCTTCCCTCTGATTAGGGGTAATGAGAATACCTTAAGTGTGAAGTCAGACTCTCACACTTAATCACCTTTGGTATAGGATTAAGATCATTAACCTACTTGTGATTATTTAGATGTTTTTGGTGTTTTTGTTTAATGTTAAGTAATGAGATTAAGCCATAATCAAGGATTAAACAGACTCATTACACCATCCTAATAGAAGGATAATAGATGAGAGTGTTTAAGCTGAGGAAAGCTCCTCGACTTAATCCATGATTAGGGATTAAACTCATGACAAAACAAGCCTTTGATTAAGTGGATTTTATTTAATGATATGATGATGAAGTGATTTTTATGGTTTGTAAGACAACTTGAGGAGGACTTGTCCATTAACACTAGGGTTAGTCCTTCTTAACCAATTAAGGAAGAATTAGAACCCTAATGCAAGGCCCAAGTTACAAGTGTGATGTCTTGATGATTATTAAATGGATTGATTAAGAGATTTAAACACATTAAGGGTTTAACACTTAAGATTAAAGTTATACACTCCATCCTAATAGAAGGATGCAGGCATAAGCTTAATCACAAAGCCTTAAAGCCTTTAGGGTTTAGTCCCTGATTATGAGATGAGAAGAGAAGACTCAAAAGAGACACAAAGGTAAAACTAAGAGGGGAGACTAATCAAAACCCTAATCATTGTCATGCTTGGTTGATCCTAAGGTTTGTGAGGCTCACTGTCCTAATGAAGGAGAAGAAAAGAAGAAGAGAAAGATGAAAGGAGAAGCTCCATGGTGGCCTAGGCACACCTCCAGTTAAGAACGAAAAGAAGAAGATGAGAAAGAAGAAATAAGATGAACAAGAATGAAGAATGAAATAGGGTGAGTTGGATGAAATAGAAATAAGATAAGGAGAAATAAGATGAGAATGAATAATGCACAAACAGAGCCTACACCAGTAGGACTTCCAGATGCAACAACATGCGATAAGTAAAAAATCAGGCCTCAGTGTTACCTAACGGAGAAAGTCCGTTGCCTCTTCAATATGCGCACAAAACTCAGAAGAGAAGTCAAATACTCAAAGCAAGCAAGCGAAATCAATAGTCAAGCTAAAATATTAACCACCCGGGTCCAAACATATCCAAATATCCGCTATGAGCAAAGAGAGTTAGCAATGAGAAATGGTTCAGACGAACCAGGGACTAAGTGTAACCTACATCAAGAGATCTCATCAGTCCAAACAAAATTTAAAAGAAAAATTAGTTACACAATCTAAAATCAAAAAAAGTAATTGTTTATCAAAACCAAAACTCTATTTTAATTAATAAAACACTTAATTCTAAATCTAAAGAGAAAATTAATAACAAAACAAAAATTGGTAAATAGTCCTAATTAACTCAAATTAGAATTAACAAAACTTTAATTAATAAAAACTAAGCTAATCAACTAGCAAGAGCTAATACATGCTTAAAATCAAACATGAGATTAAATCTTGAAGGAAAAAGAAACGGAAAAGAAGGGAGGATTTGTATGCCGAAAATGGAGTGTTGGTAGCTAATCACCTGGGCCTAGCCCACCATTAACCATAACCATATAAATAATGAAATGTATAATAAGTTAAAATAAAACAATAAAAATTAAATAATAAAAAGAATATAACATAAGGTTAAGAACTCAGAAGAAAGGTCAAACGAAACAGGGGAACACAAAACGATTCCCCTTCTGATTCCTCCTTCAACAACGCGCTAGCAGCCGCCTCTCACTCAGTCCAAATACGCCGAAGAAGAAAAACAAAGAGGGCTCGCGATCTCCATCAAGGTCAAACGGCGGCGGCTATGTCTCCAAGCGCTTATGAAGGTTTATCGCGAGACAAAAACCACATCAAGATAGTCCCAATCTTCATCAACAAACGAATACTCGGCTTCGCTTTCTTCTAAAAGAAACACCGGCGATAACTCAGCCGCCAACAATCATATCTCACCGTCCGGCTATCTCTCCGTCGCGTCTTTGTGGCTCGTCAACGGTTTGTATCTCATCTTCATCTCTCGTCTCATCATCCGCTTCATCTTCTTCTATTTACTTTTTTAATTTTTCTGATCTGTGTTGTTGGTGATGATGACGCGTTGATGCGGTTGGTCGATGATGTTCAGTAGTTGATGGAGGGTGGAGCTTTAAGGTTTTACGGTTAATGGTGATGAGAGGGAGGTCTGTTGCCGTTGTTGAGGTTTGCTTTGGATTGCTTCCTTTTCCTTGGCTGTGAATTGAAGGAGGATTCAAAAAAAAAATGTGAATGTTTTTGTGTGCGTAGGTGGGAGTTTTGGTTGCGAGGTGGAGGCGGTGGTTCAAACTTGCAGAAAGTGAGGATTTTAGAAGTTTGTTGTTGGGTTGTGGCTTTGGTCGTTGTGGCTGTTTTTGAAGTTATGGAGATGATGATGGTGAGGTTAAGATGGGGAAATGTTTGGCTGTGAGTTTTGCAGGATAAGGCCGAAAGTGAATGCGGTGCGGGTTGATGGTTACTTGGGCGTGCGATTCGGTTTGGGGAGAATGGGCTTGGCGGAGAGTGATGACGGAAAGTTTGTGGTTCTGTTGTTTGTGAGAAGAACAAGTTGAAGATTGTTGGTGAAGTTGGCTTGCAGGTTCGGTGGAAATGAATGAGGCAACATGTTGTTATTCTGTTTTTGCAGAAAGGACGAATTGTTGGTTATTTGGAGTTGAAGGTTGTTGTGTGTGTTGGTTTTGTGGATTGTGTCGGTACAGGCTGTTTGCTTATGAAGTTTGGTGGTTGTGTTGATTTTTATGGATAAAATGGTGAGTTGTTTTAGTGTGAGGATTGTATTGTTTTGTTGCTGTTGTGTGTGTTTTGTATTGCTGTTGTTTTTTTTTGCAGGTTGAGTTTTTTGATGGATGAAGGAGGTAAATGGGGTAGAAGATGAGGGTTGTGTTTGAAGTTGTGGAAGTGTGTTGTGATGATGAGTCAAAAAAAAGTATCCGTTGGAGCGTTGAGTGGTTTTGGACAGCTTTTGTCTGAAATTTGGTGTAAAGGGTGTGTGGGTGATGTGAGGCATTGGTTGTACTGTGGTGGGGCCAAGTGAGTGTGGAAGTGTGATGAAATGTAAGGAGGAAAAGTTGCTGGTGATGAGTTGTCAAGATTTTAAATGAAATAAAATAAAAAATGTTTATTTTGGTAATGACTTTTTCAAATGAGAAGGGATTGACTTTAATTAAATAAAGGATATGGATTTGAATGATAATTTTGTGGTATAATATGATAAAAATGAACTTTGATTCTATGAGTGAATTAATGGATGAAAATGGTTGATATTAATGGATTAGATAATAAAATTTGATTTATGGAAAAAAAATCGGGTAAATGAATTTGGAAAGAAAAAGATAAAACGGTCTAATGAGTTTAAAAAAGAAAATAATGGATATAGAATGAGTAAAAACCGAAAAGGAATAAAAAATGGAAATTCGATTAATTTGAAATGGTTAATGAATAATTAAATAATAATAAAAAAAAAGGATAAGGAAGTGGTTTACGAAAATGGGAATAAATAAAAGGATAGATACGATTATAAATACCACTGACGCACACCTTAACTGAATTTAACCCAACAACCACACTCAAACTTTTTCCACTCATCTCTGACGAAAATGAATCTCCTCAACCACTTTGAATTCATCCGAATCAATCACAAGGAAAATAAATCCACATATTGACACGACTGCACCCTGGATACACCCTGAAATGTCTTAAAGATGAGAATAGCCCCGTAACTTGACGGAGAAGAAACTATAATTCACACTTCACTGCTTTGAAGAACCAGAAAAAAATCGGATGAATAGTTTTCGGACGTGAACTCCTTGAAGATCGCTAAATCAAGGAAATAAACCCTAAATTGGCAATCATAAGCATAAGAGAACAATACCACTGGTGGCTGCAAGCCAAAGCCTTGATTTCTTCTGATAATTCGCAAATAAAGCGCGAGACCCAAATTCTTCAGAAAATGTGATCCCATGTCTCAGGAGACTATGCAAATGGTATGCATTTTAAATGTTAATGACCAAATGAAAAATGCGAATGAGATGCAAACGAGGAGCAGAAAAAAGATACAAAAGCCAGAGGGCAAATTTGGGGTGTCTACATTTTGGAATTAATTTCTTCTTCCTATTTTCATGCTTTTGCCTTAATATTTTTATTTTCTACTTGTATAGGCTTCCCCATGTTTCTTAGAACCAACTTAACTTCCTTAGGAAGTAAGTTGAGTTCTAGTAGTTTGTAGTTCCCTTTTCTTCCTTAGGATTAGAAAACTTCACAAACCATTAGGATCACATTTTGAATATAATAATTAAATTAGGGTTGAGTCTTAGTTCCCTTAGTTTTAGCCATTTTTGCAACTTGAGTCTTTCTTTCTCTCCTCATAAAGAAAATAATAAAAATACTTAATAAAAATCGAATGTTCTTATACGCCACGAGACTTTGTTGCGGAGTGCTTATACGCGTCCTGTTTCGGGGCGAGGTGTAAGTATTTACCACGATGGATAGGTCTTAGTATGAGTATGTTCACAAAAAAAATCAAAACATTTCTCATAAAAGACAAAAAAAAATAATAAGCGACTATCCTGCGGGAACTTCTCATTCTCATCTCATTCATTCTGAATGCGAACTTGCGACGACTTATCTCGCATGCAAGACGGTAAACGCACTCGTACCAGACGAGCCTGCAACACCTGAGCATAGACATACACAGTTCCAGCCATAAAAAAACACAAACAAATAATTCCCGCCTTAGTTAGGCGAACTACGTTGACTCTGATCCTCATTTTCCCGATGAGGTACGTAGGCAGCGGGGTAGGGCACGTTCGAGCACATTCTTTATTTTCCCTACATTTCCCTCTTTCTTTCCACTTTCTTTTCCAATTCCCTTTCTCATTTCCAAACCCAGTCAACAGTTTTATTCAGCAGCAGTTTTATTTCCTCACCCTTTGAAACAAACAAGCAAGCGTGGATCCCGTCGGGTACGGAGGACGGTCTGGGGTGCTAACACCTTCCTAGGTCGTAACCGACTCCCGAACCCAGATCTTTCGTTTGCAGGACCTTGTCCTTTCCTTCTTCCTCAGGTTTGTGCAACATTACCTTTCCCATTCATTCGGGATAAAAATTCCTGGTTGGCGACTCTACCTTTTCCGCGCCACTTTCGCGTTTGTACTAGGATGAAAATCCCGGGAGCGACAGCTGACGACTCTGCTGGGGATCGAGCCTAGAATCTCTGGTTTCCATCGTAGAGTCAATCTTAGCGCCTATTTGGTTTTGTTTCTTTGGGTGTTTATATGTTCGTTGTTGTGTGCTTTAGTTTAGATTTATTGTTTTTATTTACAGTTTTACTTTACAACTCTACTTTACAGCATTTATTTACTGGTTTCAGTATTTATTTTCCATGCATTATATTATACTAGACTGTCTGGCTATGTTGGTTTTCATTTTTTCTATGGGATGAGAGTTACAGTGAGATAAGCCAAATACTCGGCTTGAGTGCAATATACGATTAGCATGGACAGACATTGTACTTCCATGGTATCTCACCATGATGAGTGGCGATGTGCTCCACACCCAGATTGCGACCGTCTTGGAACTATTCTGTGTGGGGATTATCCCACTTCAGGGTACGGCCTTGATAGTTATGTGCATCTGGTGACCGATCTTCGAGGACCTTAATGGGAACACCCCTCTCCAGTGATGACAGTGGCAGACCACATTTGTTGGCAAACCCACTCGCATCTGAGGGTCCATTGGGAACTTGCATAGGATGGCCTGGTTCTCTCATAGGAACCCAGTTAAAGCAAATTGTTTGTATGACGATAGTATTGTACCCTTCGGGATGAATGTACTATTGTTTCTCGATTCGGTGCTTGAAGCTAGGGACTTATGAGGGATGCTTGTTTTTCCGGACTCGGCTGAGACATCCCTGAGTAGTACATAATGCCAAGCCGATTCCCTAATTTGGTCATGAGCCATTTCTCGGAAATGGTGAACATATTATTGCTATTCGGCTTTGAGAGTCCGTGATGTTCGACTCGAGTAGAACACCCACGAGATTGGGAGGGGTTTACAGGCTTGCAAGAACCCTAAGACCTTCAACATACCCGCTTTGCCATTCGTTCAGTTTTGTGATTTGGTTCTCTTGTACTTTGGTTCTAAGATATGGATCCCGGATCAGAGGGATTGTTATTGTGATATGTTGATATTGTGACCATGCACCGACACCTGATTATATGATTGGCACATCACAGACCCCTCACTGATCACATGCCTCGCCTTACATAAGCATCATAACATCATTAATCATTTGTGTTCTTTTTATTCTCAGGGTTCGCACTACTCCCGGTTCCTGGTCTTATCCTTGCTTCAAAGATGGAAGATATCAGAAAGAAGAATGTGTTCTACAAATTTTGTGATACCTAGGTGGATTTGCTCAAACAGATTGTGTCTATTATTACCCCGGGTCATTTGGGATATTTCAAAGAGCTATATGGTGATATTCTAGACCTGGTGTTCAACCTGGATAGTTCACAAAGGAGTTCCATCCATACCTTGCTACAATATTATGACCCTAGACTCCGATGTTTCACATTTCCTAATTTCCAGCTAGGTCCATTGCTAGAAGAGTATGCTAAGATTTTGGGAGTGCCTATCAAAGATCAAATTCCCTTCAATTCATAGATGACAAAACCGATCCATGGTGACATCGCTAAAGCTCTTTATTTGAGCTCATCAGAGATATCTGCTAATCTGGCAGCCACCAAGGCAGGAGTGCTTGGTTTTCCTTTAGAGTTTCTGGTCAGGAGGGCTGAAGAATGTGCCGTGGAAAAACAGTGGGATTCAGTTTGCGCCATCCTGGCATTATCTGTATATGGGATAATTTTTTTTGCTGACATGGAGAAGTTTGTGGATATGAATGCCATTCATTTGTTTGTGATGAAAAATCTCGTACCCACTCTCTTGGGAGATTTGTATTATTCAGTACACTATAATAATGAGAAGAGACGAGGTGGCCTGGTTAGGTGTTGAGCCCCGTTATTCTACACATGGTTTATGAGACACATCCCCATTACTGGAGTATTCACTGATCCCAAAGTAATCTGGTCGCAAACGCTAAGCATGTTGACTGCCAAAGATATTAGATGGTTCACCTTAAGGCTAAAAGGGAAAAAGATCATCTCCAACTGTGGAGGGTATCCTAATGTTCCCCTCTTAGGAGTAGCCGAGGGCATTAATTACAACCCCATACTCTTGAGAAGACAACTAGGATACGCTCTAAAGAATGTGCCCAAAGATTCGGAGCTGACTCAGACTTTCTATTTCCCCGTGAAGGACAATCTCCCATTGGTTCGAGAAGCTGCAGGTGCTTGGAAATTGATTAATAGAAAGGGTATAGAATGCTTGGGCAGGAGTATTAATCAAATGTTTCCTGAATTTGAAACTTGGGTAAGGGAGAAAGCTCAAGTAACTCTAATCCCTTTCTCTGCACCATTACCACCAACTACTACAGTGCCTTTGGAAGATTACCAAAAATTGGAAGCTTTGATCAAGTAGCTTAGTGTTGAGAATCAGGAGGCTCACAATTCTTGTCAGAAATTGATGATTCAGAACCAGCAGTAAGAAGATAGAGCTCTCCGAGCTGAAGAGATAGTTCGGCTTAAGCAGAAGGACTTTGATGAAAGAGAACTATACTTTACGAAGAGAGAATTGGTTGAGATCCACAAGGCGAGTCAGCGTCGGAGGGATAAGAAAGAACTGAATGAAGCTAATGAAGCCATCACAATTTGGAAAGAGAAGTGGAGCGATCACCAGAAAAAACAAAAGGAGGTAGAGGCTGAATTTGAGTTGAAGATCAAAAGCCTTCAGGATGCCCTGGTCGAGCAAGGAAAGTTGGTTAAGAAGGCCCAAGAGCAACAGAGAGAATACCTTCATCAGATGACAAAGAGTCAACAAATAGCTGAAGATGTCCAGAAAGAAGTTGAAGAGATGAAGCTTCGAGCTGATGTGAAGAAGTCAAAGGCCGAGTCGGGTCCGAGCAAAGAAAATGAGAAGGCTTTCCTGCAGCAGATTGAAGAGTTACATGCTTCCTTTGATCTAAGGGATCTCCTCATCCAGAGACTCATCCAGGAGCCCGATCATCCGGATATAGCTCAGTTGTTCCAGAATGTCAAGCGCCTTAGTTGGAGGCTGCATGACTTAGAGCTCCCTAGAGTTTAGTTTCATGCCATTATACTTGGATTACCCACAAGCTTGTTGTGGGATTCCTTTTATTGATATACTTTGTTGTTCTTTTGATTGGCACCCTTCGGGGACCTTGTTGTTTCAAACTTCAGTTTATGTAATTGACTTGCTTTGAATCTCTTGTTTGTTATCTGTTGCACCAACACGGGGTAATAAGCACCAATTCTCCACGACCGTCACGTTATTTGAACATCATATGGGTCTTCTTCCAAATATTATTCTCCTAATATCAGGACAGGAAAAGGAAAAACCTTGAGGATAAAAGGAACACATTGCATTGCATACACATCATATGCATTTTCTTCTTTGTTTTTGCAGATTTTCTACAGGATGCTTAACTTATTTGTGTTTCAGGAAAAGATTGCGAGATTTGCCAAGACCCGGCATCTCCGAAAAAATATCCTGCATTGTTACGTAACTCGTAATAACCAGAGGACGATCATGGATGCTATGCAAACTGAGCTTAATGAGTTTCGCACCAGAATGGGAGAATTCATGGTCATGATGCAAGGGATGGCTCAGAGGCAACAAGATTTGAGAAATGCAATTCAGGGGCTCAACCCTCCTCAGACTAATCCTCTTGTAACCACTCTTGAAGTACAAGTGATTACTCCCAACAGCAACAACGGCCCAAGTGGACCTCAAGTTCCAGGGCCTGGCACAACAACCTTCACCCCGGTACAAGACAGACAGGAGGATCAGTTCTCTCCTTTTAATAACGACATGGGGTTCGGCGAAGAAGGAAATCTTAAAGACTTTTTTATGCTTGCTAAGAAAGTCAAAGCCCTCGAGTGTAGATATACTTTGGGGATAGATGTTTCTGACATGGGCCTAGTCCCCGGGGTGGTTATTCCTCACAAATTCAGGCCACCTACTTTTGACAAGTATAACGGTAGTTCCTGCCCTAAAACTCACTTGCAAGAATTCTACCGAAAAATTGCTTCCCATACTAGGGATGAAAAGCTCTGGATGTACTACTTCCAGGACAGTCTCTCTGTAGGATCCTTGGAATGGTATATGAAGCTAGAGAGAAGCTCTGTGAGAAGCTGGAAGGAATTGGGAGAAGCATTCCTCAAGCAATATCAGTATAATATCGACATGGCGCCCAGTCGCACTCAACTTCAGAGTCTGACTCAGAAAAACTAGTAGAGCTTCAAAGATTACACACAAAGGTGGCGTGAAATGGCCGCCAGAGTGCAACCGCCTTTGCTGGAGAGAGAAATGGTAGACCTATTCTTGGATACCCTCCCTGGGCATTTCATGGAGAGGATAGTTGTATGTTCCTCAAGTGGGTTTTCAGATATCATCTTTACTGGCGAGAGGATAGAAAGTTGGATCAAGCAAGGGAAGATTCAGAATGGGGGCGCTTCAAATTCTGGGGTCCAGAAACCCTTCTTGAAGAGGAGAGAAGGAGAAACTTGGGCAGTGTACGCACAGAGGGGAGGAAGTAACAAAGGTTTTATCAGCAAGTGGGCCCTGTCACTAACTCAACTCAACCTGTTCAACAACAAGTCAACAACCACATCAACAACGACAACAAGGGTATCAACAAAGAGCTTCTCGTCCATACTATTCTCAGAGGACCAGAGAGAGGCAGTTTGAGACTCCACCTATGTCCTATTCACAACTTTTGAAGAATCTCCTGCAGCTCCAGATGGTTCAACTCCAAACACTACAACCCTCGAATCCGGGGCAACTTCCAGAAGGTTATGAAACAAACTCCAGATGCGAATTTCATTCCGGAGCCCCTGGGCATACCACGGAAAACTGCAAAGCCTTGAAGTATGTGGTTCAAGACCTACTGGATTCTAAAGCGATTAATTTTGCTCCTACTCCTAATGTGATATAGAACCCCATGCCTTCTCATGGGGGTACAGTTGGGGAAGTTGAAAATGGGGAGAATCTAAACTTGGTGTGTGATATCGACGACCTACAAACTCCTTTGAATGTTGTTAAAGCATGTTTGGTCGAGAGGGGTGTTTTTGTAGGTTGTGGAAGTGATTGTCCAGGGTGTGTTAAAGAGCCAGGTGGTTGTGAGCAGTTAAAAAAAGGGATCCAAAGTATGATTAATGAAGGGGTTTTACAGTTTGACAAAGTTGCAAAGGAAATCGAAGTCTCCACAGTAACCATTTTCTACGATCCATCTCAAGTTCATCCACGGGCCAGAGTGGCACCGATAACGATTACCACTGCAGGACCAGTAATGTATCAGAGTGATAAAGCCATTCCATGGAATTATGGTCGGGAAGTATATTGTAACGGCCAAAAGCAAGATTTGGCCGCGTCTAGCACGACCCCAGCTCAAGTAGAAAACGTTGGAGTAGGGGGCTTTACTAGAAGTGGAAGGTTATTTGCGCTGGAAACACTAAGAAATAGTGTGATACCACCCAGAGACACTGAAGAAGCCCAGGCTAAGGAAAGAGGGAAGCAGCCAGTGGTTGTCAATGAGCCCACACCAGTGACTGATCCAGACATTACCTTTGATAAAGAAGCTGAAGAATTTATGAGAATTATCAAAAAGAGCGATTACAAGATTGTGGACCATTTGCAGCAAACCCCATCTAAGATTTCCATCTTGTCTTTGCTAATGTGTTCCGAGTCCCACAGGAAAGCTCTGTTGAATATCCTGAACAAGGCGTATGTGCCTCAAGATATTTTAGTAAATCAATTAGAAGCGGTGGTATCTAGTGTCAATGCCAGTCATGGATTTGGTTTTACGGACATGGATCTAACATCTGAAGGGTGTGCTCATAATCGGACACTGCATATCTCTTTAGAGTGTAAAGGTGCAGTACTTTCTCAGGTGTTGGTAGATACCGGATCATCGTTGAATGTTCTTCCCAAGAAGGTATTGATGAAGTTGGATTATGATGGAGTAGTTCTAAAGCCCAACGATCTGGTGGTTAGAGCATTTTATGTGTCGAGAAGATCAGTGTTCGGGGAGGTGGATTTACCAATTAAAGTAGGTCCACAAATCTTCAATACCACATTCTACGTGATGGATATACAGCCTGCATATAGTTGTTTGCTGGGAAGGCCTTGGATACATTCAGCAGGAGCAGTATCATCCACACTTCATCAAAGGCTGAAATTCTTCTGGGAAGGCCAAATTGTAACAGTCAGTGGGGAATAGGACATCTTCGTCAGTCATCTAACTTCATTCAAGTATGTGGAGATGGATGGCGAGATAGTCGAGACTCCATGTCAGGCTTTTGAGCACCTGAAAACTGAACAAGCATCTGCATTGGCAACTTCTTCTAATGAACCAAAGAAGGGGGTTTCCCTAGCCTCTTATAAGCAAGCTCTTGAGGTGGTAGAGTCGGGGATGCAAGAAGGCTAGGGCAGTCCAGTAGAAGTGTCAGAAAAGAAAGATATGTTTGGGGTTGGCAACCATCCTGGGCGGTCATCATCTGGACCGAGTGCTAGAGGTCGTCAAGGCCCGATTACCTTCACAAGTGCGGGAATGGTGGATTATGGAAGCATCAGTGTCGTGTAGGATGACGCAGTTGATAGTGACTATGACTTAGATGAGTGGATCGGACCTTCTGTTCCAGGGACTCAACTTAGCAATTGTTCATCTGAAAGGCTTATCTCAGTCACCTCCTTCGAAGAGTAATGATTTTTGTTTTTTGTCTTTCCTGTACTCAAGCACTATGTCTTGCCCGGGGCATACTAGATTTTTGTAAGGGTTCTTTTGTTACTAACACAATTCATAATCATAAATAAAGCTGATGTTTCGCATTCATCCATGTTGTTCTTTGCCTTTCATTTTTTTTCTTTTGTTTTTCAAAAAGAAAGAAAGTTTTAAAATGGCAATGTTTCTCATTTTCTCAATCTCTTTCTAAAGCCTTGCATGAATCACCATTCATGCAGGTGCTCGTCACCGGATCTTATCAATGAAGACCCTGTTATGGTTGAGTATGACTTTGACAATCCAATTTATCAAGCCGACGAGGAAGGTGAAGAAGATTGCGAACTACCTGAAGAATTGGCCAGACTGCTTAAACAGGAGGAGAAGATGATTCAGCCGCATGAAGAGGCCATCGAAGTGATAAACCTGGGTACCAAAGAAGACAAGAAAGAAGTTAAGATAGGGGCCACATTAGAGGAATCTATCAAGACTCTCCTAATCACCATGCTTTGAGAGTATGTTGATGTCTTCGAATGGTCTTACCAGGATATGCCTGGTTTAGACACTGACATTGTGGTACACAAGTTGCCTTTGAGAGAAGTCTGCCCTCCAGTGAAGCAGAAGTTGAGGTGCACAAACCCTGATATGGCAATAAAATTAAAAGAGGAAGTACAAAAGTAATTTGATGTTGGTTTCTTGGCCGTGACTAGTTACCCTCCGTGGGTTGCCAATATTATGCCGGTCCCTAAAAAAGACGGTAAGGTCAGGATGTGTGTAGACTACAGGGATTTGAACAGGGTCAGTCCTAAAGATGATTTCCCTCTGCCTCACATAGATGTGCTTGTTGATAATACTGCTCAGTTTTATGTGTTCTCTTTCACGGACGGGTTTTCAGGTTATAACTAGATTAAGATATCTCCCGATGATATGGAAAAGACTACCTTCATCACGCCTTGGGGCACTTTCTGTTATAAGGTCATGCCGTTTGGTCTGAAGAATGTTGGGGCCACTTACCAACGGGCGATGGTGAAGCTATTTCACGACAAGATTCATCATGAAATTGAGGTTTATGTTGATAATATGATAGCAAAATCCCAAACAGAAGAAGAGCACTTGGTCAATCTAGCAAAGTTGTTTGACATACTCCGGAAGATCAAATTGAGGTTGAATCCAAACTAGTGCACCTTCGGGGTCCGTTCTGGAAAGCTACTTGGCTTCATTATTAGTGAGCGGGGAATTGAGGTTGATCCAGCCAAAGTAAAAGCCATCCAAGAGATGCCTGAGCCAAAGACTGAAAAGAAGGTGCGTGGTTTCTTAGGGAGACTAAATTACATTGCACGGTTTTTCTCTCACCTAACGGCCACGTGTGAGCCCGTCTTTAAGCTTCTGAGGAAAACTCAGGCCATTAAATGGAATGAAGACTGTCAGCAAGCCTTTGACCGAATCAAGGAATACCTTCTAGAACCTCCAATTCTCATGCCTCTAATGCCAGGGAAACCCTTGATCATGTATGTTACTGTGCTCGAAGGATCAATGGGATGTGTGTTGGGACAGCAAGACGAGTCTGGTCGAAAAGAGCATGCCATTTATTACCTTAGCAAAAAGTTTACCTATTATGAGATACGCTACTCACTACTCGAGAAAACTTGCTGCGCTTTGGCATGGGCTGCTCACCGACTAAGACAGTACATGCTGACCCACACCACTCTCTTAATTTCCAAGATGGATCCTGTGAAATATATCTTCGAGAAGCCGGCTCTAACAGGAAGGGTAGCCCGATGGCAGATGATACTAACAGAGTATGATATCCATTACACTTCGCAAAAAACAATCAAAGGAAGTGTATTGTCATAATACTTGGTTCAGCAGCCAATCGACGATTATCAACCCATGAAATTTGAGTTTCCGGATGAGGACATCATGTTCCTCAAGTTGAAAGACTGTGAAGAACCACTTCTGGAGGAGGGGCCAGACCCTGAATCCAGATGGAGTTGATGTATGACAGAGCTTTGAACATGAACGGAAGCGGCGTAGGTGTTGTTATCATCTCACCAGAAGGGGTCCATACACCTTTAGCTGCTCGGTTGACTTTCGAATGCACTAACAACGAGGAAGAGTATGAAGCTTTCATCATGGGGGTTGAAGAAATAATCAACTTGCGAGTCAAGAACCTCGAGATCTTCGGAGATTCCGCTCTGGTAGTGAATCAAGTCAATGGCAAATGGTTAGTTCATCAACCTCACTTGGTTCGTTACAGGGATTATACCAGGAGGCTGTTAACTTTCTTCACCAAGGTCAAGTTGAATTATATTCCTCGAGATGAAAACCAGTTCGCTGATGCTCTAGCAACTTTTTCATCTATGATTAAAGTTTGTCAAGAGAATTTCGTGCCTCGAATTATGGTCTCCCGTCTTGAAGGACTTGCTTATGTCTTTGCAGTTGATGGTGGTGAAGATAACAAACCTTGGTATCATGATATCAATCAATTCTTGAAGACTCAAGAATACCCGTTTGGGGCATCCAATAAAGACAAGAGGACCCTCAGAAGACTAGCAGGTGGTTTCTTCTTGAATCAAGATGGTGTGCTATACAAGCAAAACTTCGACATGGTTCTGCTAATATGCGTGGATAGTGTAACACCCTAAATTTTCCCTCTCCTATTTAGCATCATCATCATATCATAATCATCATAAGCATGTCATATCCTTGGCATATTGCATAGAAATATGAAGCATAGCACTCACATGTTCTAGCATAAGGCATATGATCAATCATCGGGGAAATTCAAAGCTCACAAGGCCTGTTACAAGTTTGATATCATGGTCAAGGACCTAAAAAGGGATTAAGGATCAAAATCAGGTCAAAACGGTTGGCGTCGGGATATTATGGAGGTTTCCCACCAAAAGGAGGGAGAATTCAAAATTCACTGGCGTTAACCGGTTAACGCTTTGGTTAACCAGTTAATGGCTATGAATTTTGAATTCCAACAGCAAATTCAGCATGTGCTTTAGCTCCAAATTCCAAATTTTCTAATTTTGTATTCATTTGAATTGTGGAGAAGGATCTAGATCATTAATCCAAGCCTAATTCCATTGCTAAATCCTAATCACTTTACCAAACCATTTTTTTTGGATCCCAAGCCTAAATTTTAGGCCCCAAACCTAAACCATATTTAATCCATTTCCCTCCAAACCAAGAGGGGGCTCTCTCTCATTTTTTTCATTCTTCATTCTGAATTTTCATTCTTCTCTCTCACTTTTCTCTCATTTTCTCTCCCACGTTTTCCAAATTCACTAAGAGTTCCTCTTTGAAGATCATATAACCTTGCCTTAAGGTGTGTAGATCTTGGAACTAGACCTCCATCCATAGCTCCTTTGCATCATTTTGCTGATTTAATTTATGATTCAGATCTGGTTTGGGATTTAGAAGTGCTTTTGCATCCAAAATTTTGCATCAAGACCCTTTGCTTGCATTTATTTTGTATGGAGTGCGAAGCTTAGCACCGGATCTTCAAAGTTCTCAGCGAGATCTCTCATTTCTAGCTCAATCAACAACTACCAAAGCATACCTCAACTTTGTAGGTTGGTTAATTTCAGATCTAGCTCTGTTTTAGCTTATTTATATGCTTGTGCTTTAGATCTACCATGTGCTTGTGTATTTGCTTGTATTGCTTGAATTGATTGGTTGATTTGTAGCCAGATATATGTGTTAATGTTCATGAGCTTGATGATGCTAATTAATGTGAATTGATCCATTTATTTCATGCTTAATTGATTACTGGTCTGGCGTGGAATTATTTGAATAAGCTGGTTTGAGCTGATTTTCTGCAAGAAATTGTTGTTGTTTTTTCAGTGTTAACCGGTTAACGCTTTGGTTAACCGATTAACGCACCTGTTTTCTGTGTAAATTGCTGTAGGTTTGGACTGGTTAACCGGTTAACGCTTTGGTTAACCAGTTAACAATGATGCAGAGTGCCATATTTGAGCTATCTTGGGCTTGCTTGATCCCCTTACATGTTTTAATTGCCATGGATCACTGTATGATCATTGAATATGATTGTTTAGGGTGATTTTCTTGCTGGTTGATGCATTGCTTCGTGTTCTCGACACGTAAATGCTTGTATGTGCAAAGTTTGACATGTTCATTTAACTTGGTTTTCTAGAACTTTGAGCATGCTAATTCCATGATTATGTTGATGAAAATATGCTAGATTTTTGCTAACCTTGCAGGGGCTCATGGTAAGAGAAGTGTGGATGTTCATCCACATTTCAACTCTTCACCTTTTCTTTTTTAAGTTGCTTTCTCTTTGTGTTTTGATGCGCCTTATGCCATCATGTGAGGCAACTCTTTTCTTCCCCCTTTAGGAGCAACTTATCTCCTTTAGAGGAGTAAGTTTCTTGCTAGCTTTCCTCCTCTTCTTCTAGCTCCTCTTTGGTTCTTCTTTCCTCTTCTTAGGATAGTTGAAACCCCACTAACCTTAGGACCACTTTTGCATGACAACTTTAGGTTTAGTCTTTCCCCATTTTAGACTTTTGCCTCTTTTTTTGCTCCTTTGGTTCTTTCTCTTCTCATCTCAAAACAAAACCTAAAAAACATTAATAAAGAAAGAAGTGACTTATTGTGTAATAGCCTTATTCCATGAGGCATATTTATTCATTCCATCTTGGAATAGTGCCTTTGTCTAGCATAATGCACAAGTCGGATCATGAGGTCATCTTCATCAAGAAAAACCCTAAAAAATACTTCTTCATTTTTAATCACTAAAACACCTAATAAATTCAACAAGTCAATGAATTTGGGCCCTTGCCCTTGGAAACAAGTCTTGGATAAATTCTCCTTACTTGGTGTGCTTGTTCTATTATTCCATCTTGGAATGTAGTAACAAGTACATATTCCATGGAAAAGAGCTTGAGTTCATTCTCTTGTGCCACACCAAATAAAAGCTCATAAAAAAATCAAATAAACAATAAGCTTTTTTCCTTCGGGAATTCTTTTCTCATCTCCTTCGCTCCGTATGCGAACTTGCTCCTACTTGTCATTTTGCAAGACGGTTACACACTCGTCGTCCGAGCCTACAACACTTGAGCATTGACATAGGCAGTTCAAGCCTTAATTCACAAGCAATCTTTTCTACCCCTAGTTAGGGGAAATACAACGAATCTGATCCTCATGTCCAGATGAGGTACGTAGGCAGCGGGGTAGAGCCCGTTCGAGCACACTCTTTTATTTTCCCTACATTTTCCCCCTTTCTTTTCTTTTCTTATCCAGTTTCAGTTTTAGTTTTGCAGCAACTTTCATTCCTTCACCTTTTGAAACATTTTCTTTGCAAGCGTGGATCCCGTCGGGTACGACAGACAATCTGGGGTGCTAATACCTTCCCAGGTCGTAACCGACTCCCGAACTCAGTCTCTTTGGTTCGCAGGACCTTTGTCCTTCCTTTTCTTTTCTTCTGGTTTGTGCAGCATTGCCATTCCCGTTCCTTCGGGATAAAAATGTGTGGCTGGCGACTCTACCTCTTTTCCACGCTGTAAACACCCCAAATTTGCCCTCACCCATTCACACCATGGCTTGTGATTATTTCATATGCATAAACACAATCATATCATCTCATATTGCATTTTTGAATCACTGCATAGTTTCTAAGTCATCTGCACCTAGGGTTTGTGATCTGAGCAATCCAAGAGCTTCTTGAGCCACTCCAAAGGCCACCAATCACTTCAAAGGGATCCATGTGTGTTCTTATATCATATTACATCCTCCCAAAGTCAAAAATGCAAAAGGATCACAAGAACTGGGATTGGTGTGGGTGCAGAGCCAAGTTTGACTGCACAGTTGACCTAAAGTTAGGGTTTTGGTTTCAGAGGCCATAACTCCAAATTTTTTTGGTCATTCTTTTTTCCATTGGTCTCTATATGGTATAGGGAGTATGCATATCAAGTTTCATGAAGAAATTCCATGGGAAAGTCATCTGATCAAGGGTTGACTTTCTGGACAAGTCAGTGCAAAATCAGGGCATCTGAGGCCCCCAATGACCCAACCAAGGGGTGATCTTCATCATTTTGAGTGTATATGGTCTTTATTTGATCATGGAAGAAGATTTAAGTTCACAAAATTCAAGAATTTGAAGTTTTTGCAAAGTTGACTTTTTAGGGCATGGTTGACTTTTCAAGAATATGTCATTTTAGGTCATTTTTCAAGCCTTGATTTTTGATCCAAAAATGTTTCAAATGGAAAAACTTTGGTCATGAAAGTTGTAGAACACATTTTTCCCTTTTCAAAAAGTACAAGAACATGATCTAATTCTTCTTGGATCAAAAGTTATGGTGTGACAAAGTTGGCCAAAATCACTAATTTTCAAGACATGCCTCAAATGAGAAATTTGCAAAATCATGAACCAAGGCTTTTTGTAACTTCTAGTTGGCATCAAACCATGACACAAACATCACATAAGCCCTAAAAATCAGAATTGAACCAAGAGATCACATGTTCATGGTTTGTATGGCAAGACTTTTTCATGAAGTTTCAAAAGTGATCAACTTGCAAAACTCATGATCACACTTCACCAACTAGTTGCCTTGGCTGCTGAACCTTCCTAGCATCACACACACATCATGCTGCGCAGCCCATGCCTCTTGTACCAAGCTATAGCTCAAGCCATGCCTTCCTTACACAAAGTGGACTTTTTTGCAAAAGTGAACTTACCAATCAATAAAGGCCAGGTCACATCATCTGACCTATAGGATTATTTTATACTATCCAAATGCAGGTCATTTCATATACCAAGCCAAGCTGAAACACTCCATAGCATCACATACACAAACTCACTCCATTTTGCATTTCTCTTCGAAACTCTCTGCCCAGCTCACAAACATTCAAACTACTTCCACACATCAACTCACCATGCCTCATTGAGTAGAAACCAACAAAGAACCAGGTCTGAAACAAGCCATAACATCACTTCACCATTTTCACTCCATTTTGCATTTCTCTTCGAAACACCTTCCACAGCTCACAAATATCCAAACAAACTCCACAAACCTTCTCCACTCATCATCTGGACCACAAACAACCCTTCACCATTGCCAGAAACAGCCTGCATCACCATTGCCATTTTCAACTGAGTTTGAGCAGAAGCTGTTCAAACTCTTCATCTAGCCAGCATAAACTTCCCCAAAGCACTCAAGCATCATCAAGAGGTCATAGGGAGTGGATTTCACCAAAGGAGGAGGTCAGAAACTTGCTGGAGTGAAAGCTTCGAATCTCAGGTAGCTCAAGAACTTTTTTTCCAGAAATGGATTTTTAAGTTCTAAACTTGTTCTATATGTCTTCCTGATCATGAATATGCCTTTAGTTTTGAAAATGGTGATGAAATGAGAATTTAATTGCTTCCTGAAACTCTGTTGACCTAAAAATTGTTTGGTTCGATTCATGTTTCTGGGGAAAAATAAATGTTGTTTGTGATGGGGTTTTGATTCAGTGGATCATGGGAATCATTTCTGTATGCTTGGTTTTCATTTTTGTTACGTTTTGAGAGAGTTTGGAGATTTTCAGGTGGGCTTCCCACCGGAGAAGACGACCGGAGGTCTTCTCCGGCCACCTGAAAATAATTAGGGCATAATCCAGTCATTAATTTCCATTTGAATGTGGAGCGTAGATTTCCTTTGACTCGTTGACTACCCGCGCGCATGTGTGGCCTGGATCCTCCCAATTAGCCCTAATCCACTTAATTAGATTTAATTAATTATAATTAAACTAATTTAGTCAGAAGCAACCATAGCCCTTGGATAGCGCGCGCGGTCAAACATTTCAAATCCAGACTCAATCCTGGCCCTCCATCCTGCATACTTCATTTTAAATTCATTTTTATTTCATTTCTTTTTATTTTATTTGTCCAATTTATTTAAAATAGCAAAACTTGTTTAAAAATTATGAAATTTTTTATCCTGAGTTTCATTAATTTTTCAAACACAAAAATATTTTTATTTTCATTTTTTGCATTAAAAATGTATTTTTAAATATTAAAAGATTATTTTTAATTGATTAATGGAAATTAATTTATTAAAAATACTTTTAGGTATTTAAAAATCACCAAAAAATTCATGAAATGTTCTAAGACATTTAGAAACATTGTCCAACCTTCAAACCAAATTTCTTTTTTGATCTTGATGCATTTTGAGAATTTTTCTTTGAATTAAAATCATTTTTGTGCATTATTTTGATCCTAAGTTCAAAAAATCATTTCTGCCTATTCATGAAGAGTTGGACATTGATTCTTCTTGCATTGCATTGTGTTTAGCATGTAGTTTTTGAGGTTAAATGGCCATGATTTGATTCCTCATTTTCAATTTGTTTGATAATTTTCTTGTTTAGGAACCCTAAAAGCCCTAATAACTTGTAAAATTCATAACTTGAGATTGGTTAAGGGTTGAGACCTCTCCTTTGGACATTGGTTTAGTATAGGACTAGGGGTCATTTGTGTGGCATTTTCAATTTTTTATCTTAGGATTTGCTTCTGATTTTGGTTTGTGTTTGATGTATTTGGCCATAAACCCTAATTTGGGCTTCCATATGCATCCACCTTGCATTCTCTTGCATAACATGACTTGCCATGACATTCCATGTTTCCATTTGATTCATTTGACATCATAAGACATATAGAAAGCATGTTTGATCATTGCATCATGTATTTGCCATGTTGTATGCCATGTGCACTTCATAACTTTTCATGTGTGTCCATGCTTTCTAACTTGCCTCATTTGCATTCATAAGCTTGTATGATCATCCACATGTGCTGCCTCATGATTGTAGCATCTCATAGCATCATTAGCATCATGTATATGCTTCTGGTTTTGTTCCTCATCATGTCATCTCATCCCATTTTGCATTGCATTGCATTTCTTTTCTAACCTTTCAGGTGGTAAGTAACTTTGAGAAGTGAATTTGCCTTCACTTCTCATAACTTTTCTTTTCATCTCTCTTGCATCCATTGCTGCATTTTTGTTTGTGTTTGAGTTTGAGCTTGCTCATTCTTCTTCTTCCCACCTTCTTTCTTCAAGTGACTTGACTTCTTGAAAGAAGCAAGTCACTTTGCTTCTCTTGATCCTTTCATATGCTTCCTGGTGGTTCCATTGAAGATCTTTCTTGTAAACCTCACAAACCTTAGGAACAACCAAGCATGACAATGATTAGGGTTTTGATTAGTCTCCCCTCTTAGTTTTACCTTTGTGTCTCTTTTGAGTCTTCTCTTCTCATCTCATAATCAGGGACTAAACCCTAAAGGCTTTAAGGCTTTGTGATTGAGCTTATGCCTGCATCCTTCTCTTAGGATGGAGTGTATAACTTTAATCCTAAGTGTTAAACCCTTAATGTGTTTAAATCTCTTAATCAATCCACTTAATAAGTATCAAGACATCACACTTGTAACTTGGGCCTTGCATTAGGGTTCTAATTCTTCCTTAATTGGTTAAGAAGGACTAACCCTAGTGTTAATGGACAAGTCCCCCTCAAGTTGTCTTACAAACCCTAAAAATCACTTCATCATCATATCACTAATTAAAACCTACTTAATCAAAGGCTTGTTTTGTCATGAGTTTAATCCCTAATCATGGATTAAGTTGAGGAGCTTTCCTCAGCTTAAACATTCTCATCTATTATCCTTCTATTAGGATGGTGTAATGAGTCTGTTTAATCCCTGATTATGGCTTAATCTCATTACTTAACACTAAACAAAAACAACAAAAACATCTAATTAATCACAAGTAGGTTAATGATCTTAAACCTACATCAAAGGTGATTAAGTGTGAGAATCTGACTTCACACTTAAGGTATCCTCATTACCCCTAATCAGAGGGAGGATGTGATGATTTTACTAAATCCATTGGTTTAGACTTAAGCTCATTAACTTATGACAAAATCCAAAAGCAATAAAAGACTGAAAATACAAAAACAAACAATAATCGTCTCCTCCGGGATTCTTCTCTCATCTCATTCACTCACAACCGAGAACTTGCTTCTTCCGTCTAATGCAAGACAGTTTGCATCTGTGCCAGACAGATCATACACTTGAGTATAGGCAAGTAAGCAGTTCACAAGTCAATTCATCTTTCAGTCTCTTTGGGTCGAACTACGGTGTTCTGACTTCCTCATTGCACGAGAGGATACGTAGGCATAACGTAACAGTTATCGAACAAAAGTCTCTGTACATTCCTCCTCTTTCCAGCTTTATTCTTTTAGCCTCATGATCTTGAGCATTTCATTCCTGTTCTTACACTGACACTTCACTTATACACTTCACTTCTCTTACACTGACACCTGTACATCTTTTTCCAGCTCTTTTATACACAGATTGCACTGACACTACCCCTTTAAAACACAAATCTTTTAAGCGTGGATCCCGTCGAGTACGACGGACAATCTGGGTGCTAATACCTTCCCAGGTTGTAACCAACCCCCTTTCTCAGTCTCTCTGGTTCGCAACCGTCTTATCCATATCTTTCTAGGTCTATGCAGCATTGCCTTTCCTCCGGGATAAAAATGCCTAGCTGGCGACTCTATTCATCTCCAGTGAGTTCACGGCTGTGTGTTCTCATTGTCCCTCTCGCCGACCGTTCGCGTCTGTACCTTTATCTGGGCCATTCCTATTTATCGGGAGCGACAGCTTGGCGACTCTGCTGGGGAACCTTATACTGTAACCAGGGCTTCTGGTTCTTTTTGTGGGTTCCTCCTAGCGTTTGATTGATTTGTGTTTAATGGGGTGTTATGTGCTTATTTGTGTTTGTATATGTTTTATTTATTGCTTTATGTACAGTTTGTTTTATTACTTTCTTTACTACTTTACATATATCATACTGTCATACTGTGCTGGCTGGATCTGGTTTTGCTTTGGTGGGTGGGTGTTCCATTGAGAGTTAAGGTCCTATACCTGGGACCTGAGTGACACCTAGGCTAGAGTGAATCATATTCTTTCCCATTCCATCTCGGTCTGGTGCGGGAATATGAAACACGGTTCAGATATGGGTTTCTTCTTGAGAACTCTGTGTTGCAGATTTCCTGCAATGCTAGGGCTATCTGGGAAGCCTGCTAAGTCTGGATGACCTTTTAGTATTGACCTTCAGAAACTGAGGTGAATTAGAGGAGGAACTTTTATGGTTATTGTAAACACTGTACCTCCGGGTTAGAAGTGTTTACACTTCTCATAACTGATCCAAGTCTGAGGATCCTTGTTTTAGAACACCACCTGTGAGGGGGATGGGCTGTTTACAGGTTTGCAGGTACCTTGGCCTCAGAATACCCTGTTACTTTGTTTGTTTAAGAGTACTTCATTTTGGGACAGTTCTTGTGATTCTAAAAACCCTGGACATGTGGCTCTTTATTTGAGTCCCCCACCTTGGTTACTGGATTTATAGACCTCCAACTGGAATTCTTGAACACACTTGGACCTATATCAGGGCATTTGATCAGATCCAGCTCAGTCACAGACCCTTGCATATCATTTGCATACATAAACATTGCATCATATTGACATCTGCTTATTTGTGTTTCAGGGTATCCATCTTCATTTGGTTTTGGTTTTGACCCCATCTTCAGTATTGACCTATCTTCACCAGCATCTGCTTAAGCTATCACCTGCACCAGCCAATCAGTGGCCCATTTCTTCAGTATTATCATCATCACTTGTCTTTGCTCAGTCTCAGCATCATGGCTCCTAAAAAGAGCAATATCACCTATCACTTTTTCCAGCCAGAGCTATCTGACATCAGGAGGATTCAGACCCTGATCACTCCAGATCACATATCCTTGTTCAGGGAAAACTATGGAGATATACTTGATTTGGTTATGGATCTGGACCCATCACAGAGAAGCCTAATCCACACTTGCATTCAGTTTTATGATCCCCCACTGAGATGTTTCACTTTCCAAGACTTTCAGTTGGGTCCTCTATTAGAAGAATACTCATCATTGGTTGGTATGCCAATCAGGGGTGGAATCCCTTTCAACCCTGAGATGGTCTTTCCTGGTAATGGAGAAGTAGCAAAGGCTCTGCATCTGGAACCTGTCCTGATTGAGCAGCATATGACTTCTAAAGCTGGAATCCCTGGCTTTCATCTGGACTTCTTGATCTCTCAAGCTACCCTGAAAGCCTCTTTAGGGGAGTGGAAAGTTGTCTGTGCCTTATTGGCTTTGAGCATATATGGGATTGTGTTGTTTGCAGATGAGCCTCGATTCATCAGCAAGAATGCAATCCATATTTTCATCTTGCAGAACCCAGTGCCCACTTTATTGGGGGATCTCTACTATTCAGTGCATCAGAGGAATGAAAAGCAGAGGGGAAGATTAGTGAGGTGTTGTGCTCCATTGTTCCATACTTGGCTTCTCAGGCATCTACCCAGGACAGATGCATTTTTGAACCCTCGTCAGCAGAGTAACTGGGCTAAGAGGCTCACTGCTCTAACTTCAGCCGATATCAGATGGTGCACTCAAAGCACCAAGGGTAGGGATATCATCACCAGCTGTGGGCATTTCCCCAATGTGCCCCTAATAGGAGTTAAGGGTAGTATCAATTACAACCCTCTGCTGTTTAGAAGACAACTGGGCTATGCCCTGGTCCACACTCCTAAGGCACATGACTTGGTTGAAACTCTTTATTGTGAGAACAAGATTAATCTGGCTATTGTTAGGCAGGCGGCATGGGCCTGGGATAATGTTCAAACCAAAGGAGTGACCATTTTGGGGAAGTGCAGCAATGTGGCATCAACACAATATTATGAATGGTCCCGTGCCAGGGCCCAATTCTCTGGGATGCCCTTTACTATAGAAGATATGCCTGAATCATCTTCAGCACCACCCGCCACTGTCAGTTTGGAGGAGTTTGAGAGTTTGAAAGAAAGAAATGAAAAGTTAACTCAAGCTTTGCAGAAGACCCTCCGGGAAAGGAGTGATGGTATGAGGGAGGTTGAGAGATTGGAGAAGTTGAGAGTGGAGCATCTGGTCAAGATTGAGAAGTCTGGGGATTATATCAAAAAGTCTAAAGCTGGAGAACAAATCCTGAAGAATGCTTGCAAAGAAGCCCAGTTCCAGAGAGCAAGGACAGACTTGTATTTGAAGGAGAGTCAAGCTCGGTGGGTCAGGATCACCGAAGCCCGTACTCTGGAGGACAAGAGAGTTCAAGACAAGATGGAGCAACTGGAAGCCAGTGCAAAAGAACAGCAAGAGGCCCTGGCAGCAGCCCAGAGGGAGATATCAGAGCTGAAGATCAAAGCTGGAGTGAAGAGGTCAAAGGACCAAAGTCAGCACAAGAAGTTAACAGCAGCTGTTACGACCCGGAATCTCCTCATCAGGAATCTCACGGAGCGTCCGGCTGATCCTGTGACCGAAGCACTTCTTAAGGAAGTTCGTGAGGATGAGTTTGGTCTTGGTGTTTGACCATTTGTTTGTTGTTGCTTTCTTTCCATGTACTTTTATTTTCCTGTAATGTATTTTGCCCCCCCTCCGAGGGCTTGTATTTGTAAACAAACTATGTACCATTTTGGCTTTTTGTAATATATGTATTAGTTTGTTCCATCCGAGTTTACTTCAAAAGCAACATCAACAGCATCTCCAAGGGTCTGGAAGGGTCAAAACTGAAGGCCAAGCCGGATACCTTGAGGACAAATAAGCATACTGCATTGCATGCTAACCCCTTTGTTTGTTTTGTAGGTTTTTGTTTTACTGCCACTAACTCTGTTGTGATGTTCAGGAACTATTGCTCGGCACCGAGTATTTCCCCTCAACCGTCCGCACCGTTATCCGACCCGTAGCAACCTTCCGGGCATTCAAATGGATCAGATGCAGCAGGACCTTACTGAGGTCAGAAATCAAATGGCAAATGAAAGGCTAGAAATGAGGAATCAAATGACTCAGTTTATGGAAGTGATGAACAACATGGCTCAGAGCCAGGAAAGATTGAGGGCCATGGTGGAAAGGCAGAATCAAGAAGATCCACATATAGGGACTGCCGGCACCAGCAACAATGAAAGAGTCCAACCTCATGTTAACCCCCCTGTATTTGGACCACACCTCCATCCTGAGGTCAACATTCCTGCAAATGTTCAAGGAACTGCCACTACAGCCAGGGTACTTCAAGAAGACCCCCAAGAGGATCAATTCACGGTAATGGGTGCTGGGGAAGAAGCTTATGATAGAAGGCTGGATGAGATAGCTGAGAAATTGAGGTCCTTAGAGTCTCAAAACTCTCTGGGTTTCGACGTCATGGATATGGGCTTGGTAGACGGGGTCAGAATTCCCCATAAGTTCAAGCCTCCTTGTTTTGAGAAATACAACGGGACTTCATGCCTCCGCACTCATTTGCAATCATTTCTGGGGAGGCTGAAGGCCTATACTATGGATGAGAAGCTCTGGATGTTCTATTTCGAAGACAGCTTGACAGGAGCTTCAAGAGAATGGTACTCTCACTTGACAAGGGCAACTATCAGATGCTGGAAGGACCTGGCAGAGGCCTTCATCAGACAGTATCAGTACAACTTAGACATGGCACCCAACAGGACTCTCCTAATGGGAATGTCACAGTCGTCAAGGGAAAGTTTCCGAGAATATGCCCAGAGATGGAGGCAATTGGCTGCTGCTGTTCAGCCACCTATGTCTGAGAGGGAAATGGCAGATATGTTCCTGAACACCCTTCAGGGAACCTATATTGACAGGCTGACTGCTTTCTCCTCCACTAGCTTTGCAGATGTTGTCATAGCTGGGGAGAGAATTGAGAGCCTGCTGAAAATGGGCAAGATTTCTGATAATGGTGCCAGCTCGTCCAATAGTACAAGAAAGCCTTTTGCAGGCCCGAGAAGAACTGGCGAGACCAATGCCATCCACACCAACAGGGGCAGACCCCAATATGTTCACAGATCAGTGGCAGCAGTCACCATTCCCGCTCCAGCTCATCCTTAGCCAGCTTATCAACCCCCGCAACAAAACTATCAGCCACAACCTCAGTACCATCAACAGAATCAGTATCCTCCGAGAAATTACAACAACAGCAACACCAACAACAATAATCAGCAAAGGCCATTCCAACAGAGGCCATCTCAAGCCAACAGGGTAATCGACCCGATCCCTATGCCATATGCTACATTGCTGCCACAACTCCTGAAACTCAACCTAGTTGAGCTAAGGACGTTGGCACCTCCAGATCCCAACAGTCTACCCAGGAATTATGACTCCAACGCTAGGTGTGCTTTTCATTCCAACGCACCTGGCCACAGTACAGAAAAGTGCAGAGCCTTGCACATGAAGGTACAAGACCTGGTAGACTCAAAAGCTCTGAATTTTGCACCACCACCCAATGTCAACAAAAATCCTATGCCAAACCATGGTGGTCCCCGAATTAACGCTATTGAAGAAGACAAGTCGTCTTATTTAATAACCAGTGTGGGTCAAATCAGGACGCCGTTGGTGGAGATCAAGGCTCAGCTCTTGGAATGTCATATGTTCCCGGGGTGCGAGTTAGGGTGTGCTTACTGCAATATTTCAGTAAACGGGTGCGATAATCTGAGGAATGGCATAGATGGCCTTATTCAGAGTGGCCAACTCCAGATCACCACATCATTTCCAACAAATCCAGCAATCTCATCAGCAACGGTTTCAGAACCTCCTACAACTGCAGCAACCATTGTTCCCGACAATTCTTCGGCTTCATCAACAAGTACTTCATCTGTCTTCTCAACTGATCAGTTTTCAACAAATTTTCCTGCTACAACTTCAGTATCACTCCATTTTGAACCTCCTACAACAACAACATCCATTCTTCCAACAATGTCTCCTACAACACCAGCAACCAATCATGAAGATGTCTCTACTGTCACAATATTTTATGATCCTGAAAGCAACTCTGCCTACAATTCAGAAAGTGCTGCTCCCGTTAGAGCACCAGTTACGATTTATTACGATCCACAAACTATCACAGTCTCTTCAGCAGCTGCAATTAGTCCAGTCACTGTCACAGTGCCGGGACCCGTACCTTATGAAAGCAATAGGGCCATCCCTTGGCACTATGGCTCTGACGTGTACTGCGAAGGAAAAAGAATCACTCTTGATACATCAACACCTGCACCACAAATAGATAATGTGGGAGGAGGCGGAGGCTTCACTCGAAGCGGACGTCTCTTCGCTCCACAAATTCAAAGACCCACTGCCGAAGCAGAAGCTGCTGCCAAGGCAAAAGGAAAGAGCCCGGTGCAGGAAGATCAAACTGTTAAGGAAGCTTTGAAGACACCATTCGATCAAGAAGTTGATGAGTTTATGAGAATCATCAAAAAGAGTGATTACAAAATTGTGGATCAGCTTCACCAGACGCCATCCAAGATCTCTATCCTCTCACTGCTTATGTGCTCCGAAGCCCATCGGAATGCACTACTCAAAGTCTTGCACGCAGCTTACGTGCCTGAAGAGATCACTGTCAATCAATTGGAAACCGTGGTTGGAAATGTTACTGCTAGCAATGGGCTAGGGTTCACCAATACTGACTTGACAACGGATGGCCGCAACCATAACAAAGCCTTGCACATCACCATGGAATGCAAAGGAGCAGTCCTTTCTCATGTGTTGGTGGACACAGGGTCATCCCTTAATGTCTTACCAAAGAAGGCCCTGGTGAAGCTAGAGTATGAAGGATTAGCTTTGCGACCCAGCAACCTGGTAGTAAGAGCCTTTGATGGTTCTAAGAGATCGGTTCTGGGAGAGATTGAGCTACCTGTGACAATTGGCCCACAGACCTTTACAACTATCTTCTATGTGATGGACATTCAGCCTGCCTACAGCTGTTTGTTGGGTAGACCTTGGATTCACGCCGCTGGCGCAGTAACGTCTACCCTTCACCAGAAGTTAAAATATGAGTGGGAGGGTCAAATCGTTACAATCTGCGGAGAGGAGGACATTTTTGTCAGCCACCTGGCTACTTATAAGTACATTGAGATGGATGGGGAGATCCATGAAACAATGAGCCAGGGGTTCGAAGCCTTGAATGTGAACGAAACATCTGCTGTACCTGGAATCTCCATGTCATCATACCAACAAGCCCGGAAGGTTGTTGAGGAAGGAACTGCCCAAGGCTGGGGCAAGGTTTTAGCTGTGGAGGAAAAGAAGGACAAATTTGGGTTGGGTTACAAACCAACTCAACAAGATCAAGCAGCGGCTGCGAAAGAGCCCAATTTTGTGAGTGGGGGGATGCTTACCCCTGATGCTATCAACTGTCTGGAAGACGAGCTGGAAGAAGAACGCAACCTGGAAAGATGGATTCGTCCAAAGATCCCGGGGAGCAGTATCTCGAACTGGTCTTCCCAGGAAATTATAAGAGTTACTCATGCAGAGTAATTATTATTTCCTGTATTTTTATAGCATGCATCAAAGTCTTGCATCTTGCCCAAGATGACAAGACTCATTTTGTAATCGGGCCATCTATACTTTTTGTGCAAACAAGATTATTCAATGAAATATCAGACATCTTTTTTGCAAATGAGTCTTTTTCTTTTCCGTTCACTGTTTTTCCATTTTTCTTTTTGTACAAAAAAAATAAATGGCAGTGTTTTCAAAATGACAACTTTATTTCACTTTTCTAAAACAATATTAAAATCAAATCACTAAAATGAACAAACTGAACCCTTGCAGAGAGTGCCTTCCTGACAGCACCGACAACAGCACGGCTATGACTTCGTATGACTTTGACAATCCAATCAATCAAGCTGATGAAGGGGTTGAAGAAGAATATGAGCTTCCTGAAGAGCTAGCCAGGTTGTTAAGACAAGAGGAAAAGGTTATTACCCCTCACCAGGAGGAGGTTGAAGTGATCAATCTTGGTACGGATGAAGACGTGAAGGAAGTTAGAATCGGGGCCTGCCTGCAAGACTCAGTGAAGAGACAATTGATTGATCTGCTTCAAGAATATGTGGATGTGTTTGCTTGGTCTTATCAAGATATGCCAGGGTTGGACACCGACATTGTTATGCACAAGCTGCCTTTGAGAGAAGAATGACCGCCGGTTAAACAGAAACTGCGCCGTACTCGCCCAGACATGGCTATGAAAATCAAAGAAGAGGTACAGAAGCAGTGGGACGCCGGGTTCCTTGCTGTAACTAGCTATCCACCGTGGGTTGCTAATATAGTACCTGTGCCTAAAAAGGACGACAAGGTAAGAATGTGTGTTGACTACCGGGATCTGAACAGAGCCAGCCCAAAAGATGACTTCCCATTACCTCACATTGATGTATTGGTGGATAACACAGCTCAGTTCTCGGTATTCTCCTTCATGGACGGATTTTCAGGATATAATCAGATCAAGATGTCACCTGAAGATATGGAGAAGACAACTTTCATCACACCCTGGGGCACGTTCTGCTACAAGGTAATGCCATTTGGGCTCAAGAATGCTGGTGCAACATATCAACGGGCTATGGTAACATTATTCCACGATATGATCCATAAAGAAATCGAATGTTATGTGGATGACATGATTGCCAAGTCCCTTACTGAAGAAGATCATCTGGTAAATCTGCTAAAGTTGTTCAAACGTCTGAGGAAGTACCAACTGAAGCTGAACCCCAACAAATGCACGTTCGGGGTGAGATCTGGAAAGCTGCTGGGTTTTATTGTAAGCGAGAAAGGGATTGAAGTTGACCCTGATAAAGTCAAGGCTATTCAAGAGATGCCTGCACCGAAGACAGAGAAAGAAGTTCGAGGTTTCTTAGGCCGATTGAACTACATTTCACGGTTCATATCTCACCTTACAGCAACCTGTGAACCCTTGTTCAAGCTGTTGAGAAAAGAGCAAACGGTCAGGTGGAATGAAGACTGCCAAAGGGCTTTTGACAAAATCAAAGAATACTTACAAGAACCTCCAATCCTTATGCCTCCAGTTGAAGGAAGACCTCTGATAATGTACTTGACAGTATTAGAAGAGTCAATGGGGTGTGTGCTGGGCCAGCATGACGAGTCCGGTCGAAAAGAGTATGCAATATACTACCTGAGCAAAAAGTTTACCGACTGTGAACAACGTTATTCACTGCTCGAGAAAACTTGCTGTGCTTTAGCGTGGGCTGCTCGCCGACTGAGACAGTATATGTTGACCCACACTACTCTATTGATCTCAAAGATGGACCAGGTTAAGTACATATTCGAGAAGCCAGCACTTACCGGACGGGTTGCAAGATGGCAAATGATTCTCACGGAATATGACATCCAGTACACGTCTCAGAAAGCCATCAAGGGCAGTGTATTGTCTGAATATCTTGCTGAGCAACCCATTGATGATTACCAGCCTATGGGATTTGACTTCCCTGATGAAGACATCATGTTCATAAAATCAAAAGATCATGAAGAGCCTGTTCACACTGAAGGGCCTGACCCAGAAGAAGAATGGACTATGATGTTTGATGGGGCTGTTAATATGAATGGTCGTGGCGTTGGTGCAATACTCATTACACCTAAAGGAGTTCACATGCCTTTCTCGGCAAAGCTCACTTTCAACTGCACTAACAACGAAGCTGAGTACGAAGCTTGCATTATGGGCCTTGAGGAAGCCATTGACCTCAGGATCAAGACATTGACCGTATTCGGGGATTCGGCTCTGGTAGTTAATCAAACCAATGGGAAATGGTACACCCACCAGGATCATCTGATACCTTACAGGGATTATACAAGGAGGTTATTGACTTTCTTTACAACAGTCAAGCTTGAGTATATCCCTCGGGACGAGAATTAGTTCGCAGATGCTCTTGCTACCATTTCATCCATGATCAGAGTTCAGACTGCCAACTTTGTACCTCAGATTTCGGTGTCCAGACTCGATAGACCAGCATATGTATTTGCAGCAGATGTTGTTAAAGATGATAAGCCTTGGTTTCATGACATTAAATGCTTCTTGGAGGATCAAACATACCTACCTGGGGCATCATCCAATGATAAGAAGACATTAAGAAGGCTTGCTGGTAGTTTCTTCCTGAACACTGATGGGTCTTTATACAAAAGGAACTTCGATATGGTACTCCTCAGATGTGTTGATAAGACAGAAGCAGACTTGTTGATGCATGAAGTGCACGAAGGATCCTTTGGTACCCATGCAGGAGGGCATGCCATGGCAAAGAAATTGCTAAGATCAGGTTATTACTGGATCACGATGGATGCTGACTGTTGTGCCTACGCCAGAAAATGCCACAAATGCCAGATCTATGCAGATAAGGTGCATGTACCTCCCAATCCTTTGAACATCATGTCTTCACCATGGCCCTTTGCCATGTGGGGCATTGATATAATTGGCAAAATTGAGCCAACTGCGTCAAACGGCCACAGATTCATCCTGGTTGCCATTGATTATTTCACCAAGTGGGTTGAAGCAGCCTCATATGCAAACGTCACAAGGCAAGTGGTAGCCAGATTTCTGAAGAGAGATATCATCTGTCGATATGGAGTGCCCGAGCGAATCATTACTGATAATGGTTCCAATCTAAACAACAAAATGATGGCAGAGCTATGCCGGGACTTCAAGATCCAACATCACAATTCTTCTCCTTACAGGCCAAAGATGAATGGCGCTGTTGAGGCAGCTAATAAGAATATCAAGAAGATTGTGCAGAAGATGGTAGTCACCTACAAAGACTGGCATGAGATGCTACCATTTGCCTTGCATGGGTACCGCACGTCAATCAGAACATCCACTGGGGCAACACCGTATCAGCTTGTATATAGTATGGAAGCAGTCCTACCTGTCGAAGTTGAATTACCCTCCTTACGAGTACTGATGGATGTTAAGCTGAACGAAGCAGAATGGGTTCGGGCCCGATATGAACAACTGAGTCTGATCGAAGAGAAGAGATTGGCTGCAATTTGTCATGGGCAGTTGTATCAGAAAAGAATGAAGAAAGCCTTCGATCAGAAAGTCAGGCACCGAGAGTACCAAGTAGGGGATCTTGTGCTGAAAAGAATCCTCCCTCCTCATACAGACCACAGGGGCAAGTGGACTCCAAACTATGAAGGACCATTCGTGGTAAAGAAAGTTTTCTCTGGTGGAGCACTGATGCTCAGCACCATGGATGGTGAAGATTTCCCGTCCCCTGTGAATTCAGATGCAGTTAAAAAATACTTCGCATAAAAATGACCCGCTGGACATAAAAACAGAATGTAAGTCCAGGCAAAAATAGGGCATCCCGGCGAGTCAAAAACAGAATAAAAGACTCGGGCAAAAATAAGGGAAATAAATAAAAAATGTACACCCGCTGAGTTGAAAAGCCGCATTGGACAGCTCAGGCAAAAATGGGTATCCCGATGGATTGAAAACCCGAAAGGGCGATCCATGCAAAATAAGGGGATAAGCGAACAACTGCATTCTGAATTCGTCTGTATCGTTCACAAGTTGGTAAGCTTCGGAGGGATCAAGCCTCAGCCAGAATCAACATTCTTCATAAAGCAAGATGAGAAGAACGTCAAAAGTCATACGAGTCATAGTGAAGAGGAAGCTCCTTAAAGCGTCATCAACACTGCCAGCATTTTGTTTTCTCAATTTGTAACAATCTCCTCATTTCAGGGGATATGTTCCTTTGACTGTATCTCGCCAATTTAGGGCATATGAATTAATAGAAATCAGATTTTCAGTCATGTCTCGTCTCGTACATTTTATTTGCAAAAAATGTCTGATGTCTTAAAGAAAAATGATTGCATAAGGATACAGATGCTTATCTTCAAATAAAAATATGCTTGCAGGAAATATACTTACTCTCAGAAGTATCTAAACTCCTATGACGGAATCCAGTAAAGGATACCTCGGGATTATCTTGTGCATTTCTCTATCTTTTTCAGGATTGCAGGTATCCAGAGCGCAACTTGGGGTATATAAGCTTCATCCCAGCAAGCTGGCAAATCGACACTCAATTTTAGCACCCAAAGTGCTCTCTCCCCAGCTGAGTTGCCTCCCATGACTTCCCCAGCTGAGTTGCCGCTTGTTGCTTATCCCCATCAGAGTTGCCAGGCATCGCAGAAGGCACCTATGTCCCCGGCTGAGTCAAGAATCTACTTCAGCAGAATCCCTGGGGAGATCTCAATGATTTCTCCTTATCCCCAGCCGAGTTGCCTTTTTATCCTCAGCCGGAGCACGAAAGTCAAGGAGCCATCTCCCCACAGAGTTCCAGCCTCTATCCAGAGGAGCAGTGCATGAAGATCACAACAGAGTGAAGAAAGCTTCTACAAACCCCAGCTGGGTCTCTCATTTATAAGATTAGGTCTATCAATGACCCATATCCCCAAGCAGATATCACCTCATGACAGATCTGCCAGTGATCTTATCCCCAGCTGGGACGTCTACTTCAAGCAGATCGATCGAAGATCTTCGCAGCGGCGGGACCCGGATCCCGGTTTTTGGTATCTTTGCACAATCATAGCATTCGCATCATATTCACCCATAAAGCGTGGCATTCCGTTTTAACACGGAGCATTACGGCAAAAATCAAACACATAGCATATTCATGAGCCATGTTTTGAATCGACACTTGTGAATAATAACCATTCATCAGAATGCAGAATACTTTCCCCCAGAGTCCCCACCAGAGTCCCAGCAAAAACGGCTACCTCACAATCCACAAACACCAGTATATACTCATTTTAACACCCGTCCGTGCCATCATTCCCCAGTAAAGTCACCAGAACACTCTTTACGAACAAGATCACCCGTATTACAGATACGTCCTGACACCCGTCCGTGTCATACCCCAGCAGAAAGCCAAAGACATCCTCTTTGCACTCACATATACCTATATACACTTTCTTGACACCCGTCCATGTCATTTCCCCAGCACAGTCATCTACACTTTTGCAACCCACATACTTGTTGATATTTTTATACTTTTCCCTCTTGACACTCGTCCGTGTCACCATCCCCAGCAGATAAACACTCATCTATACACTCATACAAATACTCGTCCGTATTTTGTATATATCACTCATATCCCCACAAATTCGACATTGGTCTATGTTCTTTGTTAACTCGTTGGTACTCGTCCGTACCATTATCTCAGAACATGCGTCAAGCGTTTGTTTCTATCATGATACTCGTCCGTATCATAGTTTTAAAGATGCTCGTCCGCATCTTTAATCCATACACCGTGTCAAACACTTATGTCTTCTTGAATATAGACACTCGTCCGTGTCTACTATTCCCCAGAAGAGTCCCTTCAGATGCAACACTTGTCCGTGTTCTTTGTTAACCGGATGATACTCGTCTGTATCATCATCTCTGAACACGTGTCGGTACTTGTTTCTACCTGATACTCGTCCGTATCACAGTCTTAAGGATGCTCGTCCGCATCTTTAATCTATACACAATACCAAACACTTATACCTTTTGTTTCTTGGATATAAACACTCGTCCGTGTTTACTACTCCCCAGTAGATCGCCGACAAAACAAAGTTTCTCTTTTATCTGACACTCGTCCTGTGTCATGATAAAACCTGAGAGCAGTCGTACCCTGCTAGGTGGTCCTCCTCCACCTCTTGATGGTCGTCCCCCATCATGCTCATCCGATGGCCGTCCCCATCGTTGATTTCAGCAGCCGTCCCCTGCTGGGTGGTCATCCTCCACCTCTTGATGATCGTCCTTCATCATTTTATCCAATGGCCGTCCCCATTGTTGATTCTGGTTATCTGACATTCGTCCTATGTCATGATAAACCCTGAGAGCAGCCGTCCCCTGCTAGGTGGTCGTCCTCCACCTCTTGATGGTCGTCCTCCATCATGCTCGTCCGATGGCCGTCCCCATCGTTGATATTTTTGGCAGCCGTACCCTGTCAGGTGGTCGTCCTCCACCTTTGATGGCCGTCCCCATCATAATTCCTTTATTCCCCAACAGAGCAGCCGTCCCCTGCTAGGTGATCGTCCTTCACCTTTGATGGCCGTACCCCATCATCTGTTTATTTCATTTATTCTTTAACCCGATGGCCGTCCCCGTCGTGGTCCCTTTTCTTTTAGCCCGATGGACGTCCCCATCGTCGGTTACTTTGCTTTATGGACTTGATGGCCGTCCCCGTCATGTCTCATTAATCCCCAGAGAATTTTGCAGCTTTATCTTGATGGCCGTCCCCATCATAATTAGATTTTTCCCAGCTAGTCGGCCGTCCCCGTCTTAGCTCTACCTCTTATCCCCAGCATGTCGGTCGTCCCCGTCATTGCTTTGCTTCCCGCACTTTACAATATACTTTATTTTCCTTTACAATCTATATCCCTTTTCTTCTTCATTCTGTGAGTGCAAATTTTGGACTGTCTTTGGTATTCAACCACAAGTTATCTCGCTTGCCTGTTAAGCCGTCGCTTACATCCTGCACAGCTAACTCATGTTTGAATAGGGGCAGCTGTAAACACCCCAAATTTGCCCTCACCCATTCACACCATGGCTTGTGATTATTTCATATGCATAAACACAATCATATCATCTCATATTGCATTTTTGAATCACTGCATAGTTTCTAAGTCATCTGCACCTAGGGTTTGTGATCTGAGCAATCCAAGAGCTTCTTGAGCCACTCCAAAGGCCACCAATCACTTCAAAGGGATCCATGTGTGTTCTTATATCATATTACATCCTCCCAAAGTCAAAAATGCAAAAGGATCACAAGAACTGGGATTGGTGTGGGTGCAGAGCCAAGTTTGACTGCACAGTTGACCTAAAGTTAGGGTTTTGGTTTCAGAGGCCATAACTCCAAATTTTTTTGGTCATTCTTTTTTCCATTGGTCTCTATATGGTATAGGGAGTATGCATATCAAGTTTCATGAAGAAATTCCATGGGAAAGTCATCTGATCAAGGGTTGACTTTCTGGACAAGTCAGTGCAAAATCAGGGCATCTGAGGCCCCCAATGACCCAACCAAGGGGTGATCTTCATCATTTTGAGTGTATATGGTCTTTATTTGATCATGGAAGAAGATTGAAGTTCACAAAATTCAAGAATTTGAAGTTTTTGCAAAGTTGACTTTTTAGGGCATGGTTGACTTTTCAAGAATATGTCATTTTAGGTCATTTTTCAAGCCTTGATTTTTGATCCAAAAATGTTTCAAATGGAAAAACTTTGGTCATGAAAGTTGTAGAACACATTTTTCCCTTTTCAAAAAGTACAAGAACATGATCTAATTCTTCTTGGATCAAAAGTTATGGTGTGACAAAGTTGGCCAAAATCACTAATTTTCAAGACATGCCTCAAATGAGAAATTTGCAAAATCATGAACCAAGGCTTTTTGTAACTTCTAGTTGGCATCAAACCATGACACAAACATCACATAAGCCCTAAAAATCAGAATTGAACCAAGAGATCACATGTTCATGGTTTGTATGGCAAGACTTTTTCATGAAGTTTCAAAAGTGATCAACTTGCAAAACTCATGATCACACTTCACCAACTAGTTGCCTTGGCTGCTGAACCTTCCTAGCATCACACACACATCATGCTGCGCAGCCCATGCCTCTTGTACCAAGCTATAGCTCAAGCCATGCCTTCCTTACACAAAGTGGACTTTTTTGCAAAAGTGAACTTACCAATCAATAAAGGCCAGGTCACATCATCTGACCTATAGGATTATTTTATACTATCCAAATGCAGGTCATTTCATATACCAAGCCAAGCTGAAACACTCCATAGCATCACATACACAAACTCACTCCATTTTGCATTTCTCTTCGAAACTCTCTGCCCAGCTCACAAACATTCAAACTACTTCCACACATCAACTCACCATGCCTCATTGAGTAGAAACCAACAAAGAACCAGGCCTGAAACAAGCCATAACATCACTTCACCATTTTCACTCCATTTTGCATTTCTCTTCGAAACACCTTCCACAGCTCACAAATATCCAAACAAACTCCACAAACCTTCTCCACTCATCATCTGGACCACAAACAACCCTTCACCATTGCCAGAAACAGCCTGCATCACCATTGCCATTTTCAACTGAGTTTGAGCAGAAGCTGTTCAAACTCTTCATCTAGCCAGCATAAACTTCCCCAAAGCACTCAAGCATCATCAAGAGGTCATAGGGAGTGGATTTCACCAAAGGAGGAGGTCAGAAACTTGCTGGAGTGAAAGCTTCGAATCTCAGGTAGCTCAAGAACTTTTTTTCCAGAAATGGATTTTTAAGTTCTAAACTTGTTCTATATGTCTTCCTGATCATGAATATGCCTTTAGTTTTGAAAATGGTGATGAAATGAGAATTTAATTGCTTCCTGAAACTCTGTTGACCTAAAAATTGTTTGGTTCGATTCATGTTTCTGGGGAAAAATAAATGTTGTTTGTGATGGGGTTTTGATTCAGTGGATCATGGGAATCATTTCTGTATGCTTGGTTTTCATTTTTGTTACGTTTTGAGAGAGTTTGGAGATTTTCAGGTGGGCTTCCCACCGGAGAAGACGACCGGAGGTCTTCTCCGGCCACCTGAAAATAATTAGGGCATAATCCAGTCATTAATTTCCATTTGAATGTGGAGCGTAGATTTCCTTTGACTCGTTGACTACCCGCGCGCATGTGTGGCCTGGATCCTCCCAATTAGCCCTAATCCACTTAATTAGATTTAATTAATTATAATTAAACTAATTTAGTTAGAAGCAACCATAGCCCTTGGATAGCGCGCGCGGTCAAACATTTCAAATCCAGACTCAATCCTGGCCCTCCATCCTGCATACTTCATTTTAAATTCATTTTTATTTCATTTCTTTTTATTTTATTTGTCCAATTTATTTAAAATAGCAAAACTTGTTTAAAAATTATGAAATTTTTTATCCTGAGTTTCATTAATTTTTCAAACACAAAAATATTTTTATTTTCATTTTTTGCATTAAAAATGTATTTTTAAATATTTAAAAGATTATTTTTAATTGATTAATGGAAATTAATTTATTAAAAATACTTTTAGGTATTTAAAAATCACCAAAAAATTCATGAAATGTTCTAAGACATTTAGAAACATTGTCCAACCTTCAAACCAAATTTCTTTTTTGATCTTGATGCATTTTGAGAATTTTTCTTTGAATTAAAATCATTTTTGTGCATTATTTTGATCCTAAGTTCAAAAAATCATTTCTGCCTATTCATGAAGAGTTGGACATTGATTCTTCTTGCATTGCATTGTGTTTAGCATGTAGTTTTTGAGGTTAAATGGCCATGATTTGATTCCTCATTTTCAATTTGTTTGATAATTTTCTTGTTTAGGAACCCTAAAAGCCCTAATAACTTGTAAAATTCATAACTTGAGATTGGTTAAGGGTTGAGACCTCTCCTTTGGACATTGGTTTAGTATAGGACTAGGGGTCCTTTGTGTGGCATTTTCAATTTTTTATCTTAGGATTTGCTTCTGATTTTGGTTTGTGTTTGATGTATTTGGCCATAAACCCTAATTTGGGCTTCCATATGCATCCACCTTGCATTCTCTTGCATAACATGACTTGCCATGACATTCCATGTTTCCATTTGATTCATTTGACATCATAAGACATATAGAAAGCATGTTTGATCATTGCATCATGTATTTGCCATGTTGTATGCCATGTGCACTTCATAACTTTTCATGTGTGTCCATGCTTTCTAACTTGCCTCATTTGCATTCATAAGCTTGTATGATCATCCACATGTGCTGCCTCATGATTGTAGCATCTCATAGCATCATTAGCATCATGTATATGCTTCTGGTTTTGTTCCTCATCATGTCATCTCATCCCATTTTGCATTGCATTGCATTTCTTTTCTAACCTTTCAGGTGGTAAGTAACTTTGAGAAGTGAATTTGCCTTCACTTCTCATAACTTTTCTTTTCATCTCTCTTGCATCCATTGCTGCATTTTTGTTTGTGTTTGAGTTTGAGCTTGCTCATTCTTCTTCTTCCCACCTTCTTTCTTCAAGTGACTTGACTTCTTGAAAGAAGCAAGTCACTTTGCTTCTCTTGATCCTTTCATATGCTTCCTGGTGGTTCCATTGAAGATCTTTCCTGTAAACCTCACAAACCTTAGGAACAACCAAGCATGACAATGATTAGGGTTTTGATTAGTCTCCCCTCTTAGTTTTACCTTTGTGTCTCTTTTGAGTCTTCTCTTCTCATCTCATAATCAGGGAATAAACCCTAAAGGCTTTAAGGCTTTGTGATTGAGCTTATGCCTGCATCCTTCTCTTAGGATGGAGTGTATAACTTTAATCCTAAGTGTTAAACCCTTAATGTGTTTAAATATCTTAATCAATCCACTTAATAAGTATCAAGACATCACACTTGTAACTTGGGCCTTGCATTAGGGTTCTAATTCTTCCTTAATTGGTTAAGAAGGACTAACCCTAGTGTTAATGGACAAGTCCCCCTCAAGTTGTCTTACAAACCCTAAAAATCACTTCATCATCATATCACTAATTAAAACCCACTTAATCAAAGGCTTGTTTTGTCATGAGTTTAATCCCTAATCATGGATTAAGTTGAGGAGCTTTCCTCAGCTTAAACATTCTCATCTATTATCCTTCTATTAGGATGGTGTAATGAGTCTGTTTAATCCCTGATTATGGCTTAATCTCATTACTTAACACTAAACAAAAACAACAAAAACATCTAATTAATCACAAGTAGGTTAATGATCTTAATCCTACATCAAAGGTGATTAAGTGTGAGAATCTGACTTCACACTTAAGGTATCCTCATTACCCCTAATCAGAGGGAGGATGTGATGAGTTTACTAAATCCATTGGTTTAGACTTAAGCTCATTAACTTATGACAAAATCCAAAAGCAATAAAAGACTGAAAATACAAAAACAAACAATAATCGTCTCCTCCGGGATTCTTCTCTCATCTCATTCACTCACAACCGAGAACTTGCTTCTTCCGTCTAATGCAAGACAGTTTGCATCTGTGCCAGACAGATCATACACTTGAGTATAGGCAAGTAAGCAGTTCACAAGTCAATTCATCTTTCAGTCTCTTTGGGTCGAACTACGGTGTTCTGACTTCCTCATTGCACGAGAGGATACGTAGGCATAACTTAACAGTTATCGAACAAAAGTCTCTGTACATTCCTCCTCTTTCCAGCTTTATTCTTTTAGCCTCGTGATCTTGAGCATTTCATTCCTGTTCTTACACTGACACTTCACTTATACACTTCACTTCTCTTACACTGACACCTGTACATCTTTTTCCAGCTCTTTTATACACAGATTGCACTGACACTACCCCTTTAAAACACAAATCTTTTAAGCGTGGATCCCGTCGAGTACGACGGACAATCTGGGTGCTAATACCTTCCCAGGTTGTAACCAACCCCCTTTCTCAGTCTCTCTGGTTCGCAACCGTCTTATCCATATCTTTCTAGGTCTATGCAGCATTGCCTTTCCTCCGGGATAAAAATGCCTAGCTGGCGACTCTATTCATCTCCAGTGAGTTCACGGCTGTGTGTTCTCATTGTCCCTCTCGCCGACCGTTCGCGTCTGTACCTTTATCTGGGCCATTCCCATTTATCGGGAGCGACACACGCCACTTTCGCATTTGTACCAGGATGGAAATCCAGGGAGCGACAGCTGGCGACTCTGCTGGGGATGTTCTAACCAGAATATCTCTAGTTTCCCTTGAGAGTCAATCCTAGCGCTTGCGTGTTTCTATTTCGTGGGGTGTTGATTGTTTGTTGTTGCGTGTTTATTTTACTATTGTTTATTTACAGTTTTATTTACAGCTTTGTTTACAGTTTTCAGTATTTATTTTCATGCATCATATATATTCTACTGGACTGTCTGGCTGTGCTGGTTTCCTTTTTTTTGTGGGATTGGGAGTTGTTACTGACAAATGGGCTTGTAACTGGGGCTCGAGTGCACCCTAGGACTTAGAGTGGATAGTCACTTTGGCTTCATGGTATCTTGCTATGTTGGTAGTAGTGAGTTCCACACCCAGACTTGCGACCGTCTTGGAAATGTATTGTGCCGGAATCTTTTTGGGGTAATACATAACCTCGATAGTTATGTGCATCTGGGGACCGATCATTGAGGACCTTTGTGGAAAAATCCCTCTTCAGTGGTGACAATGGCAGACCACATTTCGTGGCAAACCCATTCGCACCCGAGGGCCCACTGGAACTCGCATATGATGGCCTGGTTCTTTTATAGGAACTCAGTCAAAGCATCTGGTCGTATGACGATAGTATTGTACCCTTCGGGATGAATGTACTATTGTTTCTTGATTCCAGCGCTTGAAGCTGGGAACTTATAAAGGATACTTGTTTTTCCCAGAATCACGCTGAGACCTCCCTGAGTAGTACATAATGCCAAACCAATTCCCTGATCTGGTCATGAGCCATTTCTCGGAAATGGAGAACGTGTTATTGCTATTCGGCTTTGAGAGTCCGTGATGTTTGACCCAGAGCACACCTGTGAGATTGTGAGGGGTTTACAGGTTTGCAGGAACCATTGACCTCATCATACCTCATTGCCAGTACAGTTTTCTGATTTGATGAGGCTACATGGATTTGGATCTTTGATTTGGGACTTATTTAAGACTGAATTCTTGTTCATGGGGCTTTATTCAGAGGATCTTGGTTCTTGGTCACTTAGGTCCCGTGTTCCGTATCTAGACAGTCCCGGTTGTTGGTCATGTGCCTGCATTGCATTTGCATCACATCATACTTGCATTAACTGTTTGTGTTTCCATTTCAGGTTAGCATTTGGCCTCTGTACCCAGTTCTGGTATTCATTGTTCCTCCAGATGACAGAAGTCCGAGAGATACCCAGAAAAAGGAATGTTCATTATACTTTCCCGCAACCTGAAATTGAGAGTGTTCAGAAACTGGAGGGTTTGATAAGTGACAAGGTTTTAGACGATTTCTGAAGCCGGTATGGGAAGATTTTGGGTTACATGAACAAACCTATTGTCGATCAAAGAGATAGTCTTCATTCTTTGTTGCAGTTTTATGACCCTCAGTTGAGAATTTTTGTGTTTGCTGACTACGTCTTGGCTCCCATTATGGAAGAGATTTATGACATCCTGAAGATTCCTATCAAGAATGGTGTTCTCTATTATGCTGCGGAGAAGTGTCCCCCGTACAAGGACATTGCATGTGCTTGTCATTTGATTATGCTTAGAGTGAAGATGGAGTTAGAAACCAGTAAAGGGAAGGGATTTAATCTGGATTTTCTTATCACAAAAGCCCATGTGTTTGCTTTGGGAGGAAAATGGTTAGAGTTCAGTGTGCTGTTAGCATTGATGTTCTACAGGATAAGTCTTTTCCCATGAGAGAATGGATGGGTAAGCTTGGAGGCTATCACCCTTTTCATTAAAGGAAACCCGGTACCTACGTTGTTGGGAGACTTTTACTTCGGCGCCCATCACAGAAATGAGAAGAGAAAGGGGTATGTAAATTGTTGTGTTCCCGTGTTTGCTGAGTGGTTTGCTATGAAGCTTCCGAAGTCGAGACCGTTCAAAGATCTCAAGAAAGATTGGAAGTGGGCTAGAATATTGATGGGGTTTACATCTGACGACATAGCCTGGGGATGTAGCAGAAACTTATTACGGAAGGAGTTTATTAAAAGGTGTGGCGAGTTTCCCTATGTGTCGTTGTTAAGTAGAAAAGGAGTGATAAGTCATAACCCTGTGCTGTCTAGAAAACAGTTTGGCTATCCACTGAAGGATCCTCCATTAGATGAAGAAATAGTTAAGACTCTGTATGTTCCAGCTGAAGATAATGAGCGGTTGGTTATTCAAGTATCTCAAGCTTGGGAAACGAAGGTTAGGGAGGGTAAGAAAGAATTTGGGAAGGTAGACCCTAAGACTTATCCCTCTTTTGTTGCTTAGATACAAGGGAAGGTTGATACCTTCTTCCTTCCATTTTCAGTTGAGGTCCCACTATATCCAAAGGAGGTACTGGTGCAAACTACTGTTTCTCTTGAAGATTACAAAAAGTTGGAAGCTTAGTTGCACGAGGTTCGGGTAGAGAATTCTGAAATGGCTAGTTTGTATCATCATGCCAAGCATGCTAAGCAAGAAGCAGAAGAAAAGCTACAGATGATGCAGGCTAATTTAGAAGCTAAAGAAAAGGAGTTTATTGGGAGAGAAGCTCATTTTCAGAGATTAGGTTTAACAGAGTCAAAGAGAGAAGCGGAGCATAAGAAGATTGTGAAGACTCTTAGAGAAGCTCGTCAATCCATTACTTGGTTACATGGCCAAAGAGAACAGGAGCAGAAGAAGTACAAAGAAAAGGAAGAGTTCTTTGAAGCGCAAATGGCATTCAAGAAAGAAGAGGTCGAACAAGTTCACAAGATACGAAGGGAAAAGACTTAGCAATTGGAACAGAGCCAGCTAGCCTTGAAGGAAGCAATGAAGGAGATTGTAGATCTTAAGCTGAGAGTAGGCGTTAAGAAGAACCGTACGGAGGTGGTGACTGCAGAAGAGGAGCCTGTATCTTCTTTTAGCCTAGGGTTTTAGTTTATTGTTGATTGTATCCAGACTACCTAGAGGCTTGTTGTAGGAGTCTTGCTTTATCTTTTTGGTTTGTGTATTGAATTGTAACCATTTGGGGAATTCTGTTTGTGTCTATGACTCTGATTGTTGGTAGTTTGTTCATGCTATGCATTGATACTTTCCAGTTACCGTTTCTGAATGAGCAAAGTTGGTTATCCTAAGCCATCAGGATCTGAATACTCCTCAAAAGAGTTTGAAAAGTCAGTTTCCAAAAAAGGGTCATCTGGAGTATTTTCTGTCAAAATACCAGAACTGGGGCATATTAATGCCTGAATATAGAAACATGAATAGTTACATTGCATGCATATAACATGTTTGTTGTTTTGCAGGAATTTCTCCAGCGTTCTAACGTTCATGTCACTTTCAGGCACTATAGCTCCCAAGAAGGTTCAGAGACAGTCAACGGTGCACAGATACCCTACAAAGGTGAACAGAGAAAGAGCAATGGAGAAGATGCAAGCAGATCTAGCTAACTTAAGGACGAGAATGGACAATTTCATGCCCCTCATGGCGAGGACGGGTCAAACTCAAGAGCGGTTGCGCGAAATGGTGGAGAACAATCAAGTTAGGAACAATGGGACAGCAGATGGAGGCAATCGTAACGAGGCTAGCACCTGTCATGTTGAAATCCCTGTAGTGCAACCAGGGGTCACTATTATCAATGATGAAGTGAATAACCTGCAGATGGATGGGCAGGATGAGCAGTTTACTTTGCTGGATGAGGCGGAAGGCCAAGGGGTTGACATGAATAGGATGTTTGAAGAAATGGCTGAGCAGATTCGTGCCATTCAATCTCAGAGTTCTCTAGGGTTTGACATCACTGATCTGGGCTTAGTTCTAGGGGTGATAATTCCCTACAAATTCAAGGTCCTTAATTTTGATAAGTACAATGGCACAGCTTGCCCGAAAACTCATCTTCAGTCATTTGTGGGAAGGATTGTTGCACATACAGATGATGAAAAGCTGTGGATGTACTACTTCCATGATAGTCTTGTAGGAGCTTCCTTGGAATGGTACATGAAGCTGAGCAGGGTCAATATACGAAGCTGGAAGGATTTATCTGAGGCATTTGTGAAGCAGTATCAGTATAATTTGGATATGGTTCTGAATCGTACCCAGTTGCAGACAATTTCTCAAAGTGCTAAAGAAGGGTTCAAAGAGTACGCCCAGAGGTGGCGTCAGCTTGCTGCTCGAGTGCAACCTCCTTTGTTGGAGAATGAAATGGAATACATGTTCATGGGAACACTGCAGGGTGTGTTTCTTGAGAGGCTGGCGTCTTGTTCAGTAACAAAGTTTAATGACATCGTGATAGCGGGAGAAAGGGTTGAAACTCTGCTGAAAATGGGGAAGATTCAAGACACTGGTGCAAGTAGCTCAAGCAGTGTGAGAAAGGCTTTCAGTGGACCTCCAACAAGAAGGGAGGGAGAGACTAATGTTGTGTACGGTCGAGGTTAGGGCCGCGGATATAGAGGATCCTACGAGCAGGTGGCAACTGTCACCATCCCCACAGGTCATGTACAACAACAACAGCAACAGCAACAGCCACAGTGCAATAACTATCAGTAAAGGCCTTATCAACAGAGACAACCTCATCCAGCTAACAGGGTGCTTGAGGCAATCCCAATGACGTACACGAAACTACTCCATAAATTGTTAGACTTGAATTTGGTTCAGTTGAGGACATTAACACCACCTCCACCTAGAGAGCTTCCAGTGAGGTATGATGCTAATGCAAGATGCAAATTTCATTCCGGAGCTCTTGGGCACTCAACGGAAAAGTGCAGGGCATTACAGCATAAGGTCCAGGACTTGATTGATTCAAAAGTGATTAATTTCGCACCGCCTCCAAATGTTACATCAAACCCTATTCCAAAACATGGAGGGGCCAGGGTAAATGCTATCAACAATGGTGAGAGGTTGAACTTGATATTGGACGTGGGTGAAGTGAAGACTTCCTTGTTAGTCGTGAAAGACAGATTGTTGAAAGGGCATGTTTTTCCAGGTTGTGATTTTGACTGTGAGGTTTGTTTGAATTTGGTTAATGGTTGTGGGGATTTGAAAGCTGGGATGTAGTGTTTGATTGACGAGGGGTCGCTACAGTTTGACAGGGTTGACCATAAAAGTGATTATGTGTCTACCATAACAATATATTTTGATCCTGCTGAGGTTCCCGCCCAGAGAGAACCTGTGAGTATCTATGTTCCAGAAGTGAGTCATGTTACCATTACTGTTCTGGGACCAGTTCCCTATGCTGATGACAAGGCCATCCCTTGGCACTATGGTTTGGATGTGTATGTAGATGGTCAGAAGATGGAGAGTAAAACAGTGACAATTGACATGACTGTTGTGAATGTCAGAGGAGTTGGTGGATTTACACGGAGTGGGCGTCTCTTTGCTCCTCAAGCTCTTAGAGGTGATCTCGAAGCTGAGGCTGCTACAATGGCTATGGGTAAACAGATAGCAACTGAAGAGGTGACAACTCCTGCTCCTAGTCAAGGCACTTTTGAAAAGGAAGTTGAAGAGTTCATGAGAATAATTAAGAAAAGAGACTATAAGGTGGTTGAACAGTTGAATCAGACCCCGTCCAAGATATCTATTTTGTCATTGTTAATGTGTTCTCAAGCTCATCGGGAGGCTCTACTAAAAGTTTTTCAAATGGCATATGTACTACAGGAGATAACAGTTAATCAGTTGGAGGCTGTGGTTGACAGCGAAAACGCCAGCCATGGGTTGGGATTCATAGATAGAGATCTCACCTCTGAAGGACGCAATCACAACAAAGCCTTACACATCACCATGGAGTGTATGGGTGTTGTTCTATCCCACGTCTTGGTAGATACAGGCTCTTCTCTCAATGTGCTCCCTAAGAAGGCCTTGATGAAGCTGAACACAGATGGCATTGTTTTACGACCCAGTGATTTAATTGTGAAAGCCTTTGATGAGTCCCGAAGATCTGTGTTTAGGGATGTGGAGATACCTGTAAAGATTGGGTCTCAGGTGTTCAAGAGTACTTTCTATGTTATAGATATTCAACCCGCTTATAGTTGTTTGCTAGGACGTCCTTGGATTCACGCTGCTGGCGCAGTAACATCCATGTTGCATCAGAAGTTGAAGTATGTGGTAGACGGCCAAGTTGTTACTGTATGCGGAGAAGAAGATATTTCCGTGAGCCATCTGTCGACCTTCAAGTATGTGGAAATGGACGGGGAGATCCATGAGACACTTTGGCAAGCTTTTGAGACAGTCAGTGTCAGTAATTTATCTCCGGCAGTTCAGAGCAATGAGAAGGAAGGGACTCCTATCTACTCCTACAGGCAAGCTAAGGAGGTAGTTCAATCCGGAAACGCCCAGGGCTGGGGCAAGCTGTTGGAAGTGGAAAAGAAAGATGACAAGTTCGGTCTCGGATATCAACCTGGTCAGTCCAGTTGGTCTCATGACAGTAATCCCGTAGCATTCACAAGCGCTGGAATGCTGGACTACAACAATGTTTGTGCAACAGATGTAGATGAGGATAGTGACTGTGACTTGGATAACTGGATTCACCCATGTGTACCTGGGGAGGAGCTCCGAAACTGGTCTGCTGAAGATTTCGTTCAAGTTACTTGGCAGTTAAAGTAAATTTTCTTTGTTTCCATTTTTATCATACTACATGTCAAATCTTGCACTCTGCCCAAGGTGCATGGATCCATCTGTAGGTGTCGCTCCCCCGAAAAGACACCTGGTCAGATAGGGTACAAACACGAACAGTCAGCGAAAGGAGAAAATGAAGGTGAACAGAATAGAGTCGCCAGCTAGGCATTTTTATCCCGAAGGAAAGGTAATGTTGAAAGAGGGGGAAGACACAGAGACTTTTGTTCGATAACAGTTAAGTTATGCCTACGTATCCTCTCGTGCAATGAGGATGTCAGAACACCGTAGTTCGACTCAAAGTGACTGAATGATAAATTGACTGTGAAATGCTTGCTGGTCTATGCTCAAGTGTATGACTCGTCTGGCTCGAGTGCTAACTGTCATTCATTAAACAGAAGAAGCAAGTTCTCGTTTGTGAATGAAGGTGATGAGAAAAGAATCCCGAAGGAGACGATTATTGTTTTTTTTTTGTGTTTTCAGTTTTGTTATTGTTTTTGGTGTTTGTCATAAGTTAATGAGCTTAAGCCTAAATCAAAGGTTGTAAACTCATTATATCCTCCCTGATTAGGGATAATGAGCATACTTAAGTATGAGATAAACATCTCAACTCAATTACCATAATGATGTAGGATTAAGATCATTAACCTACTTGTGATTATTTAGATGTTTTTGGGTTTTTGTTTAGTGTTAAGTAATGAGTTTAAGCCATAATCAAGGATTAGTGAACTCATTACACCATCCTAATAGAAGGATAATAGATGAGAACACTTAAGTTGAGGAAGATACCTCAACTTAATCCATGGTTAGGGATTAAAATCATTAGATGACAAGCCTTTATTAAAGTGGATTTTAATTAAAGGGTGAGATTAAGAAGTGGATTTTATGATTTATAAGTCAACATGATGGGGACTTGTCCATTAAACACTAGGGTTAGTCCTTCTTGACCAATAAAGGAAGAATTAGAACCCTAATGTAAGGCCCAAGTTACAAGTTAATGTCTTAGTGATTATTATATGGATTGATTAAGAGGTTTAAACAAATTAAGGGTTTAACACTTAGGATTAAAGTTATACACTCCATCCTAAGATAAGGATGCAGGCATAACCCTAATTCCAAAGTTCTAAAACCTTAAATGTTTAGTCTCTAATGATGAGATGGGAAGAGAGACACAAAGAAGACTCAAAGGTAAAAGCTAAGGGGGACTAATCACAACCCTAATTATTATCATGCTTGGATGTTCCTATGGTTTGTAAGGCTTGAGAAAGATCTTCAAGGAAGCCACCAATGGAAGAAGCAGAAGAAATAAGTTACTTACTTCATTGAAGAAGATAAGTAACTTAGAGAGAGAAAGAAAGTGATAGATAAACATGAATGAGCAAGCCCACTCAAAGTCAATCAAAAATGCAGCAAATATGCATATGGAGAAGATGAAGAGAAACGAGAAGTGAAGGCAAATTCACTTCTCAAATTAACTTACCACCTGAAAATGTTAGCACAATATGCATAAGGAAAGAAGTGAGATGGAATGATGCATATGCAAAGGCAAAAACCAAAACCAGAAGCATACATATGATGTAAATGATGCTATGACATGATTCAAAGGCATACCAAGTGCAATGAACGGTCATATAAGAGAATGAATGCAAATGAAGCATGCTTTGAAGTTTGAAAGTTCATGAAGTTTAATGAAAGGAAATGAATGTAAATCATGGAAAATGAATGAAGAAATGATCAAACATGATTCTAACATGTCCTAAGATGTCTAAGATGACATGTGAATGCATGAAATGTCATGGGAAGCTCGTGTATGGATGCATATGCAAGATGAATGCAAATGAAGATGCAAAAAAGTTAGGGTTTTAAAGCAACATGAGATGCATATGGCAAAGACAGAAGCAAATGACATGATAAAAATTTGAAATCACACTCAAACAAACCCTAAACCTATGCTAGGTTACCATCCAAAGGGGGAGGTCAGAAGCTAAACCTAGAAGGAGTTATGAATTTCCTATGTTTCTAGGGTTTTTTGGGTGATCTCCAATGAAAAAGGCTAAACAAATTGAAAATGAAAGATAAATTCATGCCAAAATTATCTTAGAAACTACATGATATGCACAAAACAATGCAAAAAGAATCATTTTCAAACTCTTCATAGTTAGTAAGAAATGATTTTTCTAAGTTAGGGTTCAAAAATAGGATTTAAATGACCCTTAATTCAAACAAAATTCTCAAATGATGATCAAACCTAAAAAGAAATTTGTATGAAGAGTTTGAAAATGTTTCTAAATGCAAAGGGATGATTCATGATTTTTTTGGTGATTTTTAGAAACTTAAATAGTATTTTAATTAATTAAATTCAATTAATTAATTAAAATAAACATTTAAATATTTTAAAAATACAAATTTTATACAAAAAATAAAATAAAAATCATTTTTGGGATGAGAAAAATATTTAAAGTCAGAATGCAAAAGAAAATACTTTTTTGGAAATGTTTTCCTATTTTAAATAAAATGAGAAATAAAATGCAAAGAAAATGAATTAAAATTGATTTAAATGCAATAAAAGGAAAAGTCAGCGCATCCAATGGCTGAGGTTTAAATGAAAAAAGGTGGGAATTGACTGGCGCGCATCTGGGCAGTGAGAATCGAAAGTTTGAAGGTGGAGAGGATTTTTGTGAAACTTGGCTTATGGGATGATTCAGGCTCCAAGGTTATGTGAAATGGCTTGCTTTTGGTCCATATAACATGTCTCTATTGGCCAGAGAGTTGTTGTGGCTGCAGTTGATTGGTATGGACCAAGTTGCAAAATGTCAACATTATGTGTACTTGAGGTATGGGCTCATGCAGGGGTGGTTCAATGGCATGTCTTGCCTCAGCTTGGATCAAGGAGAGCAATGTAATTGAAATTATGCAGCTGGATGGCTTGGAGGGAAAGATTTCATACGTTTTGCAAGAATTTGCATTTTTGCCCCCTTTGAGTTATCTTGTGATGCAAGGCATGAAAACAAGTGATTCCTTGGGCAATTCTGACCCAAATGAGTTGCATTATGATGGTATGATGTTTAGAGATGCATTAGAGGTCAAAAAATGGCTTGGCAAGTGGTTTTGAAAAAATCCCTCTTTGGTGTATTCTTGAAAATTATAGATTTTTGCCAACTTTGAAGGATCATAACTTGAGTTCCATAATGAATTATAACATGTTCTTGTACTTTTTGAAAAGGGAAAGACCCAATATACAACTTTTATGACCAACAATTTTTCATTTGAAGCATTTTTGGTTGAGAAAGAGGAGGTTGAAGAACTTTCCCAAAATGGAAAGTTTCCATTACAAGTCATTTCCATTTTTGGCAACTTTTGGTTTAACTCAAATTTATTCAATTTTGTGAACTTACAAGAACTTCAATGATCAAATAAAGATCATATAACTTCAATTTGATGAAAATACCCCTTTGGTCCCATTGTTGGGGGCCTCAGATGCCCTGATTTTGCTCTGATTTCCTCAAGAAGTTACCCAATGAACAAATGACTTCCATAATGAATTTCTTCATCAAACTTGGTACACATGATCCTTATAGCATCTTAAGAACATTAGAAACAAGAATGACCCAAAAATTTGGAGTTAAGGCCTCTGAAACCAAAACCCTAATTTTGGTCATCTGTGTAGTGAAAACCCTAGCTCTGCTTCCATGCTTTCCCAGTTCTTGTGATTTCTTGACTCCCATGAACTTTGAGGGGTATAATATGATGATAGAACACACATGGACCCTCCTAGAACACTTGGAGGCCTTTGGATTGGCTTAGATGAATCCTTGGATTGGTCAGATCACAAACCCTAGATACAGATGAACTTGAACTATGCAGATGAAAAAAAAATGCAATATGATGATATGCTTATGTTTATACTAATATGAAATATCACAAGCCATGGTGTGGAGTTAGTGAGGTAAGATTTGGGGTGTTTACAGCTGCCCCTATTCAAGCATGAGTTAGCTGTGAAGGATGTAAGCGCCTGGCTTAACAGACAAACAAGATAACTTGTGGTTGAATACCAAAGACAATCCAAAATTTGAACTCATTGGGGAGAAGAAGAAAAGGGATATAAATTGTCAAAGACAATATAATATGATTATCAAATGAAGGAGATGGAGGATGTCCATCGAGCAGAGGACGACTGCTGGGGATAAAGCGGTAAGCAAAGCAATGACGGGGACGGCCGACAAGCTGGGGAAATAAAAGATCATGATGGGGACAACCATCGGGTAAAGTAACAAGGTTTTCTGTGGATTAAAGTAAAGGCAATGATGGGAATGACCATCAGGTTTGCAAAGTAAAGTAAACAACGATGGGGGACGGTCACCGGTCTAAAGAATAAATGAAATATTGATGAGGGACGGTCATCAAAAAGGTGAAGGACGATCACCTTGCAGGGGACGGCTGCTCTTTATCACGATATAGGATGAATGTCGGATAGAAAAAGTCGATGATGGGGACGGCCATCGGATAAGCATGATGAAGGACGATCATCAAGAGGTGAAGGACGATCACCCAGCAGGGTACGGCTGCTCTCGGGGTTTATCTCGACATAGGACGAATGTCGGATAACAAGATCAACGATGGGGACAACCATCAGATAAAGTGATGAAGGACGATCATCAAGAGGTGAAGGACGATCACCTAGCAGGGGACGACTGCTCTTTATCGCGACATAGGACGAATGTCGGATAGAGAAGGGTTCAAATAATGGAGACTCCGCTGGAGGAAGGGATGAGGGACGGTCATCCAAAGGTGAAGGATGATCACCTGGCAGGGGACGGCTACCGAATGTATCACGACATAGGACGAATGTCGGATAGAAGAAAGTGGTTCTGTTGGGGAATGCTAAACACGGACGAGTGTTTACGATTTCTAAAATAAAAGGTATAAGTGTTTGACGTTGTGTATAGATTAAAGATGCGGACAAGCATCCTTAAGACCATGATACAAACGAGTATCGGTAGAAACAAACGCTAAAGCATGTTCAGAGATGATGGTATGGACGAGTACCAACTGGTTAACAAAGAACACGGACAAGTGTCGAATCTGTGGGGGATGATAATATATATACGAGATACATACGAGTATCTGTATAAGTATGAATGAGTATTGTGAAGTATGAGCAAGACACGGACGAGTGTTCAACTTGTTGGGGAAAGGTGACACAGACGAGTGTCAGAAGAGAAAGTGTATAAGTTATGAACAAACATTTGTATATGAGAGTATAACAGGTGTTTCGGCGACCTGTGGGGATAGGATGACACGGACGGGTGTCGAAAGGAGTGTGTTATAAATAGGTGTTTGACTAGCAACAAGTGTTTAGGCAACCGTGCTAGGGAAGGGTGACACGAACGAGTGTCAAAAGGGTATGTATAGGTTTCTGGATGCAAAGAGGATATTTTTTCTTATATCCGCGGAAGGATGATATGACATGGACGAGTGTCGAAAAAGTATATATGAACATGTATCTGTGCTGGAGAGTGCAAAGGGGACGCTTTGGCTTTTTACTTGCAAGGAATGTGAGTTCTTATATACTGCTGATGAAATATTGAGGGTATTTGGAGGTGACTGGCTCGAACCTAGCTTGTGATCATGCAAATGTTTGATTTTTGCCGTAATGCTCTGTATTAGAGGGAATGCTACGCTCTATGGGAAAAAAATGATGTGAATGCTATGATTATGCAAAAAGAAACCGATTCGGGATTCGGGTCCCGCTGAAGATTGGATCTCTGGCTGATCCATTTGGAGGAATATCCCAGCTTGGGAAAAAATTGATCGACCTATTAGGAAATACAACTCTGCTTGGGGAAATAGATCATTGATAGACCTATCCTGTAAGGAGAAACCTAGTTAGGGAGTTGGAAGCTTTCGTCACTTTGTTTTGTGAGAGTTTCAAGCATTGCTCTTCTGGGGAGGGGCTAGAACTTATATGGGGAGATGGGCTGAGGATGCTCTTGTTGAGTAGACCTGTGCTAGGGATGAGGAGGCTTTGACAACTCCGCTGGGGAAAAGCATTTCAGATATCGCTTGGGGAGGAGGTATGCTGGGGAAGTGTGCTTGGAATGCTTCATGTTGCGTATTGAATACCTGTAACCTGTTAAGACAAAGAAACACACGAGCATCCCGAGGTATCCCTTACCGGATTCCGTCATAGGAGTTAGATATTCCCGAAAGTAAATACATTTCCTGCAAGCATTTAAGAATGGCTCATTTGTTTTATGCAAATCTTATATCATGGACATTGGACATTTTGCAAACGAAACAGAAATGTGCAAGAAGAGGTGTGATTGAAAACTCTGATTTTATTAATCTGGGTGCCCTGAATTGGCAGATACAGTTAAAGAAACAGATCCCCTGGATTTAGGAGATTGTTACAAATTGAAAAAGTAAAAGTGCTGGCAATGTTGACGACGCTCCGGTGAGCTTCCTTTGCTATGACCCGTATGACCTTGACGTTCTTCTCATCTTGCTTTTTGAAGAAGGTTGACTCTGACTGATGATTTATCCTTTTGAAGCTTGTCGTGTTGTAAGTGATACAGACGAATTCAGAATGCAGTTGTTCGCTTATTCCCTGATTTTGCGTGGATCGCCCTTTCGGGTTTTCAACCCACCAGGATACCCATTTTTGCCTGAGCTGTCCAATGCGGCTTTTCAACTCAGCGGGTGTACACACATTTTTTTGATTTTTTCCTTATTTTTTCCGGAGTCTTTTATTATGTTTTTGACTCGCTGGGATGCCCTATTTTGCCTGGACTTACATTCTGTTTTTATGTCCAGCGGGTCTTTTTATGCGAAGTAGTTTTTAACTGCATCTGAATTCATAGGGGATAAGAAATCTTCACCATCCATAGTAGTGAGCATCAGTGCTCCACCTGTATGAGGAGGGAGAAGTCTTTTCAGCACAAGATCTCCTACTTGGTATTCCCGAAGCCTGACTTTCTGATCAAAGGCTTTTTTCATCCTTTTCTGATATAACTGCCCATGACATATTGCAGCTAATATCTTTTCTTGGATCAGATTCAGTTGATTGTACCGAGATCAGAGTCATTCTACTTCATTCAACTTTACATCCATCAGTACCCGTAAGGAGGGTAGTTCAACTTCAACAGGTAGGACAGCTTCCATACCGTACACAAGCTGATAAGGTGTTGCCCTAGTGGATGTTCTGATTGAGGTTCGGTACCCATGCAAGGAAAATGGTAGCATCTCATGCCAGTCTTTTTAAGTAACCACCATCTTTTGCACAATCTTCTTGATGTTCTTGTTAGCTTCCTCAACAGCGCCATTCATCTTTGGCCTGTAAGGAGAAGAGTTATGATGTTGGATTTTGAAGTCCCGACATAGTTCTGCCATCATTTTGTTGTTCAAATTGGAACCATTGTCAGTAATGATTCGCTCGGGAACTCCATATCGGCAAATGATGTCTCTTTTCAGGAATCTGGCTACCATTTGTCTGGTGACGTTTGCATATGAAGCTGTTTCAACCCACTTGGTGAATTAATCAATGGCTACCAATATGAATCTGTGGCCATTTGAAGCAGTCGGTTCAATCTTTCCAATCATGTCAATGCCCCACATATCAAAGGGCCAAGGTGAAGACATCACGTTCAAAGGACTTGGAGGCACAGGCACTTTGTCTGCGTAAATCTGGCATTTGTGGCACTTTCTGGCGTAGGCAAAACAGTCTGCATCCATTGTGATCCAGTAGTAACCTGAGCTTAACAATTTCTTATCCATTGCATGTCCTCCAACATGGGTACCGAAAGATCCATCGTGCACCTCGTGCATCAGCAAGTCTGCTTCTTTCTTATCAACATATCTGAGAAGAACCATGTCAAAGCTTCGCTTCTATAATGAACCATCAGCATTAAGGGAGAAACAACCGGCCAACCTTCTTAATGTCTTCTTATCATTGGATGATGCCCCAGGCGGGTATGTCTGATCCTCTAAGAAGCATTTGATGTCATGGAACCAAGGCTTGTCATCCTTAGCAATGTCCATGGAGAATACATATGATGGTCGGTCTAGTCTGGATACCGAAATCCGAGGTGCATAATTGGTAGTTTGGGCCTTGATCATAGAGGAAATGGTAGCCAAAGCGTCTGCGAACTGATTTTCGTCTCGACGGATGTACTCAAGTTTGACTGTTGTGAATAAAGTCAATACTCTCCTCATATAGTCACGGTATGGAATCAGATGCTCTTGGTGAGTGTACCATTTGTCGTTGGTCTGATTGATTACTAGAGGTGAATCTCCGAATACAATTAAAGTCTTGATCCTGAGGTCAATGTCTTCCTCAAGACCCATGATACAGGCTTCATATTCAGCTTTGTTGTTAGTGCAGGCAAAAGTGAGTTTTGCCGAGAAAGGCATATGAACTCCTTTAGGTGTAATGAGCACTGCACCAACTCCACGACCATTCAAATTGACAGCCCCATCAAACATCATTGTCCATTTTTCTTCTGGGTCGGGCCCTTCAGTGTGAACAGGCTCTTCATGATCTTTTGCTTTTAGGAACATGATGTCTTCATCAGGGAAGTCAAATCTCATGCGTTGGTAATCATCAATGGGTTGCTCAGCCAGATAGTCAGACAGTACATTGCCTTTAATGGCCTTTTGAGATGTGTACTGAATGTCATACTCTGTCAGAATCATTTGCCATCTTGCAACCCTTCCGGTAAGTGCTGGTTTCTCAAATATGTACTTGACGGGGTCCATCTTTGAGATCAATAAAGTAGTGTGAGTCAACATATACTGTCTCAGTCGGCGAGCAGCCCACGCTAAAGCAGAACAAGTTTTCTCGAGCAGTGAATAACGTTGTTCACAGTCGGTAAAATTTTTGCTTAGGTAGTATATTGCATACTCTTTTCGACCAGACTCGTCATGCTTGTCCAACACACACCCCATTGACCCTTCTAATAATGTCATATACATTATTAGAGGTCTTCCTTCAACTGGAGGCATGAGAATTGGAGGTTCTTGTAAGTACTCCTTGATCTTGTCAAAAGCCTTCTGACAATCTTCGTTCCACCTGACCGTTTGTTCTTTTCTTGGCAATTTGAACAGGGGTTCACAGGTTGCAGTAAGATGAGATATTGAAATTCTGTGATCAGGTATGAGATGTCGAATGAGATGTTTAAACACTTGACAACTTAACCAAAACTTAAAGTGCAGGAAAATTAAACAACACAGTAATTTGTTAACCCAGTTCAGTGTATAACCACACTTACATCTGGAGGCTACCAACCCAAGAGGAAATCCACTATAAGTAATATTAATTCTAGACTTAAACCACCCAGTTTAATCTTTCACTTAATATCTACCCAATGCAATTTCTACCTAAGACACAACTTAGATATGAGTACCAACTCACTCCCCCTCAATCACACAGTGATCTTGTTTACAAGTTTAATAAAATTGAAGTCATACTTCAAACAAAAACAGCTTGATCTTACTTCACAGTTTCAATCAAGACACAAATACACTTTTGCTTAAAAGCTCATAAAGTGGTACAATAAAAACAACCTGCTATTAAAACACAAAACACCCTATTTTGTCTTCTGAAATTCGTGCTCTATTCTGAGAGTTTCTGTTGCTTAAATAGGTGTTTGGATTTTGGGCTTTCTGTAGGTTTATCCAATCCTAAAACGCATGCTGCTTCCACCTTGAATTAGGGTTTGTTACTTCCTAGATTCTAGGTGATTCAGTTGTTCTGATTATGCTGAAGACATATAACAACACTGCCTACAGATGCGCCTTATTCTGTTTTATCCATCCATAATTAATTCCAGATAACTTTCCTTAATTTACTCAATTCTGTTAGTCATTAATTAATTCTGGTAGCAGGTTTGAGATGTCACAACATCTGTTGGGACATCCTGAAAAACTGAACTTACTTCATTTACTGATACAATGTCACAACATCTGATGTGACATCCTGTAAACTGAACTTATATCATTAGCTGATACAATGTCCCAACATCTGGTGTGACATCCTGAATTAAGTTCATTTACTTATACTCTGTTTGATAATGTCCCAACATCTGATAGGACATCCTGAACTGAATTCAACAACTCTTGTTGGTCAAAAATTCTAATAATTCTAAACATCTACAAACTCCCCCTTTGGCTAATTTTTGGCTAACATTCTTTTCTGGTTATCAGAGTGCAGCAGAAGTTCTTTTATCAGAGTATAGCAGTTCTTTTCTGTTGAGTCATGTGTGAGTTTACTCCCCCTCAAACATACATGTATTCAGTTTTGTTGCAACAAAGATTTTTATTAAAACATAGATTTAGTTCAGAAGCAAACATAAGTTTTTCATTAATAACTAAAAAGCATCATACATTGTTGTTGTTGTTCTCCCCCTTGTTAGACATAAATTTGGGGCCAAAGTTACTAATTCAAAATTACAATGCAGAAGCTGTCATTACATTTTCCTCACATACAGGTTTCACTCAGACTCCTCATAATCAGTTTCTTCCTCTTCCTCAGTCTCCTCATCAGAAGCAGCATTTTTCTGAGCACATTCTTCACTCTCCAGCCTTTGGATAATCTCTTCAAGCTTCTGCTTCCTTGCATCCAGTTCTTTGCAAGTGATCTTCAACTCAGCAATCAAGGCAGCTTTGGAGATTGGAGACTTTGCCTTTGAAGGACCAGCAGATGTCCCAGAGGGAGCTTCAACATCAGCTGCATGATGACTCAAGAACAACTTGTAGTGGAAGGCCAGAGGGCTTTCTCTTTTGCAAATGGAGTCCTTCTCAGTGAGGATACCTAGATATTGACTAAGCATAATTCCACACAGCAGGGAAGGGAAGGCAATTGGAAGCTTTGTTGCAGATGATCCAGCATGCTTCAATGTCTGATCAAAGATATAAGCTCCATAATCCAGCTTTGTTTGGGTGCCCACAACATATATGAACCTGCCCAATCCAGTTTCTATTGAGGAGGTATGGTTGGTAGGGACCCAGTTTGCAGTGCAAATCCTATGCAGCATGGCATTCTTCCTTGTCAGCATGCTAACTAATAGCTTCCCTTTGACTGGCCAAGTCTTGACCTGATTAGCAGTGATAACCTTGCAGACCTGGTTATCAGTCTTCCCTAACTCATTTGGACCATCAGATTCTCTTCCAAGGTAATGGTTGATAACCCTATGAGAGAATTCTACACACCTCCCTCTTACATAAACTTTTCTAAAGTCAGCAGACTTACCATCAGCACAATCTTCTTGGAGGTTGACTATGAATTCCTTGACTAGCAGCTCATAGCAAGGAGAAAAGTTGGAGACAGTTTTGAAGAGGCCAGCAGAATATATGAGATCAATTACCTCTGTGCACTCAAGTGCATTACTGCTCAGCTCTCTTTCAAGTGCTACCCTTCTTTGATAAACAAACTTCCATTTATTCACACTTGAAACATGATGGAAGGAGATGTTGTCCAGAGGAGCTTCTGGAACAGCAGTTGATGACCTTGAGGGTGCTGGTTTCTTCTTTGGTGGAGATGTTGGAACATCTTCTTCAACATCTGAATCTGGAGGAGGGACAGCTTTCCTCTTTTGTGTTTGCACCTTGCTCCATTGTTTTGTAGGACCAAAGACAACTTTAGCTTTGTCCTTCTTTGGTGTAGCTTGCTTCTTCTCAGGAGTTGCATGTCCTGCATTCTTCTTTTCCTTCCTAGTTCTAAGCCTTTTGGCTATGCTAGGGTTGACAGAAGCAATGATTTCTGTATCAGAATCATGCTCTATATTCACAAAAGGAGGAGGTTGAGCAGTCTCCTCTTCAGCAGGTGGTTCAACAGAGATTTGATCTTCAGTGGAGGCCTTGTGCTGGTCCTCAGATATTTCTTCATCACTATCAGTGGAGACCTTTTTCTGGTCCTTAGATGTTTCATCAGCAGCATCAGATGAGGCCTTTTGCTGGTCCTCAGATGTTTCAACATCTATTGGGACATCCTGTTGAACAGGAGTGTCCTTTTCAGCCTGAGTTTGTTGATCTTCTTGTGGAGCTGGCATGGTGTTCAGAGGGATAGATATGCCACTCTCTTTGCTCAGATAAGATCCTGTTTACTAGCTCCTTTATGGAATCATCCACATATGCAGAAGCATTTGGAGTGGTGTTTGATGGTGAAGGCATGCCTTTGGCCTTGCTGAATACAGGATCCTTTGTCCTTTTAGGGGTTCTTGGTTTTTGAGCAAGAGGAACACTTCCTCTGATTTCGTCCATTGGAGTTGAATCCATGGGTACCATAGAGATGGGGGTTGCATGCACCACATCTTCCTTGTTGAGGATTTCTTCAGAAATGTTAGGGTTTTGGTGATGAGCCATTTTGAGAATGTGGTGAAGAAAAAGATTGAGATTGATTGAGTTTGATGATCTCAGAGAGTTAGCTATAGCAAGCAAGTTGTTGTGAGAGAATGCTGAGAAGATGAATAGCTGAACGTGAGCTGATATTCTTATAATAGTCGTTACTTGGAGAATTTCTAGGAGAGGAATACACAAGGTGCTTGACCAGACTGGTGTTGCCATCTGGTGATCATGCCACACGATGTCATATGACATGTTGGCACATTTCCATAACTGCTAAATTTCACATAAACAGATTCCCAATTTACCCCTTAGGTTTTCAAATTGGGTAGCATCCAAGGCTTTAGTAAATATATCAGCCAATTGCAGATTTGTAGCTACATGTTCCAATGAGATCACTTTTTCTTCTACAAGATCTCTAATGAAATGGTGCCTGATATGAATATGCTTGGTCCTGCTATGTTGGATAGGATTCTTTGATATGTTAATAGCACTTAAGTTGTCACAGTACAATGTCATGACATCTTGTGGGACATTGTACTCAGTGAGCATTTGCTTCATCCAAACCAACTGTGAACAACTGCTTCCAGTTGCTATATATTCAGCTTCAGCAGTAGATAAGGATACACAATTTTGTTTCTTACTGAACCAAGAAATCAAATTGTTTCCTAGAAAGAAGCATCCTCCTAAAGTGCTTTTTCTGTCATCAGCACTTCCAGCCCAATCAGCATCACAAAAGCCATTGAGAATTGGTTTGCATCCATGAAAGTACATTATGCCATAGTCACAAGTACCATTGACATATTTCAGAATTCTCTTGACTTGGTTTAGATGACTGACTTTTGGATCAGCTTGATATCTTGCACAAACACCTACTGCAAAAGATATGTCTGGTCTGCTAGGAGTTAGATATAATAAGCTTCCAATCATACTTCTGTATAGACTTTGATCTACATTCTCACCCTTGTCATCTTTAGTTAGCTTTAAATGTGTGGGGGCAGGAGTTCTCTTATGAGTAGCACTGTCCATCCCAAATTTCTTGACTATGTTCTTAGCATACTTGCTTTGGGAAATGAACATGGAGTCCTATATTTGTTTTATTTGCAGTCCAAGAAAGTAGGTTAATTCTCCTACTAGGCTCATTTCAAATTCAGATTCCATCTGATTGACAAAATGTTTAACCATCCTGTCTGACATCCCACCAAAGACAATGTCATCTACATATATTTGAGTAATCATGACATTTCCTTCTTCATCTTTAACAAACAAAGTTTTGTCAATTCCACCTTTCCTGTACCCTTGCTTGATAAGAAAAGTAGTCAGCCTTTCATACCATGCTCTTGGAGCTTGCTTCAAACCATAAAGAGCCTTCTTTAGTTTGTATACATGATTTGGACAGCTTGGATCAACAAATCCTTTAGGCTGTTCTACATATACCTCTTCATTAAGATATCCATTTAGAAAGGCACTTTTCACATCCATTTGAAATAGCTTGAACTTCAAGATACAAGCAATTCCTAAAAGTAGTCTGATTGATTCAAGCCGTGCTACTGGTGCAAAGGTTTCATCAAAGTCTACTCCTTCAATTTGTGTGTATCCTTGAGCTACAAGTCTAGCTTTGTTCTTTGTAAAAACTCCTTGTTCATTTGAATTGTTCTTATACACCCATTTAGTGCCAGTCACATTTATGTCATCAGGTCTAGGAACAAGATTCCACACTTCATTCCTTGTGAATTTACCTAATTCCTCTTGCATAGCACAAATCCAGTATTCATCAGTAAGAGCTTCCTTGATGTTTTTAGGTTCTATTTTTGAAACAAAGCAGGAACCTGAAATCACTTCTCTTGATCTAGTGCTTACACCTCTGTTGGGATCACCAATTATCAAATCTTTGGGATGATCCTTCTGGATTCTGATGGAGGGAGGTTTGCTGGATTGTTCTGTCCTTGCATCAGATTGATTGAAATCAGAAAGATCACTCTTTTCTTCAGCTTCAGTTTTGCTGTCAGCAGATGTTCCAACATCTTCTGTAACATATGTAGGAGCATCATCAATTATCACATTTATGGACTCCATGATAACCTTGGTTCTAGAATTAAATACTCTATATGCTCTGCTGTTTATAGAGTATCCAAGAAAAATCCCTTCATCACTTTTAGGATCCATTTTTCTTCTTTGCTCCCTATCTGCCAGAATATAACAGTTACTTCCAAACACAAGGAAGTACTTAACTGTGGGTTTTCTGCCCTTCCAGACTTCATAGATTGTGGACAAAGTTCCTTTCCTTAGAGTAACTCTGTTATGGATGTAACAAGTTGTGTTCATAGCTTCAGCCCAGAAGTACAAAGGTAACTTTTTAGCATGGATCATAGCTCTTGCTGATTCTTGAATAGTTCTATTCTTCCTCTCAACAATCCCATTCTGTTGAGGAGTGATTGGTGAAGAGTATTCATGATTGATTCCTTCTGAAGACCAGAAATCTAAGAATTTTTGGTTCTCAAATTATTTTCCATGATCACTTCTTATTCTGATCACACAGCTGGCTTTTTCCCTTTGTATTCTTTGGCATAAGTCTTTGAATACATCAAATACATCAGACTTTTCTTTGATGAAATTTATCCATGTATACCTTGAAAAGTCATCAACCACCACATAGGCATATCTCTTACCACCAAGGCTCTCAACCTGCATAGGTCCCATAAGATCCATATGCAATAATTCCAAAACTTTGGAAGTTGTCAGATGTTGGAGCTTTGGATGGGACATCTTGGTTTGCTTGCCTATTTGACATTCACCACATATTTTGCCATCATCAATCTTCAGTTTAGGAATACCTCTCACAGCTTCCATAGATATGGTTTTCTTTATGCCTCTGAAATGAAGATGACCTAGTCTTTGGTGCCATAGTTTCACTTCTTCTTCTTTAGCTAAAGAACAAGTTGAAGTGAGACTGAAGTCTTGAGGTTCCCACATGTAACAGTTGTCTTTAGATCTGGCTCCTCTCATGACAATCCTTTGTTCTTTGTTAGACACTATGCATTCAGTTTTGGTAAAGTTTACACTGTACCCTTGATCACATAATTGACTTATGCTGATTAGGTTAGCAGTTAAGCCTTTTACCAGCAGCACATCATCTAGTCTTGGTACATCTGGACAGTCCAAGGTCCCAACTCCCTTGATTTCTCCTTTAGCTCCATCTCCAAAAGTTACATATCTGGATGAATATGACTTTAAGTCTACTAGCAGATTCTTCAATCCAGTCATGTGTCTTGAACATCCACTGTCAAAGTACCAGTCTTCTTTAGCTGATACTCTGAGTGATGTATGAGCTATATATGCAACACCTTTCTTTGACCATTTGTGTTGAGCTATATACCTCTGCCCTGTGCATTGTTCATCAGTAGAGCTCCAAGGTTGTTTGTTGATCTGGTTCTTGGGCATGTAGCTTTGATCAGCATGAAGACTAGCTTTTGGTCTCCATACCTTCTTGATGACCTATGTCTTCTGCTTAGGGGGTTGCTGATCTCTTTGATGTTTATGCAACACTTTCTTGGTAACTTCTATCTTCTGCTTAGGAGGTTGCTGATACATCTGATTTGGATATCCATGTAACTTGTAGCAATGAGGTTTGATATGTCCAAATCTTCCACAATGATGACATCTCCATCTTTGATACTTCTTCTTCATTATGTTCTTTTCAGGATGTTGAGACATCTGTTGGAACATTATGTTTGGCTTTGTGTTCTTTTCATGATGTTAAAGCATCTGTTGGGACATCTTGTTTGACTGTATGGACTTTGAAGTAGTTTTGCTAGAGCTAGCTTCAACCTTATGAACTTTGTTAAATCCCAGTCCACTTTTATCCCCTGAATGCTTATTGTTGTTGAGAATAACATCCAGTGTGCTTGAGCTACTGTTCAGCATTCTAACAGATTTGGACATATGTTCCAACTTGGAGTTGAGAAGACTTACTTCACTTTTCAAGGTGTCAATGATCTCTAGATCACTTGCTTTTTCACCCTTTAGTGCCTCAATCTGCTTCTTTAGCTTTATACTCTCCCTGCATATTTCAGTGCTTCTTTTGAATAGTTCTCTGTATGATTGCTCAAGTTCTTCAAAAGTAAGCTCCCCATCACTGGATTCACTTTCAGATTCACATAATCCAGCTAGAGCAGTGATATGCTTAGCTGATTCTTCTTCTGAATCACCTCCTGAGTCTTCATCAGACCAGGTTACAGAGAGACCTTTCTTTTGCCTTTTTAAATAGGTAGGACATTCATTCCTGATGTGTCCATATCCTTCACATCCATGGCATTTAATTCCTTTTTCTTGACTGGTCTTTTCATCATAATTTGACCTTCTATTAGCATCATAAGGTCTTTTGTTTTTAGAAGAATTTGTGTATCTTCCACTTGGTCTGGACTTGTCTTCCATCCTTCTGAGAATCTTTTTGAACTGTCTTCCAAGCATAGAAATGTTTTCTGATAAGCTTTCATCAGTTTCTGATTCATCATTTTCTTCTTTATCAGTATTTGACATCAAGGCTATGCTTTTGTTCTTCTTTACAATTGTGTCATTCATTCCCATCTCAAATGTTTGAAGGGAACCAATGAGCTCTTCAACTTTCATTGTGCATATGTCTTGAGCTTCTTCTATTGCTGTGACTTTCATGTCAAATCTTTTTGGCAAAGATCTGAGAATCTTTCTTACAAGCTTTTCATCAGTCATCTTTTCTCCCAAGGCTCCAGAAGTATTGGCTATTTCTAAGATGTTCATGTAGAATTCATGAATTGTCTCATCTTCCTTCATTCTCAAGTTTTCAAACTTGGTGGTGAGAAGTTGAAGTCTTGACATCTTTACCTTTGATGTTCCTTCATGAGTTGTTTTGAGAGTGTCCCAAACATCTTTGGCCATCTAACAGTGATGCACAACTCTAAAGATGTTCCTATCAATGCCATTGAATAAAGCATTTAAGGCCTTGGAGTTGCCAAGTGCTGAATCTTCTTCCTCCTTACTCCATTCTTCTTCAGGTTTCAACACTTTTGCTCCATCTTTGGTGTCTTGGATAGGATGCTCCCATCCATTGTTGACTGCTTTCTAGGCCCTATTGTCAAGTGATCTTAAGAATGCAATCATTCTTGGCTTCCAGTAGTCATAATTAGATCCATCCAGTATAGGTGGTCTATTTACTGATCCTATATCTCTGTCCATGTTTCCAGAATTTGTATTCCCTAGATCTCACCCAGAATAAACAGGCAGGGTGCCTGCTCTGATGCCAATTGAAATTCTGTGATCAGGTATGAGATGTCGAATGAGATGTTTAAACACTTGAAAACTTAACCAAAACTTAAAATGCAGGAAAATTAAACAACACAGTAATTTGTTAACCCAGTTCAGTGTATAACCACACTTACATCTGGAGGCTACCAAGCCAGGAGGAAATCCACTATAAGTAATATTAATTCTAGACTTAAACCACCCAGTTTAATCTTTCACTTAATATCTACCCAATGCAATTTCTACCTAAGACACAACTTAGATATGAGTACCAACTCACTCCCCCTCAATCACACAGTGATCTTGTTTACAAGTTTAATAAAATTGAAGTCATACTTCAAACAAAAACAGCTTGATCTTACTTCACAGTTTCAATCAAGACACAAATACACTTTTGCTTAAAAGCTCATAAAGTGGTACAATAAAAACAACCTGCTATTAAAACACAAAACACCCTATTTTGTCTTCTGAAATTCGTGCTCTATTCTGAGAGTTTCTGTTGCTTAAATAGGTGTTTGGATTTTGGGCTTTCTGTAGGTTTATCCAATCCTAAAACGCATGCTGCTTCCACCTTGAATTAGGGTTTGTTACTTCCTAGATTCTAGGTGATTCAGTTGTTCTGATTATGCTGAAGACATATAACAACACTCCCTACAGATGCGCCTTATTCTGTTTTATCCATCCATAATTAATTCCAGATAACTTTCCTTAATTTACTCAATTCTGTTAGTCATTAATTAATTCTGGTAGCAGGTTTGAGATGTCACAACATCTGTTGGGACATCCTGAAAAACTGAACTTACTTCATTTACTGATACAATGTCACAACATCTGATGTGACATCCTGTAAACTGAAATTATATCATTAGCTGATACAATGTCCCAACATCTGGTGTGACATCCTGAATTAAGTTCATTTACTTATACTCTGTTTGATAATGTCCCAACATCTGATAGGACATCCTGAACTGAATTCAACAACTTTTGTTGGTCAAAAATTCTGCCAATTCTAAACATCTACAGATATGAACCTTGATATGTAGTTCAATCTACCTAAGAACCCCTGAACTTCTTTTTAAGTCCTAGGTGCAGGCATCTCCTGAATGGCTTTGACTTTGTCAGGATCAACTTCAATTCCCTTCTCACTTACAATGAATCCCAGCAGTTTACCGGAACGTACCCCGAATGTGCATTTGTTGGGGTTTAACTTCAGCTGGTACTTTCTCAGACGCTTGAACAACTTCAGCAGATTTACCAGATGGTCTTCTTCAGTGAGGGACTTGGTAATCATGTCATCCACGTAACATCAATTTCTTTGTGGATCATGTCGTAGAATAACGTTACCATAGCGCGTTGATAGGTAGCACCGGCATTCTTTAGTCCAAAAGGCATTACCTTGTAACAAAATGTGCCCCAAGAAGTGATGAAAGTTGTTTTCTCCATGTCCTCGGGTGACATTCTGATCTGATTATACCCTGAGAATCCATCCATGAAAGAAACTACCGAGAACTGAGCTATGTTGTCGACCAATACATCAATGTGAGGTAATGGGAAATCATCCTTTGGGCTAGCTCTGTTCAGATCCCGGTAATCCACACACATCCTTACTTTGCCATCCTTCTTAGGCACTGGTACACTGTTAGCGACCCACGGCAGGTAACTAGTTACAGCAAGGAAACCGGCGTCCCACTGTTTTTGTACTTCTTATTTAATCTTCATGGCCATATCTTGACGAGTACGGCATAGCTTTTGCTTCACTGGAGGACATTCTTCTTTCAAAGGCAGCTTGTGCATAACAATATCAGTATCCAGACCCGGCATGTCTTGATAGGACCAAGCGAAGACGTCGACGTATTCTCGAAGCATGTCAATAAGCTGTTCTTTTACCGGAGCTTGCAGACCGGCCCCAATCTTCACTTCTTTTAAATCCTCTTCGGTACCAAGATTAACTGTTTCAACCTCCTCCTGATGAGGAGTGATCACTTTCTCTTCCTGCCTCAACAACCTAGCTAATTCCTCAGGTAACTCATAGTCTTCTTCAACCCCTTCATCGGCTTGATTAATCGGATTGTCGAAGTCATACAAGGTCATAGTTGTGTTGTTGTCGGTGCAATCTGGAGGATAATCTCTGCAAGGGTTGAGATTGGTTCGTTTTAGTGATCAGTTTTAATCTTGTTTAGAAAAAAGTGAAAATGAAGTTATTTATTTTGAAAACATTGCCATTTTATTCTTTTGTACAAAAATGAAAAATGAAAAGACAGTGAGCGAAAAAAGAGACTCGTTTGCAAAAGGTGTCCGATATTCATTGATTAATCCATTTGCACAAAATTACAATATGGCCCTATTACAAAATGAGTCCTGACACCTTGGGCAAGATGCAGGACTTGATGCATGGTAAAAAGGACAGGAAATAATAATTACTTTGTAGGAGTAACCCTTATAATTTCCTGGGAAAACCAGTTAAGGACTTGGTGCCCCGGGATCCTTGGACGTATCCAGCTCTCCAGGTTGCAGTTGCTTTCCGCCTCGTCTTCTAGGTTGTTAACAACATCTGGGGTGAGCATCCCCCCACTGATGAACTTGGGCTCCTTTGCAGCCTCTGATTGATCTTGTCGGAATGGTTTGTAACCCAAACTGAATCTATCCTCCTTCTTTCCACCGGCAGCAGCTTGCCCCAGCCTTGGGCATTACCGTCTTCAACAACCTTTCGGGCTTGCTGATAAGAGACAATTGAAGTACCCATCCTGTCTTCCTAGGATGCAGAAAATACTTCAGTCGTCACCTCATTGACATTCAGGGCCTCGAAACCTTAGCTCATAGTTTCATGGATTTCACCATCCATCTCAGTGTATTTGTATGTAGTCAGATGGCTAACAAATATGTCCTCCTCACCACAGATGGTGATAATCTGTCCTTCCCACTCATATTTCAGTTTCTGGTGAAGGGTCGACGTTACTGCGCCTACTGCGTGAATACATGGTCGACCTAACAAACAGTTGTAGGTCGTCTGTATGTCCATCACATAGAAAGTGGTCTTAAAGACCTGCGGACCGATTATCACTGGAAGCTCCACCTCTCAAAGAACATACCTCTTGGAGCCATCAAAAGCCCTGACCACAAGGTTGCTTGGCCGGAGAGCTATTCCATCATATTCGAGCTTGACAAGAGCTTTCTTGGGTAAGACATTGAGTGAAGACCTAGTGTCTACAAGAACATGAGAGAGTACAGCTCCTTTACACTCCAGGGTTATGTGCAAAGCTTTGTTGTGGTGACGTCCTTCTGTGGTCAAATCAACATCATTGAAACCTAGCCCATGACTAGTATTGACATTTGACACTACTGTTTCAAGCTGATTCACCGTGATCTCTTCTGGCACGTAGGCAACATGCAGAACTTTGAGTAATGCATCCCGATGGGCTTCGGAACACAACAACAGGGATAGTATAGAGATCTTAGAAGGAGTCCGGTGGAGCTGGTACACAACCTTATAGTCACTTCTTTTAATTATCCTCATAAATTCATCCACATCCTGATCAAAGGATGATTTATGAGTCTCTTTTGGCGCAGATTCTTCGGGTGCTACATTCTTCCATTTGGCTTTGGCAGCAGCTTCTGCCTCAGTATTAATTCTGGAAGCTTGTGACTCGAAGAGACATCCGCTTCGGGTGAAGCCTCCACCTCCCCCGACATTATCCACTTGGGGAGTAAGAACTGAAGAATCAAGAAGGACTTTCTCTCCGTTGCAGTAAAGGTCAGCACCATAATGCCATGGTACAACACTGTCTTTATCATATGGAATTGGCACGGGCACCGTGATGGTGACTGGGCTCACTGCAGCAGAAGTTGGAACCATAATCGTCTGTGGATCATAAAATATGGTGACAAGAATTCTTTTGGATGTTGGTGATGGTGAATTGAAGCTTGTTTTTTGTTGAAAGTGTTGCTGAGATTGTTGAAAGTTGCTGGAATTCGGGACCGTTGTCGGGTCATAATAAATAGTAACCGTGGAGACATCATTGTTGGTGGTTGCTGGAGTTGTAGAAGGAGATGAACTGGGAGTGTTGTTTGTTGAAGTGATGGAAGAAATGGTTGTTGAAGTTGTAGATGAGTCAGTTGGAACAATGGTCGTTGCAGTTGTAGAAGATTCACTTGTTGTTGACAAAAGAGTTGTTGGTGTTGTAGAAGTTGTTGTGGTAATTTGCAGGATTCCTTCTCTGATCAGGCCATTAATTCTACTCCTCAAGCTTGCACACCCATTCTCGGAAAATTTGCATGATTCACAACAGGCCTCACAACCTGGAAACACTTGGCATTTCAAAAGCTGGGCTTTAACCTCTGCCAGAGGTGTCTGAATACATGCAATATCTTCTATTAAACTCATGGGTGAGCCATCCTCTATAGCATTAATCCTTGACCCACTGTGGCTTGGCATATGATTTTTCATGACATTGGGAGGTGGTGCAAAGTTCAGGGCCTTTGAATCTACCAGATATTGGACCTTCATATGCAGAGCTCTGCATTTTTTCGTAGAGTGACCAGGTGCATTAGAAAGAAAAGCACACCTGGCGTTGACATCGTAATTTCTCGGAAGGTTCTGAGGATCAGGTGGAGCCAATGTCCTCAACTCAACAAGATTGAGCTTTAGGAGTTGTGGCAGCAGCGTAGCATATGACATTGGAATAGGGTTAATCACCCTGTTGATCTGAGATGGCCGCTGTTGAAAAGGGCGTTGTTGTTGATTGTTGTTATTATTGTTGTAAGATCTCTGTTGAGGAAATTGTTGTTGTTGCAGAAAGTGTTGTGGTTGTTGAGTATACTGAGGAGGTGGAGTAGGGATAGTAACAGCAGCAACTGATTTGGGAAGATATTGGGGTCTCCCTCTTCCCATGTGTACAGAGTTTGTTTCAACAGATCTACGGGGTCCAGCAAATGGCTTCCTTGCACTGCTTGAACTAGCACCATTGTCGGAGATCTTCCCCATCTTCAGTAGGCTCTCTATTCTTTCCCCAGCTATCACCATATCGGCAAAGCTGGTGGAAGAAAATGCAGCCAATCTGTCAATATATGTACCCTGAGAGTATTCATGAACATGTCTGCCATCTCCCTTTCAGACATTGGGGGTTGAACGGAAGTAGCAAGTTGCCTCCACCTTTGGGCATATTCCCTAAAGCTTTCATGGGAAGATTGAGACATTCCCATTAGAAGGGTCCTGTTTAGAGCCATGTCCAGGTTATATTGATACTGACGGATAAAAGCTTCAGCCAAGTCTTTCCAGTTTCTTACTGTGGCTATGGTCAAGTGGGAATACCATTCTCGGGATGCCCCTGTCAAGCTATCCTCGAAGTAAAACATCCCCAGCTTCTCGTCCATGGTGTATGCTTTTAATCTTCCCAAGAATGACTGAAGGTGGGTACGTGGGCAGGATGTCCCATTATATCTTTCAAAACACAGGGGTTTGAACTTGTGAGGAATTCTCACCCCTTCCACCAATCCCATGTCCATGACATTAAAACCTAGTTTTGGGATTCAAGAGACCTTAGCTTCTCTGCAATTTCATCTAACCGATGGTCGTAAACTTCGTCTCCAGCCCCAACCACTGTAAACTGCTCTTCTTGAGGATCTTCCTGCAAGACCCTTCCTCCAATAGTGTTACCCTGAGTATTTCTTATGGCATTGATATCTGGGTTCAGATGATGTCCAAACTCTGGTGGATCTGTGCGAGGCTGCACGTGATCATTGTTACTGGTACCTCCTGTACCTGGATGGTGTTCCTCGGGAGTTTGTCACTCAACTAACTCCCTTAGTCTTTCCTGGATCTGAGCTAGACCAGTCATTACTGTCATAAATTGAGTCATCTGATTCCTCATCTCAACCCTTTCATTGGCCATCTGGGCCCTCACTTCATTCAAGTCTTGTTGAACTTGATCCATCTGTAGTCCCGGAAGGTTGTTTCTTGTCGGGTACCGGTGTATTCTGTTGACATGGAACACTCTTCTGCGAGCAATGTTTCCTGAAACCACAACAAAGTGAGAAACAACAATAAAACAAAACCTACAAAACAAAGAGAACGTTAGTATGCAATGCAGGATGCCTATTTGTTTTCCAAGGGTACCCGGTTTGGTTCTTTAGTTTTGACCCTTCCAGACCTCGAGGAAATGCTGATGATATTGTAGAGAGAGATAAAGCCTACCAATAATACAAACAATATATATTAAAAATAGCGAAGATACATAGTTTGATTACAATAACATTCCCATGGTGGGTCAAAATACAACAACAAAAATCAAAAAGTACAACAGAAGGAAAGTACAAGTACAAGGAAATCAAACATCCAATCCAAAGTCATCCTCTATGACTTCCTTCAGGAGGGCCTCAGTCACTGGACCTACTGGGTGTTCTGTGATAGTCCTGATGAGGAGGTTCCTGGTAGCAATGGCATTGGTCAACTTCTTATGCTTATCCTGATCCTTTGACCTCTTCAACCCCACCCAGAGTTTCAATTCAGATATCTCCTTATGTGCTGCTATCAAGGCTGCCTGGTTCTTCTTCTCACTAGCCTCCAGTTGCTCTACCTTAGCTTCAGTCCTTTGATCTTCTTGTGCACGAGCCTCAGTGATTCTGATCCACCTAGCCTGGCTCTCCTCTAGATAATGCTCTGCCCTAGCCTTCTGACTATTTGCTTCCTTGCAAGCATTCTTCAGTACTAACTCCCCTGCCCCAGCCTTCCTGATGTAGTCATCCGTCTTCTCAATCTTGGTCAAGTGTTCAATCCTGAGCCTCTCCAACCTCTCATTATCCAAATGACTGTCATTCCTCACCCAGAGGGTCTTCTTCAAGGCTTCAGAGAGCTGAGTATTCCTCTCTTTCAGTTTCTCAAACTCTTCCAAACTGACAGTAGTTGCAGGTTGCACTGTTGAAGGTCCAGGTACATCTTCTAATGTGAATGGCATCCGGGTGATTTGTGCCCTGGTACGAGACCAATCAAGATATTGTGCTGAAGCTATGTTATTACACTTGCCAAGGATGGTTGTCCCCTTAGTCTAAATGTTGTCCCATTCCCAGGCTGCCTGTCTGACAACAGCAGAGTTGTGTTGGCTTTCACAATAGAGGGTCTCAGTCAAGTCTTGCCCTTTGGGAGGATGAACCAAAGCATACCCTAATTGTCTCTTAAAAAGTAAAGGGTTGTAATTGATGCAACCTTTTACTCCAATCAAAGGCACATTAGGATATTGCCTACATCTAGTAATGACGTCTTTGCCATTGGTGCTCTGAGTGCACCATCTGATGTCTTCTGATGTCAAGGCAATCAATCTCTTAGCCCAGTTCTTTGGCTGATGGGGGTTCAGAAAAGTGTCTGACTTTGGAAAATGTCTTAACAACCAAGAGTAATAGGGAGGAGCACAGCATCTGACCAATCTTCCTCTTTGCTTCTCATTTCTCTGGTGTACTGAATAATATAAGTCCCCAAGCAAGGTAGGAACTGGGTTTCTCAGTAAGAACAAGTGAATGGCATTCTTGCTTACAAACTTTGGCTCATCTACAAACAGGATAACTCCATATATGCTGAGTTCCAAGAGTGCACAAACAACATCCCACTTCCCTGCTGCAGCATGCAGGGTGGCCTGGGAGATCAAGAAATCTAGGTGAAGGCCCGGAACCCCAGCCTTGGTGGTCATGCGCTGGTCAATAAGGGCAGGCTCCAAATGCAATGCCTTAGCTATGTCTTCATTCTTGGGAGCTACCATCTCAGGGTTGAAAGGAATCCCTCTCCTAATAGGAACTCCTAACAACATGGAAAATTCTTCTAGCAGAGCTCCCAACTGAAAATCAGGAAATGTGAAGCATTTGAGTGGAGGATCATAAAACTGCAACCAAGTATGGATCATGCTCCTCAGGGATGCATCTAGGTCCATGATCATGTCCAATATGCCCCCATAATGTTCTCTGAATAATGGGACATGATCAGGAGTAATGAGAGACTTGATATGCCTGATGCTTGTCAGGGTGGGCTCAAAGAAGTGGTATGTGATGTTGCTCTTCCTGGAAGTGTCCATGCTGAAGGTGACTGCTGAAGGTGACTGCTGAAGACTGGTGAAGAAGACTGAAACAAACCCCTGATGAAGGTGACTGCAGATCGCTTGACTATATATCTAAAGGAATGGTTCTGCAAGTGCATAGTCATACGCGTAGTTTTAAAGATTATCGATCCCTCAGAGACTTAAAAATCGATCTAACGTTATCTAGTATTACGATGTAAAGCTAAGGCTAATTGTTTCTTTTGGTTGGTTTATGGCAAATATAATTAGATCTAAAGTTTAATTAATGGATAATAACAATATATTCGTATGTAACTCGTTAATTGTCGGGAATTAAATTAAATATTAGTTAAGGCTAATATGCTAAAAATACTTCTTAGTGGAAAAAATACTCATTTAAAAATCCTTGTCTCAAACTTTCGCTCTTTTGATTCAGATTAAATTCCTAAAGTCCTATGCCTGCTTTCGCTAGCCCATAAGTGTTTAGAAATCCTTTTTGAAAATAAATAAATCCCAATTAATTTTAAATCCTCAAACTCTCGTTCTATTAAATTCAGAATAAATGCTAAACCTCAGCTATCCAGTTAAATTCGCAAACTTTCGTTCTGTTGAATTTACCTTAATTTACTTTCCTTATTTTCATAACAAAAAGTATTAAATTAATTTAAGAGATCTCGCCTAATTTGTAAATTTAGTGAAATAATTTATACTGATTTTAATTTAATTCCTCCCGATTAATTTGTCTACATACGGATATATATATATAAAATTTAGCTAAACATAATAAATAAAATAACAATGCAGGAAAAACATAATTTAATTAAACTACTCATAATAATTAAATAAAACATAAGAAATTAAATAAACAATAAAATAATAACCTGAATAATAATATTTGGTGTGATATTTCTTTGATCCAAGCTCCAATGCGTACAAAAGAATAGAAAAATAACTGACTAATAAAATTATGAAGACTGGAAAATTATTGCTCTGGTTCTTTGCTCCTAATCCGTAAAAAAAACTGTGTAAAAAAACTAATAGCAATTGGTGCTATTTATAGGCACATCACTCCTATATTCGTTGAGAAAATATAGGCTTTAATGGGCCTTTAATGGGCTTGAAAAGAGACTGATTGCGTGAGAAACGGGTGTTGGATAGACCGGACGGGCGGAAGACTAAGGGAGAGTGGCCTACGCCACTTCTCCCTCTCACAGTATGTGGCTTGCGCCACGTGAGGATTCATAAAGGTGTGGTGGGCGCCACACCTCATGGCTTGCGCCATGTGTATGTGTGGTGGGTCCCACCACCTTTAATTTTTTCTTTCACTTTCTTTTCCTTCCTCCTATTTTCTTTCTTCTCATTTTCTTCTCCAATTTTCTTCCTTCTCATTTTCTTCACTTTAATTCTTTTCTTCACTTTTAATTTTTCTTCACTTTTTCGACTTTTTTTTTTCAACCGAATCGATTTTCTGCAATAATAAATAAATATAGTAAATAGCAAGAATAAATTCGGAAAATTTAATAAAACATAATATTTATTATTGTAAATCAAGCCAAAGACACGATATAATTTCGCGTTATCAAATTCCTCCACACTTAAACCTTTGCTTGTCTTCAAGCAAAAATAATGAAACAATCTAAGTGCTAGTTTAGATTAGACACGAGTATCATAGGCATTAGTTAGAAAGATAAGTACTGTGTATTAATACTAATGATACCGTAATGACACTTTTTATCTCGAAAAATAATCGAAAACTCCTATCTTATACAGATAAATCTGAATCATGTTATTATACCTCGACCCACACACCTCTCTTTCATTCTAGTGCAATCACATTAAGCTTGTTATCCCTTCACACTCATGGTAGGATAGCCTTTTAGTGACTATGTTCTCATTTTCATCAATTTTTTTCTTTTTGCATATATCAATAAAATAAAGAATTTGACACCGTTGGGCTAAATGATCGGGTAAGGACCACCTAACTTAGAAGGAGAATTTCTTTTCATTCATTTTTTTCTCTTGATTTATTCTTTTAACTTTGAGATCATACACTTATTTGCATCGACTTCCTACTTAGTGTGTGCTTTAGGATGGTGCTGACTGCTAATATAAACTAATAAAGAGGGTAGTTTTAACATAATAAGTATTTAAATTCATCCGCATAATCAAGGGGTTCAAGGTGTAAGGACGGTACCGATATTATTAATACTTTTCCTAAGTCTTTCTAGAATGGCCTGTTTCTAGCATCGTGTCATTTCTAAAATAATATATATGTGTGTATATATATATATATATATATATATATATATATATATATATATATATTTATGGTTCAAGAAAATTGGGTAAATCTGATCCGAAACTGAAATTTCGTGAAATGGCTCGATTTAACAAAAATATATATATATATATATATATATATATATATATATATATATATATATATATATATATATTTGAAATGCGAAATTAAAATTTCTACCTAGAAAGCAAAAATTAAACGCAATAAATTTCCTCCCCCACACTTAAATCGAGCATTGTCCCCAATGCGTCAAAATAAGGTGGTAAAAGGAAAGTGAAACCTGTGATATCAGCTACCCACGACTGCCTCGGCCTCGTGTGCGTCTGACATTTCTTGACGTGCCCACGTCTGGATTCTCTTCTTCTGTCTGAAAGGACATACCGGCCATTCCGTGGATAAGCTCTGCCATACGGTTTTGTCCTTGTTGCATTTGGTTCAGGATTTGCAGCATGTTGTTCTGCTGAGCGTACATCTCGGTTTGTTGAGCATACATCTGGTTTTGTTGCTGCAGCAGTAATGCTTGCTGAGTTGTCATATTTTGGATTCTTTGGTCTCTTAAGGCATTTGCTTCGCCTTGTAGCATCAACTCATGTAGAACCCCTTCAAGACCTTCATGTGGTTCGTCCCCTGGTCTCCTCGGGACTCGCCTTGTAGAAGTATCTGCAACATAATCAGAAGAATATTTCGCATCTTGTGCGGGTGGGTTAGGTGCATCATTAGCCCCGCCAGCGGCATCATTCATCGGAATGTGCGTGGGGCGTGTGTCAAAATATAGAAAATTCCTCTCGTTAGTCACGTCAGTGCGACTCGGGTTTGGTAAAATAAAACCCGTTAACACTTTATTACCAATTAAAAGCTCGTATTTTCCATCTCTACGTGGTTTTACTAATTTCATATTCCTCGCCGTATTTAAATCGATGGTTTCGACGGGATTTGATTCCATTGTAGAGAAATGTGCTTCGAGTCCTAAGGCTCTAGCAATTGTTGTAATAAGACCGCCAAAGGATATAGGTCCTTTGCCGGCGGTTACAGTTTTTATATGATGAAGAATAAACGGGACATGATTTATTTTAATTGATGCAAAAGCATCCATGAGATACATCAGTTCGCGTTCATTTACCTTACTCGTATTCGACCGACCAAAAACAGTTGTGGCTAAAATCTGACGAAAATAACGGATGGCCGGGTTGTGAATAAGGGTGGCTCTAACACCTTCGATATTTTGTAAGAACATTCCCGTTATTCCTTTACAAAACATTTCATACGAACTTACCCATTGTTTCCCGGTGGGCATTTCATATCGCACACCCTCCCCTATAAGAAATTTCAACAAAACAGCAAGCTGATCGAAAGTGTAAGTGTAACTTTCGTTAAACATTCTAAAACAGGTTGTTTGATTTTCATCATCAATAATTAATGAGCTCAGAAATTCTCCGGTTAACCGAATATAAACAGGATCATGGAAAGATAGAAAGTTTTTTAAATGAATTCTTTCGAGCAATATATCAACACTTTCTTTTAATCCTAAAGTTTCTAAACAGGTTATATCGGCATACCTTGTGGGCTCAATACCCCGGTCGAGAAGACTTCGGAATAAGTCGGTTTGGGCCTGATTTCTGAAAAGGATACGGGATCCTTGATTTTGCTCCATAATTTCCTCTCTTACTTTCTAACACTTATGGTTATAAAGAAAATTTTATAGTAGAAAATATATTTTTGAGTGTAAGAAAAATGTAGAGTTAGAGGGGTATTTATAGGAGTGGAGAATTAAATGGGGGTAGTTGGTAATTATTTTTGGAGGTAAATTTTGAATTTTGAAATTTGAATTTTGAAATTTGTTTATGACAAATGTCATAATGCATGGATATTAATTGTGCATGAAGTACACTTGTAAGTGTTGATGAGACTAGTGCATACGAAAATTTAAGAGGAAAAATGATTGTATGTGAAAATGTGAAAGGTAGGAAGAAAATATTGTGGTTAAAAAATAATAATTAAAAGTTATGCATAAAACAAAAAAAAATAGTACAACAAAAAAAAATAGAATAAAGTATAGAAAGAAAAATGGTGGCCCCCACATAAAGATGCATGGCGAAGGCCATGTTTTTGGCATGGGTATGTGGCACAGGCCATGCTTTTAGCATGGTACATGGCGCAGGCCATGGTGGCCTTTAGAGATGGGCATGACGCAGGCCATGCTGTCTTGGGAGGGGGCATGGCGCGGGCCATGCCTTTGTGAGGGGGGGGGGGGGATTTAAATGATTTTTTTTTGGGTTTTTTTTTTGTTATGAATAATTATTTTATTAACTTTAATAATGTAAATAAAATTTATTCCTTTTTTGCGAACTTTATTTCTGCATAGTATTTTAAATATTATTTTCCTTGAAAGAAATAATAAATTTTTTTTATAGTATAGGCATATAGAAATAAAGTCAGATACATAGATAAATAAATATTGAAACAGAAATAATAATAAATATTGTAACGAATTAAAATACGGAAACATTAATACTGAAATGAAAAAAATGAAAATACTGTAATTAATTAAAGTTTAATGTATGAAATAAATTCTCATGAAATAAAAACAAAATAAATTCTTAAGGAAAATTGAAAAACCTATTTAATTTCCTTCCCCCATACTCAAACCAGGCAATGTCCTCAGTGGCCAAGCATGTGAGTTGGAATAGAAAGAAGAATAAAAATACTAACTACGGTTAACGTTATTGTTAGTCAGACCGACTGAAAATAAAAGCTGATGAAAATTATCCAGCTGCTCAGTGACAATATCCATGAAAGCGAAAAAATCCATTCTCATAGCATCAATATTTGTATTAATGTTATCAAGTTGATTTTGTAGATTGGCGATGGCGGCGGAGTGGTCAACAGGTGGGTCAACAGGTATCTCAGGTGGTACTAAATCGGCATCGGACATATAATGGTCATAGACTTCAGATATCATAGGTGATTCAGGAGGCGAAGGAGGGGCAATGGGAATGCTTAAGTCATATAACCAATTATTTCTATTGTGCAGGCTGGTCCTTTCATGGTTAGGTAAGGTGAAAAGATGGACAATCTCATTATTAATCAGTAGGTCAAAGGTGTCAGGTCCGAGGTTTCCTATAATTCTATGGTCGAAGCAAAAATCAATATTCATAGGTCGGATCGCACCTAAGAGGTGTATTTGGTTTAGTTGCCATCTTAAGCCAATTTTATTTGCTATCATAGTTACTAGGCCACCTATGGGTATAGCTACACGAGTGTTCTGAATGAGGCGGACAAAACTAACTATCATGAAGATAGCTCCATTAACAGGTCGGCCTAGGGAAGTACAGTAAAGGATAAATAGCTCGTCTCGTGATACAAAGGTATTATTCTCCTCTTTACCAAAAAGGGTATGGGCTAGTGATTTATGAAAGTAACGCAAAGCAGGGTTATGAATATTCTCAGAAAACATATCATAGGGTTCAACCTCATCATTCCCTGTGATGGTACCCCAGAAATCATTCAGTGCATGGTTCATTAGTAATTCCTCTTGAGTAGCAGTGAAAACATCAGGGCCATTTGGAAACCCTAGAAGTTCTGCAAACTCTCTATGGGTGAAGGAAAAATCTATATTGAACATCCTAAAGATAATTAATCCTTTGTTAATTCCTAGACCATGGTATGGTAAGTGGATTAGTGAGCTTAAAAACTCTAGTGTAAGTTGACGATAGGTGTTAAACCTTCGTCGAATAAGTGCAGCATCCCACCCTATCTGACTGTAAAGATAATAGACACTATCTTTTATGCCTAACTTAGTTAAATTGGGCTCATCATGATAAATGGTCAGTGTCATAGATCTTTGTAATAATGCCTCATATCTTCGTCGATGTGCTCTTTCCTTGAAAACAATGTTCGTGTTGTCTACTAGTTCCATTACTGATGTTAGAGCTTAGCTAAATAGTTAGCCTGTAAGTAAGTAATCAATGCGAAAAAGGTTAGTAGGAAGAGATGAAAGTAATTATACCGTAGTTAGATAGGATTAAAACAAATAATAAACATAAATAATTTTAATAAAAACAAAAAATAAATGAATAATAGAATCAACAAAGATTTAAGTAAAGATAATAAGTCTAAAGAAAATTGTGGGTTGCCTTCCACATAGCGCTTCGTTTAAGGTCAAGGCTCGACCACACATTTTTTTAGGGGTTAATCATTTGATTAAGCGGGAAGCTCATCTAGTAAGAGACTAGTTACGTAATTTCGGTTTTCAACCATGTGATAGTGCTTAAGGCGTTGACCGTTTACTATGAATGGGGCTCCCGTGTTTCCTTTGATTTCAATGGCTCCGCTAGGAAAAACTTTAGTAATTAAATACGGCCCAGCCCATCTGGAACGTAGTTTACCCAGAAAAAGTCTCAATCTTGAATTAAATAAAAGCACAACATTTCCTTCGTTAAACTCTTTTTTGGAGATACGCCGATCATGCCATGTTTTCGTGCGTTCTTTATAAATTTTGGTGTTCTCGTAAGCATCTAGTCTGAGCTCTTCTAATTCATGGAGATCTAGAATTCGTTTTTCTCCTGCAGCTGATGAGTTTAAATTTAGGGTTTTAATAGCCCAATAAGTTTTGTGTTCTAATTCAACTGGAAGGTGACATGACTTTCCGTAAACCAACTTAAAGGGGGTAGTTCTTATCGAGGTTTTAAAAGAGGTTCTATAGGCCCATTAAGCTTCTTGTAATTTAGACGACCAATCTTTTCTAGATATAGCAACAGTTTTCTCTAATATTTGTTTTATTTCTCTGTTGGAAACTTCTACTTGTCCACTTGTTTGTGGATGATAGGGTGTTGCAACTCGGTGCCTAACTCCATACTTCAATAATAATCTCTCAAAGATTTTGGATATAAAATGTGATCCACCGTCACTTATGACTAGTCTTGGTACACCGAATCTCGGAAATATCACGTTCTTAAATAATTTGATTACTACTCGTGTATCATTTGTCGGAGAAGCTATAGCCTCGATCCATTTTGAAACATAATCAACGGCGACGAGTATGTATTTATTTCCAAAAGAAGATGGGAAAGGTCCCATGAAATCTATTCCCCATACGTCGAAAACTTCTACTTCTAGGATTCCTTTCTGCGGCATTTCATCACGTTGAGAAATGTTTCCAGTGCGTTGACATTGGTCACAATTAATAACTGCAATATGGACGTCCTTCCATAGATTAGGCCAGAAGAGGCCAGCTTGCAGAATTTTAGCACATGTTTTTGAAGTGCTCGCATGTCCACCATAAGGGGCGGAATGGCAATGAGTTATTATGCTGTCTATTTCATCTTCTGGAACACATCAACGGAAAATACCATCGGCACCTCTTTTGAAAAGAAGTGGTTCATCCCAATAGTAATGTTTAAGGTCGTGAAAGAATTTTTTCTTTTGCTGGTAAGTTAGATCGGGTGGAAGTACTCCGGCTGCGAGGTAGTTGACAAAGTCAGCATACCATGGTATTCCTGTAGTTACAACTTCTTTGGGTTTTTGTTTGCTTGGATCTAGTCGGGCCAGATCGCTTCTTATCTGTGCTACGAGTTGTTCATAAGGAAACTCATCGTTAATGGGAAGTTCTTCTGGTTTAATACCTTCTAATCTAGATAAATGGTCTGCTACTACGTTCTCGGAACCTTTCTTATCTTTGATTTCTAAATCGAATTCTTGCAGAAGTAGAATCCATCTTAAAAGTCTAGGCTTGGCATCCTTTTTAGTCAGTAAGTACCTAATAGCTGTGTGGTCTGTGTAAACAATTATTTTAGCTCCTACTAAGTAAGAACGGAATTTGTCAAGAGCAAACACAACAGCTAAAAGTTTCTTTTCTGTGGTGGCGTAATTCATTTGGGCAGGGTCTAAGGTTCTACTTGCGTAATATATTGCGTGAAGCTTCTTATCCCTTCTTTGTCCCAAAACTGCACCTACGGCAAAATCGCTCGCATCACACATGATTTCAAATGGTAATTCCCAATCTGGAGATTGCATGATAGGTGCGGAAATGAGAGCCGTTTTCAGCTGTTTGAACGCTTGCTGACATTTTTCATCGAAGATAAATTCAGCGTCTTTCATTAATAAACCAATAAGAGTTTTTGTGATTTTAGAGAAATCCTTAATTAATCGTCGATAGAAACCGGCGTGTCCTAAAAAACTTCTTATTTCTCGTACAGTTTTTGGAGGTTGAAGATTTTCAATGATTTCTATCTTGGCCTTATCAACCTCAATTCCTTTCTCCGAAACAACGTGTCCTAGAACAATTCCCTGTTGGACCATGAAATGGCACTTCTCCCAATTAAAAACTAGGTTTACTTTTACGCATCTTTCGAGTACCATTTCTAGGTTTGATAGGCATTCTTCAAAGCTTTGCCCATAGACGGAAAAATCGTCCATAAATACTTCCATAATGTCATCTATAAAATCAGCGAAAATTGACATCATGCACCTTTGAAATGTTGCAGGGGTGTTGCATAGTCTGAATGGCATTCGTCGGTAAGCGAACGTACCATAAGGGCAAGTGAAAGTGGTCTTTTCTTTGTCATCGGGATGAATAGGGATCTGAAAAAATCCTGAATAACCGTCTAAATAACATAAATAAGAATGTTTAGCCAATCGTTCTAACATTTGATCAATAAACGGTAGTGGGAAATGGTCTTTTCGAGTGGCTTTATTTAGTTTTCTATAGTCAATAAACATTCTACTCCCCGTAACAACTCTTTGTGTTATGGATTCACCTTTTGCGTTTTTAATCACTGTAACACCTCCTTTCTTTGGCACTACATGCACTGGGCTGACCCATTGGTTGTCTGAGATAGGATATATGATTCTGGCTTCAAGTAACTTTTGCACTTCGTCTTTTACCACAACACTTAAGTTTGGATTTATCCTCCTCTGGTGCTCTCTAGAAGACTTACAATCTTCCTCTACCATGATTCTATGCATACAGATGGAAGGGCTTATCCCTTTAAAGTCAGCAATGTTGTATCCTAAAGCAGTTGGGTATTTCTTTAGAACGTCTAAAAGCTTCTGAGTTTCGAGTGTTCCTAAACTGGAATTTACTATCACTGGTCGCTTACATTCGATGTCTAGGAACTCGTATCTTAAGTTCCTAGGTAACATTTTAAACTCTGAATAAGTTTCTTTAGGTCCTGGCATATGGTCTGGTGTAAGTGCTAAGCTTTCGATTAGACTATCATCTTGATATGGTTTTTGCCATTCGCCATCTTCGAGAATCGGAGGGATTTGAATTTTCATAATTTCAGAATAAGTAGTTTCTTTCATTCCCATCTCTCTTACACACTCGTCAATGACATCTAATAAATAGCATGTGTCCTCTATAGCCGGTGATTGTAAGAATTGTGTTAAAATAAATTCAACTTTCTCTTCACCTACTTCAAAGGTTAGCTTTCCTTTCTTTACATCAATAATAGCTCCAGCGGTAGCTAAGAATGGTCTTCCTAGTATGATAGGTGTAGTGGCGTCTTCAGTGATGTCCATGATTATAAAATCAGTGGGAATGTAGAATTGACCTATCTGTACTGGGACATTCTCTAGTATGCCTACAGGATATTTAATAGAGCGGTCGGCTAATTGAACAGACATTTTAGTAGGTCTTAACTCTCCCATATCTAGCCTTTTGCAAATTGTTAAGGGCATAACACTGATACTGGCTCTTAAATCGCATAGAGCTTTGTCAATGACGAATTTTCCAATTACACAGGGTATGGAGAAACTACCTGGGTCTTTTAGCTTAGGAGGCATATTGTTTTGAATTATTGCACTACACTCAGCAGTTAGCGTAACTGTTTCATTATCCTCGATCATTTTCTTATTGGTCAAGATTTCTTTAAGGAATTTGGCATATGAAGGCATCTGAGTGATTGCTTCTGTGAAAGGTATCGTTATGTTTAATTGTTTCAGAAGTTCAAAAAATTTCTTAAATTGCCCTGCAGTTTTAGAGTTGACAAGTCTTTGAGGATAAGGGATAGGAGGTTTATAAGGTGGTGGAGGTACATATGGTACTTCTTTCTCCACGGCTTCTTGATTATTGTTCTCCTTTATCTCAGTATCACTCTCTTTCTCAGTTGGTGTATCCTGCTTTTGGTACATGGCTGGGTTTTGGAATCTAGGATCAGCGGGTTCGTCTAATTTCTTTCCGCTTCTCAATATCACCGCATTTGCATGTCCTTTTGGGTTTGGTTGAGGTTGACCAGGAAATACACCGGCTGGGGCAGAAGTTGGTGCTTGTTGTTTAGCTACTTGTGAAATCTGAGTTTCAAGCATTTTGTTACGGGTAGCCAAAGCATCAACTTTGTTTACCAATTGCTTTATTTGTTCATTGGTGAGTACATTTTGATTTAGGAACTTCTTGTTCGTTTGCGCTTGGCTAGCTATGAAATTTTCCATCATTAGTTCAAGATTTGATTTTCTTGGGACATTAGGAGCATACATGGCGGTCTTCTGATACCCTGGTGGTGTAGCTGGTGCTTGACCAGGAGCATATAGAGCGTTGTTATTCTTGTAGGAAAAATTTGGATGATTCTTCCATCCTGGGTTGTATGTGTTGGAGTAGGGATTTCCTTGAGCATAACTCACTTGGTCCGGGGGAGTCATCGCCAATAGTTGACAATCAGGGGTAGCATGTCCTGGGACTCCGCATATCTCACAGTTTGGTGCAACGGCAGCCACGGTGGCTGTTGGTGTTATGGTCAAGTTATCGATCTTTTGAGCGAGGGCTTCGAATTTAGCATTCACTTGAACAATATTACTTACTTCGTACATACCTCCCTTTGTTGGTTTCTCTGTCGCGACTCTTTCGATTCCCCACTGATAGTGATTCTGAGCCATACTCTCGATAAGTGCATAAGCATCATTATATTCTTTGTCCATTAGTGCGCCACCTGCGGCAGCGTCAATCGTCATTCTTGTGTTGTACAAGAGTCCATTGTAGAAAGTATGGATGACCATCCATTCTACTAATCCATGATGTGGACAAAGTCTCAGCATATCTTTATAGCGTTCCCAATCTTCGAAAAGAGATTCGCTTTCCTTCTGCTTAAATCCGTTGATTTGAGCTCTCAGCATAGCTGTCTTGCTAGGCGGGAAATATCTTGTCACGAAGACTTTCTTTAACTCCTCCCACGTAGTAACTGAGTTCGAGGGCAGGGATTGAAGCCGTGCTCTTGCTCTATCTCGCAATGAGAAAGGAAAAAGACGTAGTCTAATTGCTTCTTGGGTGACACCATTAGCTTTTACTGTGTGCGTATTGTACGAAAATCGATAAATGCAAATTCGGGTCCTCGTTATGATTTTCGGCGAATTGGTTCTGTTGTACGGCTGATATTGTAAACACCCCAAATTTGCCCTCACCCATTCACACCATGGCTTGTTATCTTTTCATATGCATAAGTTCAATCATAGCATCTCATACCACATTTTTGATTCACTGCATTGTTTCAAAGTCATCTGCATCTAGGGTTTTTGATCTGAGCAATCCAAGAGCCATTTGAGCCACTCCAAAAGTCATCAATCACTTCAAAGGGGTCCATATATGTTCAAGCATCATATTATATCCTCACAAAGTCAAGGAAGTCAAAGAATCACAAGAACTGAGAAAGGCATGGAAGCAGAGCCAGGTTTAACTGCACAGATGACCTAGAATTAGGGTTTTGGTTTCAGAGGCCATAACTCCAAATTTTTTGGTCACTCTTGTTTCTATTAGTCTCTATATGATATGAGGATCATGCATATCAATTTTCATGAAAAAATTCCATGGGGAAGGCATCTAATCAAGAGTTGACTTCTTGAGCAAGTCAGTGCAAAATCAGGGCATCTGAGGCCCCCAATGACCCAACCAAAGGGTATTCTCCATCATTTTGAATATGTATGATCTTTATTTGAATATGTTAGAAGTTCACAAAATCACAAAATTGCCTTTTTGGGAAAGTGACTTATAATGTAAACTTGCCATTTTGGGAAAGTTTTTCAACCTCCTCAAATTGATTCAAAAATGCTTCAAATGAGAAAACTTTGGTCATGAAAGTTGTAGAATGGATCGTTCCCTTTTCAAAAATTACAATAACTCATTCTAATTCATTATGGATCAAAAGTTATGGCTTTCCAAAGTTGGACAAAATCACATAATTTCAAGTTTTACACCAAAGAGGCAAAGTTGCAAAACCTCTTGCCAAGGCAAAATGTGACTTCAAAATGACTTCTAACCTTTGCGCAAACATGAACCATGACCTAAAAATAAGATTGCACAAAAGAACCTCCCATTTTCATGACTTATACTTCAAGTAATCACAAAAGGGCCAAAAGATCACAAAGTTGCAAAACATCAAAGCAGCCCAAAACCACCATAAACAGAAATACGATTCTCACCACCCCTGAACTGGAAGCTTCAAAATTCTCCATATAAACTCATTCCAAGCCTACCAGAAGCTTCAAGGAGTCCATTAGAATGGAAAAGCACAAGGCAGAAGGTTAGAAAGCCCAGGATTCGAAAGCCCAATCTCAGGTAACATGATGAACAAATTTTCCAGAACTTTAATTTCTTGTTGAAATATTGTTCTCTGTGTTGCCCTGATCATGGGGATCTATTTATTTTTGAAAATGAGCCAGAAACAAGCATTTTGGGGTGCTCTGAAACTTTTTCCCTAGAATTTGTTTTCTTCGATTCTCATTGTGTGGTTAATATAAATTGTTTTTGGCCCTGGATTCTTGTTACCCAATGTTGGGGGATTGATTCTGGAGATTTGGAAGTCTTGGGGGTGCGTTTTAGGTGTTTCAGGTGAGGGAGATGGCCGGAGCTTATCTCCGGTTGCCTGAGGTTAATTAGGGCTAAGCATGTTTAATTAGGAACTTTGAATAATGGCCCTAGGATCTGCCTTCCCGCGCGCGCATGAATGGACTGGATCTTCTCATTAAGCCCTAATCAGTGTTTAATTAATTTAACCTAGGTTTAATTAATTATTAAACAAATTTAACCAGGTTTGAACTTGGGCCGTAGGATTGCGCGCCAAGTCAACCCTCACAAACCCAGAATGAATCCTAGCCTCTCCTTTGGATTACTTCTCATATTTTAATTTTAATTTCATTTTCTTTTCATTTATTTTGCACGAATTATTTAAAATAGTAAAATACATTTAAAAATTCTGAATTTTTTTGTCAAACCTTTTATTAATTTTCAGAACCCAAAAATATTTTTATTTTTATTTTTTGTATTAAAAATAATTTTTAAATCATTTAAATGTTTATTTTTAATTAGTTAATGGAAATTAATTAATTAAAAATGCATTTAGGTATTTAAAAATCACCAAAAAATTCACATTGCATTTAGAAACATTTAGAAACATTATCAAACTCTCAAACCAAATTTCTTTTTGGTTCTTGATGCCTTTTGATTATTTTCATTGGAATTAAATTCATTTTAAGGCAATATTTTTGTACAAACTTTGAAAAACCCATTCTGCCTAACCTTTGAGAATTTGATGATGGTTCTTCTTGCATTGCATCCTTCATGGCATGTAGTTTATAGGATAAATTTGGTTTGAATTGATCTTCCATTTTCATTTCATTTTGCATTTTTCATGATAAGGTACCCCAAAACCCTAGCCAAATCAAGAAATTCATAACTTTGACTAGGTTAAGAGTTAGGTCCCCTCCTTTGGGAAGTGAACTTGCATAGGTTTAGGGTATCTTTGATTGAATTTTCAATTTTTTATCATGTCATTTGCTACTGATTTTGAATTTTTCCTTGTGTGTTGCATGTAAACCCTAATTTGTGCTTTCCTTTGCATCCATCTTTCATGTGCTTGCATCCAATGACTTGCCATGACATTTTGTGCATCCACATGATTCATAATACATCTTAGGACATATTAGAACCATGATTGGTCATTGCATCATTCCTTTGCCATGTTGTATGTTCATTTCATTTCATAAGCATTCATGAACTTCTGTGGTTCAAAGCATGCCTCCTTTGCATCCTTGTGCTTGTTTGATCATTCTCATCTCTTGTCATGTGTTTGCATCATCTCTCAGCATCATTGAAATCATGTTTATGCTTCTGACTTTGGTTTGCATCATGACATTTCATCTCATTTGCATTTCATTTCATTTCTTGTGCTAACTTTTCAGGTGGTAAGTTGTTTTGGGAAGTGAATTTGCCTTCACTTCTCACAATCTCTTCTCATCTCTCTTGCATCCTTGCTGCATTTTATCTTTGTATTAGAGTGAGCTTTCTCATTCATGTTCATCTCTTACTTTCTTTCTTCAGGCAACTTGTCTTCTTAAGTGAAGCAAGTTGTCTTGCTTCTCTCTGCTTCTTCCTCCTTTCATCTGCTTCTCTCTGCTTCTTTCTCCTTTAAGCCTCATAAACCCAAGGATCTCCAAGCATGATAATAATTAGGGTTTGATTAGTCCCCCATTTAGCTTTTACCTTTGTGTCATCTTTGAGTCTTATCTTCTCACCTCATAATCAAGGACTAAACCCTAAAGGTTTTAAGGCTTTGTGATTAAGCTTATGCCTGCATCCTTCTATTAGGATGGAGTGTATAACTTTAATCCTAAGTGTTAAACCCTTAATGTGTTTAACTCCTTTAATCAATTCACATAATAATCATCAAGACATCAAGCTTGTAACTTGGGCCTTGCATTAGGGTTCTAATTCTTCCTTAATTGGTTAAGAAGGACTAACCCTAGTGTTAATGGACAAGTCCCCCTCAAGTTGTCTTACAAACCATAAAATCCATTTCTTCATCTTATCATTAACTAAAATCCATTTAATAAAGGGTTTGTTATTGTCGCTCCCGATAAATGAGACCGGCTCAGATAAAGGTACAGACGTGAACGGTCGGCGAAAGGGTGAAATGAGAACACACAGGAGTGAACTCAAGGGAAAAGAAAGAGTCGCCAGCTAGGCATTTTTATCCCGAAGGAAAGGTAATGCTGCATAAACCTAAGAAAGATGTGGATAAGACGGTTGCGAACCAGATAGACTGAGAAAGGGGGTTGGTTACAACCTGGGAAGGTATTAGCACCCAGATTGTCCGCCGTACTCGACGGGATCCACGCTTAAAAGATTTGTGTTTTAAAGGGGTAGTGTCAGTGCAATTTGTGTATAAAAGAGCTGGAAAAGAATGCAAGTGTCAGTGTAAAAGAAAGTGATGTGTGATATGTACAGTATCAGTGTAAGAACAAGAGTGAAATGCTCATGATAATGAGGCTAAGAAAATAATGCTGGAAAGAGGGGGAATATACAAAGACTTTTGTTCGATAACAGTTAAGTTATGCCTACGTATCCTCTCGTGCAATGAGGAAGTCAGAACACCGTAGTTCGACCCAAAGAGACTGAAAGATGAATTGACTTGTGAACTGCTTACTTATCTATGCTCAAGTGTATGACCTGTCTGGCTCAGGTGCAAACTGTCTTGCTTTAGACGGAAGAAGCGAGTTCTCGTTTATGAGTGAATGAGATGAGAAAAGAATCCCGGAGGAGACGATTATTGTTTGTTTTTGAATTTTCAGTCTTTTATTGCTTTTCAAAGTTTGTCACAAGTTGATGAGCTTAAGCCTAAACCAATGGATTTAGTAAACTCATCACTTCTTCCCTCTGATTAGGGGTAATGAGAATACCTTAAGTGTGAAGTCAGTATCTCACACTTAATCACCATGGTGTAGGATTAAGATCATTAACCTACTTGTGATTATTTAGATGTTTTTGGTGCTTTTTGTTTAGTGTTGAGTAATGAGATTAAGCCATAATCAGAGATTAAACAGACTCATTACACCATCCTAATAGAAGGATAATAGATGAGAATGTTTAAGCTGAGGAAAGCTCCTCAACTTAATCCATGATTAGGGATTAACCTCATGACAAAACAAAGCCTTTATTAAGTGGATTTTAGTTAATGATAAGATGATGAAGTGAGTTTTAGGGTTTGTAAGACAACTTGAGGGGGACTTGTCCATTAACACTAGGGTTAGTCCTTCTTAACCAATTAAGGAAGAATTAGAACCCTAATGCAAGGCCCAAGTTACAAGCTTGATGTCTTGATGATTATTAAGTGAATTTATTAAAGGATTTAAACACATTAAGGGTTTAACACTTAGGATTAAAGTTATACACTCCATCTTAATAGAAGGATGCAGGTATAAGCTTAATCACAAAGCCTTAAAGCCTTTAGGGTTTAGTCCCTGATTATGAGATGAGAAGAGAGACACAAAAGATGACACAAAGGTAAAACTAATGGGGGACTATCAAAACCCTAATTATTGTCATGCTTGGTTGTTCCTAGGGTTTATGAGGTTTGCAAGAAAGTCTTCAGAGGAACCACCAGGAAGGAAGCAGATGAAAGGAGCCAAGAGAAGCAAAGTAACTTGCTTCACTTAAGAAGACAAGTCACTTGAAGGAAGAAAGTAAGATGAAGAAGAATGAGGAAGCTCAATCTCAAACACAAGACAAAAATGCAGCAATGATGCATAAGAGGGATGAAAAGAAATTGTGAGAAGTGAAGGCAAATTCACTTCTCAAAGTGACTTACCACCTGAAAAGTTAGTGAAAGAAATGCAATGCAATGCAAAATGAGATGAAATGGCATGATGCAAATCAAAACCAGAAGCATAAGTATGATGCTAATGATGCTATGAGATGATGCAAACATGAATCAAGGCATGAGGATGATCATATGAACATATGGATGCAAGAGAAGCATGCTTAGAACCATGATCATACATGAAAAGTTATGAAATGCAAATGACATACAACATGGAAAATGCAAGAAGCAATGATCAAACATGATTCTAATATGTCTTAAGATGTCTAATGAATCAAATGGATGCATAAAATGTCATGGCAAGTCATGGTATGCAAGCAAATGGAAGATGAATGCAAAAGGAAGCCCAAATTAGGGTTTATGATCAATGCACCAAACAAAAACCAAAACCAGAAGCAAACATCAAGATAAAAAATTGAAAATGCATCCAAGAGAACCCTAAACCTATACAAACTCACTGCCCAAAGGAGGGGTTCTAACTCTTAACCAAATGAGGGTTATGAATTTCTTAAGAATGTTAGGGTTTTAAGGTACCTTGTCAAGAAAAATGTCAAACAAATTGAAAATGCAAAATCAAATCATGCCAATTTAATCCTATAAACTACATGATATGCAAGACACAATGCAAAAAGAATCAAAGTCCAACTCTTAAAGACTAGGCAGGAATGAATTTTCAAAGATTGGATCAAAATAATGCCTTGAAATGAAATTAATTCCATGAAAAATTGTCAAAAGACATCAAGATCAAAAAAGAAATTTGGTTTGAGGGTTGGACGATGTTTCTAAATGATTTTAAAGGTTTCATGAATTTTTTTGTGATTTTTAAATACCTAAAAGTATTTTTAATTAATTAATTCTCATTAATTAATTAAAAATAAACTTTTAAATGATTTAAAAATATTTTTTAATGCAAAAAATAAAAAAAAAATGTTTTTGGTTTCTGAAAATTAATAAAAGATTGTATAAAAATTTTCAGAATTTTTGAAAATATTTTACTATTTTTAATAAAATGAAGAAAACAAATCAAATTAAATGAAAAATAAAATGAATTAAAACTGAAAATGAGAAAGTCAGCAAGATCAATGGCTAGAATTCAAACTCACACGCGTGGGAGTGGACCTGGCGCGCATCTGGACGGCCAAAATTCAAATTCACGCAATTAAGACTAAACCCTAATTAATTAACCCTAATGATTTTCAGGCGACCGGAACACTGTTCCGGTCGTCTTCTCCGGCAATCCAAATCTCTAACTCTCTCTACACGCAATAAAAATGAAATCTAACTGCCCAGAATTCATCCCCATTCAACACTGAATCAAAACCCCCTAACAAACATCATTTTTCATTCATCAATCAGCCAAATCGAAGCAAAACATTCCTAGGGCAAAAAGTTTCAGAGCATTCATACATCCTGGTTTCTCAACCATTTTAAAAAATAATCATATCCCCATGATCAGGGGAGTGCATAGAAGCATTTAAGAACTTAAAATGGAGTTTCTGGAAAAAAAGTTTGAGATGGCTACCTGAACTGAAGCTTTGGTTTCTGGTACTTTCTGGCTGGTTTCTTGCTTTCAATCAACTCCATTGGACCCCCTGATAAGCTTTCAATGCTTGTTTGAAGTTTATAATGGATGGTTTGAGAGATGGCAGAAGTTCTGTTCAATGGAGGGTGGTGATCGTGTTTTTGTTTCAATGAGTTTCAGGCTATGGTGAGGGGTGGTTTGTAACCAGGGAAGTGTGCTGAGTTGATTTGTGAAGTTGGTTTGTATGTTTGAGGCTTGTGCTGAGTGTTTCGAAGAGTTTTGCAAATGGGGTGGAAAATGAGAATGCTGAGTTCTGGATACATTCAGGCTTGTGTTGTATATGCTTTTGCTTGCTTTTTGCTTGTATAAACTAATGGGATTGGTTAGATGAGTTGATGTGTGCTTTTGTGATTGGTATGGCTCAAGTTGCCAAAATGTCAAAGTTGTGTAAGAGAGGCATGGGCTACTTGCTAGCCAAGGACAAATGGGGTGTCCTGCGCAGCAAGATGTGTGGAGAGCCCTTGGATTGTTTGTGAAGTCAGCAAGCAAGTGGATTCATACTTGAGTGAGTTTTTGCAACTTGCCTCCCTTTTGCTTCTTATGAGAATTCTTGCTCCATAAGTCATGAAGATGAGTGATTCCTTGGCCCATTTTGAATTTTAGATGTCACAATATCATGTTGTGAAGAAATGATACACATTTGAGGCCTTTAGAACACTTGAACAAACCATTTTGCAAAATGTCTCTTTGGTAGAAAACTTCAAATTTTGTGATTTTAGCCAACTTTGACAAGCCATAACTTTTGATCCAAAATGAATTAGGTCATGTTCTTGTACTTTTTGAAAAGGGAATGATCCATTCTACAACTTTCATGACCAAAGTTTTTCCATTTGAAGCATTTTTGAATCAAAAAGTAAAGGTTGAAAAAGTTTCCTAAAATGGCAATTTCATTAAAAAGTCAACTTTCCCAAAAAGTCAACTTTGCAAAAGACTTGAAATTCTTCAATTTTGTGAACTTCCAACATCTTCTATGATCAAATAAAGATCATATACAATCAAAATGATGAAGAACACCCTTTGGTTGGGTCATTGGGGGCCTCAGATGCCCTGATTTTTCATTGACTTGCTTGAAAAGTCAACTCTTGATCAGATGACTTCCCCATGGAATTTCTTCATGAAAATTGACATGCATACTCCCTATACCATATAGAGACCAAAAGAAACAAGAATGACCAAAAAAATTGGAGTTGTGGCCTCTGAGACCAAAACCCTAATTCTAGGTCATCTGTGCAGTCAAGCCTGGATCTGCTTCCATACCCTTCTCAGTTCTTGTGATTTTTTGACATTCTTGACTTTGAGAGGATATAATATGATACTTGAACATACATGTACCCCTTTGAAGTGATTGATGACCTTTGGAGTGGCTCAAGAAGCTCTTGGATTGCTCAGATCACAAACCCTAGGTGCAGATGACTTTGAATCTATGCAGTGAATCAAAAATGTGGTATGAGATGCTATGATTGGATTTTATGCATATGAAATGATCACAAGCCATGGTGTGAATGGGTGAGGGCAAATTTGGGGTGTTTACAGCTGCCCCTATTCAAACATGAGTTAGCTGTGCAGGATGTAAGCAGCGGCTTAACAGGCTAACAAGATAACTTGTGGTTGAATACCAAAGACAGTCCAAAATTTGTACTCACAGAATGAAGAAGAAAAGGGATATAGATTGTAAAAGAAAATAAAGTATAATATAAAGTGCGGGCGACGGAGGACGACCGTCGAGCAGAGGACGACTGCTGGGGAAAGAGCAATGACGGGGACGGTCGACATGCTGGCGAGAATGTGTGAAATAAAGCAATGACGGAGACGGCCGACATGCTGGGGATACAAGAGATTATGATGGGGACGGCCATCAAGTAAAGCTATAAAATTCTCTGAGGATTAATGAACAAATGATGGGGACGACCATCAGGTCCATAAAGTAATGCAAACAAACGATGGGGACGACCATCGGGCTAAACTGATGAAGGACGATCATCAGGAAAAGGAAAAGGGACCACGACGGGGACGGCCATCGGGTGTAAAGAATAAATGAAATAATGTTGAGGGATGGTCATCAAAGGTGAAGGACGATCACCTAGCAGGGGACGGCTGCTCTGTTGGGGATAAGATGAGGGACGGTCATCTAAGGTGAAGGACGATCACCTGGCAGGGTACGGCTGCCGAAAGTATCGCGACATAGGACGAATGCCGGATAAAAGGTCGACGATGGGGACGGCCATCGGACGAGCATGATGAAGCACGATCATCAAGAGGTGAAGGACGATCACCTAGCAGGGGACGGCTGCTAAACATCACGACATAGGACGAATGTCGGACAAAAGGTTGATGATGGGGACGACCATCGGATGAGCATGATGAAGGACGATCATCAAGAGGTGAAGGACGATCACCTAGCAGGGTACGGCTGCTCTCAAAGTTTATCATGACATAGGACGAATGTCAGATAGAAAAGAAAATTTGCTTTGTTTGCGACCTACTGGGGAATAGTAAACACGGACGAGTGTTTATATCCAAGAAATAAAAGGTATAAGTGTTTGGTGTTTGTGTATAGATTAAAGATGCAGACGAGTATCCTTAAGACTATGATACGGACGAGTATCAGGTAGAAACAAATACTGACACGTGTTCAGAGATGATGATATGGACGAGTATCAACTGGTTAACAAGGAACACGGACGAGTGTTGATTCTGAGGGGACTCTTCTGGGGAAAAGTAGACACAGACGAGTGTCTAAATTCAAGAAGACAAGAGTGTTTGACACAGTGTATGGATTAAAGATGCGGACGAGCATCCTTAGGACTGTGATACGGACGAGTATCAAGTAGAAACGAACGCTTGACGCATGTTCTGAGATGATGGTACGGACGAGTATCAACTGGTTAACACAAAACACGGACGAGTGTTGAATCTGAGGAGTAGTGAGTAATATAGGCAAGATACGGACGAGTAAATGTATATGTGAAAACGGGAGTAATGAGTATGAGCGGTGTATAGTTGAGTGTTTATCCTGCTGGAGAGAGTGACACGGACGAGTGTCAAAAGGAGAAGAGTATAGTATAAACAAGTATCTGATATACAAAGTGTTTAGGTAATTATGCTGGGGAAAGTGACACGGACGGATGTCAAGAAAATTATATATATATATATATATATATATATATATATATCTGTGAGTGCAAAGGGGATGCTTTGGCTTTCCGCTGGGGATATGACACGGACGGGTGCCACAAGGGTTATGTACTGGTGTTTGTGGGTGTAAGGCAACTGCTTTAGCTCCTTGCTGAGGAATCTAGGGAGCACTCTGTATGTTGTTGATGGGTTGCTTTTATTCACAAGTGTTTGGTTCAGACCACGACTTATGATTATGCAACATGTTTGATTTTTGCCGTAATGCTCCGTATTAGACGGAATGCTACGATTTGTGGGGTGAATATGATGCGAATGCTATGATTATGCAAAAGCTACCGATCCAGGATTCGGATCCCGTTGCCGCGAAGATCTCTGGCCGATTTGCTTGAAGGGGACATCCCAGCTGGGGATGAGACCATTGAGATGTATCTGCTTGGAGAAATAGGTCACTGAAAGACCCATTCTTGGTAATGAGGGATCCCGCTGGGGTTCGTAGAAGCCTTCGTCACTCTATTGAGATTCCTTCGTGCGTTGCTCTTCTGAATAGAGGCTGAAGCTCGGTGGGGAAGTGGTTCCCTGGCTCTTGTACTTGGCTGTGGAGGAATAGTAAATGGTAACTCGGCTGGGGAGAAAACATTTCTGGTGCTAAGGCTGAGTGAGTATTGATTTGCCAGCTTGCTGGGAGTGAAGCTTTCATGCCCCTATGCCGTGCTTTGAATACCTGCAATCCTGCAAAGATAGGAACGCACAAGTAATCCCGAGGTATCCCTTACCAGATTCCATCATAGGAGTTCAGACACTCCTGGGAGTAAATATATTTCCTGCAAGCGCATATTTCTTTTTAGAAGAAAGAGTATCTGTATTTATGCAAACAGTATCTTATAGACATCGGACATTTTGCAAATGAAAAATCAAATGTACGAGATGGGACGTGACTGAAAATCTGATTTTATTAATTCATATGCCCTGAATTGGCAAGATACAGTCAAAGAAACATATCCCCTGAAAAGAGGAGATTGTTACAAATAAACAAAATGTTGGCAATGTCGACGACGCTTTGAGGAGCTTCCCTTGGCTATGACTCGTATGATTTTTGACACTCTTCTCGTCTTGCTTTCTGGAGAAGGCTGATTTTGAAAGAAGCTTGATCCTTTAGAAGCTTACTAAGTTGTAAGTGATACAGACAAATTCAGGATGCAATTGTTCGCTTATTCCCTTATTTTGCATGGATCGCCCTTTCGGGTTTTCAATCCATCGGGATACCCATTTTTGCCTGAGCTGTCCAATGCGGCTTTACAACTCAGCGGGTGTACATTTTTTTGTTTATTTTCCCTTATTTTTGCCCGAGCCTTTTATTCTGTTTTTCACTCGCCGGGATGCCCTATTTTTTCCTGGACTTACATTCTGTTTTTATGTCCAGCGGGTCATTCTTATGCGAAGTATTTTTTAACTGCATCTGAATTCATAGGGGACAGGAAGTCTTCACTATCCATGGTGCTGAGCATCAGTGCTCCACCGGAGAAAACTTTCTTTACTACGAATGGTCCTTCATAGTTTGGAGTCCACTTGCCCCTGTGGTCTGTATGGGGAGGGAGGATTCTTTTCAGTACAAGATCTCCTACTTGGTACTCTCGGTGCCTGACTTTCTGATCGAAGGCTTTCTTCATTCTTCTCTGATACAACTGCCCGTGACAGATTGTAGCCAATCTTTTTTCTTCAATCAGACTCAGTTGCTCGTATCGGGATTGGACCCATTCTGCTTCGTTCAGCTTAACATCCATCAGTACCCGTAGGGAGGGTAACTCAACTTCAACAGGTAGGACTGCCTCCATACCATATACCAGCTGATACGGTGTTGCCCCAGTGGATGTTCTGATTGACGTGCGGTACCCATGCAAGGCGAATGGTAGCATTTCATGCCAGTCTTTGTAGGTGACTACCATCTTCTGCACAATCTTCTTGATATTCTTATTAGCCGCCTCAACAGCGCCGTTCATCTTTGGCCTGTAAGGAGAAGAATTGTGGTGCTGGATTTTGAAGTCCCGGCATAGCTCTGCCATCATTTTATTGTTTAAGTTGGAACCATTATCAGTAATGATTCGCTCGGGAACTCCGTATCGACAGATGATGTCTCTCTTCAGAAATCGGGCTACCACTTGCCTTGTAACATTTGCATAGGAAGCTGCTTCAACCCACTTGGTAAAATAGTCAATGGCTACCAAGATGAACCTGTGGCCGTTTGAAGCAGTCGGCTCAATCTTGCCAATCATGTCAATGCCCCACATAGAAAAGGGCCAGGGTGAAGACATCACATTCAGAGGATTGGGAGGCACATGTACCTAATCCGCATAGATCTGGCATTTATGGCATTTTCTGGCATAAGCACAACAGTCGGCATCCATCGTGATCCAGTAATAACCTGACCTTAGCAACTTCTTGGCCATGGCATGCCCTCCTGCATGGGTACCAACGGATCCTTCGTGCACTTCGTGCATCAACAAGTCTGCTTCTGTCCTATCAACGCATCTGAGGAGTACCATATCAAAGTTTCTCTTGTACAGGGAACAGTCAGTATTCAGGAAGAAACTACCAGCTAGCCTTCTTAATGTCTTCTTATCATTGGAAGATGCCCCAGGTGGGTATGTTTGATCTTCCAAGAAACACTTAATTTCATGGAACCAAGGCTTATCATCTTTGACCACATATGCTGCAAATACATATGCTGGTCTATCGAGTCTGGATACTGAAATCCGAGGCACAAAATTGGCAGCTTGAACTTTGATCATGGATGAAATAGTAGCCAGAGCATCTGCAAACTGATTTTCGTCTCGAGGGATATACTCAAGCTTGATTGTCGTGAAGAAAGTCAATAACCTCCTTGTATAATCCCTGTAAGGTATCAGATGATCTTGGTGTGTGTACTATTTGCCGTTGGTTTGATTAACTACTAGAGCTGAATCCCCGAATACAGTCAAAGTCTTAATCCTGAGGTCAATGGCTTCCTCAAGACCCATAATGCAAGCTTCGTATTCAGCTTCGTTGTTAGTGCAGTTGAAGGTGAGCTTTGCCGAGAAAGGCATGTGAACTCCCTTAGGTGTAATGAGTATTGCACCAACACCACGACCATTCATATTAACAGCCCCATCAAACATCATAGTCCATTCTTCTTCCGGGTCAGGCCCTTCAGTGTGAATAGGCTCTTCGTGATCTTTTGCTTTTATGAACATGATGTCTTCATCAGGGAAGTCAAATCTCATGGGCTGGTAATCATCAATAGGTTGCTCAGCAAGATAATCAGATAATACACTGCCCTTGATGGCTTTCTGAGATGTGTACTGGATGTCATATTTTGGGAGGATCATTTGCCATCTTGCAACCCGTCCGGTAAGAGCTGGCTTCTCGAAAATGTACTTAACTGGATCCATCTTGGAGATCAATAAGGTAGTGCGGGTCAACATATACTGTCTCAGTCGGCGAGCAGCCCACGCTAAAGCACAACAAGTTTTCTCGAGCAGTGAATAACGTTGTTCACAGTCGGTAAACTTTTTGCTCAGGTAGTATATTGCATACTCTTTTCGACCAGACTCGTCATGCTGGCCCAGCACACACCCCATTGACTCCTCTAATACTGTCAAGTACATTATCAGAGGTCTTTCTTCAACTGGAGGCATAAGGATTGGTGGTTCTTGTAATTACTCTTTGATCTTGTCAAAAGCCCTCTGGCAGTCTTCGTTCCACCTGACCGTCTGTTCTTTTCTCAACAGCTTGAACAAGGGTTCACAGGTTGCTGTAAGGTGAGATATGAACCGTGAAATATAGTTCAATCTACCTAGAAACCCTCGAACTTCTTTCTCAGTTTTTGGTGCAGGCATTTCTTGAATGGCTTTGACTTTATCAGGGTCAACTTCAATCCCTCTCTCGCTTACAATAAATCCCAGCAGCTTACCAGATCGCACCCCGAATGTGCACTTGTTGGGGTTTAACTTCAGTTGGTACTTCCTAAGACGCTTGAATAGCTTCAACAGATTTACCAGGTGGTCATCTTCTGTGAGGGACTTGGCAATCATGTCATCCACATAACATTCGATTTCTTTATGGATCATGTCGTGGAATAATGTCACCATAGCCCGTTGATATGTTGCACTAGCATTCTTCAGTCCGAATGGCATCACCTTGTAACAGAACGTGCTCCAGGGTGTGATGAAAGTTGTCTTCTCCATGTCTTCAGGTGACATCTTGATCTGATTGTATCCTGAAAATCCGTCCATGAAGGAGAATACCGAGAACTGAGCCGTATTATCAACCAATACATCAATGTGAGGTAATGGGAAATCATCTTTCGGGCTGGCTCTATTCAGATCCTGGTAGTCAACACACATCCTTACTTTGCCGTCTCTCTTAGGCACAGGTACAATATTAGCAACCCACGGCGGATAGCTAGTTACAGCAAGGAACCCGGCGTCCCACTGCTTTTGGACCTCTTCCTTTATCTTCATTGCCATATCTGGGCGAGTACGGCGCAGCTTCTGTATAACCGGCGGGCAGTCTTCTTTTAATGGCAGCTTGTGCATGACGATATCGGTGTCCAACCTTGGCATGTCCTGGTAAGACCAAGCAAACACATCCGCATACTCCCAAAGCAGATCAATCAGTTGTTCTTTCACTGAGTTTTGTAGGCAGGCCCCGATCTTAATCTCTTTTACGTCTTCATCCGTACCAAGATTAACTGTTTCAATCTCCTCCTGATGAGGAGTGATAACCTTCTCCTCTTGTCTTAACAACCTGGCTAGCTCTTCAGGCAGCTCGTAATCTTCTTCAAACCCTTCATCGGCTTGGTTGATTGGATTGTCAAAGTCATACGAAGCCATAGTTGTGTTGTTGTCGGTGCAGTCTGAAAGGCACTCTCTGCAAGGGTTTATATTGTTCATTTTAGTGATTGATTTTAATATTGTTTAGAAAAAGTAAAATGGAGTTTATCATTTTGAAAACATTGCCATTTTATTTTTGTACAAAAAGAAAAATGAAAAATAGTGAGCAGAAAAGAAAAAAAACTCATTTGCAAAAGATGTCTGATTATCATTGATTGATCTGTTTGCACAAAATTACAGATGGCCCGATTACAAAATGAGTCTTGTCATCTTGGGCAAGATGCAAGACTTGATGCATGCTTAAAATATACAGGAAATAATAATTACTCTGCAGGAGTAACCCTTATAATTTCCTGGGAAGACCAGTTTGAGATACGGCTCCCCGGGATCCTTGGACGTATCCAGCTCTCCAGGTTGCGCTCATCTTCCGACTCATCTTCCAAGTTGTTTACAACATCAGGGGTGAGCATTCTCCCACTAACAAAACTGGGCTTCTTAACAGCCTCCGATTGATCTTGTTGAGTTGGTTTGTAACCCAACCCAAATTTGTCCTCCTTCTAATCCACAGCCAACAGCTTGCCCCAGCCTTGAGCATTCCCCTCTTCAACAACCTTCCTGGCTTGCTGGTAGGATGTCATGGAAGTCCCAAGTACAGCAGATGCTTTGTTGATGTTCAGGGCTTCAAATCCCTGACTCATGGTTTCATGGATCTCCCCATCCATCTCAATGTATTTGTATGTAGCCAGATGGCTAACAAAAATATCCTCTTCTCCACAAATAGTAACGACTTGGCCTTCCCACTCGAATTTTAACTTCTGGTGAAGGGTTGAGGTCACGGCACCAGCGGCGTGTATCCATGGTCTACCCAATAGACAGCTGTAGGCAGGCTGTATATCCATCACGAAGAAGTTCGTTTTGAAAGTCTGTGGACCAATCGTTATAGGCAACTCTATCTCTCCCAGAACTGATCTCTTAGAACCGTCAAAGGCTCTTACTACCAAGTCGCTGGGGCGTAATGCTAATCCCTCATACTCCAACTTCACAAGGGCTTTTTTAGGTAGGACATTGAGGGACGACCCTGTGTCCACCAATACATGAGAAAGAACTGCACCCTTACACTCCAAGGTAATGTGAAAAGCCTTGTTGTGATTGCGGCCTTCCGTTGTCAAATCAGTGTTGGTAAATCCTAGTCCATGACTAGCGTTAACATTCCCAACTACAGCTTCCAACTGATTGACGGTAATCTCCTCTGGCACATAAGCTGCGTGTAAGACTTTTAATAGTGCGTTCCGATGAGCCTCGGAGCACATTAGCAATGATAAAATGGAGATCTTGGAAGGTGTCTGGTGAAGCTGGTCCACTATCTTGTAATCACTTTTCTTGATGATTCTCATGAATTCATCAACCTCTTGATCAAAAGGGGTCTTTAAAGCTTCTTTAGCAACTTGTTCTTCCTGCACCATGCTCTTCCCTTTTGCCTTGGTAGCAGCTTCTGCTTCAGCAATGGGTCTTGGAATTTGTGGGGCAAAAAGACGTCCGCTTCGAGTGAAGCCTCCGCCTCCCCCCACATTGTCTATTTGTGGTGAAGAAGTTGATGATTCAAGAGTGATTTTATGCCCTTCGCAGTATAGATCTGAGCCGTAATGCCAAGGGATTGCATTACTGCTTTCATATGGAACGGACCCAGGTACTGTGATGGTAACCAGGATGACTGCAGCAGAGGAGGGTGTTGCAATAGTATGTTGATCATAGTAGATAGTAACTGGTGATATGGCAGGAGATGCCACTGCTTGTTGTTGAAAATTGCTGTTCGGAGGAATACTTGACGGATCATAATAAATAGTGACTGCTGAGATGTTTGCTGGTGTTGTAGGAGAAGATTCTGAATAGAGGGGTGCTGACGTTGTAGAAGAGATGTTTACTGATGTCCGACTTGTTGAGATGATAAATGAAGCATTTGTTGATGAAACTGAAGAATTGTTTGGAATAATTGTTGTTGCAGTTGTAGGAGACTCTGGAACTGTTGTCGGAGGGATTGCCGGATTTGAAGGTATTGATGTTGTGATTTGAAGTAGACCATTCTGGATAAGACTGTTTATGCCACTTCTCAAGTTATCACATCCGTTTACCGAAATGTTGCAATAACCGCACCCAAGTTCACACCCAGGGAATATCTGGCATTCAAGGAGTTGAGCTTTAATCTCTACCAGGGGTGTCCGGATCTGCCCAACACTGGTTATTAAGAAAGACGGCATATCTTCCTCAATAGCATTAATTCTGGGCCCTCCATGGTTGGGCATAGGGTTTTTGTTAACATTTGGCGGGGGTGCAAAGTTTAGAGCTTTAGAATCTACCAGGTCTTGCACCTTCATCTGTAAAGCTCTGCACTTCTCTGTACTATGGCCAGGTGCGTTAGAATGAAAAGCGCATCTGGCGTTGGCGTCGTAATTTCTTGGTAGACTGGAAGGATCTGGTGGTGCCAAATTCCTTAACTCAACTAGGTTGAGCTTCAGGAGATGTGGCAGTAAAGCGGCATAAGGCATAGGGATTGGATCAATCACCCTATTGGCCTGAGACGGTCTCTGTTGAAATGGTCTTTGATGACTGTTGTTGTTGTTGTTGTAGTTTCTCTGAGGAGGATACTGAGTTTGTTGTTGGTAATGGGTTTGTTGTTGTGGTTGATAAGCTGGTTGCTGAGGAAGTGGAGAGGGAATGGTGACTGCTGCCACTGACCTATGAACATATTGTGGTCTGCCCCTGCTGGCCTGAATAGCATTGGTCTCACCGGTTCTTCTTGGACCTACAAAAGGTTTTCTGGGGTTGTTGGACGAGCTCGCACCATTGTCAGAAATCTTGCCCATCTTTAATAGGCTCTCAATTCTTTCTCCAGCTATGACTACGTCAGCGAAGCTAGTGGAAGAAAAGGCAGCTAGCCTGTCAATGTATGTCCCTTGGAGGGTGTTCATAAACATGTCGGCCATTTCCCTTTCCGACATGGGTGGCTGGACAGCAGCAGCAAGCTGTCTCCACCTTTGGGCGTACTCCCGGAAGCTTTCCCTGGATGATTGAGACATTCCCATCAGGAGGGTCCTGTTAGGAGCCATGTCCAAGTTGTACTGGTATTGTCTGATAAAGGCCTCAGCCAGGTCCTTCCAGCATCTAATGGTTGCTCTAGTCAAGTGAGAGTACCATTCCCTTGAAGCTCCTGTTAAGCTATCCTCAAAATAAAACATCCATAGCTTTTCATCCATGGTATATGCCTTCAGCCTCCCCAAAAAGGATTGTAAATGGGTGCGGGGACAGGAAGTTCCGTTGTACTTCTCAAAGCACGGAGGTTTAAACTTGTGGGGAATCCTTACCCTATCCACTAGACCCATGTCCATAACATCAAAGCCCAAAGAATTCTGGGACTCCAGGGATCTCAGTTTCTCAGCAATTTCATCTATCCTTCTGTCATAGGCTTCATCCCCAGCTCCCATCACAGTAAATTGATCTTCCTGGGGGTCTTCCTGTAATACTCTGCCTGCAGTGGCATTCCCTTGCACATTAACAGGGATGTTGATCTCTGGGTGAAGGTGAGGGCCATACACAGGTGGGTTGACATGAGGCTGAACCCTCTCATTATTGCTTGTTCCCTCAGTCCCTAGGTGGGGTTCCTCCTGGGTCTGCCTTTCTACTAGTGCTCTTAATCTCTCTTGGCTCTGTGCCAATCCATTCATCACCTCCATAAACTGGGTCATCTGATTTCTCATTTCCAGTCTCTCATTGGCCATTTGAGTCCTGACCTCTGTAAGGTCGTGCTGTACTTGGTCCATTTGTATACCCGGAAGGTTGTTGCGGGTAGGATATCTGTGTGGACGGTTGAGTGGGAACACCCGACGTCGAGCAATAGTTCCTGAACCACAACAGAGTTAGTAACAACAAAACAAAAAAAACCTACAAAACAAAACAAAAGGTTAGTATGCAATGTAGTATGCTTATTTGTTTCCAAGGTATCCGGCTTGGCATTTGGTTTTGACCTTTCCAGACCCCGAGGAAGATGTTGTTTGATGTTGCTTGAGAGAAAAAGAACTCGGATAAAACAAACTAATTAATATATTACAGATGGAAAAACATACATAGTTTGTTTTTTACAATACATGCCCTCTGAGGGGTCAAAATACAACATAAGAAAAAGAAAAGTACATGAAATGAAAACAACAACAAGCAAAAGTCAGACACCAAGACCAAACTCATCCTCCCGGACTTCCTTCAAAAGTGCTTCAGTCATAGGATTAGCTGGATGCTCCGTGAGGTTCCTGATTAGAAGATTCCTGGTGGTGATAGCAGTGGTTAGCTTCTTGTGTCTGCTTTAGTCCTTTGACCTCTTCATACCAGCCCTAATCTTCAACTCTGAGATCTCCCTTTGGGCTGCTAATAGGGCTTCCTGTTGCTCCTTTGCATTAGCCTCCAACTGCTCAATCTTGTCCTGAGTTCTCTTGTCCTCCTGAGTGCGAGCTTCAGTGATCCTGACCCACCTAGCTTGGCTCTCCTTCAGATAGAGGTCAGTCCTAGCCTTCTGGAACTGAGCCTCCTTGCAGGCATTCTTCAAAATCTGCTCTCCTGCCCTTGACTTCTTGATGTAGTCCTCTGACTTCTCAATCCTGGCTAGATGCTCCACCTTTAGCTTTTCTAACCTTTCAATGTCCAGACGACCATCACTCCTCTCCTAGAGGGTTCTTTTCAAGGCTTCAGACAAATTCTCATTCCTCTCTTTGAGCTTTTCAAACTCCTCCAGGCTGACAGTGGCTGGAGGTGGTGCTGTGGATGGTCCAGGCACATCTTCAATGGTGAAGGGCATCCCAGAAATTTGAGCCCTGGCATGAGACCACTCATAATACTGAGCTGAGCCCACATTGTTGCATCTCCCAATAATGGTTACCCCTTTAGTCTGGACATTGTCCCAAGCCCAGGATGCTTGCCTGACAATAGCCAGATTAGACTTGTTCTCACAATAAAGGGTCTCTGCTAGATCTTGTACTCTAGGAGGGTGGACCAATGCATAGCCCAATTGTCTTTTGAATAGCAGAGGGTTGTAGTTGATGCAACCCTTTACTCCTACGAGAGGTACATTAAGGAATTGCCCACAACTAGTAATGATGTCCCTGCAATTGGTGCTCTGGGTGCACCACCTGATGTCATCTGAGGTCAAAGCAACAAGTCTCCTAGCCCAATTCCTCTGTTGGTGAGGATTCAAGAATGCATCAGTCTTGGGCAAGTGATTGATCAACCAGGTATGGAACAAGGGAGCACAGAACCTCACCAATCTTCCTCTCTGCTTTTCATTCCTTTGGTGAACAGAGTAGTAGAAATCTCCCAGTAAGGTGGGCATTGGGTTCCTCAGAATGAAAAGATGGATTGCATTCTTGCTAATGAACTTAGGCTCATCTGCAAATAATATAACCCCATATATGCTAAGGGCTAATAATGCACAGACTGCCTTCCACTCTCCCAAGGAGGCCTTCAGAATAGCCTGAGAGGTCAAGAAATCCAAGTGTAGACCAGAGATTCCAGCCTTTGCTGTCATGTTCTGCTCAATCAGAACTAGTTCCATATGCAATGCCTTTGCCACCTCTTCATTACTAGGAAAAGCCATCTCAGGGTTGAAGGGGACTCCACCCCTGATAGGTACACCAATCAGTGATGAATACTCTTCCAACAAGGGTCCCAACTGAAAATTCTGGAAGGTGAAGCACCTCAGAGGGGGATCATAGAACTGCAGGCAAGTATGAATCAAGCTCCTCTGGGAAGGGTCCAAATCCATAACCACATCAAGGATGCCTCCATAATGTTCTCTGAATAGTGATATATGGTCTGGAGTAATCAGGGCCTGGACCTTCCTGATGCCAGCCAGCTCAGGCTCAAAGAAATGAAAGGAGATGTTGCTCTTCTTAGGTGCCATGTTGCTGAAAAAAAGCTGAACCAGATGCTGATGATGATGACTGATACTAGAAGATGGGCCACTGACAGGCTGAGACTAGTAATGCAGGTGACTGAAGCAGGTAGCTGATGAGGATAGTTGAAGCAGATACTGGTGAAGATAGGTCTATGCAGATGAAGGGGTCAAAACCAAGCCAAAATATAGTATGGATACCCTGAAAAACAAATAAGCAAATGTTAAATGATGCAATGATGATGTATGCAAATGATATGCAAGGGTTTGTGATCAAGCTGGATCTGATTAACTGCCTTGATATAGGTCCATGTATGTTCAAGAAGTCCAGATGGAGGTTCATAAATCCAGTAACCAAGGTGGGGGACTCAAATAAAGAGTCACATGTCCAGGGTTAAAAATCACAAGAACTGTTCCAAAATGGAGTACTCTTAATCAAAACAAAGTAACAGGGTATGTTGAGGTCAAGGGTACCTGCAAACCTGTAAACAGCCCAACCCCCTCACAGGTGATGTTCTAAAACAAGGATCCTCAGACTTGGATCAATTATGAGAAGTGTAAACACTTCTAACCCGGAGGTACAGTGTCTACAATAGCCATAACAGATCCTCCTCTAATTCACCTCAGTTTCTGAAGGTCATAATAAAGGTCATCCAGACTTAGCAGGCTTCCCAGATAGCCCTAGCACTACAGGAAATCTGTAGCACAAAGTTCTCAAGAAGAAACCCATACCTGAACCGTGTTTCATATTCCCGCACCAGACTGAAATGGAATGGGAAAGAACATGAACCACTCTAGCCTAGGTGTCACTCAGGTCCCAGGTATAGGACCTCAACTCTCAATAGAACCCCACCCACAAAAGCAACAAACCAGATCCAGCCAGAACAGTATGACAGTATGATATATGTAAAGCTGTAAAGAAAGCAATAAATAACTGTACATAAAGCAATAAACACAAATATACAAACACAATTAGCACATAACACCCCAGTAAACACAAATCAAACAAGCGCTAGGAGGAACCCACAAAAAGAACCAGAAGCCCTGGTTACAGTATAAGGTTCCCCAGCAGAGTCGCCAAGCTGTCGCTCCCGATAAATGAGACCGGCTCAGATAAAGGTACAGACGCGAACGGTCGGCGAAAGGGTGAAATGAGAACACACAGGAGTGAACTCAAGGGAAAAGAAAGAGTCGCCAGATAGGCATTTTTATCCCGAAGGAAAGGTAATGCTGCATAAACCTAAGAAAGATGTGGATAAGACGGTTGCGAACCAGAGAGACTGAGAAAGGGGGTTGGTTACAACCTGGGAAGGTATTAGCACCCAGATTGTCCGCCGTACTCGACGGGATCCACGCTTAAAAGATTTGTGTTTTAAAGGGGTAGTGTCAGTGCAATTTGTGTATAAAAGAGCTGGAAAAGAATGCAAGTGTCAGTGTAAAAGAAAGTGATGTGTGATATGTACAGTATCAGTGTAAGAACAAGAGTGAAATGCTCATGATAATGAGGCTAAGAAAATAATGCTGGAAAGAGGGGGAATATACAGAGACTTTTGTTCGATAACAGTTAAGTTATGCCTACGTATCCTCTCGTGCAATGAGGAAGTCAGAACACCGTAGTTCGACCCAAAGAGACTGAAAGATGAATTGACTTGTGAACTGCTTACTTATCTATGCTCAAGTGTATGACCTGTCTGGCTCAGGTGCAAACTGTCTTGCTTTAGACGGAAGAAGCGAGTTCTCGTTTATGAGTGAATGAGATGAGAAAAGAATCCCGGAGGAGACGATTATTGTTTGTTTTTGAATTTTCAGTCTTTTATTGCTTTTGAAAGTTTGTCACAAGTTGATGAGCTTAAGCCTAAACCAATGGATTTAGTAAACTCATCACATCTTCCCTCTGATTAGGGGTAATGAGAATACCTTAAGTGTGAAGTCAGTATCTCACACTTAATCACCATGGTGTAGGATTAAGATCATTAACCTACTTGTGATTATTTAGATGTTTTTGGTGCTTTTTGTTTAGTGTTTAGTAATGAGATTAAGCCATAATCAGGGATTAAAAAGACTCATTACACCATCCTAATAGAAGGATAATAGATGAGAATGTTTAAGCTGAGGAAAGCTCCTCAACTTAATCCATGATTAGGGATTAACCTCATGACAAAACAAAGCCTTTATTAAGTTGATTTTAGTTAATGATAAGATGATGAAGTGAGTTTTAGGGTTTGTAAGACAACTTGAGGGGGACTTGTCCATTAACACTAGGGTTAGTCCTTCTTAACCAATTAAGGAAGAATTAGAACCCTAATGCAAGGCCCAAGTTACAAGCTTGATGTCTTGATGATTATTAAGTGAATTTATTAAAGGATTTAAACACATTAAGGGTTTAACACTTAGGATTAAAGTTATACACTCCATCCTAATAGAAGGATGCAGGTATAAGCTTAATCACAAAGCCTTAAAGCCTTTAGGGTTTAGTCCCTGATTATGAGATGAGAAGAGAGACACAAAAGATGACACAAAGGTAAAACTAATGGGGGACTAATCAAAACCCTAATTATTGTCATGCTTGGTTGTTCCTAGGGTTTATGAGGTTTGCAAGAAAGTCTTCAGAGGAACCACCAGGAAGGAAGCAGATGAAAGGAGCCAAGAGAAGCAAAGTAACTTGCTTCACTTAAGAAGACAAGTCACTTGAAGGAAGAAAGTAAGATGAAGAAGAATGAGCAAGCTCAATCTCAAACACAAGACAAAAATGCAGCAATGATGCATAAGAGGGATGAAAAGAAATTGTGAGAAGTGAATGCAAATTCACTTCTCAAAGTGACTTACCACCTGAAAAGTTAGTGAAAGAAATGCAATGCAATGCAAAATGAGATGAAATGGCATGATGAAAATCAAAACCAAAAGCATAAGTATGATGCTAATGATGCTATGAGATGATGCAAACATGAATCAAGGCATGAGGATGATCATATGAACATATGGATGCAAGAGAAGCATGCTTAGAACCATGATCATACATGAAAAGTTATGAAATGCAAATGACATACAACAAGGCAAATGCAAGAAGCAATGATGAAACATGATTCTAATATGTCTTAAGATGTCTAATGAATCAAATGGATGCATAAAATGTCATGGCAAGTCATGGTATGCAAGCAAATGGAAGATGAATGCAAAAGGAAGCCCAAATTAGGGTTTATGATCAATGCACCAAACAAAAACCAAAACCAGAAGCAAACATCAAGATAAAAAATTGAAAATGCATCCAAGAGAACCCTAAACCTATACAAACTCACTGCCCAAAGGAGGGGTTCTAACTCTTAACCAAATGAGGGTTATGAATTTCTTAAGAATGCTAGGGTTTTAAGGTACCTTGTCAAGAAAAATGTCAAACAAATTGAAAATGCAAAATCAAATCATGCCAATTTAATACTATAAACTACATGATATGCAAGACACAATGCAAAAAGAATCAAAGTCCAACTCTTAAAGACTAGGCAGGAATGAATTTTCAAAGATTGGATCAAAATAATGCCTTGAAATGAAATTAATTCCATGAAAAATTGTCAAAAGACATCAAGATCAAAAAAGAAATTTGGTTTGAGGGTTGGACGATGTTTCTAAATGATTTTAAAGGTTTCATGAATTTTTTTGTGATTTTTAAATACCTAAAAGTATTTTTAATTAATTAATTCTCATTAATTAATTAAAAATAAACTTTTAAATGATTTAAAAATTTTTATAATGCAAAAAATAAAAATAAAAATGTTTTTGGTTTCTGAAAATTAATAAAAGATTGTATAAAAATTTTCAGAATTTTTGAAAATGTTTTACTATTTTTAATAAAATGAAGAAAACAAATCAAATTAAATGAAAAATAAAATGAATTAAAACTGAAAATGAGAAAGTCAGCAAGATCAATGGCTAGAATTCAAACTCACACGCACGGGAGTGGACCTGGCGCGCATCTGGACGGCCAAAATTCAAATTCACGCAATTAAGACTAAACCCTAATTAATTAACCCTAATGACTTTCAGGCGACCGGAACACTGTTCCGGTCGTCTTCTCCGGCAATCCAAATCTCTAACTCTCTCTACACGCAATAAAAATGAAATCTAACTGCCCAGAATTCATCCCCATTCAACACTGAATCAAAACCCCCTAACAAACATCATTTTTCATTCATCAATCAGCCAAATCGAAGCAAAACATTCCTAGGGCAAAATGTTTCAGAGCATTCATACATCCTGGTTTCTCAACCATTTTAAAAAATAATCATATTCCCATGATCAGGGGAGTGCATAGAAGCATTTAAGAACTTAAAATGGAGTTTCTGGAAAAAAAGTTTGAGATGGCTACCTGAACTGAAGCTTTGGTTTCTGGTACTTTCTGGCTGGTTTCTTGCTTTCAATCAACTCCACTGGACCCCCTGAGAAGCTTTCAATGCTTGTTTGAAGTTTATAATGGATGGTTTGAGAGATGGCTGAAGTTCTGTTCAATGGAGGGTGGTGATCGTGTTTTTCTTTCAATGAGTTTCAGGCTATGGTGAGGGGTGGTTTGTAACCAGGGAAGTGTGCTGAGTTGATTTGTGAAGGTTGTGTGTATGTTTGAGGCTTGTGCTGAGTGTTTCGAAGAGTTTTGCAAATGGGGTGGAAAATGAGAATGCTGAGTTCTGGATACTTTCAGGCTTGTGTTGTATATGCTTTTGCTTGCTTTTTGCTTGTATAAACTAATGGGATTGGTCAGATGAGTTGATGTGTGCTTTTGTGATTGGTATGGCTCAAGTTGCCAAAATGTCAAAGTTGTGTAAGAGAGGCATGGGCTACTTGCTAGCCAAGGACAGATGGGGTGTCCTGCGCAGCAAGATGTGTGGAGATCCCTTGGATTGTTTGTGAAGTCAGCAAGCAAGTGGATTCATACTTGAGTGAGTTTTTGCAACTTGCCTCCCTTTTGCTTCTTATGAGAATTCTTGCTCCATAAGTCATGAAGATGAGTGATTCCTTGGCCCATTTTGAATTTTATATGTCACAAGATCATGTTGTGAAGAAATGATACACATTTGAGGCCTTTAGAACACTTGAACAAACCATTTTGCAAAATGTCTCTTTTGTAGAGAACTTCAAATTTTGTGATTTTAGCCAACTTTGACAAGCCATAACTTTTGATCCAAAATGAATTAGGTCATGTTCTTGTACTTTTTGAAAAGGGAATGATCCATTCTACAACTTTCATGACCAAAGTTTTTCCATTTGAAGCATTTTTGAATCAAAAAGTAAAGGTTGAAAAAGTTTCCTAAAATGGCAATTTCATTAAAAAGTCAACTTTCCCAAAAAGTCAACTTTGCAAAAGACTTGAAATTCTTCAATTTTGTGAACTTCCAACATCTTCTATGATCAAATAAAGATCATATACAATCAAAATGATGAAGAACACCCTTTGGTTGGGTCATTGGGGGCCTCAGATGCCCTGATTTTTCATTGACTTGCTTGAAAAGTCAACTCTTGATCAGATGACTTCCCCATGGAATTTCTTCATGAAAATTGACATGCATACTCCGTATACCATATAGAGACCAAAAGAAACAAGAATGACCAAAAAAATTGGAGTTGTGGCCTCTGAGACCAAAACCCTAATTCTAGGTCATCTGTGCAGTCAAGCTTGGCTCTGCTTCCATACCCTTCTCAGTTCTTGTGATTTTTTGACATTCTTGACTTTGAGAGGATATAATATGATACTTGAACATACATGGACCCCTTTGAAGTGATTGATGACCTTTGGAGTGGCTCAAGAAGCTCTTGGATTGCTCAGATCACAAACCCTAGGTGCAGATGACTTTGAATCTATGCAGTGAATCAAAAATGTGGTATGAGATGCTATGATTGGATTTTATGCATATGAAATGATCACAAGCCATGGTGTGAATGGGTGAGGGCAAATTTGGGGTGTTTACAGTTATGTCATGAGGTTAATCCCTAATCATGGGTTAAGTTGAGGTATCTTCCTCAGCTTAAATGTTCTCATCTATTATCCTTCTATTAGGATGGTGTAATGGGTCCATTAAATCCTTGATTATGGCTTAAACTCATTACTTAACACTAAACAAAAACAACAAAAGACATCTAAATAATTACAAGTAGGTTAATGATCTTAATCCTACATCATGGTGATTAAGTGTGAGGTGTTTACTTCATACTTAAGGTATTCTCATTACCCCTAATCAGAGGGAGGATGTGATGAGATTACTAACCCTTGGCTTAGGCTTAAGCTCATTAACTTATGACAAATACAAAAGCAATAAAAGATTGAAAACTCAAAAACAAACAATAATCGTCTCCTCCGGGATTCTTTTCTCATCTCATTCACTCACAAACGAGAACTTGCTTCTTCCGTCTAATGCAAGACAGTCTGCACCTGAGCCAGACAGGTCATACACTTGAGCATAGATAAGTAAGCAGTTCACAAGTCAACTTATCTTTCAGTCTCTTTGGGTCGAACTACGGTGTTCTGACTTCCTCATTGCACGAGAGGATACGTAGGCATAACCTAACATTTATCGAACAAAAGTCTCTGTACATTCCCCCTCCTTCCAGCATTGCTCTTTTAGCCTCATAGTCTTGAGCTTCATACTCCTGTTGTTACACTGACACTTCTCTCATACACTTCACACTTCTTTCTAGCACTGACACTTGCATTCTTTTCCAGCATTTGCACACAGATAGCACTGACACTACCCCTTTAAAACACAAATCTTTTAAGCGTGGATCCCGTCGAGTACGACGGACAATCTGGGTGCTAATACCTTCCCAGGTTGTAACCAACCCCCTTTCTCAGTCTCTCTGGTTCGCAATCGTCTTATCCATACCTTTCTAGGTCTATGCAGCATTACCTTTCCTCCGGGATAAAAAAGCCTAGCTGGCGACTCTTTTCTCCTGAGTTCACCCCTCTGTGTTCTCATCCCTTTCGCCGACCGTTCGCGTCTGTACCCCATATGACCTGGCCTCATTTGGTGGGAGCGACAGATATCAGTGATGGTTTCAACTCGAAATCGTTCCGGTTGATAGCGAGTGCGACAATGCTACTGTGAGGTTCACACTGTGACGGAATAGCATAATACTTGAGTGGATGAGTTGGATCCTCCCCGGCCATTTCAACTTCCTTTGAGGTTCCAACTGGTTCGGGTGAATGAGCTAGAAGATCTGGGATGTCATACTTCCGTTGGTATTTGGCTATACGGCGTCTCAAATGTAAGAAACATTCTAATTCAGCGACTGGTGGTTGCAATTCTTCGCCTTTAGAGCGAGTACTTGGAATACAATCGATGAAATAGGAATTTAGAAAAATAAATGGTTTACCTTAGTCGATACGGGATAACACTGGAGTTACGATATCGACTTAATTAAGTCCCCGGCAACGGCGCCAAAAACTTGATCGCTTGACTAAATATCTAAAGGAATGGTTCTGCAAGTGCACAGTCGTACGTGTAGTTTTAAAGATTATCGATCCCTCAGAGACTTAAAAATCGATCTAACGTTATCTAGTATTACGGTGTAAAGCTAAGGCTAATTGTTTCTTTTGGTTGGTTTATGGCAGATATAATTAGATCTAAAGTTTAATTAATGGATAATAACAATATATCCGTATGTAACTCGTTAATTGTCGGGAATTAAATTAAATATCAGTTAAGGCTAATATGCTAAAAATACTTCTTAGTGGAAAAAATACTCATTTAAAAATCCTTGTCTCAAACTTTCGCTCTTTTGATTCAGATTAAATTCCTAAAGTCCTATGCCTGCTTTCGCTAGCCCATAAGTGTCTAGAAATCCTTTTTGAAAATAAATAAATCCCAATTAATTTTAAATCCTCAAACTCTCGTTCTATTAAATTCAGAATAAATGCTAAACCTCAGCTATCCAGTTAAATTCGCAAACTTTCGTTCTGTTGAATTTACCTTAATTTACTTTCCTTATTTTCATAACAAAAAGTATTAAATTAATTTAAGAGATCTTGCCTAATTTGTAAATTTAGTGAAATAATTTATACTGATTTTAATTTAATTCCTCCAGATTAATTTGTCTACATACGGATATATATATATATATAATTTAGCTAAACATAATAAATAAAATAACAATGCAGGAAAAACATAATTTAATTAAACTACTCATAATAATTAAATCAAACATAAGAAATTAAATAAACAATAAAATAATAACCTGAATAATAATATTTGGTGTGATATTTCTTTGATCCAAGCTCCAATGCGTACAAAAGAATAGGAAAATAACTGACTAATAAAATTATGAAGACCGGAAAATTAATGCTCTGGTTCTTTGCTCCTAATCCGTTAAAAAAACTGTGTAAAAAAACTAATAGCAATTGGTGCTATTTATAGGCACATCACTCCTATATTTGTTGAGAAAATATAGGCTTTAATGGGCCTTTAATGGGCTTGAGAAGAGACTGGTTGCGTGAGAAATGGGTGTCGGAAAGACCGGACGGGCGGAAGACTAGGGGAGAGTGGCCTACGCCACTTCTCCCTCTCACAGTATGTGGCTTGCGCCACACCTCATGGCTTGCGCCATGTGTATGTGTGGTGGGTCCCACCATCTTTATTTTTTTTCTTTCACTTTCTTTTCCTTCCTCCTATTTTCTTTCTTCTCATTTTCTTCTCCAATTTTCTTCCTTCTCATTTTCTTCACTTTAATTCTTTTCTTCACTTTTAATTTTTCTTCACTTTTTCGACTTTTTTTTTCCAACCGACTCGATTTTCTGCAATAATAAATAAATATAGTAAATAGCAAGAATAAATTCGGAAAATTTAATAAAACATAATATTTATTTATGTAAATCAAGCCAAAAACACGATATAATTTCGCGTTATCAACTGCTGAAGACTGATGAAGACAACTAGAGGAGAGTCTCTGACAAACTGATGAAGGTGCTGGAGAAGATAACTGAAGGAGTCTGAGCAGCAGAATGGGTCAAAACCAAACCAAAGATAATAAGGTGGATACCCTGTAAAACAAATAGGTAAATGTTAAATGATGCAAAAATGATGTATGCAGAATGATATGCAAAGGGTTTGTGATCAAATGTTGGGTCTGTTATCTGCCTTGATAGGGTCCATGTGTTCATAAGTCCGGATGGAGGCTTAGAAATCCAGTAACCAGGTGGGGGACTCAAATAAAGAGTCTCAAATCCAGGGTATCACAAGAACTGTCCAAAGTGGTGCATTCTTAAAAGAACATTAGTAACAGGGTATGATGTGGCCAAGGGTTCCTGCAAACCTGTAAACATCCCAACCCCCTCACATGTATTGTTCTAGAACAAGGATCCTCAGACTTGGATCAGTTATGAGAAGTGTAAACACTTCTAACCCGGAGGTACAATGTTTACAATAACCATAAAAGATCCTCCTCTAATTCACCTCAGATGTTGAAGGTCATAAAAAGGTCATTCAGACTTAGCAGGCTTCCCAAATAGCCCTAGTACTACAGGAAATCCGTAGCACAGAGTTCTCAAGAAGAAACCCATGTCTGAACCATGTTTCATATTCCCGAACCAGACCGAAATGGAATGGGAAAGAATATGAAGCCACTCTAGCCTATGTGTCACTCAGGTCCCTAGTATAGGACCTTAATCACTCAATGATCCCCCACCCACCAAGGAAACAGCAGATCCAGCATATGATAATGACAGTATGAAATGCATAAAAACTGTAAATGAAAACAATAAATAAAACTGTACAGAAAGCAATAAATAAAGCAATAAATAAGCACAAGTAGCACATAACACCCTCGTAAACACAAATCAAACAAGCGCTAGGAGGAACCCACAAAAAGAACCAGAAGCCCTGGTTGCAATATATGGTCCCCAGCAGAGTCGCCAAGATGTCGCTCCCCCGAAAAGACACCTGGTCAGATAGGGTACAAACGCGAAGGGTCGGCGAAAGGAGAAAATGAAGGTGAACTGAATAGAGTTGCCAGCTAGGCTTTTTTATCCCGAAGGAAAGGTAATGCTGCATAAACCTAGAAAAAAGATATGGATAAGACGGTCGCGAACCAGAGAAACTGAGAAATGGGGTTGGTTACAACCTGGGAAAGTATTAGCACCTAGATTGTTCGTCGTACTAGACGGGATCCACGCTTGAAAGATTGTGTTTAAAGGGGTAGGTGTGTGTGTTATCTATGTGCAAAAGCTGGAAATGAATGTACAGGTGTCAGTGCAAAAAGAAGTGAAATGCTCAGGGATGAGGCTTAAAAGAGAATGCTGAAAGAGGGGGAAGACATAGAGACTTTTGTTCGATAACAGTTAAGTTATGCCTACGTATCCTCTCGTGCAATGAGGAAGTCAGAACACCATAGTTTGACTCAAAGAGACTGAATGATAAATTGATTGTGAACTGCTTGCTGGTCTATGCTCAAGTGTATGACTAGTCTGGCTCGAGTGCTAACTGTCTTGCATTAGACGGAAGAAGCAAGTTATCGTTTGTAAATGAAGGTGATGAGAAAAGAATCCCGAAGGAGACGATTATTGTTTATTTTTGTGTTTTCAGTTTTGTTATTGTTTTTGGTGTTTGTCATAAGTTAATGAGTTTAAGCCTAAATCAAAGGTTGTAAACTCATTGTATCCTCCCTGATTAGGGATAATGAGCATACTTAAGTATGAGATAAACATCTCAACTCAATTACCATAATGATGTAGGATTAAGATCATTAACCTACTTGTGATTATTTAGATGTTTTTGGGTTTTTGTTTAGTGTTAAGTAATGAGTTTAAGCCATAATCAAGGATTAGTAAACTCATTACACCATCCTAATAGAAGGATAATAGATGAGAACACTTAAGTTGAGGAAGATACCTCAACTTAATCCATGGTTAGGGATTAAAATCATTAGATGACAAGCCTTTATTAAAGTGGATTTTAATTAAAGGGTGAGATTAAGAAGTGGATTTTATGATTTGTAAGACAACATGAGAGGGACTTGTCCATTAAACACTAGGGTTAGTCCTTCTTAACCAATAAAGGAAGAATTAGAACCCTAATGTAAGGCCCAAGTTACAAGTTAATGTCTTAGTGATTATTATATGTATTGATTAAGAGGTTTAAACAAATTAAGGGTTTAACACTTAGGATTAAAGTTATACACTCCATCCTAAGAGAAGGTTGCAGGCATAACCCTAATTCCAAAGTCCTAAATCCTTAAAGGTTTAGTCTCTAATGATGAGATGGGAAGAGAGACACAAAGAAGACTCAAAGGTAAAAGCTAAGGGGGACTAATCACAAACCTAATTATTATCATGCTTGGATGTTCCTATGGCTTGTAAGGCTTGAGAAAGATCCTCAAGGAAGCCACCAATGGAAGAAGCAGAAGAAAGGAGGAAGAAGCAGAAGAAATAAGTTACTTACTTCATTGAAGAAGATAAGTAACTTAGAGAGAGAAATAAAGTGAGAGATAAACATGAATGAGCAAGCCCACTCAAAGTCAATCAAAAATGCAGCAAAGATGCATATGGAGAAGATGAAGAGAAATGAGAAGTGAAGGCAAATTCACTTCTCAAATTAACTTACCACTTGAAAATGTTAGCACAATATGCATAAGGAAAGAAGTGAGATGGAATGATGCATATGCAAAGGAAAAAACCAAAACCAGAAGCATACATATGATGTAAATGAGGCTATGACATGATGCAAAGGCATACCAAGTGCAATGAATGGTCATATAAGAGAATGATTGCAAATGAAGCATGCTTTGAAGTTTGAAAGTTCATGAAGGTTAATGAAAGGAAATGAATGCAAATCATGGAAAATGAATGAAGAAATGATCAAGCATGATTCTAACATGTCCTAAGATGTCTAAGATGACATGTGAATGCATTAAATGTCATGGCAAACTCATGTATGGATGCATATGCAAGATGAATGCAAATGAAGATGCAAAATTAGGGTTTTAAAGCAACATGAGATGCATATGGCAAACACAGAAGCAAATTACATGATAAAAATTTGAAATCACACTCAAACAAACCCTAAACCTATGCTAGGTTATCATCCAAAGGCGGAGGTCAGAAGCTAAACCCAGAAGGAGTTATGAATTTCCTAAGTTTCTAGGGTTTTTTGGGTGATCTCCAATGAAAAAGGCTAAACAAATTGAAAATGAAAGATAAATTCATGCCAAAAATATCTTAGAAACTACATGATATGCACAAAACAATGCAAAATGAATCATTTTCAAACTCTTCATGGTTAGACATAATATTTTTCTAAGTTAGGGTTCAAAAATAGGATTTAAATGACCCTTAATTCAAACAAAATTCTCAAATGAATATCAAACCTAAAAAGAAATTTGTATGAAGAGTTTGAAAATGTTTCTAAATGCAAAGGGATGATTCATGATTTTTTTGGTGATTTTTAGAAACTTAAATGGTATTTTAATTAATTAAATTCAATTAATTAATTAAAATAAACATTTAAATATTTTAAAAATACAAATTTTATACAAAAAATAAAATTAAAATCATTTTTGGGATGAGAAAAATATTTAAAGTCAGAATGCAAAAGAAAATATTTTTTTGGAAATGTTTTGCTATTTTAAATAAAATGAGAAAGAAAATGCAAAGAAAATGAATTAAAAATGATTTAAATGCAATAAAAGGAAAAGTCAACGCATCCAATGGCTGAGGTTTAAATGAAAAAAGGTGGGAATTGACTCGCGCGCATCTGGACGGCTCACATTCAAACTGAGTTAAAATTAAGTTTTATAATTAATTAATCAGGATTAAATCTAATGGACTAATCTGAACCGTACAAGGCCAAACCCTAATCACCATCCAATGGTCAGAAATGCATTTGAGAAACTAAACATGGATTAGCCCTAATTAGTTTCAGGTGGCCGGAGAAGACCTCCGGTCATCTTCTCCGGCCAACCCTTCACCTGAGTTTCCTTAAAACAAACCCCCAAGCCCCCAAAACCTCCAGAATCAATCAACTAACCTCCCTAAACACTAATCTAGCCTCAAAAATCATTTCTCACTCATCATCATCAAGATTCGAATCAAAACATTCAAACGGTAAAAATTTCAGACAACCATGAAATACTCAATACACAACCATTTTCAATTCTAAACACATCAGCATGATCAGCACATCACATAGATTCATTTAGCAACTTAAAAACAAGTTTCTGGAAAAAAAGTTCTTGAGGTTACCTGAGATGAAGATTTTCAGTTTAGCACTTTCTGGACCTCTCCTTGATGCTAAACCACCTCACTTGATCCCCTGATGATGTTGCAAGGCTTTGAATGAGTTTAGAATGGCTGGATTGAGAAGATGAACTCTTGCTGCACCAGAAATCGTGTTTTGTGTAGAGGGGATTTGAGGCTTGTTTAATGGTTGGGAAATGATCTATGGATGATGGTGAGTAGGTTTATGAAGTTTGTTTGAGGTTTGAGTGGCTGGGCAGTGAGAATCGAAATTTTGAAGGTGGAGAGGATTTTTGTGAAACTTGGCTTATGGGATGATTCAGACTCCAAGGTTATGTGAAATGGCTTGCTTTTGGTCCACATAACATGTCTCTATTGGCCAGAGAGTTGTTGTGGCTGCAACTAATTGGTATGGACCAAGTTGCAAAAAGTCAACATTATGTGTACTTGAGGTATGGGCTCATGCAGGGGTGGTTCAATGGCATGTCTGGCCTCAGCTTGGATCAAGGAGATCCATGGAATTGAAATTATGCAACTGGATGGCTTAGAGGGAAAGATTTCATAGGTTTTGCAAGATTTTGCATTTTTGCTCCCTTTGAGTTATCTTGTGATGCAAGGCATGAAAACAAGTGATTCCTTGGGCAATTCTGACCCAAATGAGTTGCATTATGATGGTATGATGTTTAGAGATGCATTAGAGGTCACAAAATGGCTTGTCAAGTGGTTTTGCAAAAATCTCTCTTTGGTGTATTCTTGAAAATTATAGGATTTTTGCCAATTTGAAGGATCATAACTTGAGTTCCATAATGAATTAGAACATGTTCTTGTACTTTTTGAAAAGGGAAAGACCCAATCTACAACTTTTATGACCAACAATTTTCATTTGAATCATTTTTGGTTGAGAAAGAGGAGGTTGAAGAACTTTCCCAAAATGAAAAGTTTCCATTACAAGTCTTTTCCATTTTTGGCAACTTTTGGTTTAGCTCAAATTTCTTCAATTTTGTGAACTTCTATCGCTCCCACCAAATGACACCTGGCCAAGAGGGGTACAGACACGAACGGTCGGCGAAAGAGAGAACATGAAGATGAACTGAAAAGAGTCGCCAGCTAGGCATTTTTATCCCGAAGGAAAGGTAATGCTGCATAAACCTAGGGAAGGATGGATAAGACAGCCGCGAACAAGAGAAACTGAGAAAGGGGGTTGGTTACAACCTGGGAAGGTATTAGCACCTAGATTGTCCGCCGTACTCGACGGGATCCACGCTTGAAAGTTTGTGTTTAAAGGGGTAGTGTCAGTGCTATTTTGTGTGCAAAAAAGCTGGAAAAGGATGTACAGGTGTCAGTGTAAAGAAGTGTTAAGTGAAAAATAGGAGTGTCAGTGTAAGAAAAGAGTGCAATGCCCAAGACTAAGAGGCTTAAAAGAATAATGCTGGAAGAGAGGGAATATACAGAGACTTTTGTTCGATAACGGTTAAGTTATGCCTACGTATCCTCTCGTGCAACGAGGAAGTCAGAACACTCTAGTTCGACTCAAAGAAACTGGAAGATAAATTTTGTGAACTGCTTACTTGTCTATGCTCAAGTGTATGACCTGTCTGGCTCAGGTGCAAACTGTCTTACATTAGACGGAAGAAGCAAATTCTCGTTTGTGAGTGAAGATGATGCGAAAAGAATCCCGGAGGAGACGATTATTGTTTGTTTTTGATGTTTTCAATATTTTATTGCTTTTTGGAGTTTGTCATAAGAAAATGAGCTTAAGCCTAAACCAAGGGTTAGTAAACTCATCACATCCTCCCTCTGATTAGGGGTAATGAGAATACCTTAAGTATGAAGTAAGCACCTCACACTTAATCACCATGATGTAGGATTAATATCATTAACCTACTTGTATTTATTTAGATGTTTTTGGTATTTTTTGTTTAGTGTTAAGTAATGAGTTTAAGCCATAATCAAGGATTTAATGGACCAATTACACCATCCTAATAGAAGGATAATAGATGAGAACCTTTAAGTTGAGGAAGATACCTCAACTTATTCCATGATTAGGGATTAACCTAATGACAAAACGAAGCCTTTATTAGAGTGGATTTTAGTTAATGATAAGATTAAGAAGTGAATTTTATGATTTGTCAGACAACTTGAGAGGGACTTGTCCATTAACACTAGGGTTAGTCCTTCTTAACCAATTAAGGAAGAATTAGAACCCTAATGCAAGGCCCAAGTTACAAGTTTGATGTTTTAGTGATTTTTAGATGAATTGATTAAGAGATTTAAACACATTAAGGGTTTAACACTTCAGATTAAAGTTATACACTTCATCTAGAAGAGAAGGATGCAGGCATAACCTTAATCACAAAGCCTTAAAACCTTAAAGGTTTAGTCTTTGATTATGAGATGAGAAGAGAGACACAAAAGATGACACAAAGGTAAAACTAATGGGGGGACTAATCACACCCTAACTGTTAACATGCTTCGGTATTCCTAGGGTTTATGAGGCTTGCAAGAGATCTTCAAGAAGAGCCTCCAAGGAAGAAGCAGATGAAAGGAGGAGAAGCAGAAGAAACCAGTCAACTTACTTCACTTAAGAAGATAAGGTGCTTGAAGAAAGAAGGTGAAGAAGGAACATGAATGAGCAAGCTCACTCTAATACAAATACAAAATTCAGCAATGAATTCATAAGAGAGGTGAGAAGAGTTTGTGAGTAGTGAAGGAAAATTCACTTCTCAAAGTAACTTACCACCTGAAACGTTAGTAAAAGGAAATGAAATGAAATGAAAATAAATGAATGAAAGGATGCAAACCAAAAGCAGAAGCATACTCATGATGTAAATGATGCTAGGAGATGATGCAAATGTATGTCAATAGATGTGAATGAACATACAAGTGACGAGAATGCAAATGAAGCATGAGAGAAGCATGAAAGCATATGAATGTTCATGGAATGAAATGAACGCATAACATTGAAAATGGGTGAATAAATGATCAAGCATGATTCTAATGTCTCCTAAGATGTCTTAGAAGTCATGTGAATGTATAAAATGTCATGGCAAGTTCTTATATGAGTGCTTATGCAAGATGTATGAAAAGGAAGATGAGAAATTAGGGTTTTCATGTAACATGAGATGCAAAACTCAAAAACAGAAGCAAATGACAAGATAAAAAATTGAAAATGCAATCAAAAGAACCCTAACCCCACATGATATCACACCCCAAAGGATGAGACCTAACTCTTAACCCTAAGGGACTTATGATTTTTCTAAGTTTTTTAGGGTTTTAAGGTACCTAAAGGGAAAAAATGCCAATCAATTCAAAAAGGCAGAAGAAATTTATGACAAAATTATGTTAGAAAATACACTTCAAATGAAGATCAATGCAAAAAAACCATGGTCATACCATTCTTGGTTAGGCAGAAAACAATTCTTGAAGTTAGGGTTCAAAAATGGGGTTTTATGAACCCTAAATTCAAAGAAAAAATGTCAAAATGATTCAAAACCAAAAATAAATTTGTGTGGATGGTATGACAATGTATCTAAATGTTTAAAAATGCAATATGAATTTTTTTTGGGATTTTTTAGAAACCTAAATGATATTTTAATAAATTAATTTTCATTAATTAATTAAAATAAACATTTAAATGTCTAAAAAATAATTTTTTAATGCAAAAAATAAAAATAAAAATATTTTTGGGTTGAGAAAATTATTTGGAACCAAAATGCAAAATAAAAATATTTTTGAGATTTTCTAACTATTTTAAATAATTCGTACAAAATAAATAAGAAAAATGTGAAATAAAAATGAATTAAATAAAAGGTCAGCGCATCCAAGGGACATGATTCAAATCTGGAGATGGAGGGAAGACTTGGCGCGTGATATAAGGGTCAGCATTCATATCCTATTAATCCTAATTAATTAATTTTTTAATCACAGATTAATCCTAATGACCTAATCTGGGCCACACAATGCACGCGGGAGAGACAGATCCAAGGGTCTCAATTCAAACCAAAACCCTAACCCTAATTTACACCTAATGACTTTCAGGTCACCGGAGAAGAGCTCTGGTTGTCTTCTCTAGTGACCCCCTCACCTGAAAACTTTCAACTTCTTACCTAGGTCTTTTCTGGAGCTCTAAAGCTCCAGATTCACTCCTTTCACTCTCCTAAGATCAAATCCACCCCCAAAACAAATTTCTTTTCACTCAAACTCAAGATTCGAAGGAAACATCAAAGATGGCAAAAATTTCAGAAGCTTAGCAAATACTCATCTCTCCACCATTTTCAAAAATACAAAGCTCAGTGTACTCAGGGGAACATGCTTAATCATTTAGTAACATAAAATAAAGGTTCTGGAAAAATTAATTTGAATGGCTACCTGAGATGAAGCTTTCAACCCTTGAGCTTTCTGGCTGCTTCCTTGGTGCCAAATGCCTCCAATGACCTCCCTGAAGAAGCTTTGATTCTTGGAGAGCTTTGAGGAAGGCTGGTTTGTGAGTTTATGCTCCATTGGTCAGAAAATCGTGTTTGGCTTATGGTGTGTTCTTGGCTGTTTTGATGGGTGGTTTATGATCTGTGAATGATTTAAGAATGAATGGTGGTGTTTGTTTGAAGAATGAGCAAGTGTGCTGTGTGTTTCGAAGGAAAATGCAAGAGGGATGATTTTTGTGAACTAGAGGATGCTGAGGTTTCAGGCTGTGTTCTTGTGTGTTATGGCTTGCTTTAGGTTAGTATAAACAAATGCAATTGGTTCAGAGAGTTGTTGTGGCATAGTGTGATTGGTATGGTGTGAAATGCAAAAAGTCAACATTTCTTGTACTTGAGGTATGGGCAAGTGGCAGGCTTGGATTTGGGCATGTCCTGGTTCAGCTGAGATTAAGGATGTCCATGGAATTCACTTAGAGGTAATTCAGCATGTTTGTGAAAGGTTCTTGGTCATTTTGCAATTTCATGAAACTTTTGCCCCTTTGAGATTTCTTCATGGGCAAGGCATGAAATTTTGAAATTCTTTGGGCAATTCTGAGTTTAAGACTTTGCACAATGTTTGTATGATGCTTAGAAGTGTGTTTGAAGTCACAAAATGAATTGGCAAGAGGTTTTGCGAAAATCCCTCTTTGGTGCAGTCTTGAAAATTATGTGATTTTTGCCAACTTTGACAAGCCATAACTTGAGTTCCATAATGAATTGGAACTTGTTCTTGTACTTTTTGAAAAGGGAATGATCCAATCTACAACTTTCATGACCAACAATTTTTCATTTGAAGCATTTTTGGTTGAGAAAGAGGAGGTTGAAAACTTTCCCAAAATGGAAAGTTTACATTACAAGTCATTTCAATTTTTGGCAACTTTTGGTTTAGCTCAATTTTATTCAATTTTGTGAAGTAATGATGGGGACGACCATCAGGTTCGTAGAATAAATGAAGTAATGATGAGGGACGGTCATCAAAGGTGAAGGACGATCACCTAGCAGGGGACGGCTGCTCTTTATCACGACATAGGACGAATGTCGGATAGAAAATGTCAACGATGGGGACAGCCATCAGATAAGTATAATGAAGGAAGATCATCAAGAGGTGAAGGACGATCACCTAGCAGGGTACGGCTGCTCTCGGGTTTATCATGACATAGGACAAATGTCAGATAACAAGATCAACAATTGGGACGGCCATCGGATACAATGATGAAGGACAATCATCAAGAAGGTGAAGGACGGTCACCTAGCAGGGGACGACTGCCAAATATCACGACATAGGACGAATGCCGGATATAAAAGGGTTCCAATAATGGAGACTCCGCTGGGAGAAGGATGAGGGACGGTCATCCAAAGGTGAAGGACGATCACCTGGCAGGGTACGGCTGGCGAATATCACGACATAGGACGAATGTCGGATAGAAAAAGTTGTTTTGCTGGGGGCTTTCTGGGGAACGGTAAACACGGACGAGTTCTTACGCTCAAGAAATGAAAGGTATAAGTGTTTGACACTGTGTATAGATTAAAGATGCGGACGAGCATCCTTAAGATTACGATACAGACGAGTATTGGTAGAAACAACGCTAACGCATGTTCAGAGATGATGATACAGATGAGTATCAACTAGTTAACAAGGAACACAGACGAGTGTTGAATCTGAGGGGAGATAAGTGGGTATACAAAATACGGACGAGTATCTGTATGAGTAAAAATAAGCATGAGTGAGACACAGATGAGTGTTCAACTTGCTGGGGAGAGTGACACGGACGGGCGTCAAAAGAGAAAGTGTATAAATTATGAATTTGAGTGTAAAAGGTAATCCAGTGATATGTGGGGATAAGATGACACAGAAGGGTGTCGACAAGAGTGTATTATAAACAAGTGTTTGGCAACCATGCTGGGGAGTGGTGACACGGACGGATGTCAGAAGAGTGCGTATAGGTATCTATTTGTAGAAAGTGTTATGGCGACTTTACTGAGGAATGACAACACAGACGAGTGTCAAAAGGAGCATGTATCTGTATTTGAGAGTGCAAAGGGGACGCTTTGGCTTTTATGTGCAAGGGATGTATTTTGTATATTTACAGGTGACTGGTTCAAAACTTGACTTGTGATTATGCAATATATTTGATTTTTGTCGTAATGCTCCGTATTAGACGGAATGCTACATTCTGAGGGGAATTATGATGTAAATGCTATGATTATGCAAAGATACTGATTCGGGATTCGGATCCCGCTGTTGTGAAGATCTCCGATTAGTATTTTTGAAAGGATATCCCAGCTGGGGATGATATTATTGGTAAATCTGATAATATATATGATTCTTCTTGGGGAAATATGTCACTGATAGACCTATCTTTGTAATGAGGAGCCCAATTGGGGATATGGAAGCTTTCGTCACTTTGTTGTGCGGGAAATTCAGACATCGCTCCTCCGGAAGGAGGCCGGAGCTCTGTAGGGAGATGGTCCCCTGTCTAGTACTCTGTTGGGGGAGGAAAGACCACTGAACGATCTTCCTAGAGATTCCTGGTGGGTATCCTGTTGAGGATGATGATATCTGACAACTCAGCTGGGGAAATTAGCACCTTCTGACGCTGCTCTAAAGAAAATGTGTTGGAGAAGTGATGCCTGGCAACTCTGATGGGGAGAAAACACTTCCGGTGCTGTTTGGAGGATGTGCTGTGGAAGTAACGATTTGGAAACTTTGTTGGGGAAAACCTTTCATGCCCCATGTTGCGCTCTGAATACCTGCAATCCTGTTAAGACAAAGAAACGCGCCAGTATCCCGAGGTATCCCTTACCAAATTTTGTCATAGGAGTTAGATATTCCCGCAAGTAAAATATATTTCCTGCAAGCATGTGATTAGAAAGGCGCATCTGTTTTTATGCAAACGTTATATCAAGGATGTTGGACATTTTTTGCAAATGAAATAAAATGTACAAGACAAAATGTAACTGAAAACTCTGATTTTATTAATTTGCGTGCCCTGAATTGGAAAGTACAGTCAAAGAAACAAATCCCCTGAAATGAGGAGATTGTTACAAATTGAGAAAAATGGAAATGCTGGCAATGTTGACGACGCTTTAGTGAGCTTCCCTTTGCTATGACCCGTATGACCTTGACGTTCTTCTCATCTTGCTTTCTGAGGAGAGTTGATTATGACCGATGCTTTGACCTTTCGAAGCTTTCCATGTTACGAGTGATACAGACGAATTCAGAATGCAGTTGTTCGCTTATTCCCTTATTTTGCGTGGATCGCCCTTTCGGGTTTTCAATCCACCAGGATACCCATTTTTGCCTGAGCTATCCAATGTGGCTTTTCAACTCAGCGGGTGTACATTTTGTTTTTCCCTTATTTTTGCCCGAGTCTTTTATTCTGTTTTTGACTCGCCGAGATGCCCTATTTTTGCCTGGACTTACATTCTGTTTTTATGTCCAGCGGGTCATTTTATGTGTAAACACCCCAAATTTGCCCTCACTCATTTCACCATGGCTTGTGATTTCTTTTCATTTACATAAGTTCAATCATATCATTTCATATTACATCTTTGCTTCACTGTATTGGTTCAAAGTCATCTGCATCTAGGGTTTGTGATCTGAGCCATCCCAGAGCTATCTGAGTCACTCCAAGAGTCTTCAATCATATCAAGAGGGTCCATGTATGTTCAAGCATCATATTATATCCTCCCAAGATCAAGGAAGTCATAAAATCACAAGAATTGAGGAAGGTGTGGAAGTAGAGCCAAGCTTAACTACATAGATGACCTAAAATTAGGGTTTTGGTTTCAGAGGCCATAACTCCAAATTTTTTTGTCATTCTTGTTTCTATTGGTCTCTATATGTTGTAAGGATCATGCATACCAATTTTCATGAAGAAATTCAATGGGGAAGGCATCTGATCAATGGATGACTTCTTGAACAAGTCAGTGCAAAATCAGGGCATCTGAGGCCCCCTATCATCCAACCAAAGGGTCTTCTCCATCATTTTGGGTGTATGTGATCTTTATTTGATCTTAGAAGAAGTTAGAAGTTCACAAAATTGAAGAATTTCAAGCCATTTGCAAAGTTTCCATTTTGGGAAAGTGACTTGTAATGTAAACTTGCCATGGGAAAGTTTTTCAACCTCCTCTTTTTGATTCAAAAATGCTTCAAATGAAAAATTCTTGGTCATTAAATTTGTAGATTGGGTCATTCCCTTTTCAAAAAGTACAAGAACTTGATCTAATTCATCATAGAACTCAAGTTATGGCCTTGCAAAGTGGGGGAAAATCACATAAATTTCACTTTTACACCAAAGAGGGAAGTTTGCAAATTCTCATGCCAAGCATTTTTGTGACCTCAAACACACTTCTACATGTCTTAACATCATAATCCATTGCCTAAGGATCATAATTGGCCCAAGAATCACAACTTTTCATGCCTTACACATCAAGAAACCACAAAGGGGCCAAAGTTGCACCAATTTGCAAAAGCTCATGTAACCATACCTCCACTTGTTACAGCTCATCAAATCTGATCCATAAGCCTTCCTTGATCTTTGCTGCGCACAGCCATACCCAAATCCCAGCCTGCCATGTGCCCATACCTCAAGTACACCAACCCTTGACTTTATGCATTTTGCTCCATACCAATCAGCATAGCCCACAACAACTCTCTGACCTATCAAGGATTGATATGTGGATCTCAAGCAACCCAACACATAACACAACACAAGCTGAAACCTCCAAGAACTGAGCATTCACAAAAATCCTCTCTTATGCATTTCCCTTCGAAACACACAACTCAGCCATCAAAACTCAAAACTTTTTCCACCATTCAACTACACATTCATCACTTATCATTTCCCGCCCTTCATTTTGCCTTGAAACACCTTAAATCAAAAACACGATTTTCACCTCCCTTGAACTGAACTTCAGCCAACTTCACATAGAGGCCATTTAAACTCCAACCAAGCATTGCAAACTCTTCAGGGGAGTCATTGGGGGTGATTTGAGGCCAAGAACTGGTCAGAAAGCTCCAGGGTTGAAAGCTTCACTTCAGGTAGCCATGGAATTTATTTTTCCAGAACTCTTGTTTTAAGTTTCTAAAAGATTAAGCTTGCTTCCCTGATCACATTGAACTTTAAATTTTCGAAAATGGTTGAGAAATGAGTGTGTATTGATGGTCTGAAATTTCTGCCATTTTTGTTCTTCCTTTCGAAACTTGAGTTTGAGTGAAAAGAAATGATATTTGAGGTTGGATTTGGATTCAGGGGGATGAGGTGAGTTGATCTGGAGCTTTAGAGCTCCAGATATAACATAGGGAAGAAGTTAGAAGTTTTCAGGTGAGGGGGTCACCGGAGAAGACGACCGGAGCTCTTCTCCGGTGACCTGAAAGTCATTAAGTGTCTTAATTAGGTTTAGGGTTTAGTTTGAATTTGGAGCGTACGATCTTGTTTCCCGCGTGCGTTTGATGGCCCAGATTGTCCCACTTAACCCTAATTTCCAATTAATTAAGTTAATCAGATAATTAAGCCAGTTTGAATCTCCACCCTTGGATCTGGCGCGCAGTCAACTCCCTCCTTTTTTCATTTAAACCTGGACCACTGGATCAGCATACTTCCATTTAAACTCATTTTTATTTCATTTTTATTCACTTATCTTGCATATTTATTTTAAAATAGCTAGAAAATATCAAAAAATCTTATTTTTTGCATGCTGGCTTTTATTAATTTTCTTGACATGAAAATAATTTTATTTTATTTTTTGCATAAAATTTGTATTTTTAAAATATTTAAATGTTTATTTTAATTAGTTAATGGAAATTAATTAATTAAAATACCATTTAAGTTTCTAAAAATCACCAAAAAAATCACATTGCATCTTGACACATTTAGAGACATTATCAAACCATTCATAAAAATTTATTTTGGGTTCTTGATTCATTTTGACATTTTTCTTTTGATTTAGGGTTCTTAAAAATCAATATTTTGACCCTAACTTAGAAAAATCTTTTCTGCCTAACCATGAAGAGCTTGATAATGGTTCTTTTTGCATTGCATTCCACATATCATGTAGTTTCTAGGATAAAATTGGCATGAATTAATCTTTCACTTTTGATTTGTTTTGCATTTTTCCTTTTGAGGTACCTTAAAACCATAGCAAACTTAGAAAAATCATAAGTCCTTTAGGGTTTAGCTTCTGACCTTCCCCTTTGGGCAGTGAACTTGTATAGGTTTAGGGTACCTTTGATCCCATTTTCAATTTTTTATCTCATGTTTTGCTTCTGATTTTGATTTTGCATTGCATCTTGTTCATAAACCCTAATTTTTGCCTTCATTTGCATTCATTCTTCATATGCTTGCATACATGAACTTGCCATGACATTTTGTGCATCCACATGACATGTAAGACATCTTAGGACATATTGAAATCATGTTTGATCATTGCATCATCCATTTGCCATGTTGTGCATCCATTGCATTTCATAAGTTTTCATGAACTTTCATGCTTCCTTTCATGTCCCATTTGCATCTTCATTACTTGTATGATCATCCACATCTTTTGGTATGCTTTTGTATCATCCCATAGAATCATTAGCATCATGAACATGCTTCTGATTTTGGTCTGCATCCTTGCATCTCATCTCATTTTCATTTCATTTCATTTCTTGTTGCTAACTTTTCAGGTGGTAAGTGAATGGGAAGTGAATTTGCCTTCACTTCTCATAACCTCTTCTCATCTCTCTTATACATCATTGCTGCATTTTTACTTGTGGATTAGAGTGAGCTTGTTCATTCATTCTCCTTCTCCTTTTTCTTTCTTCAAGCAACTTATCTTCTTAAGTGAAGTAAGTTGTCTTGCTTCTTCTGCTTCATTTCCTTCCATCCTGCTTCTTCCATGGTGGCTTTTCCTTGAAGATCTTCTTGCAAGCTTCATAAACCATAGGAACCTCCAAGCATGATAACAATTAGGGTTTGATTAGTCCCCCATTTAGTTTTACCTTTGTGTCATCTTTGAGTCTTCTCTTTTCATCTCTTAATCAAGGACTAAACCCTTAAGGTTTTAAGACTTTGTGATTAGGGTTATGCATGTATCCTTCTATTAGGATGGAGTGTATAACTTTAATCATAAGTGTCAAACCCTTAATGTGTTTAAATCCTTTAATCAATTCATTTAATAATCACTAAGACATCAAGCTTGTAACTTGGGCCTTGCATTAGGGTTCCAATTCTTCCTTAACTGGTTAAGAAGGACTAACCCTAGTGTTAATGGACAAGTCCCCCTCAATTTGTCTTACAAACCCTAAAATCCACTTCTTAATCTTATCATTAACTAAAATCCACTCTAATAAAGGCTTTGTTTTGTCATGAGGTTAATCCCTATTATCCTTCTATTAGGATGGTGTAATGAGTCCATTAAATCCTTGATTATGGCTTAAACTCATTACTTAACATTAAACAAAAATCCCAAAAACATATAAATAATCACAAGTAGGATAATGATCTTAATCCTACACCATGGTGATTAAGTGTGAGGTGTTTACTTCATACTGAAGGTATTCTCATTACCCCTAATCCGAGGGAGGATGTGATGAGTTTACTAACCCTTGGTTTAGGCTTAAGCTCATTAACTTATAACAAACTTCAAAAAGCAATAAAATTTTGAAATCATCAAAAACAAACAATAATCGTCTCCTCCGGGATTCTTTTCTCACCTCATTCACTCATAAACGAGAACTTGCTTCTTTCGTCTAATGCAAGACAGTTTTCACCTGAGCCAGACAGGTCATACACTTGAGCATAGACAAGCAAGCATTTCATCAGTCAATTTATTTTTCAGTCTCTTTGAGTCGAACTACTGTTTTCTGACTTCCTCATTGCACGAGAGGATACGTGGGCATAACTTAACGGTTATCGAACAAAAGTCTATGTATATTCCCCCTCCTCCAGCTTTGTTCTTTTAAGCCTCATAGTCTTGAGCTTCATATTCTTTTCTTACACTGACACTCTCTTACTTCACTTCACACTTCTTTTGCACTGACACTTGCATTCTTTTCAAGCTTTTGCACACAAAATAGCACTGACACTACCCCTTTCTCAGTTTCTCTGGTTCGCGATCGTCTTATCCATCCTTTCTTAGGTCTATGCAGCATTACCTTTCCTTCGGGATAAAAATGCCTAGTTGGCGACGCTTTTCATTTTCTCCTTTCGCCGACCGTTCGCGCTTGTACCAGGATGCAAATATTTGGGAGCGACATTATGCGAAGTATTTTTTAACTGCATCTGAATTTACAGGGGATAAGAAATCTTCACCATTCATAGTAGTGAGCATCAGTGCTCCTCCCGAGAAAACTTTCTTCATTATGAATGGACCATCGTAATTCGGAGTCCACTTGCCCCTGTCGTCTGTATGAGGAGGAATGAGTCTTTTCAGCACAAGATCTCCTACTTGGTATTCCCGAAGCCTGACTTTCTGATCGAAGGCTTTCTTCATTCTCTTCTGATATAACTGCCCATGACAGATTGCAGCTAATCTCTTTTCCTCGATCAAATTCAGTTGATCATACCGAGAACGGACCCATTCTGCTTCATTTAGTTTGACGTCCATCAGTACCCGCAACGAGGGTAATTCAACTTCAACAAGTAGGACTGCCTCCATTCCGTACACAAGCTGATACAGTGTTGCCCCAGTAGACGTTCTGATTGATGTACGGTACCCATTCAAGGCAAACGGTAGCATTTCATGCCAGTCTTTATAGGTGACCACCATCTTTTGCACAACCCTCTTAATGTTTTTATTAGCTGCCTCAGTAACGCCATTCCTCTTTGGCCTGTAAGGAGAAGAGTTGTGATGTTGGATTTTGAAGTCCCGACACAGTTCTGCCATCATTTTGTTGTTCAAATTGGAACCATTATTAGTAATGATTCGCTCGGGTACTCCATACCGACAGATGATGTCTCTCTTCAAGAATATGGCTACCACTTGTCTAGTGACATTTGCATACGAAGCTGCTTCAACCCATTTGGTGAAGTAATCAATGGCTACTAGGATGAATCTGTGGCCATTTGAAGCAGTCGGCTCGATCTTTCCAATCATATCAATGCCCCACATGGCAAAGGGCCAAGGTGAAGACATCACATTCAAAGGATTCGGAGGCACATGCACTTTGTCTGCATAAATCTGGCATTTGTGGCACTTTCTGGCATAGGCACAACAGTCTGTATCCATTGTTATCCAGTAGTAACCTGATCTTAACAATTTCTTAGCCATTTCATGCCCTCCAGCATGGGTACCAAAAGATCCTTCATGCACCTCGTGCATCAACAAGTCTGCCTCTTTCTTATCAACATATCTAAGAAGCACCATGTCAAAGTTTCTCTTGTACAAGGAACCATCAGTATTCAGGAAGAAACTACCAGCTAGCCTTCTTAATGTCTTCTTATCATTGGATGATGCCCCAAGTGGGTATGTTTGATCCTCTAAGAAGCATTTGATGTCATAGAACCAAGGCTTATCATCTTTAGCAATGTCTACTGAGAATACGTATGCTGGTCTGTCAAGTATGGATACTGAAATCCGAGGCATACAATTGACATCTTGAACTTTGATCATGGAGGAAATGGTAGCCAGAGCATCTGCAAACTGATTTTCATCTCGAGGGATATACTCAAGTTTGACTGTGGTGAAGAAAGTTAGTAATCTCCTTGTATAATCCCGGTATGGAATCAGATGCTCCTGGTGAGTGTACCATTTGTCATTGGTTTGATTGATTATCAGAGTTGAATCTCCGAATACAGTTAAAGTCTTGATCCTGAGGTCAATGGCTTCCTCAAGACCCATGATACAGGCTTCGTATTCAGCTTCGTTGTTAGTGCAGTTAAAGGTGAGTTTTGCCGAGAAAGGCATGTGAACTCCCTTAGGTGTAATGAGTACTGCACCAACTCCACGACCATTCATATTAACAGCCCCATCAAACATCATTGTCCATTCTTCTTCTGGGTCAGGCCCTTCAGTGTGATCAGGCTCTTCATGATCTTTTGCTTTTAGGAAAATGATGTCTTCATCAGGGAAGTCAAATCTCATAGGTTGGTAATCATCAATGGGTTGCTCAGCAAGATAGTCAGACACTACACTGCCTTTGATGGCCTTTTGAGATGTATACTGAATGTCATTTTCTGTCAGAATCATTTGCCATCTTGCAACCCTTCCGGTAAGTGTTGGCTTCTCAAATATATACTTGACTGGATCCATCTTTGAGATCAATAAGGTAGTGTGGGTCAACATATACTGCCTTAGTCGGCGAGCAGCCCACGCTAAAGCACAGCAAGTTTTCTCGAGCAGTGAATAACGTTGTTCACAGTCGGTAAACTTTTTGCTTAGGTAGTATATTGCATACTCTTTTCGACCAGACTCGTCATGTTGGCCCAGCACACACCCCATTGACTCTTCTAATACTGTCAGGTACATTATTAGAGGTCTTCCTTCAACTGGAGGCATAAGGATTTGAGGCTCTTGTAAGTACTCCTTGATTTTGTCAAAAGCCTTCTGGCAGTCTTCATTCCACCTGACCGTTTGCTCTTTTCTTAACAACTTGAACAAGGGTTCACAGGTTGCAGTAAGATGAGATATGAACTGTGAAATGTACTTCAATCTACCTAAGAACCCCCGAACCTCTTTTTCTGTCTTTGGTGCATGCATCTCTTGAATAGCTTTGACTTTGTCAGGATCAACTTGAATTCCCTTTTCACGTACGATGAACCCCAGCAGCTTACCGAAATGCACCCCGAATGTACATTTGTTGGGGTTTTGCTTCAGCTGATACTTTCTCAGACGCTTGAATAGCTTCAACAGATTCACTAGGTGGTCTTCTTCTGTGAGGGACTTGGCAATCATGTCATCTACATAACATTCAATTTCTTTGTTGATCATGTCATGAAACAATGTTACCATAGCCCGTTGATAAGTGGCACCAGCATTCTTCAGTCCAAATGGCATTACCTTATAACAGAATGTGCCCCAGGGTGTGATGAAATTTGTCATCTCCATGTCTTCAGGTGACATCTTGATCTGATTATATCCTGAAAATCCATCCATGAAGGAGAACACTGAGAACTGAGTCGTGTTGTCGACCAATACATCAATGTGAGGTAATGGGAAGTCATCTTTCGGGCTGGCTCTATTTAGATCCCGGTAATCCACACACATCCGTACTTTGCCATCCTTCTTAGGCACTGGTACAATGTTAGCAACCCACGGCGGGTAACTAGTTACAGCAAGGAAACCGGCGTCCCACTGTTTTTGTACCTCTTCTTTTATCTTCATGGCCATATCCGGGCGAGTACGGCGCAGTTTCTGTTTTACTGGAGGACAATCTTCTTTTAGTGGCAGCTTGTGTGTAACAATGTTAGTATCCAGACCTGGCATATCTTGATAAGACCAAGCAAAGACATCAACATACTCTCGAAGCAAGTCAATAAGTTGTTCCTTCACTGAATCTTGCAGACGGGCCCCGATCTTCACTTCCTTCAAGTCTTCTTTGGTACCAAGATTAACTGCCTCAACTTCCTCCTGATGAGGAGTGATAACCTTTTCCTCTTGTCTTAACAACCTGGCTAGTTCTTCAGGTAGCTCATAATCTTCCTTAACCCCTTCATCGACTTGATTAATCGGATTGTCAAAGTCATACGAAGTCATAGCAGTGTCGTTGTCGATGCAGTCTGGAGGGCACTCCTTGCAAGGGTTTAGATTGGTTCATTTTAGTGATCAGTTTTATCTTGTTTAGAAAAAGTGAAAATGAAGTTATTAATTTGAAAAACATTGCCATTTTATTTTTGTACAAAAAATGAAAAATGAAAAACAGTGAGCGGGAAAAAAGAGACTCATTTGCAAAAGATGTCCTGATATTCATTAATTGTTCGTTTGCACAAAATACAAGATGGCCCGATTACAAAATGAGCCCTGACATCTTGGACAAGATGCAGGACTTGATGCATGCTTAAAGACAGGAAATAATAATTACTCTGCAGGAGTAACCCTTATAATTTCCTGGGAAGACCAGTTTGAGACTTGGTTCCCCGGGATCCTTGGACGTATCCAGTTTTCCAGGTTGCGTTCGTCTTCTTCCTCGTCTTCCAGACTGTTCACAGCATCTGGGGTAAGCATTTCCCTGCTGACAAATCTGGGCTCTATTTTAGCCTCTGGTTGATCTTGTCGAGTTGGTTTGTAACCCAACCCGAATATGTCTTCTTTCTTTTCAACTGGCAGCAGCTTTCCCCAAGCTTGAGCGGTACCCTCCTCAACAACCTTTCGGGCTTGTTGATATGAAGTGATGGAAGTTCCAGAGACAACACTTGCTTCATTGATGTTAAGGGCCTCAAACCCCTGACTCATAGTCTCATGGATCTCCCCATCCATCTCTATATACTTGTAAGTAGCCAGCTGGCTAACGAAGATGTCTTCCTCCCCGCAGATTGTGATGATCTGGCCTTCCCACTTAAATTTTAACTTCTGGTGAAGGGTAGATGTAACAGCGCCAGCGGCGTGAATCCAGGGTCTACCCAACAGACAGCTGTAGGCAGGCTATATGTCCAAAACGAAGAAGGTAGTTTTAAAGGTTTGTGGGCCAATCAACACATGTAGATCAATCTTTCCAAGCACCGATCTCTTAGAGCCATCAAATGCTTTCACCACAAAGTTACATGGACGTAATGCCAATCCATCATACTCCAACTTCACCGAGGCTTTCTTTGGGAGGACATTAAGTGAAGACCTAGTGTCTACCAGTACATGAGAAAGAACTACACCTTTGCACTCTAAGGTGATGTGTAAAGCCTTGTTATGATTGCGTCCCTCCGTCCTTAAATCAACATCTGTGAAGCCCAGACCATGACTGGTGTTGACATTTGCAACCACTGTTTCCAGCTGATTAACCGTAATCTCTTCCGGCACGTATGATGCGTGCAGGACCTTCAACAATGCATTCCTATGGGCTTCGGAACACATTAACAATGATAATATAGAGATTTTGTAGGGTGTCTGATGAAGCCGGTCCACCACTTTGTAATAACTCCTTTTGATTATTCTTATGAACTCGTCCACTTCTTGTTCAAAAGACGTCTTTGGAGTTTCTTTAACAGTTGGCTCTTCAAGTACCACATTCTTCCCTTTTGCCTTAACAGCAGCTTCTGCTTCAGCATTGAGTCTTGGTGTTTGTGAGGCAAAAAGGCGTCCGCTTCTGGTGAAGCCTCCGCCTCCCCCAACATTGTCAACTTGTGGTGGAGAGGTTGCTGAATCTAGAGTGATCTTCTTTCTGTCGCAGTAGAGATCAGAGCCATAGTGCCAAGGTATGGCATTATTGCTTTCATAAGGAACGGGTCCAGGTACCGTAATCGTAACCGGACTGACTGCTGCAGCGGAAGGAACTGTGATGGTATGCGGGTCGTAATATATTGTGACTGGAGATCTGACAGGAGATGTTGCAGTTTGTTGTTGGAAATTGTTGTTGGGATGAACATTTGCCGGGTCATAATAGATTGTGACCGTTGAGACATCTTCATTGGTGTTTGCTGGTGTTGTAGGCGTTTCTGTTGATAGAATGGGTGCTGATGTTTTAGAAGTAAGTTTTGTTGAACTTTGATTTGTTGAAATAATGGATGGAGTGATTGCTGGAGTTGTGGATGAATCAGTGGGAATGATAGTTGTTGTTGTTGTAGGAGGATCTGTTGTTGATGAAGAAAGAATTATTGATGTTGTAGGAGTATTCATTGTTGCTGAAACAAGAGTTGTTGAAGGAGTTGTTGTGGTAATTTGCAAGATTCCATCTCTGATAAGGCCATCGATGCCAAGCCTTAGCTTCTCACAACCATTAATAGCAGTTTTGCACGATTCGCAACATGCCTCACAGCCCGGGAACACCTGGCATTTTAAGATGGTTGGTCCTCTTCTATGGCATTAATCCTAGGCCCACCATGATTAGGCATAGGATTTCTGTTAACATTCAGAGGAGGTACGAAATTGAGAGCTTTGGAATCGACCAGATCTTGTACCTTCATTTGTAAGGCTCTGCACTTCTCGATATTGTGACCAGGTGCGTTGGAATGGAAGGCACACCTAGAATTGGCATCATAATTTTTTGGGAGATTGAGAGGATCTGGTGGAGCCAACGTCCTTAACTCAACCAGGTTAAGTTTCAGGAGTTGTGGCAGTAAAGCGGCATAAGGCATAGGGATGGGATCAATCACCCTACTTGCCTGAGATGGCCTCTGTTGAAAGGGGCGCTGCTGTTGGTTGTTATTGTTATTGTTTTACGTCCTTTGTTGTGGAAAGTGAGATTGTTGCTGATAATGATGTTGTTGTTGTTGTTAAGGAAAAAGTGGTTGTTGTGGAACCAGAGCCGGGATAGTAACGGCTGCTACTGGTCTGTGAGAATATTGGGGTCTGTCCCTGCTTGTATGGATGGCATTTGTTTCACCCGCCCTTCGGGGTCCTGCAAAAGGTTTTCTGGGGTTGTTGGAGTAGCTTGCACTGTTGTCGGAGATTTTGCCCATCTTTAAAAGACTTTCAATTGTCTCACCAGCTATAACATCGGCAAAACTGGTGGAAGAGAAAGCAGAAAGTATGTCAATATAAGTTCCCTGAAGAGTGTTCATAAACATGTCAGCCATTTCTCTTTCAGACATGGGTGGCTGGACAGCAGCAGCAAGCTGTCTCCACCTCTGAGCATAATCCCAAAAGCTCTCCCTTGAAGACTAAGACATGCCCATTATAAGAGTTCTATTGGGGGCCATGTCTAGGTTGTACTGGTATTTCCGGATGAAGGCTTCGGCCAAATCTTTCCAACATCTTATAGTGGCCCTTGTCAGATGCGAATACCATTCTCTTGACGCTCCAGTCAGGCTGTCTTCAAAATAGAACATCCATAACTTCTCATCCATGGTATAAGCCTTAAGTCTCCCTAAGAAGGATTGCAGGTGGGTACGCGGGCAGGAGGTACCATTATATTTTTCAAAGCAAGGGGGTTTGAATTTGTGGGGAATCCTCACCCCATCTACCAACCCCATATCCATTACGTCAAAGCCTAAAGAATTCTGAGATTCCAAAGACCTTAACTTTTCAGCAATCTCATCTAGTCTTGTATCGTACAATTCATCCCCAGCTCCAATAACAGTGAACTGTTCTTCTTGGGGATCCTCTTGCAGGATTCTGCCCCCAGCAGTATTACCTTGAACATTCCTTGTGCCATTAACATCTGGGTTCAAATGGAGCCCATACTCTGGTGGGTCGATTCGAGGCTGTCCCCGTTCAATATTACTGGTTCCCCCTGTTCCAAGATGGGGCTCTTTAGGTGCCTGCCTTTCAACTAGCTCTCTCAGCCTTTCCTGGCTCTGTGCTAAGCCAGTCATCACAGCCATAAACTGAGACATTTGGTTTCTCATCTTGACCCTTTCGTTTGCCATTTGATTTCTTACTTCATTCAGGTCCTGCTGTACCTGATCCATCTGAATGACTGGAAGGTTGTTTCGCGTTGGGTACCGGTGTGTGCGGTTGACAGGGAACACTCGGCGACGAGCAATGTTTCCTGAAAGCACAACAAAGTGAGAAACAAAGAATAAACAAAAACCTACAAAACAAAGAAAATGTTAGTATGTGTAAACACCCCAAATTTGCCCTCACCCATTTCACCTTGGCTTGTGGTCTTTGCATTTGCATAAGTTTAATCATATCATCTCATATTACATTTTTGCTTCAAATGCATTGGTTTGAAGTCATCTGCATCTAGGGTTTGTGATCTGAGTCATCCCTGAGCTATCTGAGCCACCCCAAGGGTCTCCAATCATCTCAAGAGGGTCCATGTATGTTCAATCATCATATTATATCCTCCCAAGATCAAGAAAGTCAAAAATCACAAGAACTGAGGAAAGGCATGGAAGCAGAGCCAAGCTTAACTGCACAGATGACCTAAAATTAGGGTTTTGGTTTTAGAGGCCATAACTCCAAATTTTTTGGTCATTCTTGTTTCTATTGGTCTCTATATGATATGAGGATCATGCATACCAATTTTCATGAAGAAATTCAAAGGGGAAGGCATTTGATCAAAAGATGACTTCTTGAGCAAGTTAGTGCAAAATCAGGGCATCTGAGGCCCCCAATCATCCAACCAAAGGGTTGTCTCCATCATTTTGGATGTGTATGATCTTTATTTTATCTTTTAAGAAGTTATAAGTTCACAAAATTGAAGAATTTCAAGCCATTTGCAAAGTTGCCATTTTGGGAAAGTGACTTGTAATGGAAATTTGCCATTTTGGGAAAGTTTTTCAACCTCCTCTTTTTGATTCAAAAATGCTTCAAATGAAAAATTCTTGGTCATGAAAGTTGTAGATTGGATCCTCCCATTTTCAAAAAGTACAAGAACTTGATCTAATTCATCATAGAACAAAAGTTATGCCTTTGCAAAGTTGGACAAAATCACTTAATTTTCATTTTTGTGCCAAAGAGGAAACTTGCAAAAACACTTGCCAAAGCCAAATGTGACTTCAAATCAACTTATAATCCTCACACAAACATCATTCATGGTCCATAATTCCGAATGGCCCAAAGGATTTCTCATTTCTATGCCTTGAATTACAAGTTACATAAGGCATTTTCTCATGAATCTTCAAGAATGGATTTTTTGCAAAAGGGAATTTTAATGTTTGAATTAGTTGTTAAGTAAATTCAAGACATCATAACAACTTCATATGGCCCATTTGGCTGCAATTTTCCCAAGAGTTTAGAGGTTTCTTGGCCTTGATTCACAAAGACTTCCAAAGGGGGAAAAGTTGCAAGAACCATGCTACCACTCGCCATAGCCATTACAGCTACACAAAAACAATCCAAGGGCCTTCCTTGATCCATGCTGAGCCCAGCCATGCCCCTAATCTCCCTCTGACCCGAGCCATACCTCAAGTACACAAAGTCATGACTTTTTGCATTTTTGCCCATACCAATCAAACTGTGCCACTACCAACCCTCTGCCCAATCAGAACCTCATATGTGGATCTCAAGCAAGCCATAACACACAACAAGCAAGCCTGAAACTCCAAGAACTCAACACACTTAAAAATCCCCAACTTTGCAAAAACCTTCGAATCTCTTGATTCAACCATAAAACCTTCAAATTTCTTTCACCATTCAACTCCATAAACCTCACTGACCATCTCCCAACCATCACTTTGCCCTAAAAAGCCCAGAATCAAAAACACGATTTTCACATTTCACAAACTGAATTTCTGCCATTTTCATTTTGAGGCCATCTAAACTCCAACTAAGCATCCCAAACACTTGAGGAGGATCATTGGAGTTGGTTTGAAGCAAGGAACTGGCCAGAAAGCACCATTTTCGAAAGCTTCAGTTCAGGTATCATCAAGAACTTTTTTTTTTAGAAACTTGATTTTAAGTTCTTAGATTGTTCTCCATGCTTCACTGATCACACTGCACCTTTTGGTTTTGAAAATGATTGAATATTAAGCATGTATGAAGCTTCTGAAATTTCTGTGATTTTTTCCGTTTTGCTTCGAATCTTGATGTTCATGTGAAATAAATGATTTTTGTTGGCTGAATCTTGTTTAGAATGAGTTAGGGATCATTTATGGAGAGTTAGAGAGCTTAGGGTTACGTATTGAGTGAGATTGAAGAAATGGATGGCCGGAGAAGATGACCGGAACACTGTTCCGATCACCTGAAAGTAATTAGGGCATCAGATTAGGGTTTAATCATAATTAGCGTAGTTTGAATTCTGGCCCTTGGATGACGCGCGAAGTCAATTCCCTCCATCCTGAGTTTGAATCTGGGCCCTTGGATTGGCTGACTTTCTCATTTTCTCATTAAATTCATTTTTATTTCATTTGTTTTATATTTAATTTCAACGAATTTTAAAAAATAGTAAAATACATCAAAAAATTCTGAAAATTTTTATTAAATCTTTTAATAATTTTCAGAACCCAACAATATTTTTATTTTTATTTTTTGCATCAAAAATTATTTTTGAATCATTTAAATGATTATTTTTAATTAGTTAATGAGAATTAATTAATTAAAAATACATTTAGGTATTTAAAAATTCCAAAAAAATTCACATTTTTAATACATTTAGAAACATTATCAAACTCTTCAAACAAATTTCGTTTTGGTTTTTGACCTATTTTGACATTTTTCTTTAGAATTAAGGTTCTTAAAAGGCAATATTTTTGTCCTAACTTAGAAAAATTCATTCTTCCTAACCATGAAGAGTTTGATGTTGGTTCTTTTTGCATTATATTCTTCATATCATGTAGTTTCTAGGGTAAATTTGGTTTGAATTTATCTTTCATTTTCAATTTAATGTGCATTTTTCCTTTTGAAGTGCCTTAAAACCCTAGCCAACTTGAGAAAATCATAACCCCCATTAGGTTAAGAGTTAGGTCCCCTCCTTTGGGCAGTGAACTTATGTAGGGTTAGGGTTCCTTTGTTCCCATTTTCAATTTTTTATCTTGTCATTTGCTTCTGATTTTTTATTTTTCTTTGTGTCTTGTGCATAAACCCTAATTTTTGCCTTCATTTGCATTCATCTCTCATTTGCTTGCATACATGAGATTGCCATGACATTTTGTGCATGCACATGACTCCTAAGACATCTTAGGACACATTAGAATCATGTTTGATCATTACATCATTCATTTTCCATGTTATACTACCATTGCATTTCATAAACTTTCATGAACTTTTATGGTTCAAAGCATGCTCCATTTGCATCCTTATCCTTGTATGATTATCCACAACTCTTGATATGTGTTTGCCTTATCTCTTAGGATCATTAACATCATGTTTATGCTTCTGACTTTGGTGTGCATCATTGCATTTCATCTCATTTTCATTTCATTTCTTGTTACTAACTTTTCAGGTGGTAAGTCATTGAGAAGTGAATTTGCCTTCACTTCTCATAATCTCTTCTCATCTCTCTTATGCATCATTTCTGCATTTTACTTGTGTATTAGAGTGAGCTTGCTCATTCATGTCTCCTTCTCACTTTCTTTCTTCAAGCAACTTATCTTCTTAAGTGAAGTAAGTTGACTTGCTTCTTCTGCTTCTTCCTCCTTTCATCTGCTTCTTTCTTGGTGGCTTTCCTCTTGAAGATCTTTTTCAAGCCTCATAAACCCTAGGAATACCCAAGCATGATCACAATTAGGGCTTGATTAGTCCCCCATTAGTTTTACCTTTGTGTCATCTTTGTGTCTTCTCTTCTCATCTCATAATCAAGGACTAAACCTTAAAGGTTTTAAGGCTTTATGATTAAGCTTATGCCCGCATCCTTCTATTAGGATGGAGTGTATAATTTTAATCCTAAGTGTGAAACTCTTAATGTGTTTAAATCCTTTAATCAATCCATCTAATAATCATCAAGACATCAAGCTTGTAACTTGGGCCTTGCATTAGGGTTCTAATTCTTCCTTAATTGGTTAAGAAGGACTAACCCTAGTGTTAATGGACAAGTCCCCTTCAAGTTGTCTTACAAACCATAAAATCCACTTCTTCATCTTACCATTAACTAAAATCCAATTTAATAAAGGTTTTGTTTTGTCATGAGGTTAATCCCTAATCATGGATTAAGTTGAGGAGCCTTCCTCAGCTTAAATGTTCCCATCTATTATCCTTCTATTAGGATGGTGTAATGGGTCCATTAAATCCTTGATTATGGCTTAAACTCATTACTTAACACTAAAACAAAACCACAAAAACATATAAATAAATGCAAGTAGGTTAATGATCTTAATCCTACATCATGGTGATTAAGTGTTAGGTGTTTACCTCATACTTAAGGTATTCTCATTACCCCTAATCAGAGGGAGGATGTGATGAGTTTACTAACCCTTGGTTTAGGATTAAGCTCATTTTCTTATGACAAACTCCAAAAGCAATAAAAGACTTAAAACATCAAAAACAAACAATAATCGTCTCCTCCGGGATTCTTTTCTCACCTCATTCACTCACGAACGAGAACTCGCTTCTTCCGTCTAATGCAAGACAGTTTGCACCTGAGCCAGACAGGTCATACACTTGAGCATAGACAAGTAACCAGTTCACAAGTCAATTTATCTTTCAGTCTCTTTGAGTCGAACTACGGTGTTCTGACTTCCTCATTGCACGAGAGGATACGTAGGCATACCTTAACGGTTATCGAACAAAAGTCTCTATATATCCCCCCCTCTTCCAGCATTTTTTTCTTTTAAGCCTCAAAGTCTTGAGCTTCACTCTTGTTCTTACATTGACACTTCTCTTATACACTTCACATTTATTTTACACTGACACTTGCATTCTTTCCTGCTTTGATACACAGATTGCACTGACACTACCCCTTTAAAACACAAATCTTTCAAGCGTGGATCTCGTCGAGTACGGCGGACAATCTGGGTGCTAATACCTTCCCAGGTTGTAACCAACCCCCTTTCTCAGTATCTCTGGTTCGCGACCGTCTTATCCATCTTTTCTTAGGTTTATGCAGCATTACCTTTCCTTCGGGATAAAAATTCCTAGTTGGCGACTATATTCATTCGTTCTCTTTTCGCCGACCGTTCGCGTCTGTACCCCTCTTGGCCCTGTGTCATTTGGTGGGAGCGACAGTATGCAATGTAGTATGTTTATTTGTTGTCCAAGTTATCCGGTTTGGTTCTTGGTTTGGACCTTTCCAGACCTCGAGGAGATGCTTGATGATGCTGAGAGAAAGCCCAATAAAACAAACTGATATATTACAAATGACGAGAATACATAGTCTGTTTACAATACATGCCCATGGTGAGTCAAAAATACAACAATCAAAAAAGAAAAAGTACATCAAAAGAAAATAAATACAAGCAAAGAGGAATCAGACATCCAGTCCATAGTCATTTCCCTGACTTCCTTCAGGAGTGCCTCAGTCACCGGACCAGCTGGGTGCTCTGTAATGGTCCTAATGAGGAGGTTCCTGGTAGTAATGCCATTAGTCAGCCTCTTATGCCTGTCCTGATCCTTTGATCTCTCTAACCCCGCCCGGAGCTTCAATTATGATATCTCCTTCTGAACTGCCAACAAAGTTTCCTGCTGCTTCTTCTCATTGGCCTCCAGCTGCTCAATCTTGGTCTGAGTCCTCTGGTCTTCTTGTGCACGGGCTTCGGTGATCCTGATCCACCTAGCCTGGCTTTCCTCCAGGTAATGCTCAACTCTAGCTTTCTGAATCTTGGCCTCCTTGCAGGCATTCTTCAATATTTGTTCCTCGGCTCTTGCTTTCCTCATGTAGTCATCTGTCCTTTCAATCTTGGTAAGATGCCCAGTCTTGAGTCTTTCCAATCTTTCAATGTCCAGACGACCGTAATTTCTTTCCCAAAGAGTTTTCTTCAAGGCCTCAGATAGCTGATCATTCCTCTCTTTCAGCTTTTCAAATTCCTCCAGGCTAATAGTTGCTATAGGCTGTACTATAGAAGCTCCCGGTGTGTCTTCCAAGGTGAAAGGCATCCTGGTGATCTGAGCTCTAGTACGGGACCAGTCAGAGTACTAAGCTGAAGCAATATTGTTGCACCTTCCAAGGATAGTTGTCCCTTTGGTTTGAATGTTGTCCCAAGCCCAGGCAGTTTGCCTAACAATAGTTGAATTAGGTTGCACTTCACAGTATAGGGTCTCAGCTAAATCCTGTCCTCTGGGAGGGTGAACCAAGGCATATCCCAATTTTCTCTTAAACAACAAATGGTTGTAGTTGATGCAACCTTTTACTCCTATTAGAGGCACATTAGGGTATTGTCCACAGCTGGTAATAATATCCTTGCCTTTGGTGCTCTGGGTGCACCATCTGATATCATCTGATGTTAAGGCAATGAACCTCTTGGCCCAATTCTTCTGCTGGTGTGGGTTTAAGAAGCATCTGACTTAGGCAGGTGTCTGAGTAGCCAAGAGTAGAACAAGGGAGCACAGCATCTGACCAACTTCCCCCTTTGCTTTTCATTTCTCTGATGGATGGAGTAGTACAAATCTCCTAGCAATGTAGGTACTGGGTTCCTCAGCAAGAACAAATGGATGGCATTCTTACTGACAAATTTAGGCTCATCTGCAATTAATATAGCCCCATATATGCTGAGGGCTAAAAGTGCACAGACTGCCCTCCATTCTCCCACTGCAGCCTTCAGGATGGCTTGAGAAATCAAGAAGTCCAGATGTAAACCAGGAATCCCAGCTTTTGTTGTCATACTTTGCTCAATAAGGGCAGGCTCCAAGTGCAATTCCCTTGCTATCTCTTCACTTCTGGGAGCAGTCATCTCCGGGTTGAAGGGGATCCCTCCTCTGATAGGCACTCCAATCAACAAAGAAAACTCTTCCAACAGAGGCCCCATCTGGAAATCTGGAAAAGTGAAGGGTCATAGAACTGCAAACATGTGTGGATCATGCTCCTTTGAGAAGAATCAAGATCCATGACCATGTCCAAAATACCCCCATAGTGCTCTCTAAACAGTTGGATATGGTCAGGTGTGATAAGTGACTGGACCTGCCTGATACCAGTCAAAGAGGGCTCAAAGAAGTGATAAGATATGTTACTTTTCCTTGGAACATCCATGAGTGCTGATAAAGAAGCTGAAGTCAAATGCTGATGAAGATCACAGACTGAAAGGCTGGAGGTAAATCTCTGACAGACTGATGCAGGTGAGTCTCTGATAGACTGATGGAGGTGCTGAAGGATATAGTTAAAGCAGATGTTGAAGAAGATAACTGAACCAGAGGTCTAAGCAGTAGAAGGGGTCAAAACCAAACCAAGTATCATATGATGGATACCCTGAAAAACAAATAAACAAATGTTAAATGATGCAATGATGATATATGCAAATGATATGCAAGGGTTTGTGATCAAGAGCTGGATCTGATTATCTGTCTTGGTATAAGGTCCATGTATGTTCAAAGGTCCGGATGGAAGCTCAGAAATCCAGTAACCAGGGTGGGGGACTCAAATAAAGAGTCACATGTCCAGGGTTAATCACAAGAATTGTCCAAAGTGAAGTATTCTTAAACAAAACAGTAACAGGGTATGATGTGGCCAAGGGTTCCTGCAAACCTATAAACAACAACCCAACCCCCTCACATGTAATGTTCTAGAACAAGGATCCTCAGACTTGGATCAGTTATGAGAAGTGTAAACACTTCTAACCCGAAGGTACAGTGTTTACAATAACCATAAAAGATCCTCTTCTAATTCACCCCAGATTCTGAAGGTCAAAATAAAGGTCATTCAGACTTAGCAGGCTTCCCAGATAGCTCTTGCACTACAGGAAATCTGTAGCACAGAGTTCTTTAGAAGAAACCCACATCTGAACCGTGTTTCATATTCCCGCACCAGACCGAAATGGAATGGGAAAGAACATGAACCACTCTAGCCTAGGTGTCACTCAGGTCCCAGGTATAGGACCTTAATCACTCAGTTAAACCCCACCCACAAAACAGAAACCAGATCCAGCAATGATAATGACAGTATGATATATGAAAAACTGTAAAGAAAGCAATAAATAAAGCTGTACATAAAGCAATAAATAAAACAAATAAATAAACACAATTAGCACATAACACCCCAGTAAACACAAATCAAACAAGCTCTAAGAGGAACCCACAAAAAGAACCAGGAGCCCTGGTTGCAGTATAAGGGTCCCCAGCAGAGTTGCCAAGTTGTCGCTCCCACCAAATGACACCTGGCCAAGAGGGGTACAGACGCGAACGGTCGGCGAAAGAGAGAACATGAAGATGAACTGAAAAGAGTCGCCAGCTAGGCATTTTTATCCCGAAGGAAAGGTAATGCTGCATAAACCTAGGGAAGGATGGATAAGACGGTCGCGAACTAGAGAAACTGAGAAAGGGGGTTGGTTACAACCTGGGAAGGTATTAGCACCCAGATTGTCCGCCATAGTCAACGGGATCCACGCTTGAAAGTTTGTGTTTAAAGGGGTAGTGTCAATGCTATTTTGTGTGCAAAAAAGCTGGAAAAGGATGCACAGGTGTCAGTGTAAAGAAGTGTAAAGTGAAGAAAAGGAGTGTCAATGTAAGAAAAGAGTGCAATGCCTAAAACTAAGAGGCTTAAAAGAATAATGCTAGAAGAGGGGGAATATACAGAGAATTTTTTTGGATAACAGTTAAGTTATGCCTACGTATCCTCTCATGCAATGAGGAAGTCAGAACACCGTAGTTTGACTCAAAGAAACTGGAAGATAAATTGACTTGTGAACTGCTTACTTGTCTATGCTCAAGTGTATGATCTGTCTGGCTCAGGTACAAACTGTCTTGCATTAGACGGAAGAAGCAAATTCTCGTTTGTGAGTGAAGATGATGAGAAAAGAATCCCGGAGGAGACGATTATTGTTTGTTTTTGATGTTTTCAATATTTTATTGCTTTTTGGAGTTTGTTATAAGAAAATGAGCTTAAGCCTAAACCAAGGGTTAGTAAACTCATCACATCCTCCCTCTAATTAGGGGTAATGAGAATACCTTAAGTATGAAGTAAGCACCTCACACTTAATCACCATGATGTAGGATTAAGATCATTAACCTACTTGTATTTATTTAGATGTTTTTGGTATTTTTTGTTTAGTGTTAAGTAATGCGTTTAAGCCATAATCAAGGATTTAATGGACCCATTACACCATCCTAAATGAAGGATAATAGATGAGAACATTTAAGTTGAGGAAGATACCTCAACTTAATCCATGATTAGGGATTAACCTCATTACAAAACAAAGCCTTTATTAGAGTGGATTTTAGTTAATGATAAGATTAAGAAGTGAATTTTAAGATTTGTAAGACAACTTGAGAAGGACTTGTCCATTAACACTAGGGTTAGTCCTTCTTAACTAATTAAGGAAGAATTAGAACCCTAATGCAAGGCCCAAGTTACAAGCTTGATGTCTTAGTGATTTTTAGATGAATTGATTAAGAGATTTAAACATATTAAGGGTTTAACACTTAGGATTAAATTTATACACTTCATCTAGAAGAGAAGGATGCAGGCATAACCTTAATCACAAAGCCTTAAAACCTTAAAGATTTAGTCCTTGATTATGAGAGGAGAAGAGAGACACAAAAGATGACACAAAGGTAAAAATAATGGGGGGACTAATCACACCCTAATTGTTAACATGCTTGGGTATTCCTAGGGTTTATGATTCTTGCAAGAGATCTTCAAGAAGAGCCACCAAGGAAGAAGCAAATGAAAGGAGGAGAAGCAGAAGAAACCAGTCAACTTACTTCACTTAAGAAGATAAGTTGCTTGAAGAAAGAAGGTGAAGAAGGAACATGAATGAGCAAGCACATTCTAATACAAATACAAAATTCAGCAATGAATGCATAAGAGAGGTGAGAAGATTTTGTGAGAAGTGGAGGCAAATTCACTTCTCAGTAACTTACCACCTGAAAAGTTAGTAAAAGGAAATGAAATGAAATGAAAATGAAATGAATGCAAGGATGCAAACCAAAACCAGAATCATACTCATGATGTAAATGATGCTAGGAGATGATGCAAATGTATGTCAAGAGATGTGAATGAACATACAAGTAATGAGAATGCAAATGAAGCATGAGAGAAGCATGAAAGCATATGAATGTTCATGGAATGAAATGAATGCATAACATGGCAAATGGGTGAATAAATGATCAAGCATGATTATAATGTGTTCTAATATGTCTTAAAAGTCATGTGAATGTATAAAATGTCATGGAAAGTTCATATATGAGTGCTTATGCAAGATGTATGCAAAGGAAGATGAGAAATTAGGGTTTTCATGCAACATGAGATGCAAAACTCAAAAACAGAAGCAAATGACAAGATAAAAAAATTGAAAATGCAATCAAAAGAACCCTAACCCCACATGATATCACACCCCAAAGGAGGAGACCTAACTGTTAAGCCTAAGGGACTTATGATATTTCTAAGTTTTTTAGGGTTTTAAGGTACCTAAAGGGAAATAATACCAATCAATTCAAAAAGGCAGAATAAGTTTATGAAAAAATTATGTTAGAATATACACTTCAAATTAAGATCAATGCAAAAAAAACCATGGTCATACCATTCTTAGTTAGGCAGAAAATAATTCTTGAAGTTAGGGTTCAAAAATGGGGTTTTATGAACCCTAAATTCAAAGAAAAAATGTCAAAATGATTCAAAACCAAAAAGAAATTTGTGTGGAAGGTATGACAATGTATCTAAATGTTTAAAGATGCAATATGATTTTTTTTGGGATTTTTTAGAAACCTAAATGATATTTTAATTAATTAATTTTCATTAATTAATTAAAATAAACATTTAAATGTCTAAAAAATGATTTTTTAATGCAAAAAATAAAAATATTTTTGGGTTGAGAAAATTATTTGGAACCAAAATGCAAAATAAAAATATTTTTGAGATTTTCAAACTATTTTAAATAATTCGTACAAAATAAATAAGAAAAATGTGAAATAAAAATGAATTAAATAAAAGGTCAGCGCATCCAAGGGACAGGATTCAAATCTGGAGATGGAGGGAAGACTTGGCGCATGATCTAAGGGTCAGCATTCAAATCCTATTAATCCTAATTAATTAATTTTTTATTCACAGATTAATCCTAATGACCTAATCTGGGCCACACAATGCTCGCGGGAGAGACAGATCCAAGGGTCTCAATTCAAACCAAAACATTAACCCTAATTTACACCTAATGACTTTCAGGTCACCGGAGAAGAGCTCCAGTTGTCTTCTCCCGTGACCCCCTCACCTGAAAACTTTCAACTTCTTCCCTAGGTCTTTTCTGGAGCTCTAAAGCTCCAGATTCACTCCTCTCACTCTCCTAAGATCAAATCCACCCTCAAAACAAATTTCTTTTCACTCAAACTCAAGATTCGAAGGAAACATCAAAGATGGAAAATATTTCAGAAGCTTAGCAAATACTCATCTCTCCATTGTCGCTCCCACCAAATGACACCTGGTCAGAAGGGGTACAGACGTGAACGGTCGGCGAAAGAGAGAACACAAGGGTGAACTGAAAAGAGTCGCCAGCTAGGCATTTTTATCCTGAAGGAAATGTAATGCTGCATAAACCTGGAAAGAGATGGATAAGACGGCTGCGAACCAGAGAAACTGAGAAAGGGGGTTGGTTTAAACCTGGGAAGGTATTAGCACCCAGATTGTCAGTCGTACTCGACGGGATCCACGCTTGAAAGTTTGTGTTTAAAGGGGTAGTGACAGTGCTATTTTGTGTGCAAAAACTGGAAAATAATGCAAGTGTCAGTGTAAAAGAAATGTGAGGTGAAATGAAGGAGTTTCAATGCAAGGAAAGAGTGCAATGTTCAAGACAATGAGGCTTAAAGAAAAAAGCTGGAAGAGGGGGAGTATACAGAGACTTTTGTTCGATAACCGCTATGTTATGCCTACGTATCCTCTCGTGCAATTAGGAAGTCAGAACACCGTAGTTCGACTCAAAGAGACTTAATGTTTTTGACTGATGAACTGCTTACTTGTCTATGCTCAAGTGTATGACCTGTCTGGCTCAGGTGCAAATTGTCTTGCATTAGACGGAAGAAGCGAGTTCTCGTTTGTGAGTGAATGAGGTGAGAAAAGAATCCCGAAGGAGACGATTATTGCTTGTTTTTGGTATTTTCAATCTTTTATTGCTTTTGGAGTTTGTCATAAGAAAATGAGCTTAAGCCTAAACCAAGGGTTAGTAAAATCATCACATCCTCCCTCTGATTAGGGGAAATGAGAATACCTTAAGTATTAAGTAAATACCTCACACTTAATCACCATGATGTAGGATTAGGATCATTAACCTACTGGAATTTATTTAGATGTTTTTGGAGTGTTTTTTTAGTGTTAAGTAATGAGTTTAAGCCATAATCAAGGATTTAATGGACCCATTACACCATCCTAATAGAAGGATAATAGATGAGAACATTTAAGCTGAGGAAGGCTCCTCAACTTAATCTATGATTAGGGATTAACCTCATGACATAAAAAAGCCTTTATTAGAGTGGATTTTAGTTAATGATGGGATTAAGAAGTGGATTATATGGTTTGTAAGACAACTTGAGGGGGACTTGTCCATTAAACTAGGGTTAGTCCTTCTTAACCAATTAAGGAAGAATTAGAACCCTAATGCAAGGCCCAAGTTACAAGCTATTATCTTAGTGACTATTAAGATGGATTGATTAAGAGATTTAAACACATTAAGGGTTAAACACTTAGGATTAAAGTTATACACTCCATCCTAAGAGAAGGATGCAGGCATAACCTTAATCACAAAGCCTTAAGACCTTAAGGGTTTAGTCCTTGATTAAGGGGTGAGAAGAGAAGACACAAAGATGACACAAAGGTAAAACTAATGGGGGGACTAATCAAACCCTAATTGTGATCATTCTTGGGTATTCCTAGGGTTTATGAGGCTTGCAAGAAGTCTTCAAGGAAAGCCACCAAGGAAGGAGCAGAAGAAGCAAGATGAAAGGAAAAAAAAGCAGAAGAAGCAAGTCAACTTACTTCACTTAAGAAGATAAGTTGCTTGAAGAAAGAAAGTGAGGAGGGAACAAGAATGAGAAAGCTCACTCTAATACACAAACAAAATGTAGCAATGAATACATAGGAGAAATGAGAAGAGATTGTGAGAAGTGAAGGCAAATTCACTTCTCAAACACTTACCACCTGAAAAGTTAGCAAAAGGAAATGAAATGAAATGGGAATGAAATGAATGCAATGAGGCAAACCAAAACCAGAAGCAAGTTCATGATGCAAATGATGCCAAGGGATGAAATGAAAGCATGTCAAGCTATGCAAATGATCATACAAAAGATGGGGATGTAAATGAAGCATGAAGGAGACATGAAAGTTCATGAATGCACATGGAATGAAATGAAAGCAAAACATGGAAAAGGGATGATGCAATGATAAAACATGAATCTAATGTGTCCTAAGATGTCTTATATGTCATGTGAATGCACAAAATGTCATGGCAAGTTCATGGATGCAAGCATATACAAGGTGAACCGTTCTTCTTCGCAGAAACCACTTTTCCACTACCACAAAAATCAGAAACCTCCCATTATCTCCTCACTATCCCGTAACCTCCCATTACCCTAAATCAATTTCATTAACCTCTCCATTTATTCCAAACCCCTCACATTCACTCCTTTCACTATAATCAGAACCAAATTCTTCACATTTTTCATTTTACCACAAAACTCAAAAACCTCTCATCTCTCATTCCCGTACTTGCATGCAATGGAAGAAATCCAATTTAGAGATGGTGAACATGGAGATACTCAAAGACAAAAGTTTATCAGGTTTCAGAACTGTGGCGTCCAGCCCACTCGGTATGTCGACATTGACTGCTTGAGGGAGTTGGGATTGCTCAACGGCGTGAAGCTCCTGCTTAGGCATGTTGGTTTGTGGCACTTGTGCAGTCAACCATAACCAACATTCGAACTCCTCACATTGGAATTTCTGAGATCGTTTCAATATGTTACACCTCCCGGTTCATCAAGTCAACTCACCGACATTACAAAGTTCAGAATGCTCGGACGAGAGTTCGAAATCACACAAACAAGGATCGCCGAACTGTTAGGTTTCGATCACGGAGACGATGCTCATCTCCGTGTGCCGGACAACTTCAGCGAAACCGCTTTCACCTTTTGGCACGACATCACCAACACCCGTGCTACTGCCTTTCAGAGTCTGAATGCTACCCACATCCATAACCCGGCGATCCGATATTTTCATCGCATCATCTGCAATACTATTTTCGCAAGAGAGAGCAATCACAAGCTGAACTCCAAGGAGCTCTTATTCTTGCACTGTGCCTTAAATGACGAGCGCATCAATGCTGCCCTATTCCTTTTATCCCATATCCAGTCTGTAGCGCAACGAGGCGCAACCCCCTTCTACATAGGCGGGATTGTCACCACCCTTTCCATTCAGCTGGAGCTTGGTGACTTGATTATCCATTTTCCTCGCAGAGCCGCAGAGTTGCTTACAAAGAACTATTGCAGGTCCACCCACTTGATATCTTAGAGAGAGGATGGCAGGTTCAACCCTGTTATCCAAGGCACTGTTTATCATCGCATCACCTTGTCGTACCGTGACCGCATCGATCCGTCCAACCGAGCCAACTAGCTATTTGCTTTACCGGATGCTGCCGGCCACGTCCCCATTATTGATGAGCAGGCCGATCCACCAGTGGACGAGATGCAGGATACCATGGATGCTGCTGACACAGTACAGGACATCCCTGAGTCCTCCACCAGACAGCCACCTGCACTAGAATTCACACTTGAAGACGTCCTCCGTGCCATTCATCAGAAAAATCAGATGAATGTCGCACTAGAGCGAAGGCAAAAAAAGCAACATGATGCACTACTTTCAGCTGTTGCCAGCAACCAGAGGATGACAGATGAGAAGTTCTGAGAGATTTTTAGCGAGCTAGAGGCTTTGCGAATTGATATCACTGCTCTCACCGACACCGGTTCTGATCCTAAAGCGACTCCGACCAGACGCTCCCGCACCAGAAGCCGAGGTCGTGGTCGTCAGCAGCCTTAGTTTATGTTTATGTTTATGTTTTTCCATTTCTGTGGTTGGTATTGTATTTTCCCCGCTATTATATCACAACATTGAGGACAATGTCTTATATAGTGTGGGAGAGATACCTTTCCTTTTTCCGCATTTCCCTTTCCGCACTTTCCATTCCGTTGTATTTCCCTTTCGTATTTTAATGAAACAAAGTAATATTTGTGTTATTTCTTTAGTTTCGAATTTTCCCCGTTTATTTAGCCATACCGAAAATTTTTATATTTTTATCTTTGCATTACCCGACTTACCTATGAAATCATAGTTAGGAAGCTGAGAACGATTCAACAAGATCAATACAATCTTGACACCTTAGATTTCCTACTTAAGCATTCCGTTCCGATAATTGTTACGACTACACCTTAAGTTTCAGTTCTAAAGTAACCCCTAGTAGTTTATACTAGCAGTCATCACCGTCTCAACACAAACCACGTGGGGAGCCGATGAACATAAGTGTTTGATGCCTAAATCTATAATGATCCTTCATATCTCGATGCCAATAAAAAGAAATTGCACCAAAGTACACGGTCGCATATAAGAAACGAGAAGTATGAGAAGGAGTCCATTGTGGGTTGGTTCAGAGGTACCTGGTTCTGAACTTGGTAGGGCGTGCTACGGCTCGATCGCCCACAACCTCCAATTCGGATAATATATATAGGGTTGCCACATTCGTGTACCAGACCCCGTGCTTATAAAGGATCAAATTCACTAACCGGCTACTCCACTACGTGCGTGCTAAGGCAAAGGGCTTAATGTGATTGTGCTAGAATGAAACCGGGTGAAATAAGATCGAAAGACTCTAGGTAGAATCGTAACGCAATTACCGAATGTTTCGTTTAACGGGAAGTCGACGACTTAGCTTGTTGCTTGTGTCATTAGTGTATCGTTAGTGTTTTATTCTACTACCGGTTTATCTGGCAAAACGATTCCTCGTATGGTTTGTTATGAGTATGCGTCGATGGAAACCTGTCCGATCATTTTTCAACCGACTATTCTTGTTCTTGTTTTATTTTCTATATCCCAACCAAATCAAATAACAATTTCCAACATTAGGAAATTGTTATTATTTAATTTCTTTCAAGCCTTCAGCATTTCGTTAAATTTTATTTCTGATTCCGATTCGCACTCCGAGCTTGCCAGACTGTGGAAGAAGGAGTTTTACATTATTTTTATTATTCAGGTTTTTAATTAATTCGCATTTATATTAATGTTAAGAATTTATTTTTATTATTATTTTATAATGCATATTTTAATTTGTGTTCCTCTGTTTCTGCATCTTTCTGGTACAACAAATATGAGTAACTAAACAATTTAGGCGGTATGTAATTAAAATACACTAAATCGGTAAAATCGAATATAGGCTTAAAACAATTAAGAACTTAAAATTCTGGCTGTGACTTTTTATTATAAACATTAATCTTTTTGTTACGAGAGTAAGAAAAGTGTAATAGGTTAGGTCGAGACCACGAGAGTGTGAGATTTTAACCAGATAGCTAAAGTTAGGCATTTAATTTAAATACAACGAGAGCACTTTAAAATGAATTAGACTTATTAAGTTTCCAAAAATTATTTCTAAACACTTATAGGCTAGCGAGAGCAGGCATAGGGCTTTAGGAGTAAGATCTGAGATAAGACCACGAGAGTGTGAGTTAAAGATATTTAAACTGATAACCTCTACAGAATAAATTAAGTGAACCATCCTTATAAGCCTAGGTTAGATTGACCCGCCTAAGTTAACATAATTACATACCGACCGCCTTATTATTATTTCATTAAACTAAAATTTAATTCCCGTCTTTAATTCTAAAAAAAAAAACAAAATCGTGACAACCATACACCTTAGCTAAACTAGTAAACCCTCTAGCACTAAGTGATCATAAAGTCCATGTGGGATCGACAATCTTTTATATTACTTCGATAGGCTATGCGCTTGCAGTTAAGATACCGCTAGACACATATTGTATTGCGTCTTTAGCCCATCAAGTTTTTGGCGCCGTTGCCGGGGACCTTAATTTAGTTACTAGTGCACTTTAGAGTAGCATTGTCTAGACTAAGGTAACAACTATTTATTTTCTTAATCTAATTTCCCGAGTGTATGCCAAGTACTCGCTCTCAAGGCGAAGACTTGCAACCTCTAATCCCAGAATCGGAGCGCTTCTTACACGTAAGAAGACGAATATTCGATTACGAACGAAATTACAACATTCCAGATCTTCAAATTGATCCACCTAAACCAGTCGAAACATCAAAGGACGCAGAGATGGCTGAAGAACCGAATCATCCACTCAAATATTACGCTAGTCCTTCACAAGCTGAACCGCATTCCAGCATTGCCGCACCGGCTATCAACCGAAACGATTTCGAATTGAAACCTTCACTGATATCAGCCGTGCAACAAAATCAATTCGCCAAAAATCCTACCGAGGATCCGAACCTTCATCTTTTGATATTTGTGCAGTACGCAGATACTGTAAAAGCTAATGGAGTTACCCAAGAATCTATTAGATTACGTCTTTTCCTTTTTCACTTCGAGACAGAGCGAGAGCCTGGCTTCAATCTCTACCCTCGAATTCAGTAACCACGTGGGAGGAACTAAAGAGAGTCTTCTTGACCAGATATTTCCCACCTAGCAAGACAGCTATGCTAAGAGCTCAAATCAACGGATTTAAGCAAAAGGAAAACGAATCACTTTTTGAAGCTTGGGAACGCTATAAAGATATGCTGAGACTTTGTCCACATCACGGATTAGTAGAATGGATGGTCATCCATACCTTCTACAATGGACTCTTGTACAATACAAGAATGACAATTGACGCTGCCGCAGGTGGCGCACTAATGGACAAAGAATATAACAATGCTTATGCACTTATCGAGAGTATGGCTCAAAACCATTACCAATGGGGAAGCGAGAGAGTTGCAACTGAGAAACCAATAAAAGGAGGTATGTACGAAGTAAGTAGTATGGACCAAGTCAATGCAAAGTTTGACCAACTAAACCAAAAGATCGACAACTTGGCCATAACACCAACATCCACCGTGGCTGCGGTAACACCTAACTGTGAGTTATGTGGAGTTCCAGGACATGTTGTTCCTGATTGTCAACTATTAGCAGGAATTCCCACAGATCAAGTGAATTATGCTCAAGGAAACCCGTACTCAAACACATACAACCCAGGTTGGAAGAATCATCCGAACTTCTCCTATAAGAACAACAATGCTTTATACGCACCAGGTCAAGCACCTGCTACGCCACCAGGATATCAAAAGACTGCTCCTAATGTCCCTATAAAATCGAACCTTGAGTCGATGATGGAAAACTTCATAGCTACCCAATCTCAAACAAACAAGGATTTCTTAAACCAAAACATACACACTAGTGAGCAGATCAAGCAATTAGTGAGCAAGGTAGATGCGTTAGCTACACATAACAAAATGCTTGAAACTCAGATTTCACAAGTAGCTCAACAACAAACACCTACCGCTGCACCAGCTGGAGTATTTCCTGGACAACCTCAACCTAATCCGAAAGGACATGCTAATGATGTGATATTAAGAAGTGGCAAGGAACTTGACGGACCTACCGATCCAAGACTTGACAATCCAGCCATGTACCAAAAACCGGATAAACCGACTGAAATGGTGAATGAACCAGAAGAAAAGGAAGATAATAATCAAGAGGCAGTGGAGAAAGAAAAGCCTTATGTGCCTCCACCACCCTATAAACCATCAATTCTGTACCCTCAGAGATTAACCAATTCTAAGACGATGGGCCAGTTTAAGAAATTTGTTGAACTTCTGAAACAGTTGAATATTACTATTCCATTTACAGAAGCTATCACTCAAATGCCCTCGTATGCTAAGTTTCTAAAAGAAATCTTATCCAATAAGAAAAAGATAGAGGATAACGGAACCGTTACACTTACTGCTGAGTGTAGCGCAATAATTCAGAATAATATGCCTCCTAAGCTAAAAGATCCAGGAAGTTTCTCTATACCCTGTGTAATAGGAAAATTCGTCATTGACAAAGCTCTATGCGATTTAGGAGCCAGTATCAGTGTTATCCCCTTAAAGATTTGCAAAAGGCTAGACATGGGAGACTTAAGACCAACTAAAATGTATGTTCAACTAGCCGATCGCTCTATTAAATATCCTGTAGGCATACTAGAAAACGTCCCAGTACGTATAGGACAATTCTATATTCCTACTGATTTCATAATCATGGACATCTATGAAGACTCCACTACACCTATCATACTAGGAAGACCATTCTTAGCTACCGCCGGAGCTATAATAGACGTAAAGAAAGGAAAGCTAACCTTTGAAGTAGGTGAAGAGAAAGTTGAATTTATTTTTACACAATTCTTACAATCACCAGCTATAGAGGATACATGCTATCTATTGGACGTAATTGACGAATGTGTAAGAGATATGGAAATGAAAGAAACTACCTATTCTGAAATTATGAAAATTCAAATCCCTCCGATTTTCGAAGATGACAATTGGCGTAAACCATATCAGGATGATAGTCTAAGCGAAAGTTTAGCACTTACACCGAATCCCATGCCAAGTAAGAATAAACCTACATTAGAGTTAAAAACTTTACCTAAGAACCTAAGATACGAATTCTTAGACACCGAATGTACAAGACCAGTTATAATCAATTCCAGTTTAGGAACAATTGAAACAAAGAAACTTTTAGATGTCTTAAAGAAATATCCAACTGCATTAGGATATAACATATCTGATCTCAAAGGAATATGCCCTTCAATCTGTATGCATCGTATTCTGCTAGAAGAAGATTGCAAAACCTCCAGAGAATCTCAAAGAAGAATTAACCCAATCCTTAGCACAGTAGTAAAGGAAGAAGTTAAGAAACTACTAGATGCTGGAATAATATATCCAATCTCTGATAGTAAATGGGTTAGTCCAGTACATGTAGTACCAAAGAAAGGAGGTATCACTGTTGTGAAAAACGCTAAAGGCGAATCAATATCACAAAGAGTAGTGACAGGTGTCGCTCCCAATAAAAGAGAATGACTCAAATAAAGGTACAGACGCGAACGGTCGGCGAAAGGGTGAAATGAGAACACACAGGAGTGAACTCAAGAGAAAGAAAAGAGTCGCCAGCTAGGCATTTTTATCCCGGAGGAAAGGTAATGCTGCATAAACCTAGGAAAAGATATGGATAAGACGGTTGCGAACCAGAAAGACTGAGAAAGGGGGTTGGTTACAACCTGGGAAGGTATTAGCACCCAGATTGTCCGTCGTACTCGACGGGATCCACGCTTAAAAGATTTGTGTTTTAAAGGGGTAGTGTCAGTGCAATTTGTGTATGAAGAGCTGGAAAAAGGATGTACAGGTGTCTGTGTAAAAGAAGTGTGAGGTGAAATATGTTAGTGTCAGTGTAAGAACAAGAATGAAGTGCCCAAGATAATGAGGCTAAAAGAATAATGCTAGAAAGAGGGGGAATAGACAGAGACTTTTGTTCGATAACTGTTAAGTTATGCCTACGTATCCTCTCGTGCAATGAGGAAGTCAGAACACCGTAGTTCGACCCAAAGAGACTGAAAGATAAATTGACTTGTGAACTGCTTGCTTGTCTATGCTCAAGTGTATGACCTGTCTGGCTCAGGTGCAAACTGTCTTGCATTAGACGGAAGAAGCAAGTTCTCGTTTATGAGTGAATGAGAAGAGAAAAGAATCCCGTAGGAGACGATTATTGTTTGTTTTTTAGTTTTCAGTCTTTTATTGCTTTTGAAAGTTTGTCATAAGAAAATGAGCTTAAGCCTAAACCAATGGATTTAGTAAACTCACCACATCCTCCCTCTGATTAGGGGTAATGAGAATACCTTGAGTGTGAAGTCAGCTTCTCACACTTAATCACCATGGTGTAGGATTAAGATCATTAACCTACTTGTGATTATTTAGATGTTTTTGTGGTTTTTGTTTAGTGTTAAGTGATGAGATTAAGCCATAATCAGGGATTAAACAGACTCATTACACCATCCTAATAGAAGGATAATAGATGAGAATGCTTAAGCTGAGGAAAGCTCCTCAACTTAATCCATGATTAGGGATTAACTTCATGACAAAACAAAGCCTTTATTAAATGGATTTTAGTTAATGATTAGATGATGAAGTGAGTTTTAGGGTTTGTAAGACAGCTTGAGGGGGACTTGTCCATTAACACTTGGGTTAGTCCTTCTTAACCAATTAAGGAAGAAATAGAACCCTAATGCAAGGCCCAAGTTACAAGCTTGATGTCTTGATGATTATTAGATGGATTGATTAAAGGAGTTAAACACATTAAGGGTTTAACACTTAGGATTAAAGTTATACACTCCATCCTAATAGAAGGATGCAGGCATAAGCTTAATCACAAAGCCTTAAAGCCTTTAGGGTTTAGTCCCTGATTATGAGATGAGAAGAGAAGACTCAATGAGACACTAAGGTAAAAGCTAGATGGGGGACTAATCAAACCCTAATTATTATCATGCTTTGTTGTTCCAAAGGTTTGTGAGGTTTACAAGAAAGATCTTCAGAGGAATCAGCAGGAATCAGATGAAAGGAGCAAAGAGAAGCAAAGTGACTTGCTTCATTGAAGAAGACAAGTCACTTGAAGAAAGAAAGTAAGATGAAGAAGAATGAGCAAGCTAAATCTCAAACACAAGACAAAATGCAGCAATGATGCATAAGAGGGATGAAAAGAGATTGTGAGAAGTGAAGGCAAATTCACTTCTCAAAGTTACTTACCACCTGAAAAGTTAGTGAAAGGAATGCAATGCAATGCAAGATGAGATGAAATGGCATGATGCAAACCAAAACCAGAAGCATGTGTGCGATGTTAATGATGCTAAGAGATGATGCAAACATGAGACAAGGCATGAGAATGATCATACAAACATATGGATGCAAGAGAAACATGTTTAGAACCATGAATATACATGAAAAGTTATGAAATGCAAATGACATACAACATGGAAAATGAAAGATGCAATGATCAAACATGATTCTAATATGTCCTAAGATGTATTATGAATCAAATGGATGCACAAAATGTCATGGAAAGTCATGGTATGCAAGCAAATGGAAGATGGATGCAAATGAAGGCCCAAATTAGGGTTTATGATCAATGCACAAAACCAAAACCAAAACCAGAAGAAAACATCATGATAAAAAATTGAAAATGCATTCAAAGGAACCCTAAACCTATCCAAACTCAATGCCCAAAGGAGGGGTTCTAATTCTTAACCTAATGAGGGTTATGAATTTCTTAAGATTGTTAGGGTTTTAAAGTACCTTGTCAAGAAAAATGTCAAACAAATAGGAAATGCAAGATCAATTCATGCCAATTTAATCCTATAAACTATATACTAAACATGATGCAATGCAAAAAGAATCAAGGTCCAACTCTTAAAGGCTAGGCAGAAATGAATTTTTGAAGATTGGATCAAAATAATGCCTTAAAATGAAATTAATTCCATGGAAAATTGTCAAAAGACATCAAGATCAAAAAAGAAATTTGGTTTGAGAGTTGGACAATGTTTCTAAATGATTTTAAATGTTTCATAAATTTTTTTGTGATTTTTAAATACCTAAAAGTATTTTTAATTAATTAATTCTCATTAACTAATTAAAAATAAACTTTTAAATGATTTAAAAATAATTTTTAATGCAAAAAATAAAAATAAAAATGGTTTTGGTTTCTGAAAATTAATAAAAGCTTGGACAAAAAATTTCAGAATTTTTCAATGATTTTTACTATTTTAAATAAATTGAACAAAACAAATGAATTTAAAAGAAAATAAAATTGAATTAAATGAAAAGTATGTTGATCCAGTGGCTGAGGTTTAAACAAGGAACGCGAGAATTGACTGGCGCCAGATCTAAAGGTTGAGATTCAAACTGGCCAGATTAATTCATAAACTCAATTAAAAGGATTAATGACGTGGATTAGGGTTTAATGAAAGCATCCTGGCCATTGGAACGCGCGGGAGTCAACAAAAGTAAGCCAGATCAAAGGCCCACGTTCAAACTTCATTTAATTACACAGATTAACCCTAAACACTTTCAGGTGGCCGGAGAAGACTTCCGGTCGTCTTCTCCGGCGAGACTCTCACCTGAAAGTTGCTAACTTTCTCAAAACGCCATGAAAATGAAATCTAATTGCCCAGAATCCATCCCCATTCAACACTGAATCAAAACCCCCAAACAAAAATCATTTTTTCATCATCAATCATGCAAATCGAAGCAAAACATATTTAGGGCAGAAAAGTTTCAAAGCAATCATACATCCTAGTTTCTCAACCATTTTAAAAAATAATCATATCCCCATGACCAGGGGAACACATAGAATCATTTAAGAACTTAAAATGGAGTTTCTGGAAAAAAGTTTGAGATGGCTACCTGAGATGGAAACTCCTGGTCCTGAGCTTTCTGGCCTTTCCTTTGCTGCAAGCCCACTCCTTTGAACCCTCTGATGATGAAATGAGGCTTAGAAAGCTTTGAGGATGGCTGGTTTGAGAGATGGCAGAAGTTCTGTTCAAGGGAGGGTGGTGATCGTGTTTCTGTTTCAGTGACTTTCAGGCTATGGTGATGGGTGGTTTTTGATCAGTGAAGCATGCTGAGTTTGTTTGTGAAGTTTGTTTATGTGTTTGCAGCTTGTGGAGAGTGTTTCGAATGCTTTTGCAAGTTGGAGCAAAAAGTGATAACTATGGCTTGTGTGTGTTTCAGCTTGGAGTGAGTGGTGTGTTATGCTGGGTTTGGTCCATGTATCAAAAGGTGATAGGTCAGAAAGTTGTTGGTGGCCTATGGTGATTGGTATGGGTCTTTGGCCAAAATGTCAACTTGATTTGTACTTGAGGTATGGGCAATGGTACAAATTGCTTTTTGGCTTGCTTTGGCTCAGCTTGAATAAAGGAATGCTATGGAACAAGTCTAAAGGCAATGCAGCAAGTGGTTTGTAACTTGTGATAGGTTTTGCAAGTTGGTTCATGTTTGCCCCATTTGATATTTCTTGCTCCATAAGTCATAAAAATGAGTAATCTTTTGATGCAATATGACTTTTAGGTCTTGGTACATGCTTGTATGAAGATTAGAAGTCCAATTGATAGCACAATTTGCCTTGACAAGTGATTTTGCAACTTTGCCTCTTTGGTAGAAAACTTGAAATTATGTGATTTTTGCCAACTTTGACAAGCCATAACTTTTGATCCAAAATGAATTAGGTCATGTTCTTGTACTTTTTGAAAAGGGAATGATCCATTCTACAACTTTCATGACCAAATTTTTTCCATTTGAAGCATTTTTGAATCAAAAAGCAAGGGTTGAAAAAGTTTCCCAAAATGGCAATTTTCAACATAAGTCAACTTTCCCAAAAAGTCAACTTTGCAAATGACTTGAAATCCTCCAATTTTGTGAACTTCTAACATCTTCTATGATCAAATAAAGATCATACATAATCAAAATGATGAAGAACACCCTTTGGTTGGGTCATTGGGGGCCTTAGATGCCCTGATTTTGCACTGACTTGCTCAAGAAGTCAACTCTTGATCAGATGACTTCCCCATGGAATTTCTTCATGAAAATTGATATGCATGCTCTCTATACCATATAGAGACCAATAGAAACAAGAATGACCAAAAAATTTGGAGTTATGACCTCTGAAACCAAAACCCTAATTCTAGGTCATCTGTGTAGTTAAACTTGGCTCTGCTTCCATGCCATTCTCAGTTCTTGTGATTCTTTGACATTCTTGAGTTTGAGGGGATATAATATGATGTTTGAACATACATGGACCCCTTTGAAGTGATTGATGGCCTCTGGAGTGGCCCAAGAAGCCCTTGGATTGCTCAGATCACAACCCCTGGATGCAGATGACTTAGAAGCTATGCAGTGAAGCAAAAATGTGATATGAAATGCTATGATTGAGTTTATGCATATGAAGAGATCACAAGCCATGGTGCGAATGGGTGAGGGAAAATTTGGGGTGTTTACAGCTGCCCCTATTCAAACATGAGTTAGCTGTGCAGGATGTAAGCTGCGGCTTATCAGGCGAACAAGATAACTTGTGGTTGAATACCAAAGACAGTCCAAAATTTGCACTCACAGAATGAAGAAGAAAAGGGATATAGATTGTAAATGGAAAATAAAGTATATTTATAAAGTGCGGGCGACGGAGGACGACCGTCGAGCAGAGGACTACCGCTGGGGAGAGAGCAATGACGGGGACAACCGACATGCTGGGGATTTAAGAGATTATGATGGGGACGTCCATCAAGATGAAGCTATAAGATTCTCTGGGGATTGTAGGTAAAAATAAATGATGAGGTACGGTCATCAGGTTCATAAAGTAATGCAAACAACGATGGGGACGACCACCGGGTTAAATTGATGAAGGACGATCATCAGGAAAAGGAAAAGGGACCACGACGGGGACGGCCATCGGGTTAAAGAATAAATGAAATAATGATGAGGGACGGCCATCAAGGGTGAAGGACGATCACCTAGCAGGGGACGGATGCTTTGAAAGGGTTAAGATGAGGGACGGTCATCTAAGGTGAAGGACGATCACCTGGCAGGGTACGGCTGCCGAAAATATCGCGACATAGAACGAATGCCGGATAAAAGGTCAACGATGGGGACGACCATCGGCTGAGCATGATGAAGGACGATCATCAAGAGGTGAAGGACGATCACCTAGCAGGGGACGGCTGCTCTCAAGGTTTATCATGACATAGGACGAATGTCAGATAACAATATGAACGATGGGGACGGCCATCGGATAAAATGATGAAGGACGATCATCAAAAGGTGAAGGACGATCACCTAGCAGGGGACGGTTGCTAAATATCACGACATAGGACGAATGTCGGATAAAAGGTCAATGATGGGGACGGCCATCGGTTGAGCATGATGAAGGACGATCATCAAGAGGTGAAGGACGATCTCCTAGCAGGGTACGGCTGCTCTCAGGGTTTATCATGACATAGGACGAATGTCAGATAGAAAAGAAATTTTGCTTTGCGGGCGATCCACTAGGGAATAGTAAACACGGACGAGTGTTTACATCCAAGAAATAAAAGGTATAAGTGTTTGGTGTTGTGTATAGATTAAAGATGCAGACGAGCATCCCTAAGACTATGATACGGACGAGTATCGGGTAGAAACAAATACTGACACGTGTTCAGAGATGATGATACGGACGAGTATCAATTGGTTAACAAAGAACACGGACGAGTGTTGACTCTGAGGGGACTCTTCTGGGGAATAGTAGACACAGACGAGTGTCTAATATTCGAGAAGACATAAGAGTGTTTGACACAGTGTATGGATTAAAGATGCGGACGAGCATCCCTAAGACTATGATACGGACGAGTATCAGGTAGAAACAAACGCCTGACGCATGTTCTGAGATGATGGTACGGGCGAGTACCAACTGGCTAACAAAGAACACGGACTGGTGTCGAATCTGAGAGGATATAAGTGGTGTATACAAGATACGAACGAGTATCTGTATGAGTGAGATAAGAGTAATAAGTATGAGTGGTGTATAGATGGGTATTTAACATGCTGGGGAGAGTGACATGGACGAGTGTCAAGAGGGTTATATACAAGTATATGTTTTACAAAGTGTTTAGGTAATTACATTGGGGAAGGTGACACGGACGAGTGTCAAGAAAGTTAAATATGTATATGTATCTGGGAGTGCAAAAGGGATGCTTTGGCTTTCTGCTGGGGGTATGACACGGACGAGCGCCACAAGGAGTATGTACTGATGTTTGCGGGTTTAAGGCAACTGCTTTAGCTCTTTGCTGGGGAATCTGGGGAGCATTCAGTATATTGTTGATAGATTGTCATTATTCACAAGTGTTTGATTCAGATCATGACCTATGATTATGCAATATGTTTGATTTTTTCCATAATGCTCCGTATTAGACGGAATTCTACGCTTTGTGGGGTGAAAATGATGCGGATGCTATGTTTATGCAAAGATACCGATCCGGGATTCGGATCCCATTGCCACGAAGATCTCTGGTCGATCTGTTTGAAGTGGACATCCCAGCTGGGGATGAGATCATTGGTAGATCTGATGAGATGTGTCTGCTTGGGGGAATAGGTCACTGATAGACCCATCCTTGGTGATGAGGGACCCAGTTGGGGTTTGTAGAAGCCTTCGTCACTCTGTTTTGATTCCTTCGTGTGTTGTTTTTCTGGGTAGAGGTTGACACTCTGTGGGGAGATGGTTCCCTGGCTTTTGTGCTTGGCTGAGGAGGAAGGAAGATTGGCACCTCAGCTGGGGAGAAATAGCAAGTGGCAACTCAGCTGGGGAGAAATCACTTTGGGTGCCCAGACTGAGTGAGTGTTGATTTGCCAGCTTGCTGGGGGTGAAGCTTTCATGCCCCATGGCGTGTTTTGGGTACCTGCAACCCTGCAAAGATAGAAACGTACAAGTAATCCCGAGGTATCCCTTACCGGATTCCATCATAGGAGTCTAGTCACTCCTTGGAGTAAGCATATTTCCGGTATGCACGTATTTTAGAAGAAAAGCATCTGTATTCATGCAATCAGTATCTTATAGACATCAGACATTTTGCAAATGAAAATAAAATGTACGAGACGAGACATGACTAAAAATCTGATTTTATTAATTCGTATGCCCTGAATTGGCAAGATACAGTCAAAGAAACATATCCCCTGAAATGAGGAGATTGTTACAAATTGAGAAACAAAATGTTGGCAATGTTGACGACGCTTCAAGGAGCTCCCCTTTTGCTATGACTCGTATGACATTTGACGTTCTTCTCATCTTGCTTTCTGAAGAAGGCTGATTCTGAAAAGAAGCTTGATCCTTTCGAAGCTTAACAAGTTGTAAGTGATACAGACGAATTCAGAATACAGTTGTTCGCTTATTCCCTTATTTTGCATGGATCGCCCTTTCGAGTTTTCAATCCATCGGGATACCCATTTTTGCCTGAGTTGTCCAATGCGGCTTTTCAACTCAGCGGGTGTACATTTTTTTGTTTATTTTCCCTTATTTTTGCCCGAGTCTTTTATTCTGTTTTTGACTCGCCGGGATGCCCTATTTTTTGCCTGGACTTACATTCTGTTTTTATGTCCAGCGGGTCATGTTTTATGCGAAGTATTTTTTAACTGCATCGGGATTCACAGGGGACGGGAAATATTCACCATCCATAGTGCTGAGCATGAGTGCTCCACCGGAGAAAACTTTCTTTACTACGAATGGTCCTTCATAGTTTGGAGTCCATTTTCCCCTGTGGTCTGTATGAGGAGGGAGGATACTTTTCAGCACAAGATTTCCTACTTGGTACTCTTGGAGCCTATCTTTCTGATCGAAGGCTTTCTTCATTCTTTTCTGATACAACTGCCCATGACAGATTGCAGCCAATCTTTTCTCTTCGATCAGACTCAGTTGTTCGTATCAGGATCGGACCCACTCCGCTTAGTTCAGCTTAACATCCATTAGTACTCGTAGGGAGGGTAGTTCAACTTCAACTGGTAGGACTGCTTCCATACCATACACAAGCTGATACGGCGTTGCCCCAGTAGATGTTCTGATTGACGTGCGGTACCCATGTAAGGCAAATGGTAGCATTTCATGCCAGTCCTTGTAAGTGACTACCATCTTCTGCACAATCTTCTTGATATTTTTGTTAGCTTCCTCAACAGCGCCATTCATCTTTGGCCTGTAAGGAGAAGAATTGTGGTGTTGGATCTTGAAGTCCCGGCATAGCTCTGCCATCATTTTGTTGTTTAAATTGGAACCATTATCAGTAATGATTCGCTCGGGAACCCCATACCGACAAATGATGTCTCTTTTCAGAAATCGGGCTACCACTTGCCTTGTAACGTTTGCATAGGAAGCTGCTTCAACCCACTTGGTAAAATAGTCAATAGCAACCAAGATGAATCTGTGGCCATTCGAAGCAGTTGGCTCAATCTTGCCAATCATGTCAATGCCCCACATAGCAAAGGGCCAGGGTGAAGACATCATATTCAGAGGATTCGGAGGCACATGCACTTTATCCGCATAGATCTGGCATTTATGGCATTTTCTGGCGTAGGCACAACAGTCAGCATCCATTGTGATCCAGTAATACCCTGATCTTAGCAACTTCTTGGCCATGGCATGCCCTCCTGCATGGGTACCAAAGGATCCTTCGTGCACCTCGTGCATCAACAAGTCTGCTTCTGTTCTATCAACGCATCTGAGGAGTACCATATCAAAGTTTCTTTTGTATAGGGAACCATCAGTGTTCAGAAAGAAACTACCAGCAAGCCTTCTTAAAGTCTTCTTATCATTGGAAGATGCCCCAGGTGGGTATGTTTGATCCTCCAAGAAGCACTTAATGTCATGGAACCAAGGCTTATCATCTTTGACAATGTCTGCTGAGAACACGTATGCTGGTCTGTCGAGTCTGGATACTGAAATCCGAGGTACAAAGTTGGCAGCTTGAACTTTGATCATGGATGAAATAGTAGCCAGAGCATCTGCAAACTGATTTTCGTCCCGGGGAATATACTTAAGCTTGACCGTTGTAAAGAAAGTCAATAACCTCCTTGTATCCCTGTAAGGTATCAGATGGTCCTGGTGTGTGTACCATTTGCCATTGGTTTGATTAACTACCAGGGCTGAATCTCCGAATACAGCCAATGTCTTGATCCTGAGGTCAATGGCTTCCTCAAGACCCATGATACAAGCTTCGTATTCAGCTTCGTTGTTAGTGCAGTTGAAGGCGAGTTTTGCCGAGAAAGGCATGTGAACTCCCTTGGGTGTAATGAGTACTGCACCAACACCACGACCATTCATATTAACAGCCCCATCAAACATCATAGTCCATTCTTCTTCCGGGTCAGGCCCTTCAGTGTGAATAGGCTCTTCATGATCTTTCGCTTTTATGAACATGATGTCTTCATCAGGGAAGTCAAATCTCATAGGCTGGTAGTCATTAATAGGTTGCTCAGCAAGATAATCAGACAATACACTGCCTTTGATGGCCTTCTGAGATGTGTACTGGATGTCATATTCAGTGAGGATCATTTGCCATCTTGCAACCCGTCCGGTAAGAGCTGGCTTCTCAAAAATGTACTTAATTGGGTCCATTTTTGATATCAACAAAGTGGTGTGGGTCAACATATACTGTCTCAGTCGGCGAGCAGCCCACGCTAAAGCACAGCAAGTTTTCTCGAGCAGTGAATAACGTTGTTCACAGTCGGTAAACTTTTTGCTCAGGTAGTAAATTGCATACTCTTTTCGACCAGACTCGTCATGCTGGCCCATCACACACCCCATTGACTCTTCTAATACTGTTAAGTACATTATCAGAGGTCTTCCTTCAACTGGAGGCATGAGGATTGGAGGTTCTTGCAAGTACTCCTTGATCTTGTCAAAAGCCCTCTGGCAGTCTTCGTTCCACCTGACCGTTTGCTCTTTTCTCAACAGCTTGAACAAGGGTTCACAGGTTGCTGTAAGGTGAGATATGAACCTTGAAATGTAGTTCAATCTACCAAGGAACCCCCGAACTTCTTTCTCATTTTTCGGTGCAGGCATTTCTTGAATGGCTTTAACTTTATCAGGGTCAACTTCGATCCCTTTCTCGCTTACAATAAATCCCAGCAGCTTACCAGATCGCACCCCGAATGTGCACTTGTTGGGGTTCAATTTCAGTTGGTACTTCCTCAGGCGCTTGAATAACTTCAACAGATTTACCAGGTGGTCTTCTTCTGTGAGGGACTTGGCAATCATGTCATCCACATAACACTCGATTTCTGTATGGATCATATCATGGAATAATGTTACCATAGCCCGTTGATATGTTGCACCTACATTCTTCAGTCCGAATAGCATCACCTTATAACAGAACGTGCCCCAAGGTGTGATGAAAGTTGTCTTCTCCATGTCTTCAGGTAACATCTTGATCTGATTGTATCCTGAAAATCCGTCCATGAAGGAGAATACCGAGAACTGAGCCATATTATCAACCAATACATCAATGTAAGGCAATGGGAAATCATCTTTTGGGCTGGCTCTATTCAGATCCCGGTAGTCAACACACATCCTTACTTTGCTGTCTTTCTTAGGCACAGGTACTATATTAGCAACCCATGGCGGATAGCTAGTTACAGCAAGGAATTCGGCGTCCCACTGCTTTTGTACCTCTTCCTTTATCTTCATTGCCATATCCGGGTGAGTACGGCGCAACTTCTGTTTTACTGGCGGGCAGTCCTCTTTCAGAGGCAGCTTGTGCATGACGATATCGGTGTCCAACCCTGGAATATCCTGGTAAGACCAAGCAAACACATCTGCATACTCTCGAAGCAAATCAATCAGTTGTTCTTTCACTGAGTTTTGTAGGCAAGCCCCGATCTTAACCTCTTTCACGTCTTTTTTCGAACCAAGATTAATCGTTTCAATCTCCTCCTGATGAGGAGTGATAACCTTCTCCTCTTGCCTTAACAACCTGGCTAACTCTTCAGGAAGCTCGTAATCTTCTTCAACCCCTTCATCAGCTTGATTTATTGGATTGTCAAAGTCATACGATGTCATAGCAGTGTTGTTGTCGGTGCGGTCTGAGAGGCACTCTCTGCAAGGGTTTAGATTGTCCATTTTAGTGATTGATTTTTATCTTGTTTAAGAAAAAGTGAAATGAAGTCTATCATTTTGGAAAACATTGCCATTTTATTTTTGTACAAAAAGAAAAATGAAAAACAATGAGCAGAAAAGAAAAAGACTCATTTGCAAAAGACGTCCGATATTCATTGATTGATCTGTTTGCACAAAATTACAAGATGGCCCGATTACAAAATGAGTCTTGTCATCTTGGGCAAGATGCAAGACTTGATGCATGCTTTAAAAATATAGGAAATAATAATTACTCTGCAGGAGTAACCCTTATAATTTCCTGGGAAGACCAGTTTGAGATGCGGCTCCCCGGGATCCTTGGACGTATCCAGCTCTCCAGGTTGCGCTCATCTTCCGACTCATCTTCCAAGTTGTTTACAGCATCAGGGGTGAGCATCCCCCCACTAACAAAATTGGGCTTCTTATCAGCCTCTGATTGATCTTGTTGAGTTGGTTTGTAACCCAACCCAAATTTGTCCTCTTTCTTCTCCACAGGCAACAGCTTGCCCCAGCCTTGGGCAGTCCCCTCTTCAACAACCTTCCTGGCTTGCTGATAAGATGTCATGGAAGTCCCAAGTACAGCAGATGCTTCATTAATGTTCAGGGCTTCAAATCCCTGGCTCATGGTTTCATGGATCTCTCCATCCATCTCAATATATTTGTATGTAGCCAGATGGCTAACAAAAATATCTTCTTCACCACAAATTGTGATGATCTGGCCCTCCCACTCGAATTTTAACTTCTGGTGAAGGGTAGACGTAACTGCGCCAGCGGCATGAATCCAAGGTCTACCCAACAAACAGCTGTAGGCCGGCTGAATGTCCATCACGTAGAAGGTAATTTTAAACGTCTGTGGGCCAATCATCACAGGCAGATCAATCTCTCCTAGCATTGATCTCTTAGAGCCATCAAATGCTCTCACCACCAGATTACTTGGACGCAGTGCCAAGCCATCATACTCCAACTTCACCAAGGCTTTCTTTGGTAAGACATTGAGTGAAGACCCAGTGTCTACCAGTACATGTGACAGAACAGCACCCTTGCATTCCAGGGTGATGTGTAAATCCTTATTGTGGTTACAACCCTCAGTCGTTAAATTAGCATTGGTAAAACCCAATCCATGGCTCGTATTGACATTTGCTACCACGATCTCCAGCTGATTAACGGTGATCTCCTCTGGCACATATGTTGCGTGCAAGACTTTTAATAATGCATTCCGATGAGCTTCGGAACACATCAGCAGGGATAGGATGGAGATTTTTGAGGGAGTTTGGTGAAGCTGATCCACCACCTTGTAATCACTCCTCTTGATGATTCTCATAAACTCGTCTACATCTTGTTCAAAAGATGTCTTCTGTGTTTCTTTGAGAACAGCTTCTTCAGCTATTACACTCTTTCCCTTTGCTTTGGCAGCAGCTTCTGCTTCGGCATTAGGTCTTTGTGATTGCGAGGCAAAAAGGCGTCCGCTTCTGGTGAAGCCTCCGCCTCCCCCGACATTATCAATCTGTGGAGAAGAGGTTGAAGAGTCAAGAGTAATTTTCTCCCCATCGCAGTACAGGTCAGAGCCATAATGCCAAGGGATGGCATTACTGCTTTCATATGGAACGGGCCCAGGTACCGTGATGGTAACCGGGATGACTGCAGCAGAGGAGGGTGTTGCAATAGTATGTGGATCATAGTAGATGGTGACCGGTGTCCTGGCAGGAGATGCCACTGCTTGTTGTTGAAAATTGTTGTTCGGAGGAATACTTGACGAATCATAATAAATAGTGACTGCTGAGATGTCTGCTGGTGTTGTAGAAGAGCTTGCTGGATAAATGGATGTTGATTTTGTGGAAGATTATGAATAGAGGGGTGCTGATGTTGTAGAAGTAATGTTTGTTGATATCTGGTTTGTTGAAGTGATATTTGAAGCATTTGTTGATGAAACGGAAGAATTGTTTGGAATAATTGTTGTTGCAGTTGTAGGAGACTCGGGAACTGTTGTCAGAGAGTTTGCTGGATTTGAAGGTGTTGATGTTGTGATTTGAAGTAGGCCAATCTGGATGAGACTATCTATGCCGCTTCTCAAGTTATCACATCCATTTACCGAAATGTTGCAATAACCGCACCCGAGCTCACACCCAGGGAATATCTGGCATTCTAGGAGTTGAGCTTTAATCTCTACCAGGGGTGTCCTAATTTGCCCAACACTGGATATTAAGAAAGACGGCTTATCTTCCTCAATAGCATTGATTCTTGGCCCTCCGTGGTTGGGCATGGGGTTCTTGTTGACATTTGGCGGGGGTGCAAAGTTTAGAGCTTTAGAATCTACCAAGTCTTGTACCTTCATTTGTAGAGCCCTACATTTCTCTGTACTACGGCCAGGTGCATTGGAGTGAAAGGCACATCTGGCGTTGGCGTCATAATTTCTTGGCAGACTAGAAGGATCTGGTGGTGCCAACGTCCTTAGCTCAACCAAGTTGAGCTTCAGGAGCTGTGGCAATAAAGCGGCATAAGGCATAGGGATTGGATCAATCACCCTATTGGCCTGAGATGGTCTCTGTTGAAATGGTCTTTGTTGATTGTTGCTGTTTTCGTTGTTGTAGTTTCTCTGAGGCGGGTACTGAGTTTGTTGCTGGTAATGGGGTTGTTGTTGTGGTTGATATGCTGGTTGCTGAGGAATTGGAGCGGGAATAGTGACTGCTGCCACTGACCTATGAACATATTGTGGTCTGCCCCTGTTGGCCTGAATAACATTAGTCTCACCGGTTCTTCTTGGACCTACAAAAGGTTTTCTGGGGTTGCTGGACGAGCTCGTACCGTTATCAGAAATTTTGCCCATTTTTAATAGGCTCTCAATTCTTTCCCCAGCTATGACTACGTCAGCGAAGCTGGTGGAAGAAAAGGCAGCTAGCCTGTCAATGTATGTCCCTTGGAGGGTGTTCATAAACATGTCGGCCATTTCCCTTTCCGACATGGGTGGTTGGACAGCAGCAGCAAGCTGTCTCCACCTCTGGGCGTATTCCCGGAAGCTTTCCCTGGATGACTGAGACATTCCCATCAGGAGGGTCCTGTTAGGAGCCATGTCCAAGTTGTACTGGTATTGTCTGATGAAGGCCTCAGCCAGGTCCTTCCAGCATCTGATGGTTGCTCTAGTTAAGTGAGAGTACCATTCCCTTGAAGCTCCAGTTAAACTATCTTCAAAATAAAACATCCATAGCTTTTCATCCATGGTGTATGCCTTCAGCCTCCCCAGAAAGGATTGTAAGTGGGTTCGTGGACAGGAAGTTCCATTGTACTTCTCGAAGCACGGAGGTTTAAACTTGTGGGGAATCCTTACCCCATCCACTAGACCCATGTCCATAACATCAAAGCCCAGGGAATTCTGAGACTCCAGAGATCTCAATTTCTCAGCAATTTCATCTAGCCTTCTGTCATAGGCTTCATCCCCTGCTCCCATCACAGTGAATTGATCCTCTTGGGGATCTTCTTGTAATACACTGCCTGTAGTGGCATTCCCTTGCACAATAGCAGGGATGTTGATCTTTGGATGAAGGTGGGGCCCATATACTGGAGGATTAACATGAGGCTGAACCCTCTCATTGTTGCTCGCTCCTCCAGTCACTAGATGGGGTTCCTCCTGGGTCTGCCTTTCTACCAATGCCCTTAATCTCTCTTGGCTCTGTGCCAATCCATTCATCACCTCCATAAACTGGGTCATCTGATTTCTCATCTCCAGTCTCTCATTGGCCATTTGAGTCCTGACCTCTGTAAGGTCCTGCTGTACTTGGTCCATTTGTATACCCGGAAGGTTGTTGCGAGTGGGATATCTGTGTGGACGGTTGAGAGGGAACACCCGTCGTCGAGCAATAGTTCCTGAATCACAACAGAGTTAGTAACAAACAAAACAAAAAACCTACAAAACAAAACAAAAGTTAGTATGCAATGCAGTATGCTTATTTGTTTCCAAGGTATCCGGCTTGGCATTTGGTTTTGACCTTTCCAGACCCTTGAGGAAGATGCTCTTGATGTCGCTTGAGAGAGAAAGAACTTAGATGAAACAAACTAATGAATATATTACAAATGGTTAATCATACATAGTTTGTTTTTTTACAATACATGCCCTCTGAGGGGGTCAAAAATACAACATAAAAGAAAAGTACATGAAATGAAAATAACAACAAGCAAAAGTTAGACACCAAGACCAAACTCATCCTCCCTAACTTCCTTCAGAAGTGCTTCAGCCACAGGGTCAGCTGGATGCTCTGTGAGGTTCCTGATAAGAAGATTCCTGGTGGTGATAGCAGTGGTTAGCTTCTTGTGCCTGCTTTGGTCCTTTGACCTCTTCACACCAGCCCTAAGCTTCAATTCTGAGATTTCCTTCTGGGCTGCTAGCAGGGCTTCCTGTTGCTCCTTTGCATTAGCCTCCAACTGTTCAATCTTGTCCTGAGTTCTTTTATCCTCCTGAGTGCGAGCTTCAGTGATCCTGACCCACCTAGCTTGGCTCTCCTTCAGATAGAGATCAGTCCTAGCCTTCTAGAACTGGGCCTCTTTACAGGTGTTAATGCTATTATTCTATGATTGGCATTATGTTTGGTAAAACTAATATGGCTGGAAAATGTTGAATAAGAAGTTCCATATTAACATGGTATAGATTCTGGAAGAACATGTCAAACATGATGTCCTGACATGGTGGCACAGATAAATGTGGAAGTTGTCAAAGAAGATGTTGAATTCAGTTCAGAATGTCCTATCAGATGTTAGGACATTATCAAACAGAGTATAAGAACTTAATTCAGGATGTCCCAACAGATGTTGTCATATGTCACAGTCAGATGTCAAAGAAGATGTTGAAGTATCTGCAAATGTCATGACAGAATGTTACAGACAGATGTCAAAGAAGATGTTGAAACATCTGCAAATTTCATGACAGAATTACTGTCATACGCTACATACAGATGTCAAAGAAGATGCTGAAACATCTGCAAATGTCATGACAGATGTCAAAGAGAATGTTGAAACATCTGCAAATGTCATGACAGATGTCAAAGAGAATGTTGAAACATCTGCAACTGTCATGACAACATTACTGTCATATGTTACATATAGATATCAAACAAGAAGTGTTGAACTTAGTTCAGGATGTCACACCAAATGTTGTGACACTGTCAAACAGAGTAACAGTTAATGAACTTAAGTCAAGATATCAGGATGTCACACCAGATGTTAGGACATTGTATCAGTTGATGGAATAAGTTCAGTTTACAGGATGTCCCATCAAATGTTGTGACATTGTATCAGTAAATGAAGTAAGTTCAGTTTTTCAGAATGTCCCAACAGATGTTGAGACATCTCAGACCTGTTACCAGAATTAATTAATAACTAACTGATCTGAGATATTTAAGGAGAGTTATCTGGAATTAATTATGGATGGATAAAAACAGAACAAGGCGCATCTATAGGGAGTTTTGTTATGAAGATTCAGATTAATCAGAAGAACAAAATCACCTAGAATCTAGGAAGTAACAAACCCTAATTCAAGGTGATGACATTGGATTTATCAGATCTGAATTATGCAGAATATTCTGGAGATATTATGCAATCATATGTGGTGCTGATCTAGAAGATCTTAAAGACTCAATTTAAATTGAAGACAAATATTGAAAAATATAGGTTTCTATATTTAGAGATATTTTAGAAGTTGAAGATCTTTTGGAATATTTGTAGCAGATATTTCTGCATATTTGTAGCAGATATTTCTGCATATTTGTAGCAGCTATTGTTGTGATTGTTTAGGCCCAAATCCAGTTGGGAATAGGTTATAAAAGAAACCTTGTAACCTAGTTTAGATCAACCCAATGAACCGAAAATGTAAACATTATTAGGGTTGTGTCCTTGTGTCAGCCGTGCATAACAAGTAACACTATTGTGGCTGTTTCACTTGTGATTCTCGAAGCTTGTAAGCAAGAGAAGTATTGTGTCTTGATTGAAACTTCTAAGTAAGATCAAGCTGTTGTGTTTGAAGTGTGACTTCAATTTTATTAATCATTGTAAAAGATCACTGTGTGATTGAGGGGGAGTGAGTAGGGTACTCATATCTAAGTTGTGTCTTAGGTAGAAATTGCATTGGGTAGTTATTAAGTGATAGATTAAACAGGGTGGTTTAAGTCTAGAATTAATATTACTTATAGTGGATTTCCTCCTGGCTTGGTAGCCTCCAGATGTAAGTGTGGTTATACACTGAACTGGGTTAACAAACTTCTGCTGTGTTTTTTTTTACTTTTATGTTTTATGCAGTACCTGAACTAAATGTCCTATCAGATGTCCCAACATCCTGAAGCATGTTTGACTCTGATATAACAGAATTATTTAAGTACTGATATGTATACCTTACCATGTTTATAAGTAACAGATAAGATGTCTCAACATCATATTAGACATCTGAGTCTGTCATACCAGAATTTCAATTGGTATCAGAGCTGGCATCCTGGTCTGTTTCTTGATGAGATCTAAGGGGGATACTTTCTGGTTCATGGTAAAGGAAGAAGGAGGATATAATGAAAAGCTGTTTGAACTTGAAAGGTTCATATTGGTGTTTGAATGGTCCCTAGAAGTGGAGGATGGACTATTCATCATATGGTGTATATTGGACCAGTCTGGTGTTATCAGGGCTGGAAATTTGCTGGTGAATTGTTGTGTAGCTATGATGTCAAACAGAATGTCCTGACATCTTGGTTCTGAGAATTCTATATTTGAAGGAGGCTTGTATTTTGTTTTCTGTGAGAATTGGAGAACACTTAGTTCAGAATGTTGTGGTTCTTGATGAAAGAAGAGGTTGGAGCCAAAACAAAAGAGTATAATTATCAAATCTTTCATGCGGGAGTGAAAATCTTGATAAGTTATCTCTTAAGCTTATTTATGGTGACCTAATGAGGATATCCTTCTTGGTTATGGTGTCCTATGTTGTTTAGGTATAGCTGGAGAAAATCTCTCCTATGAAGATACATGTTTATGATTGTCTAAATCATGAACTGAAGGAAGTTTCATCAAGAAAGAAGCTGAATTGATATGTCAATCCTAATGGCTTAACACCACACTACACATCAACAGTTTATGAACAAAGCTTAGTTTTGTGTTCCAGAAGAAGGAAACTGGTGTGATGATGGATGCTTTGGGTGCTAGACAAATGTGTGATGATCACATATGTTTAGAACCTACTCCTAACCTGGAAGAGGAGGCATCTATGCTACATGTTGAAGACTTAGATAATGATCATTGCTTCTGTGGACCCTAGCATAGCCAAAAGGCTTAGGGCTAGAAAGGAAAAGAAGACTACAGGACATTCATCTCCTGAAAAGAAGCAGCCTACTCCAAAGAAAGACAAGGTCAAAGTGATACTTGGTCCTACTAAACAATGGAGCAAGGTGAATACCCAAAAGAGGAAAGCTGTAACTCCACCAAATTCAGATGTTGAAGAGGATGTCCCAACATCCCAACCAAAGAAGAAACCAGCACCCTCAAGGTCCACCTCTGCTGTTCCAGAAGCTCCTCTGGACAATGTTTCATTCCATCATGTGTCAAGTGTGAGCAGATGGAAATTTGTATACCAAAGAAGGGTAGCACTTGAAAGAGAGCTGGGCAGAAATGCACTTGAGTGCACTGAGGTAATTGACCTAATTTCTTCTGCTGGTTTATTCAAGACAGTATCAAACTTTTCACCTTGCTATGAGCTGCTAGTCAAGGAATTCATTGTCAACCTTCAAGAGGACTGTGATGATGGTAAATCAGATGACTTCAGAAAGGTGTATGTAAGAGGGAAATGTGTGGAATTCTCTTCTAGGGTTATCAACCACTATCTAGGAAGAGAATCTGATGGACCTAATGAGCTGGGAAAGATAAATAACCATGTGTGCAAGGTCATCACTGCTAATCAATTCAAAGCTTGGCCAGTCAAAGGGAAATTTTCTGTTAGCTTGCTGACAAGGAAGTATGCAATGCTGCATAGGATTGGCACTTCAAATTGGGTCCCTACCAACCATACCTCCTCAATAGCAACTGAATTGAGCAGGTTCATATATGCTGTGGGCACCCAAGCAAAGCTGTACTTTGGGGCTTATATTTTTTATCAGACATTGAAGCATGTTGGAACATCTGCAACAAAGCTTCCCATTGCTTTTTCCTCTCTGCTATGTGGAATCATACTAAGCCAGTATCCAGGTATCCTCACTGAGAAGGATTCAGTATGCAAAAGAAAAAGTCCTCTGGCCTTCCATTACAAACTTTTCTTGAGCCATCATGCTGTTGATGTTGAAGCTTCCACTAGGACATCTGCTGGACCTTCAAAAGCAAAGACTCCCATATCCAAAGCTGCCTTGATTGCAGATCTGAAGAACACTTGCAAAAATCTGGATGCCAGGAAGAAAAAGTTTGAGGAAGTATTTCAAAGGCTGGAGCTGGAAGAGGTTACTCAGAATACTGATGAATCTAATGATGAATCTGAAGATGAAGAAGCTTCTAAATGTATTTACAAATGTGGGTGAAAAATGCATGACTTTGGTCATGATTAAAGCTATCAATGTGACCAACAATTGCTAGAAGCAAGGGAAGAATGTCAGATTGGGAAGTCTGATCAGAATGGTTGTTGAACTGGTAGTCTCTTCCACTACTAGTCATGGATAGTGGCAGTATAAACCCTTTGTAGCAAGCAAACTCAGAGCATCTGTTTTGGAATATAAAATCAAGTGTGGATATTTATCAGTTGTGCTCTTTGTATGTTCATCAGGGGTGTGAAATTGAGAATTAGTGGAGTACTTGCTCAGCTGGAGTATTGTTTATCCATGACATGAGGAGATCTTGCTAATCTTATCTGGAGCTAACCTTAAAATCCTTCAAAAGTAAAAGATCAGATTGTGTAGAACTATCTGATAAGGTATTATACAAGGATTTAAGATCAATTGTTGTTTGTGGAATTCACAAATATTTGATTGATTATCCTTGTGATTCAAGATTGGTGATGTTCAAAAAGATGTTGGAACATCTTATCATCAGAGTTTGTGCAGAATCATGGGAGAGGTATTGCATAAGCTGTAGCATTGGCTTCAGTCTTGTGTGACAAGAGTTATGTATTTCTGGAAAGTTTCTTGGGAAGAACTTGTCTGGATATTGTTGATTCTGAAGATGGAGATGAAAGACCATGAACATATCATAATCTTGGTGACTACTTGGATTGGTTTATTTCTGATCTAGGTGTAGTCCAGAATGCTCATCATGGAGTTAAGATAGGTGGAGATATCATAAATTTGTTTAGACTGCTTTACTCAAGGAAAGGTGGCATCCTTGGTATAGTTTTGAGGTGTAGTTCTTAACTATTCCTTCTGAATAATCAGACAGTGGCAGGTTTGAAGACTTTGGAGAAACATTGGAAGTTTCTCATCAATATGTGTTATTGGTAAGAACTTCTGCAAAACCAATAGAATGGAGGTTGTCTACTCAAACTTGATGGATAAATCAAGTCTATGAGAACATGTAACTCTTGTTCTATAAAGGAAGGAGGTTCTTTCAAGTGGCAGAAGAAGGAACTGAATTTAACAGATGGATGTGGGCTAATAATGTTTAAACATCTAGTTCAACATCAGAGTCTAATTGGTGAAGATCAACTTTTTTGATCAGGATATCTTTGGAAGCTTTATTATAAACGTGAAGAAGACAAAAGTGGCAATTGGCTTTTTCATATGAGGATTCATAAAAGAGGTTATCAAAATGTGGTAATTGGTTGATCTTTAAAGTGGATTCGAAGAATCAAGATAATCAGAGTGTGGCAGCTGGTTGTTCTTGAGGATTGTCTTAGAACAAATTGCTCTTGGGCAGAGGAGTGATGAGTTGAAGACTCAAGAGGATTTATTCTTCTTGAAGGTGGATGAGAGTTTATCACTCTTTCTGGATTTCTAATTCTAACTGGTGGCACAGTGTAGTTGAAGATTTTCAGTTCTTGGATTACTATACTATAGTAAGTCCAGTTGGTGGAGCACATCTAGGATCATGGTGATAAGGTCTTGGTGTATAAAAAAAAATGTTCTAACTAAGTGTTAGTACATTATCTGGGGTGTTTATCTACATGGTTTCTATTATTAGACTACCTAATCATATGGGAGAATGATGAAGTAGATGATCTATATTGGAAGAAACATGTAGAAGAGACTGGAAGTGTTCCTCGTGCTAAAAAGTCAAGAACTCCAAAAAGATCAAGTTTTCAGCAAGACCAAAGGCATACCTTCACCATTGTACAACACTCCAAAAACTTCTGAATATGTGGATGATTCCATAAAGGAGTTGGTAACCAAAATCCTATCTGAGCAAAGAGTGGTAAGTGGCATATCTATCTCTCTGAACACTATGCCAGCCCCACAAGAAGATCAACAAACTCAGGCTGCAAAGGACACTCCTGCTCAACAGGATGTCCCAATAGATGTTGAAACATCTGAGGACCAGCACAAGGCCTCAACTGAAGAGCACATCTCTGTTGATCCACCAGAAGTATATCAGGTATTGATTGCTTGGAAGTTTGTTTGTTGACATTCATTCTAATTTCATAATTAGTTTGGATGTGTTTTATCTGGATTGTATGGCCTTTGGTGTGTAAAGGCTTAGTGTCAAGAACCTGTGTGCTAGAAGATGTTCATCTTGTGTAGTATGTGGTAACTACAAACCCAGAAAGGAATCAGGTATGCTTTGGTACAAGAAGTGAATGTGTTTAATTGGGAATTGAACAGAGGGTGAGCTCTTGAAGACATGAAGATGCGTCTTATGTTTTCCTTTCATCAATGTACAGAGAAGCATGGAGTATCCTAGATAGGGGGAGTGTGTTACAAGTATGTGCACTTGTGTTAAGGAGGAGTAATACCTTAACCAGATAAGGAGAATCCTAAGAGTCTAGAAGGCTATATTATATAAAGCTGCTCTTTGCAGTTTATGTTTGATTCTTGAGGAATTGTGAAGCTTGTGTGTGTTTCAAGCTTATGGAGATTATATTCCTCTATTTTTATTATGGTATCTTTGTCTTTTTATGGCTAAAAAGGGGGAGAAGTAATAGTGTGAGGTCTGATATGAAGATGTGATGTTAAGGAACTTCTACATAAGGTACTACTACACCTGTATGTAAATTAGTTTTAGCCAAAATAAGCCAAAGGGGGAGATTGTTAATGCTATTATTCTATGATTGGCATTATGTTTGGTAAAACTAATATGGCTGGAAAATGTTGAATAAGAAGTTCCGTATTAACATGGTATAGATTCTGGAAGAACATGTCAAACATGATGTCCTGACATGGTGGCACAGATAAATGTGGAAGTTGTCAAAGAAGATGTTGAATTCAGTTCAGAATGTCCTATCAGATGTTGGGACATTATAAAACAGAGTATAAGAACTTAATTCAGGATGTCCCAACAGATGTTGTCATATGTCACAGTCAGATGTCAAAGAAGATGTTGAAGTGTCTGCAAATGTCATGACAGAATGTTACAGACAGATGTCAAAGAAGATGTTGAAACATCTGCAAATGTCATGACAGAATTACTGTCATATGCTACAGATAGATGTCAAAGAAGATGCTGAAACATCTGCAAATGTCATGACAGATGTCAAAGAGAATGTTGAAACATCTGCAAATGTCATGACAGATGTCAAAGAGAATGTTGAAACATCTGCAACTGTCATGACAACATTACTGTCATATGTTACATATAGATATCAAACAAGAAGTGTTGAACTTAGTTCAGGATGTCACACCAAATGTTGTGACACTGTCAAACAGAGTAACAGTTAATGAACTTAAGTCAAGATATCAGGATGTCACACCAGATGTTAGGACATTGTATCAGTTGATGGAATAAGTTCAGTTTACAGGATGTCCCATCAAATGTTGTGACATTGTATCAGTAAATGAAGTAAGTTCAGTTTTTCAGGATGTCCCAACAGATGTTGAGACATCTCAGACCTGTTACCAGAATTAATTAATAACTAACTGATCTGAGATATTTAAGGAGAGTTATCTGGAATTAATTATGGATGGATAAAAACAGAACAAGGCGCATCTGTAGGGAGTTTTGTTATGAAGATTCAGATTAATCAGAAGAACAAAATCACCTAGAATCTAGGAAGTAACAAACCCTAATTCAAGGTGATGACATTGGATTTATCAGATCTGAATTATGCAGAATATTCTGGAGATATTATGCAATCATATGTGGTGCTGATCTAGAAGATCTTAAAGAATCAATTTAAATTGAAGACAAATATTGAAAAATATAGGTTTCTATATTTAGAGATATTTTAGAAGTTGAAGATCTTTTGGAATATTTGTAGCAGATATTTCTGCATATTTGTAGCAGATATTTCTGCATATTTGTAGCAGATATTTCTGCATATTTGTAGCAGCTATTGTTGTGATTGTTTAGGCCCAAATCCAGTTGGGAATAGGTTATAAAAGAAACCTTGTAACCTAGTTTAGATCAACCCAATGAACCGAAAATGTAAACATTATTAGGGTTGTGTCCTTGTGTCAGCCGTGCATAACAAGTAACACTATTGTGGCTGTTTCACTTGTGATTCTCGAAGCTTGTAAGCAAGAGAAGTATTGTGTCTTGATTGAAACTTCTAAGTAAGATCAAGCTGTTGTGTTTGAAGTGTGACTTAAATTTTATTAATCATTGTAAAAGATCACTGTGTGATTGAGGGGGAGTGAGTAGGGTACTCATATCTAAGTTGTGTCTTAGGTAGAAATTGCATTGGGTAGTTATTAAGTGATAGATTAAACAGGGTGGTTTAAGTCTAGAATTAATATTACTTATAGTGGATTTCCTCCTGGCTTGGTAGCCTCCAGATGTAAGTGTGGTTATACACTGAACTGGGTTAACAAACTTCTGCTGTGTTTTTTTTTCTTTTATGTTTTATGCAGTACCTGAACTAAATGTCCTATCAGATGTCCCAACATCCTGAAGCATGTTTGACTCTGATATAACAGAATTATTTAAGTACTGATATGTATACCTTACCATGTTTATAAGTAACATATAAGATGTCTCAACATCATATTAGACATCTGAGTCTGTCATACCAGAATTTCAATAGGCATTCTTCAAAATCTGTTCTCCAGCCCTTGACTTCTTGATGTAGTCCTCTGACTTTTTAATCCTGGCTAGATGCTCCACTTTAAGCTTTTCTAACCTTTCAATGTCCAGACGACCATCACTCCTCTCCCAGAGGGTTCTCTTCAGGGCTTCAGACAAATTCTCATTCCTCTCTTTCAGCTTCTCAAACTCTTCCAGGCTGACAGTGGCTGGAGGTGGTGCTATGGATGGTCCAGGTGCATCCTCAATGGTGAAGGGCATCCCAGAAATTTGAGCCCTAGCATGGGACCACTCATAATACTGAGCTGAGGCCACATTGTTGCATCTCCCAAGAATGGCCAACCCTTTGGTCTGGACATTGTCCCAAGCCCAGGATGCTTGCCTGACAATAGCCAGATTAGGCTTGATCTCACAATAAAGGGTCTCAGCTAGATCTTGCACTCTAGGAGGGTGGACCAATGCATAGCCTAATTGTCTTTTGAATAGCAGAGGGTTGTAGTTGATGCAACCCTTCACTCCTATCAGAGGTACATTGGGGAACTGCCCACAACTAGTAATGACGTCCCTGCCCTTGGTGTTCTGGGTGCACCATCTGATGTCATCTGAGGTCAAAGCAACAAGTCTTCTAGCCCAGTTATTCTGTTGGTGAGGATTTAAGAATGCATCAGTCTTGGGCAGGTGTTTGAGCAGCCAGGTATGGAATAGGGGAGTACAGCATCTCACCAACCTTCCTCTTTGCTTTTCATTCCTTTGATGAATAGAGTAGTAGAAATCTCCCAGTAAGGTGGGTACTGGGTTCCTCAGGATGAAAAGGTGAATGGCATTCTTGCTAATAAACTTAGGCTCATCTGCAAAAAGTATAACCCCATATATGCTGAGGGCTAACAATGCACAGACTGCCTTCCATTCTCCCAAGGAGGCCTTCAGAATAGCCTGAGAGGTCAAGAAATCCAAGTGCAAACCAGGGATTCCAGCCTTTGCTGTCATGTTCTGCTCAATCAGTATAGGATCCAGATGTAGTGCTTTTGCCACCTCTTCATTACTGGGAAAAGCCATCTCAGGGTTGAAGGGGACACCACCCCTAACAGGCACTCCAATCAGTGATGAATACTCTTCCAACAAGGGTCCCAACTGAAAATTCTGGAAGGTGAAGCACCTCAGAGGAGGATCATAGAACTGCAGGTAAGTATGAATCAAGCTCCTCTGGGAAGGGTCCAAATCCATAACCACATCAAGGATGCCTCCATAATGTTCTCTGAATAGTGGTATATGGTCTGGAGTAATGAGGGCCTGGACCTTCCTGATGCCAGCCAGCTCAGGCTCAAAGAAATGATAGGAGATGTTGCTCTTCTTGGGTGCCATGTCTGCTGCTGAAGAGCTGAGACATATGTTGTGATGGAGACTAACACTGGAGATGGGCCATTGACAGGCTGACACTTGTGATGCAGGTGACTGAAGCAGGTAGCTGATGAAGGTAGCTGAAGCAGATAGCTGGTGAACAAGGGCCTATGCAGATGAAGGGGTCAAAACCAAGCCAAATGCAATATGGATACCCTGAAAAAACAAATAAGCAAATGTTAAATGATGCAATGATGATGTATGCAAATGATATGCAAGGGTTTGTGATCAAGCTGGATCTGATTACTGCCTTGATATAAGTCCATGTATGTCTAAGAAGTCCAGATGGAGGTTCATAAGTCCAGTAACCAAGGTGGGGGACTCAAATAAAGAGTCACATGTCCAGGGTTAAAAATCACAAGAACTGTCCCAAAGTGAAGCATTCTCGAACATAATAAGTATCAGGGTATGATGTGGCCAATGGTTCCTGCAAACCTGCAAACAGCCCAACCCCCCTCACAGGTGATGCTCTAAAACAAGGATCCTCAGACTTGGATCAGTTATGAGAAGTGTAAACACTTCTAACCCGGAGGTACAGTGTTTACAATAACCATAAAATATCCTCCTCTAATTCACCTTAGTTTCTGAAGGTCATAATAAAGGTCATCCAGACTTAGCAGGCTTCCCAGATAGCCCTAGCACCAAAGGAGATCTGTAGCACAGAGTTCTCAAGAAGAAACCCATATCTGAACCGTGTTTCATATTCCCGCACCAGACCGAAATGGAATGGGAAAGAACATGAACCACTCTAGCCTAGGTGTCACTCAGGTCCCAGGTATAGGACCTTAACTCTCAGTAGAACCCCACCCACCAAGACAGAAAACAAATACAGCCAGATAACAGTATGACAGTATGATGATATAAAGCTGTAAAGAAAGCAATAAATAACTGTACACAAAGCAGTAAATAAAGCGAATATACAAACACAAATAGCACATAACACCCCAGTAAACACAAATCAAACAAGCGCTAGGAGGAACCCACAAAAAGAACCAGAAGCCCTGGTTACAGTATAAGGTTCCCCAGCAGAGTCGCCAAGCTGTCGCTCCCAATAAATGAGAATGACTCAAATAAAGGTACAGACGCGAACGGTCGGTGAAAGGGCGAAATGAGAACACACAGGAGTGAACTCAAGAGAAAGAAAAGAGTCGCCAGCTAGGCATTTTTATCCCGGAGGAAAGGTAATGCTGCATAAACCTAGGAAAAGATATGGATAAGACGGTTGCGAACCAGAAAGACTGAGAAAGGGGGTTGGTTACAACCTGGGAAGGTATTAGCACCCAGATTGTTCGTCGTACTCGACGGGATCCACGCTTAAAAGATTTGTGTTTTAAAGGGGTAGTGTCAGTGCAATTTGTGTACGAAGAGCTGGAAAAAGGATGTATAGGTGTCTGTGTAAAAGAAGTGTGAGGTGAAATATGTTAGTGTCAGTGTAAGAACAAGAATGAAGTTCCCAAGATAATGAGGCTAAAAGAATAATGCTGGAAAGAGGGGGAATAGACAGAGACTTTTGTTCGATAACTGTTAAGTTATGCCTACGTATCCTCTCGTGCAATGAGGAAGTCAGAACACCGTAGTTCGACCCAAAGAGACTGAAAGATAAATTGACTTGTGAACTGCTTGCTTGTCTATGCTCAAGTGTATGACCTGTCTGGCTCAGGTGCAAACTGTCTTGCATTAGACGGAAGAAGCAAGTTCTCGTTTATGAGTGAATGAGAAGAGAAAAGAATCTAGTAGGAGACGATTATTGTTTGTTTTTGAGTTTTCAGTATTTTATTGCTTTTGAAAGTTTGTCATAAGAAAATGAGCTTAAGCCTAAACCAATGGATTTAGTAAACTCACCACATCCTCCCTCTGATTAGGGGTAATGAGAATACCTTGAGTGTGAAGTCAGCTTCTCACACTTAATCACCATGGTGTAGGATTAAGATCATTAACCTACTTGTGATTATTTAGATGTTTTTGTGGTTTTTGTTTAGTGTTAAGTGATGAGATTAAGCCATAATCAGGGATTAAACAGACTCATTACACCATCCTAATAGAAGGATAATAGATGAGAATGTTTAAGCTGAGGAAAGCTCCTCAACTTAATCCATGATTAGGGATTAACTTCATGACAAAACAAAGCCTTTATTAAATGGATTTTAGTTAATGATTAGATGATGAAGTGAGTTTTAGGGTTTGTAAGACAGCTTGAGGGGGACTTGTCCATTAACACTAGGGTTAGTCCTTCTTAACCAATTAAGGAAGAAATAGAACCCTAATGCAAGGCCCAAGTTACAAGCTTGATGTCTTGATGATTATTAGATGGATTGATTAAAGGAGTTAAACACATTAAGGGTTTAACACTTAGGATTAAAGTTATACACTTCATCCTAATAGAAGGATGCAGGCATAAGCTTAATCACAAAGCCTTAAAGCCTTTAGGGTTTAGTCCCTGATTATGAGATGAGAAGAGAAGACTCAATGAGACACTAAGGTAAAAGCTAGATGGGGGACTAATCAAACCCTAATTATTATCATGCTTTGTTGTTCCTAAGGTTTGTGAGGTTTACAAGAAAGATCTTCAGAGGAATCAGCAGGAAGCAGATGAAAGGAGCAAAGAGAAGCAAAGTGACTTGCTTCATTGAAGAAGACAAGTCACTTGAAGAAAGAAAGTAAGATGAAGAAGAATGAGCAAGCTCAATCTCAAACACAAGACAAAATGCAGCAATGATGCATAAGAGGGATGAAAAGAGATTGTGAGAAGTGAAGGCAAATTCACTTCTCAAAGTTACTTACCACCTGAAAAGTTAGTGAAAGGAATGCAATGCAATGCAAGATGAGATGAAATGGCATGATGCAAACCAAAACCAGAAGCATGTTTGTGATGTTAATGATGCTAAGAGATGATGCAAACATGAGACAAGGCATGAGAATGATCATACAAACATATGGATGCAAGAGAAACATGTTTAGAACCATGAATATACATGAAAAGTTATGAAATGCAAATGACATACAACATGGAAAATGAAAGATGCAATGATCAAACATGATTCTAATATGTCCTAAGATGTATTATGAATCAAATGGATGCACAAAATGTCATGGCAAGTCATGGTATGCAAGCAAATGGAAGATGGATGCAAATGAAGGCCCAAATTAGGGTTTATGATCAATGCACAAAACAAAAACATAAACCAGAAGAAAACATCATGATAAAAAATTGAAAATGCATTCAAAGGAACCCTAAACCTATCCAAACTCACTTCCCAAAGGAGGGGTTCTAACTCTTAACCTAATGAGGGTTATGAATTTCTTAAGATTGCTAGGGTTTTAAAGTACCTTGTCAAGAAAAATGTCAAACAAATAGGAAATGCAAGATCAATTCATGCCAATTTAATCCTATAAACTATATGCTAAACATGATGCAATGCAAAAAGAATCAAGGTCCAACTCTTAAAGGCTAGGCAGAAATGAATTTTTGAAGATTGGATCAAAATAATGCCTTAAAATGAAATTAATTCCATGGAAAATTGTCAAAAGACATCAAGATCAAAATAGAAATTTGGTTTGAGAGTTGGACAATGTTTCTAAATGATTTTAAATGTTTCATGAATTTTTTTGTGATTTTTAAATACCTAAAAGTATTTTTAATTAATTAATTCTCATTAACTAATTAAAAATAAACTTTTAAATGATTTAAAAATAATTTTTAATGCAAAAAATAAAAATAAAAATGCTTTTGGTTTCTGAAAATTAATAAAAGCTTGGACAAAAAATTTCAGAATTTTTCAATGATTTTTACTATTTTAAATAAATTGAACAAAACAAATGAATTTAAAAGAAAATAAAATTGAATTAAATGAAAAGTATGCTGATCCAGTGGCTAAGGTTTAAACAAGGAACGCGCGATTTGACTGGCGCCAGATCTAAAGGTTGAGATTCAAACTGGCCAGATTAATTCATAAACTCAATTAAAAGGATTAATGACGTGGATTAGGGTTTAATGAAAGCATCCTGGCCATTGGAACGCGCGGGAGTCAACAAAAGTCAGCCAGATCAAAGGCCCACGTTCAAACTTCATTTAATTACACAGATTAACCCTAAACACTTTCAGGTGGCTGGAGAAGACTTTCGGTCGTCTTCTCCGGCGAGACTCTCACCTGAAAGTTGCTAACTTTCTCAAAACGCCATGAAAATGAAATCTAATTGCCCAGAATCCATCCCCATTCAACACTGAATCAAAACCCCCAAACAAAAATCATTTTTTCATCATCAATCATGCAAATCGAAGCAAAACATATTTAGGGCAGAAAAGTTTCAGAGTAATCATACATCCTGGTTTCTCAACCATTTTCAAAAATAATCATATCCCCATGACCAGGGGAACACATAGAATCATTTAAGAACTTAAAATGGAGTTTCTGGAAAAAAGTTTGAGATGGCTACCTGAGATGGAAACTCCTGGTCCTGAGCTTTCTGGCCTTTCCTTTGCTGCAAGCCCACTCCTTTGAACCCTCTGATGATGAAATGAGGCTTAGAAAGCTTTGAGGATGGCTGGTTTGAGAGATGGCAGAAGTTCTGTTCAAGGGAGGGTGATGATCGTGTTTCTGTTTCAGTGATTTTCAGGCTATGGTGATGGGTGGTTTTTGATCAGTGAAGCATGTTGAGTTTGTTTGTGAAGTTTGTTTATGTGTTTGCAGCTTGTGGAGAGTGTTTCGAATGCTTTTGCAAGTTGGAGCAAAAAGTGATAACTATGGCTTGTGTGTGTTTCAGCTTGGAGTGAGTGGTGTGTTATGCTGGGTTTGGTCCATGTATCAAAAGGTGATAGGTCAGAAAGTTGTTGGTGGCCTATGGTGATTAGTATGGGTCTTTGGCCAAAATGTCAACTTGATTTGTACTTGAGGTATGGGCAATGGTACAAATTGCTTTTTTGCTTGCTTTGGCTCATCTTGAATCAAGGAATGCTATGGAACAAGTCTAAAGGCAATGCAGCAAGTGGTTTGTAACTTGTGATAGGTTTTGCATGTTGGTTCATGTCTACCCCCTTTGATATTTCTTGCTCCATAAGTCATAAAAATGAGTAATCTTTTGATGCAATCTGACTTTTAGGTCTTGGTACATGCTTGTATGAAGATTAGAAGTCCAATTGATATCACAATTTGCCTTGACAAGTGATTTTGCAACTTTGCCTCTTTGGTAGAAAACTTGAAATTATGTGATTTTTGCCAACTTTGACAAGCCATAACTTTTGATCCAAAATGAATTAGGTCATGTTCTTGTACTTTTTGAAAAGGGAATGATCCATTCTACAACTTTCATGACCAAATTTTTTCCATTTGAAGCATTTTTCAATCAAAAAGCAAGGGTTGAAAAAGTTTCCCAAAATGGCAATTTTCAACATAAGTCAACTTTCCCAAAAAGTCAACTTTGCAAATGACTTGAAATCCTCCAATTTTGTGAACTTCTAACATCTTCTATGATCAAATAAAGATCATACATAATCAAAATGATGAAGAACACCCTTTGGTTGGGTCATTGGGGGCCTCAGATGCCCTGATTTTGCACTGACTTGCTCAAGAAGTCAACTCTTGATCAGATGACTTCCCCATGGAATTTCTTCATGAAAATTGATATGCATGTTCCCTATACCATATAGAGACCAATAGAAACAAGAATGACCAAAAAATTTGGAGTTATGGCCTCTGAAACCAAAACCCTAATTCTAGGTCATCTGTGTAGTTAAACCTGGCTCTGCTTCCATGCCATTCTCAGTTCTTGTGATTCTTTGACATTCTTGACTTTGAGGGGATATAATATGATGTTTGAACATACATGGACCCCTTTTAAGTGATTGATGGCCTCTGGAGTGGCCCAAGAAGCCCTTGGATTGCTCAGATCACAAACCCTAGATGCAGATGACTTAGAAGCTATGCAGTGAAGCAAAAATGTGATATGAAATGCTATGATTGAGTTTATGCATATGAAGAGATCACAAGCCATGGTGCGAATTGGTGAGGGAAAATTTGGGGTGTTTACAACAGGACATAGAGTGTGCATCGATTATAGTAAACTAAACAAAGCCACTCGAAAAGATCATTTCCCACTACCTTTTATAGATCAAATGTTAGAACGATTAGCCAAGCACTCATATTTCTGTTATCTTGATGGTTACTCAGGATTTTTCCAAATCCCTATCCACCCAGATGATCAAGAGAAGACTACATTCACATGCCCTTATGGAACGTTCGCTTATAGACGAATGCCCTTTGGATTATGCAACGCTCCTGCAACCTTTCAAAGATGTATGATGCCAATCTTCGCAGATTTCATAGACAACATCATGGAAGTGTTCATGGACGACTTCTCTGTATGCGGGAAATGTTTTGAAGGATGTCTATCAAATTTAGAAATGGTATTAGAAAGATGTGTAAAAGTAAACCTTGTGCTTAACTGGGAGAAATGTCATTTCATGGTCAGAGAAGGAATCGTACTAGGACACGTTATATCTGACAAGGGAATTGAAGTTGATAAAGCTAAGATAGAAGTCATAAAAGATCTTCAACCCCCTAAGACCGTTCGAGAAATACGAAGCTTTTTAGGACACGCCGGTTTCTACCGACGATTCATCAAAGATTTCTCGAAAATCACTAAACCTCTTACCGGTTTATTAATGAAAGACGCTGAGTTCATATTCAATGAAGATTGTCTTAAAGCATTCGAAACTCTAAAAACAGCCCTCATCACCGCACCAATCATGCAACCCCCTGACTGGAGATTACCTTTCGAAATCATGTGTGATGCGAGTGACTATGCTGTAGGCGCAGTTCTAGGACAGAGGAAGGACAAGAAACTTCACGCAATTTACTATGCCAGTAGAACCTTAGATTCTGCTCAGATGAACTACGTCACTATTGAAAAAGAATTGTTAGCAGTTGTCTTTGCGCTTGACAAATTCCGTTCCTACCTAGTGGGAGTAAAAATAATCGTCTACACAGACCACACTGCTATTAGATATTTATTAACTAAGAAAGATGCTAAACCAAGACTCTTGAGATGGATTTTACTCTTACAAGAGTTTGATCTTGAAATAAAAGATAAGAAAGGTACTCAAAACGTCGTAGCGGACCATTTATCTAGAATAGAAGGTATTAAACCCGAACAAGTGCCGATTAACGATGATTTTCTGTATGAACAGCTGATAGCACAAATAGGAAGCGACCCAGTTCAGTTAGGCATAGATGAACCAGAATCCGTGGAAACAATCCAAACAACCGTAGGACTGCCATGGTACGCTGACATTGTCAACTACCTAGCTGCAGGAGCTCTTCCACCTGATTTAACCTATCAGCAGAAAAAGAAATTCTTTCACAATCTCAAACACTATTATTGGGATGAACCATTACTGTTTAAGAGAGGACCCGACGGAATCTTTCGTCGATGTATTCCCGAAGAAGAAATAGAAGATGTCATTGCTCATTGTCATTCATCTCCTTATGGTGGACATGCAAGCACTTCCAAGACTTGTGCAAAAATCTTACAAGCAGGCCTATTCTGGCCAAATTTATGGAAAGATGTCCACATGGCTGTTATAAATTGCGATCGGTGTCAACGCACCGGTAATATTTCAAGAAGAGATGAAATGCCTCAAAAAGGAATATTAGAAGTAGAAGTCTTTGACGTCTGGGGAATAGATTTCATGGGACCATTCCCATCATCTTTCGGTAATAATTACATACTCGTAGCTCTCGATTATGTTTCAAAATGGATTGAGGCTATAGCTTCTCCTACAAATGACACACGAGTAGTAATTAAGCTTTTCAAAAATATAATCTTTCCAAGATTTGGTGTACCTAGACTCGTCATAAGTGACGGTGGCTCGCACTTCATTTCAAAAATCTTTGACAAATTACTATCTAAGTATGGAGTCAGACATCGTGTAGCAACACCATATCATCCACAAACAAGTGGACAGGTCGAAGTCTCAAACAGAGAAATTAAACAAATCTTAGAAAAGACTGTCGCCATATCTCGGAAAGATTGGTCATCTAAACTTAATGAAGCTTTATGGGCTTATAGAACAGCTTACAAGACACCCATAGGAACTACACCTTTCAAACTAGTATATGGAAAGTCTTGTCATCTCCCGGTAGAACTAGAACACAAAGCATATTGGGCGATTAAAACTCTCAATATAAACTATAATGCCGCAGGAGAAAAGCAAATCCTCGATATTAACGAATTAGAAGAGTTAAGGTTAGATGCTTATGAGAATGCTAAGATATATAAAGAAAGAACTAAGTGATGGCACGATAAACGCCTATCTAGGAAGGAATTTAGTGTGGGAGACATTGTACTCCTCTTTAATTCAAGACTTAGGCTCTTTCCTGGAAAACTAAAATCTAGATGGTCAGGACCCTTCGAAATAACTAGAGTGTTCCCGAGCGGAGCAATAGAAATTAAGGGTAGGAATAGTGAACCATTCACAGTAAACGGACAACGTTTAAAACATTACCATAAATTTGAAAATAGAGATTATGCAAATAGTCTAAGCCTTTTAGAGTTGTCCAATAATTTCCCTGATTAATCTACCCCTAAGCATTACGTCAGGCTTATGACGATAAAAACAGCGCTTAGTGGGAGGCAACCCATGTTATCATTTACCATTTTACTGTTTTATCGTTTTATTGTTTTGTCATTTTAGTGTTTTATTGTTTTATTTCATTATTATCATTATTGCTTTTATTTATGCATTTATTTCCTTATTTTTTTTATTTTTATTTTTATTTTCTAAATCACTTTTACAGATTTTCTAAAGTCTTTTCCACTTTCCTTCTCCCCCTGATTTGTTTCCTCCATATTTACACTAACTATGGCTAACCAACCGAGAAACATTATGGAAACCAAATTTAGAGGTAGGAACCAAAGAATGAAATTTGAAGAGTTATCACAGAGACCAATGGATTTGACTCTAAACCCGGATGATCTGACTATGGAAACTTTAGGAATACATGATAGCATCCTATACCTGTTTAACCAACTTGGATGGGAGAATGCACTAATAAAACAAAAGTTTGTGACTTACCGCGAGCTCACCCTTGAGTTCTTAAGCTCCTTAGTATACTTACCCGAGCGCGGTTTTGGATTCAGGAAAGGATTTATCAGTTTCCGACTATTCGGAATAGAATATGACTTTAACCATAAAGAACTAGCTGACTTATTAGGATTCCCTAGTGGACCCTTTGCTTTTACTACCACACAGGTAGAATTGATGGACATTGAGCTGGACTTCTTTTGGGGAACCTTAACCGGAAATTACCATCCTGAGCCAAATAACATGAACAATGATGAGATACATAACCCTGCTATCCGCTATTTCCATAAGATCCTTGCCCACACCTTCTTTGGAAAAGAAGAAAACCTTACTGGAGTATCTAAAGATGCGATATTCATTATGTCCTGTCTGACTAATGGACAGCCAGTTAATGGTGTGCCTTTCATGATGCAAACCTTCACCCGAATCCAAGAAGAACCTGATCTACCCATATTGGTAGGAGGCCTTGTCACCATGATTGCTGATGCCTTAGGACTTAGATACCAATTACACAGGTGTAACCGTTTAGGTACCATCCATCCTATGAATCTGAACTTTTGCTTTAACCGTCAAATCATAAGAAATTTAGGAAAACCACCTTACGAGTACCTAATCAGGAATAAAGTAGTAACCCTGTTCACATTACCAAACCATGCTAGAGTCAGTGTTCACAATAAAGATAATTGGCTTTATGAGCTTACCCCTCCTGACTATCCATCCACTCCCGAAACACCACAATCTTACAAGATAAGGGATGATATAATGACCGATGTAGAAAGTTACCCTGAGACACCTCCTGGTTACCATGAAATTGAACACACTGATGAAGTGATTGAAACCCCTGAAGTAAATCAAGTAGAATATGCTGACAAATTAAAGAAAATTATGAATACTCTTGAAGTTTACCAAGCCGATATTAATGCTGTTAAGGATGAGATTAAAAGCATGTGATTGGACGTTATAGGTTTAACTGACATAACGTGTGAACTATTCTACCATTTAAACTCCGCACTTGAAGATTTAAAGAAGCAACTTTGAAAAATGCTGTAGTGATTTAACTTATTTTACTTCTCGCTTTTGTTTTTAGTTAGTTTTAACATTTTGCAAACATTTTCGTACCTTATTTTATTAATGTAATTTTCCTTCAATTATATCAAAAGCAAAGTACTTCTAGTTTTACCATTTTCCAATTTAATCAATTTCTATGCTTTCCATTACTTACTGTTATATTTAAATTGATTAATATTTTATGATTTCTCGTGTGATGAAATTTGCTGCTAATATATGTTGATCCAATATTATATATATTGTTTGTGTTGGAATTAAATGAGAAGTGATAAAAAAGAGAAAAATTGCATTGAACGAGTGAGATAATGCATTCTGTGAAGAAAAATTATAAGTTTTTAAACCCTCACGGTCGTCATCCATCTCTCACGATCGTGACAAGCTAATTAGCGCGTCACGACCGTCACTCATCCCTCACGACCGTGACGACCCCTGTTATACGAATTCTGAGAAACAAAACCGTTCTTCTTCGCAGAAACCACTTTTCCACTACCACAAAAATCAGAAACCTCCCATTATCTCCTCACTATCCCGTAACCTCCCATTACCCTAAATCAATTTCATTAACCTCTCCATTTATTCCAAACCCCTCACATTCAATCGTTTCACTATAATCAGAACCAAATTCTTCACATTTTTCATTTTACCACAAAACTCAAAAACCTCTCATCTCTCATTCCCGTACTTGCATGCAATGGAAGAAATCCAATTTAGAGATGGTGAACATGGAGAAACTCAAAGATAAAAGTTTATCAGGTTTCAGAACTGTGGCGTCCAGCCCACTCGGTATGTCGACATTGACTGCTTGAGGGAGTTGGGATTGCTCAACGGCGTGAAGCTCCTGCTTAGGCATGTTGGTTTGTGGCACTTGTGCAGTCAACCACAGCCAACATTCGAACTCCTCACATTGGAATTTCTGAGATCGTTTCAATATGTTACACCTCCCGGTTCATCAAGTCAACTCACCGGCATTGCAAAGTTCATAATGCTCGGACGAGAGTTCGAAATCACACAAACAAGGATCGCCGAACTGTTAGGTTTCGATCACGGAGACGATGCTCATCTCCGTGTGCCGGACAACTTGAGCGAAACCGCTTTCACCTTATGGCACGACATCACCAACACCCGTGGTACTTCCTTTCAGAGTCTGAATGCTACCCACATCCATAACCCGACGATCCGATATTTTCATCGCATCATCTGCAATACTATTTTCGCAAGAGAGAGCAATCACAAGCTAAACTCCAACGAGCTCTTATTCTTTTACTGTGCCTTAAATGACGAGCGCATCAATGCTGCCCCATTCCTTTTATCCCATATCCAGTCTGTAGCGCAACAAGGTGCAACCCCCTTCTACATAGGCGGGATTGTCACCACCCTTGCCATTCAGTTGGAGCTTGGTGACTTGATTATCCATTTGCCTCGCAGAGCCGCAGAGTTGCTTACAAAGAACTATTGCAGGTCCGCCCACTTGATATCTTAGAGAGAGGATGGCAGGTTCAACCCTGTTATCCAAGGCACTATTTATCATCACATCACCTTGTCGTGCCGTGACCGCATCGATCAGTCCAACCGAGCCAACTAGCTATTTGCTTTGCCGGATGCTGCCGGCCACGTCCCCATTATTGATGAGCAGGCCGATCCACCAGTGGACGAGATGCAGGATACCATGGATGCTGCTGACACAGTACAGGACATCCCTGAGTCCTCCACCAGACAGCCACCTGCACCAGAATTCACACTTGAAGACGTCCTCCGTGCCATTCATCAGCAAAATCAGATGAATGTCGCACTAGAGCGAATGCAAAAAGAGCAACATGATGCACTACTTTCAGCTGTTGCCAGCAACCAGAGGACGACAGATGAGAAGCTCGGAGAGATTTTTAGCGAGCTAGAGGCTTTGCGAATTGATATCACTGCTCTCACCGGCACCGATTCTGATCCTGAAGCGACTCCGACCAAACGCTCCCGCACCAGAAGCCGAGGCTGTGGTCGTCAGCAGCCTTAGTTTATATTTATGTTTATGTTTTTCCATTTCTATGGTTGGTATTGTATTTTCCCCGCTATTATATCACAACATTGAGGACAATGTCTGATATAGTGTAGGAGAGATACCTTTCCTTTTTCCTCATTTCCCTTTCCGCACTTTCCATTCCGTTGTATTTCCCTTTCGTATTTTAATGAAACAAAGTAATATTTGTGCTATTTCTTTAGTTTCGAATTTTCCCCGTTTATTTAGCCATACCGAAAATTTTTATATTTTTATCTTCGCATTACCCGACTTACCTATGAAATCATAGTTAGGAAGCTGAGAACGATTCAACAAGATCAATACAATCTTGACACCTTAGATTTCCTACTTAAGCATTATGTTCCGATAATTTTTACGACTACACCTTAAGTTTCAGTTCTAAAGTAACCCCTAGTAGTTTATACTAGCAGTCAGCACCGTCTGAACACAATCCACGTGGGGAGCCGATGAACATAAGTGTTTGATGCCTAAATCTATAATGATCCTTCATATCTCGATGCCAATAAAAAGAAATTGCACCAAAGTACACGGTCGCATATAAGAAACGAGAAGTATGAGAAGGAGTCCATTGCGGGTTGGTTCAGAGGTACCTGGTTCTGAACTTGGTAGGGCGTGCTACGGCTCGATCCCCCACAACCTCCAATTCAGATAATATATATAGGGTTGCCACATTCGTGTACCAGACCCCGTGCTTATAAAGGATAAAAGTCACTAACCGGCTACTCCACTACGTGCGTGCTAAGGCAAAGGGCTTAATGTGATTGCGCTAGAATGAAACCGGGTGAAATAAGATCGAAAAACTCTAGGTAGAATCGTAACGCAATTACCGAATGTTTCGTTTAACGGGAAGTCGACGACTTAGCTTGTTGCTTGTGTCATTAGTGTATCGTTAGTGTTTTATTCTACTACCGGTTTATCTGGCAAAACGATTCCTCGTATGGTTTGTTATGAGTATGCGTCGATGGAAACCTGTCCGATCATTTTTCAACCGACTATCCGCTTGAGGACAAGCAAAGGTTTAAGTTTGGGGAAGTTTGATAACGAGAAAAAGTATCGTTTTATTACTATGTTTCAATGCCGTTTTATCGTACATTTATCGTATTAACACCCGATTCTTCGAGTTTTCTTTGTCATTTTGCAGGTATAACAATTATAGAGCTAAATCATAAGCCAAACGTGAAATGAGAAAAAACAAGCATGAAAAGAAGAGAGGAATTCTGCATAATGCTGCATAATTTGCAACAGTCGCGACCGTCACCATGCTGTCACGACCGTGACACGCTAATTGGGCCAGTCACGATCGTAACCAAGCCGTCACGACCGTGACGCGCTAAATATGAAGATAACGCCCGTGACACCCTTGTCACGAACGTGACAAAGGGAAATTAGGTTTACTTGGAATGAATTGGTCATGAATGTGTTACGTGAAGTCAATAACGTTTCCTATTCTTCCGCAGACTCAGTAACACAAATTTTCTCCTGGATTTTCTCTTCAACACCGAAGCCCACGTATGGATTCCAACTGCCATGCCCAAATTATATTTTCTATAAATAGCTTTATTTCAAAGTAGAAAACACAGAGTTTGATTTTAATTTTTCTTGCGGAAGCTCTGCCGTATTTTATTTGCACCCTATTTCATTATTTGTTTTCCAGCAATTATTCTTGTTCTTGTTTTATTTTCTATATCCCAACCAAATCAAATAACAATTTCCAACATTAGGAAATTGTTATTATTTAATTTCTTTCAAGCCTTCAGCATTTCGTTAAATTTTATTTCTGATTCCGATTCGCACTCCGAGCTTGCCAGACTGTGGAAGAAGGAGTTTTACATTATTTTTATTATTCAGGTTTTTAATTAATTCGCATTTATATTAATGTTAAGAATTTATTTTTATTATTATTTTATAATGCATATTTTAATTTGTGTTCCTCTGTTTCTGCATCTTTCTGGTACAACAAATATGAGTAACTAAACAATTTAGGCGGTATGTAATTAAAATACACTAAATCGGTAAAATCGAATCTAGGCTTAAAACAATTATGAACTTAAAATTCTGGCTGTGACTTTTTATTATAAACATTAATCTTTTTGTTACGAGAGTAATAATAGTGTAATAGGTTAGGTCGAGACCACGAGAGTGTGAGATTTTAACCAGATAGCTAAAGTTAGGCATTTAATTTAAATACAGCGAGAGTGCTTTAAAATGAATTAGACTTATTAAGTTTCCAAAAATTATATCTAAACACTTATGGGCTAGCGAGAATAGGCATAGGGCTTTAGGAGTAAGATCTGAGATAAGACCACGAGAGTGTGAGTTAAAGATATTTAAACTGATAACCTCTACAGAATAAATTAAGTGAATCATCCTTATAAGCCTAGGTTAGATTGACCCGCCTAAGTTAACATAATTACATACCGACCGCCTTATTATTATTTCATTAAACTAAAATTTAATTCCCGTCTTTAATTCTTAAAAAAAAACAAAATCGTGACAACCATACACCTTAGCTAAACTAGTAAACCCTCTAGCACTAAGTGATCATAAACTCCATCACACACTCTCCCTTGAATATCCTCAAATCACCCCCTAAGCCATGATAAACTCCCTAAATCTCCAGAAATGATCCCCAAACCCCATAGAACAAGAATCCAGCACCATAATTCATTTATCTTGCATCAAAATCATGATTCGAACAAAAACATAAAAATGGACAAAATTTCAGAACATGCATACATAGTCAATACTCAACCATTCTTCAAAAATAAATGCCTATTGTAATCAGGAGAACAAACTCTACCATCTCATAACTAAAGAAACGATTTCTGGAAAAATGTTTCAAGAGGATACCTGAGATGAAGCTTTGCCAATGGAGCTGCATGTGCCTTCTTCTTGATGCAAACACTCTCCTCTGATCACCCTTGAGCTTCTTTGACGCTTTGCGGAAGTGTTTGTGACCTCTCTTTGAAGTTCAGTTCAAAGGGGGAAAATCGTATTTGGTGTATGGTGCTTTTTAGGGCAAAGTGAAGGGTGGTTTGTGATCAGTGATGGATTTGAAGATGAATGGTGGAAGAATTTTTAAGTTTTGATGGTTGTGCTGAGTGTTTCGAATGAAAATGCAAAGGAGGTGATTTTTTGTAACTATGGCAATGATGTGGTTTCAGGCTTGCTTCTTGTGTGTTTTTAGTTTCATTTTGTCCACATATCAAGCTGTGATAGGTCTGTGGAGTTGGTGTGGGCTATGCTGATTGGTATGGCCTTCTTGCAAAAAAAGTCAACAAAGTTGTACTTGGAGGTAATGGGCTGGTTCAGGCAAAGGACAAAGGGGTGTCTGGTGCAGCTGGGATTGAGGATGTCCATGGAAATCATTTTGAGGCAAATAAGCAAGTTTGTGAAAGGTTATGAGAGGTTTTGTAAATTTGTGAACCTTTGGCCCTTTTGAGATTTCTTTATGTGCAAGTCATGAAATTTGGGAATTCATGGGCCAATTCTGAGTTTTAGGCAATGTGTTATGTTTGTATAATGGTTAGAAGTCAATTTGAGGTCACAAAACGAATTGGCAAGGGGTTTTGCGACATTCCTTCTTTGGCATGAAACATGAAATTATGTGATTTTTGCCAGCTTTGGAAAGCCATAACTTGAGTTCCAAAATGAATTAGGTCTTGTTCTTGTACTTTTTGAAAAGGGAATGATCCAATCTACAACTTTCATGACCAACAATTTTTCATTTGAAGCATTTTTGGTTAAGAAAGAGGAGGTTGAAAAACTTTCCCAAAATGGAAAGTTTACATTACAAGTCATTTCCATTTTTGGCAACTTTTAGTTTAGCCCACTTTCCTTCAAATTTGTGAACTTAAAATCACTTCAATGATCAAATAAAGACCATATAACTTCAATTTGATGAAAAATTCACTTTCGGTCCATTGGTGGGGGCCTCAGATGCCCTGATTTTGCTCTGACTTGCTCAGGAAGTTACCCAGTGATCAGATGACTTCCAGAATGAATTTCTTCATCAAACTTGGTATGTATGATCCTTATATCATATTGAGAACATTAGAAACAAGAATGACCAAAAAATTTGGAGTTATGGCCTCTAAAACCAAAACCCTAATTTTAGGTCATTTGTGCAGTTAAACCCTAGCTCAGCTTCCATGCTTTCTCAGTTCTTGTGATTTTCTGACTTCTTTGATCTTGGGAGGATATAATATGATGTCTGAACATACATGGACCCTCTTGAGATGATTGAAGACCTTTGGAGTGGCTCGAATGGCTCATGGATTGCTCAGATCACAAACCCTAGATGCAGATGACTTGAACCAATGCAGTGAAGCAAAAAATGCAACATGATATGATATGATTGAACTTATGTAAATGAAAAGATCAGTAGCCATGGTGTGAACTTAGTGAGGGCAAATTTGGGGTGTTTACATCCACCATTTTCAAAAATACAAAGCTCAGTGTACTCAGGGGAACATGCTTAATCATTTAGTAACATAAAATAAAGGTGCTGGAAAAATTAATTCGAATGGCTACCTGAGATGAAGCTTTCAACCCTTGAGCTTTCTGGCTGCTTCCTTGGGGCAAAATGCCTCCAATGACCTCCCTGAAGAAGCTTTGATGCTTGGAGAGCTTTGAGGAAGGTTGGTTTGTGAGTTTGTGCTCCACTGGTCAGAAAATTGTGTTTAGCTTATGGTGTGTTCTTGGCTATTTTGATGGGTGGTTTATGATCAGTGAATGATTTAAGAATGAATGGTGGTGTTTGTTTGAAGAATGAGCAAGTGTGTTGTGTGTTTCGAAGGAAAATGCAAGAGGGATGATTTTTGTGAACTAGAGGATCCTGAGGTTTCAGGTTGTGTTCTTGTGTGTTATGGCTTGCTTTAGGTTAGAATAAACAAATGCAATAGGTTCAGAGAGTTGTTGTGGCATAGTGTGATTGGTATGGTGTGAAATGCAAAAAGTCAACATTTCTTGTACTTGAGGTATGGGCAAGTGGCAGGCTTGGATTTGGGCATGTCCTGGTTCAGCTGAGATTAAGGATGTCCATGGAATTCACTTAGAGGCAATTCAGCATGTTTGTGAAAGGTTCTTGGTCATTTTGAGATTTCATGAAACTTTGGCCCCTTTGAGATTTCTTCATGGGCAAGGCATGAAATTTTGAAATTCTTTGGGCAATTCTGAGTTTTAGACTTTGCAAAATGTTTGTATGATGCTTAGAAGTGTTTTTGATGTCACAAAATGAATTGGCAAGAGGTTTTGCAAAAATCCCTCTTTGGTGCATTCTTGAAAATTATGTGATTTTTGCCAACTTTGACAAGCCATAACTTGAGTTCCATAATGAATTAGAACTTGTTCTTGTACTTTTTGAAAAGGGAATGATCCAATCTACAACTTTAATGACCAACAATTTTTCATTTGAAGCGTTTTTGGTTGAGAAAGAGGAGGTTGAAAAACTTTCCCAAAATGGAAAGTTTACATTACAAGTCATTTCCATTTTTGGCAACTTTTGGTTTAGCTCATTTTTCTACAATTTTGTGAACTTATTAGCACTTCAATGATCAAATAAAGATCATATAAACTCAATTTTATGAAAAATCCACTTTGGTTCCATGTTGGGAGGCCTTAGATGCCCTGATTTTGCTCTGACTTGTTCAGGAAATTACCCAGTGATCAGATGACTTCCCCAATGAATTTCTTCATCAAACTTGGTATGCATGATCCTTATAACATATTGAGACAAATAGAAACAAGAATGACCAAAAAAATTGGAGTTATGGCCTCTGAAACCAAAACCCTAATTTTAGGTCATCTGTGCAGTTAAACCCTAGCTCTGTTTCCATGCTTTGCCAGTTCTTGTGATTCTTGACTTCCTTGATCTTTGGAGGATAAAATATGATGATTGAACATACATGGACCCTCTTGAGATGATTGAAGAACTTGGGAGTGGCAAAAATGGATCTTGGATTACTTAGATCACAAACCCTAGGTGCAGATGAATTTGAACTAATGCAGTGGAGCAAAAATGCAATATGAAATGGTATGATTAAACTAATGCAAAGATGAAAGATCACAAGCCATGGTGTGAACTTAGTGAGGGCAAATTTGGGGTTTTTACAACTTCCAAGCACTTCAATGATCAAATAAAGATCATATAACTTCAATTTGATGAAAATACCCCTTTGGTCCCATTGTTGGGGGCCACAAATGCCCTGATTTTGCTCTGACTTGCTCAAGAAGTTACCCAATGAACAAATGACTTCCACAATGAATTTCTTCATCAAACTTGGTACACGTGATCCTTATAGTATCTTAAGAACATTAGAAACAATAATGACCAAAAAATTTGGAGTTAAGGCCTCTGAAACCAAAACCCTAATTTTGGTCATCTATGTAGTGAAAACCCTAGCTCTGCTTCCATGCTTTCCCAGTTCTTGTGATTTCTTGACTCCCATGAACTTTGAGGGGTATAATATGATGATATAACACACATGGACCCTCATGGAACACTTGGAGGCCTTTGGAGTGGCTCAGATGAATCCTTGGATTGCTCAGATCACAAACCCTAGATGCAGATGAACTTGAACTATGCAGATGAAACAAAAATGCAATATGATGATATGCTTATGTTTATGATAATATGAAAGATCACAAGTCATGGTGTGGAGTTAGTGAGTGCAAATTTGGGGTGTTTACAGTAGGGCCACCATGTTTTTAATGCATTTACTTTTTCCATGAAATAAAGGACATTTTTCAAGCAAATTGTGTTCTCTTTATTTCTCTTTTTAATATTTTCTCAAAACAAATAAAATGGCAATGTTTTTCTTTCCAGTGTTTTTGTGTGTTTGCGTGTCTTTTGAAAGAACAGATTCTGAAATAAGCACATCACTTGTGCAGTGTTGATCATTCGGATTCATGTGACAACGTTCCTGCTATGACTATGCATGACTTCGACAATCCTATCTACCAAACTGATGAAGGGGTTGAGGAAGACTGTGAACTCCCGGAAGAATTGGTCAGGTTGTTGAAACAAGAGGAAAGGGTCATTCAACCTCATTAGGAGGAAATAGAGATCGTCAACATTTGGTCTGAAGATGTAAGGAAAGAGATAAAGATTGGGGCCAGCCTGCAGGCCGAGGTAAAGAAGGAGTTGATTGGTATGCTACGTGAATATGTGGATATCTTCGCCTGGTCGTATCAGGATATGCCAGGGTTGGATACTGACATCGTTGTGCACAAGCTACCGCTAAAGGAAGACTGTCCTCCCGTGAAACAAAAGCTGAGAAGAACTAGCCCTGATATGGCTATGAAGATCAAGGAGGAAGTTCAAAAGCAGTGGGATGTCGGGTTTCTTGCTGTGACCAGTTACCCACCTTGGGTAGCTAACATTGTGCTTGTACCAAAGAAAGATGACAAGGTCCGGATGTGCGTCGATTATCGGGACCTAAACAAAGCAAGTCCAAAGGATGACTTTCCATTACCTCACATTGATGTGCTAGTAGATAACACCGCTCAGTTCTCGGTATTTTCTTTCATGGATGGCTTCTCTGGGTATAATTAGATCAAGATGGCACCGGAAGACATGGAGAAAATGACGTTCATTACCCCGTGGGGTACATTCTGTTACAAGGTTATGCCCTTTGGATTGAAGAACACCGGGGCAACATATCAACGGGCTATGGTAACTTTGTACCATGATATGATACATAAAGAAATTGAATGTTATGTGGACGATATGATTTCCAAGTCCCAGGACGAAGAAGGGCATCTGGTCAATCTCAAAAAGTTGTTTGATAGGTTGATAAAGTACAGATTGAGGTTAAATCCTAACAAGTGTACATTCGGAGTGTGTTCCGGTAAATTGTTGGGTTTCATTGTTAGTCAGAGAGGGATCGAGGTAGATCCTGCAAAAGTAAATGCAATACAAGATATGTCTGCACCGAAAACAGAAAAAGAAGTGTGTGGGTTATTAGGGAGATTGAACTACATTTCACGGTTTATATCTCATCTAACTGCCACATGCGAGCCAATATTCAAATTTTTAAGAAAAGAACAAACGGTCAGGTGGAATGAGGACTATCAAAGAGCCTTTGAAAAGATAAAAGAATATTTGCAGTAGCCTCTGATTCTAATGCCTCCAGTTCCAGGACGACCACTTATCATTTACTTGATTGTGTTAGAAGAGTCGATGGGGTGTGATCCAGGCCAACATGACGAGTTTGGTCGAAAAGAGCATGCTATTTACTACCTTAGCAAAACGTTTACCGACTGTGAGTCTCGTTACTCACTGCTCGAGAAAACTTGTTATGCTTTGGCATGGGCTGCTCGCCGACTGAGACAGTACATGTTGACCCATACACATTGCTAATATCAAAAATGGAACATGTCAAGTATATTTTCGAGAAACCAGCATTAACCGGAAGGGTGGCAAGGTGGCAAATCATCCTAACAGAGTATGACATACAATATACTTCCCAGAAAGCCATCAAAGGAAGTGTATTGTCGGATTATCTTGCACAATAACCACTTGAAAACGACTATCAGCCGATGAAGTTTGATTTCCCGGATGAGGACATCGTGTACCTCGAAGCAAGAGATTGCGAGGAACCACTTCCGGAGGAGGGGCCAGACCCTGAATCCAAATGGAAGTTGATGTTTGATGGGGTAGTCAATATCAACAGACGTGGAGTTGGTGTTGTTCTTATCACTCCCGAAGGTGTTCATTTTCCCTTCGCTGCCAGAATTACTTTTGGCTTCACCAACAATGAAGCGGAATACGAGGCGTGCATAATGGGAATAGAGGAGGCTATTAATCTTCGGATTAAGACCCTCAATAAATTCGGAGATTCGGCCCTCGTTATCAATTAGATTACCGGCAAGTGGTATACACATCAAGAACACTTAATCCCTTATAGGGATTTTGCTAGAAGAATGTTGACGTTCTTCACAATGGTTAAACTTCAGTAAATACCACGAGATGAGAATTAATTTTCCGATGCATTGGCTACTCTTTCTTCGTCCATCAAAGTCTTGTGTTGGAACTATGTGCCCAGGATTGACGTTTTCAGGCTTGACGCACCAGCTTACACTTTCTCTGTAGACGCAGTGTCTGATGAGAAACCTTGGTATTTTGATATCAAGCTTTTCCTAGAAAAACAAGAATACCCAGCTGGGGCATCATCCAATGACAAGAAGACCTTGAGACGACTTGCTTCTAGCTTCTTCTTGAATACAGATGGAGTTTTGTATAAGAGGAACTTTGACATGGTTTTGCTCAGATGCGTGGATAGACACGAAGCAGGCCTGTTAATGCAAGAAGTCCACGAGGGATCTTTCGGTACTCATGCAGGAGGACATGCAATGGCTAAGAAGTTATTGAGATCAGGGTACTATTAGCGAATAATGGATGCAGATTGTTGTTCGTACGCCCGTAAGTGCCACAAGTGCCAGATATATGCAGACAAGGTGCATGTTCCTCCTAGCCCGCTCAATGTCATGTCATCTCCTTGGCCCTTTTCTATGTGGGGCATAGACATGATCGGGAAGATAGAGCCTACTGCTTCAAACGGTCATTGTTTCATCTTGGTTCTGATTGATTATTTCACCAAATGGGTTGAAGCAACATCTTATGCCAATGTCACTCGCCAGGTGGTAGCCAGATTTCTTAAGAGAGACATCATTTGCAGATACGGAGTGCCCGAGTGAATCGTTACTGATAATGGTTCCAATTTAAACAACAAGATGATGGCAGAACTGTGCCGGGACTTCAAGATTGAACATCATAATTCTTCTCCTTACCGGCCAAAGATGAATGGCGCGGTAGAGGCAGCTAACAAGAATATTAAGAAGATTATACAGAAGATGGTTGTCACTTACAAATATTGGCATGAGATGTTACCATTTGCAATACATGGGTACCGAACGTCAGTCAGGACGTCAACTGGGGCAACTCCTTTCTCATTGGCGTATGGCATGGAGACAGTCTTTCCTGTTGAGGTAGAAATTCCTTCATTGCGTGTGATGATGGATGTGAAGCTTGATGAGGCTGAATGGGTACGTGCTCGGTATAATCAGTTGTGCCTAATTGAGGAAAAGAGATTAGCGGCTATCTGTCATGGTCAGCTTTATCAGAGGAGAATGAAGCAAGCATTCTACCAACGAGTGTGAACTCGAGAGTATCAAGTAGGCGAGCTTGTGCTCAAGAGGATCATTCCTTCAAGTTTAGATTACAGGGGCAAGTGGACCACAAACTACGAAGGCTCATTCATAGTGAAGAAAGTTTTCTCAGGTGGGGCGTTGATGCTCACTACTATGGATGGAGAAGATTTCCGGTCTCCTGTTAACTCGTACGCAGTTAAAAAATACTTTGCATAAACAGACCCACTGGACACAAAAATAGAATTAAAGTCCAGGCAAGAAAAGGGCATCCCGGCGAGCTAAAAACAGAATAAAAAGCTCGGGAAAAAGTTAGAGAAATAAATGTAAAGATGTACACCCGCTAAGTTGAAAAGCCACATCGGACAGCTCAGGCAAAAAAGGGTATCCCGATGGATTGAAAACCTGAAAGGGCGATCCACACAAAACAAGGGAATAAGCGAACAACTGTGATCCTGGTAATCTGAACCAAATCACCGTTTCATGCAGTCTGACAATATCAGAAGGGTAGGAACCAGTCCCCTCTTCTTCTTCAGAAAGCAAAGGCAAGAACAGAAAGTCTTGAAGACATGATGGTCATAACAAGAAGGAAACTCATTGGAATGTCGTGTACATTGCCATTAGGATAGTTTCTTTTCTCAATTTTATGGTAGCTACCTCTTTCCAGGTAGTTGCTTCCTGATGTAAAGCTTTTGCTAATTCAAAGGACATTGAATGAATGAATATTCAGTCATAAAGTCATGTTGTGTTGTGTTTACTTTGTTTGCAAAAATGACCTGAATTTTTGGAAAAAAAGGAACATTGCATACGAAACATGTTGATTTTTTCTGGAAAAAAATTGACATGGCAGGGAAACAATTAAAAATTATATTTGAGTGTCGGGTGACAATGGATGAGCAGATCATACCATGAAAGTCCCCGGGGCATATGTCTGTATACCGTTGTTGCAGGTTTTGCAGGGCGATGTTGTATTTCACCAAGTGGAGAGTGCTCCCCAGCGGAGCTAGAGAAAGGGGAATCCTCGGCGAAATTTCAAACCGAATCAAAGAGGTGTCATCCCCAAGTGGTGTTTGTTCTTCACAAGAAAAGCGTGGTTATCCCAGTAGAGTTCAAATAGAACCTTCCCCAGCTGAGTCAAAGTAGGGTGGTATCCCCAACGAGCAACTGAATGCCTGTGTCCCCACCGAGTCAGAATTTTCTGAATTCTCTCCCCAGCCGGAGTCTTGACCAAGCCTTTTCCTCAGCCGAGTCTGAGGATGGTTATCCTCCGCAGAGTTCATGATCGATATTCACTCCCGTCATTGGAGTATTCCTCAGAGAAGTTGCCAATCTATTTTGGCTATGTGATGATACAAACCATCATTCATCTCCCCAGTCAGAGTTAGGCATCGTCAAAGCCTCTTGACCAGGTTCCCCTGCAGAGTCGGGATTATTGTTGCAAACTAGGGCAATTCTTTTGATGCTCGTATGCATTTCCCGGCATGCGTCTGTGCTTGTAGTTTTGCTCGTCTGCATTTCCTGGCACTCGTCTGTGTTGGGTATCCGTTTTGTGTTCGTCTGCATGCTATATGGCACTTGTCTGTGTTTGATGTTTGATAGTTGCTCGTCTGCATCCCCGAGGCATTCGTCTATGTTTGATGTTTGGTATCTGCTGGATGTTCGTCTACTTTCCCAGCACTCGCTCGTTTGTGAAATATTTTTTCGTTCAATTCTCCCCGACAGAATTGTGTTTCTTACCAGGCATTTGATGCTCGTCTGCAATTATCAACACCCATCCGTGTTTGACGTTTGTTGATTGCTCGTCTGCACTCTCTAGCGCTCGTCCGTGTTTGACATCTGTTTATTGCTTGTCTGTATCGCCCCAACACTCGTCTGTGTTCACACTTTGTCGTTTCTCGTATGCTTTCCCCAGCAATCGCCTATGGATGGTAGATGTTGATGCTCGTCCGCATTTCCTCAAAACTTGTATGTGTTTGATATTTGTTTGTTGCTCGTCTGCATTCCTCAGCACTCGTTTGTGTGTAACATCTGTTTGATGCTCGACACTCGTCCGTGTTTGAAAATTTGTGTGATGCTCGTATGCATTCTCCAACACTCGTCTATGTTTGTTATTTGTTTGAAGCTTGTCTGCATTATTGGATACTCGTATGTATCATCCTTCCCAGTCGTCTGTGTTAACTTATATCCATATGAATGTTGATTTGGTAATTGTTCTGGTACTCGTCTGTATTGTTACTCCAAATGCTCGTCTGTGTTGGATTTCGGGTATTCGTCTATATCAGTGGCTGATATTCGTCTGTATCATCACTAGAAGCGCTCGTCTGTGTTTCTTAGATCATCGTCTGATATTTGTTTGTATCATTGACTTCTAGCGCTCGTCTGTGTTATTTTGATGATCATCTGATACTCTTCTGTATTGAAGAGGTTTGAAGTCCTGACGGTGGGATTAAACGTCAAAATGGTTACCAGTCCTGGCGTAACAGGTATATTCGAAGGAGGTTCGTCTGTCTCAAGCACCACTTATCTACGCAAGATTTGTGAAGGGGGCTCGTATGTCCAGCACTTGGCATAACATGTTTGCTCAAAGAAGGCTCGTCTGTCTTAGACCATATGTCTACGGATAACATATGAAAAGGATGCGTCTATCCTGATTATGCATGTCTATCCCACAGACTTAAGTGCATCACTGGTCATGCCGTAACAGGTTTATCCGAAGGAGGTTCGTCTGTCTCAGATCATATATTGCAAAATGTATGAAGGCTCGTATGTCCAGTCCCTGGCGTAACAGGTTTGTTTGAAGAGGGCTCGTATGTCCAGCACCTGGCATAACAGGTTTGTTCGAGGAAGACTCGTATGTCTGAGTTTTTCTATCCAAAGTAACAATTCAGGTTTGAAGGAGCTAATCTGCTTTGTCCTCGCTTCAGTCGCCAAAGCGTCATTTGGTTGGGTTTATTTCCCATTTCTTGCATTCTCCAGCAGAGTGCAAATTTCCGGTCTTTTTGGTATTCAATCACAGTTCATCTTGAACAGTCGGTAGCCGTGCTACCGTCCTCTTCAGATTAACAGTTGCTTGAATAGGGGCATCTATAACACCCCAAATTTGCCCTCTCCTGTTTAGCATCATCATCATATCATAATCATCATAAGCATGTCATATCCTTGGCATATTGCATAGAAAGATGAAGCATAACACTCGCATGTTCTAGCATAAGGCATATGATCAATCATCAGGGAAATTCAAAGCTCACAAGGCCTGTTATAAGTTTGATATCATGGTCAAGGACCTAAAAAGGGATTAAGGATCAAAATCAGGTCAAAACGGTTGGCGCCAGGTTATTATGGAGGTTTCCCACCAAAAGGAGGGAGAATTCAAAATTCACTGGCGTTAACCGGTTAACGCTTTGGTTAATCGGTTAACGGCTGCGAATGTTGAATTCCAACAGCAAATTCAGCATGTGCTTTGGCTCCAAATTCCCAATTTTCTGATTTTTATTCATTTGAATTGTGGAGAAGGATCTAGATCATTAATCCAAGCCTAATTCCATTGCTAAATCCTAATCACTTTACCAAACCTTTTTTTTTTATCCCAAGCCTAAATTTTGCGCCCCAAACCTAAACCATATTTAATCCATTTCCCTCCAAACCAAGAGGGGGCTTTCTCTCATTTTTTTCATTCTTCATTCTGAATTTTCATTCTTCTCTCTCACTTTTCTCTCATTTTCTCTCCCACATTTTCCAAATTCACTAAGAGTTCCTCTTTGAAGATCACATAACCTTTCCTTAAGGTGTGTAGATCTTGGAACTAGACCTTCATCCATAGCTCTTTTGCATCATTTTGCTAGTTTAATTGGTGATTCAGATCTGGTTTGGGATTTAGAAGTGCTTTTGCATCCAAAATTCTGCATCAAGACCCTTTGCTTGCATTTATTTTGCATGGAGTGCGAAGCTTAGCACCGGATCTTCAAAGTTCTCCGCGAGATCTCTCATTTCCAGCTCAATCAACAACTACCAAAGCATACCTCAGCTTTGTAGGTTGGTTAATTTCAGATCTAGCTCTGTTTTAGCTTATTTGCATGCTTGTGCTTTAGATCCACCATGTGCTTGTGTATTTGCTTGTGTTGCTTGAATTGATTGGTTGATTTGTAGCCGAATCTATGTGTTAATGTTCATGAGCTTGATGATGCTAATTAATGTGAAATATCCATTTATTTCATGCTTAATTGATTGCTGGTTTGGCGTGGAATTATTTGAATAAGCTGGTTTGAGCTGATTTTCTGCAGGAAATTGTTGTTGTTTTTTCAGTGTTAACCGATTAACGCTTTGGTTAACCGGTTAACGCACCTGTTTTCTGTGTAAATTTCTGCAGGTTTGGACTGGTTAACCGGTTAACGCTTTGGTTAACCGGTTAACACTGATATAGAGTGCTATATTTGAGCTTTCTTAGGCTTGTTTGATCCCCTTACATGTTTTAATTGCCATGGATCACTGTATGATCTTTGATTATGATTGTTTAGGGTGATTTGCTTGCTGGTTGATGCATTGCTTCGTGTTCTCGACACGTAAATGCTTGTATGTGAAAAGTTTGGCATGTTCGTTTAACTTGGTTTTCTAGAACTTTGAGCATGCTAATTCCATGATTGTGTTGATGAACATATGCTGGATTTTTGCTAACCTTGCAGGGGCTCATGGTAAGAGAAGTGTGGATGTTCATCCACATTTCAACTTTTCACCTTTTCTTTTTTAAGTTGCTTTCTCTTTGTGTTTTGATGCGCCTTATGCCATCATGTGAGGCAACTCTTTTCTTCCCCCCTTTAGGAGCAAATTATCTCCTTTAGAGGAGTAAGTTGCTTCCTATCTTTCCTCCTCTTCTTCTTGCTCCTCTTTGGTTCTTCTTTCCTCTTCTTAGGATAGTTGAAACCTCACTAACCTTAGGACCACTTTTGTATGACAACTTTAGGTTTAGTCTTCCCCCATTTTAGACTTTTGCCTTTTTTTTGCTCCTTTGGTTCTTTCTCTTCTCATCTCAAAACAAAACCTAAAAAACATTAATAAAGAAAGAAGTGACTTCTTGTGTAATAGCCTTATTCCATGGGGCATATGTATTCATTCCATCTTGGAATAGTGCATTTTTCTAGCATGATACACAAGTCGGATCATGAGGTCGTCTTCATCAAGAAAAACCCTAAGAAATACTTCTTCATTTTTAATCACTAAAACACCTAATAAATTCAACAAGTCAATGAATTTGGGCCCTTGCCCTTGGAAACAAGTCTTGGATAAATTCTCCTTACTTGGTGTGCTTGTTCTATTATTCCATCTTGGAATGTAGTAACAAGTACACATTCTATGGAAAAGAGCTTGATTTCATTCTCTTGTGCCACACCAAATAAAAGCTCATAAAAAAATCAAACAAACAATAAGCGTTTTTCCTTCGGGAATTATTTTCTCATCTCCTTCGCTCTGTACGCGAACTTTCTCCTACTTGTCATTTTGCAAGACGGTTACGCACTCGTCGTCCGAGCATGCAACACCTGAGCATTGACATAGGCAGTTCAAGCCTTAATTCACAAGCAATCTTTTCTACCCCTAGTTAGGGAAACTACGGCGACTCTGATCCTCATGTCCAGATGAGGTACGTAGGCAGCGGGGTGGGGCCCGTTTGAGCACACTCTTTTATTATCCCTACATTTTCCACCTTTATTTTCTTTTCTTATCCAGTTTCAGTTTCAGTTTTGCAGCAACTTTCATTCCTTCACCCTTTGAAACATTTTCTTTGCACGCGTGGATCCCGTCGGGTACGGCGGGCGATTTGGAGTGCTAATACATTCCCAGGTCGTAACCGACTCCCGAACCCAGTCTCTTTGGTTCGCATGACCTTTGTCCTTCCTTTTATTTTCTTCTGGTTTGTGCAGCATTACCATTCCCGTTCCTTCGGGATAAAAATGCCTGGCTGGCGACTCTACCTCTTTTCCGTGCCACTTTCGCGTTTGTACCAAGATGGAAATCCAGGGAGCGACAGTTGGCGACTCTGCTGGGGACGTTCTAACCAGAATATCTCTGGTTTCCCTTGAGAGTCAATCCTAGCGCTTGCGTGTTTCTGTTTCGTGGGGTATTGATTGTTTGCTGTTGAGTGTTTATTTTACTGTTGTTTATTTACAGTTTTATTTACAACTTTATTTACAATTTTCAGTATTTATTTTCATGCATCATATATATTATACTGGATTGTCTGGTTGTGTTGGTTTCCTTTTTTCTGTGGGATTGGGAGCTGTTACTGATTGATGAGCTCGTAACCGGGGCTCGAGTGCACCCTAGGACTTAGAGTGGACAGTCACTTTGGCTTCATGGCATCTTGCTATGTTGGTAGTAGTGAGTTCCACACCTAGACTTGCGACCGTCTTGGAAATGTATTTATACCGGAATCTTTCTAGGGTAATACATGACCTCGATAGTTATGTGCATCTGGGGACCGATCATTGAGGACCTTTGTGGAAACATCCCTCTCCATTGGTGACAGTGGCAGACCACATTTCGTGGCAAACCCATTCGCACCCGAGGGCCCACTAGGAACTCGCATAGGATGTCCAGGTTCTTTTATAGAAACTCAGTCAAAGCATTTGGTCGTATGATGATAGTATTGTACCCTTCGGGATGAATGTACTATTGTTTCTCGATTCCAACGCTTGAAGCTGGGAACTTATAAAGGATGCTTGATTTTCCCGGACTCACGCTGAGACCTCCCTGAGTAGTACATAATGCCAAACCAATTCCCTGATCTGGTCATGAGCCATTTTTCGAAAATGATGAACGTATTATTGCTATTCGGCTTTGAGAGTCCGTGATGTTTGACCCGGAGCACACCCGTGAGATTGGGAGGGGTTTACAGGTTTGCAGGAACCCTCGACCTCATCATACCTCATTTCCAGTACAGTTCTCTGATTTGATAAGGCTACATGGATTTGGATCTTTGATTTGGGGCTTATTTAAGACTGAATTCTTGTTCATGGGGCTTTATTCAGAGGATCTTGGTTCTTGGTCACTTAGGTCTCGTGTTCCGTATCCAGACAGTCCCGATTGTTGGTCATGTGCCTCCATTGGATTTGCATCGCATCATACTTGCATTAACTATTTGTGTTTCCATTTAAGGTTAGCATTTGGCCTCTGTACCCAGTTCTGGTATTCATTATTCCTCCAGATGACAGAAGCCTGAGAGATACCCAGAAAAAGGAATGCACATTATACTTTCCTGCAACCCGAAATTGAGAGTATTTAGAAACTGGTGGGTTTGATAAGTGACAAGGTTTCAGACTATTTCAGAAGCCGGTATGGGAAGATTTTGGGTTACATTCTTCTCCAATTCTTCTATTCTTCTTGAGAACGCCAATTCTTCTACACAACCTCATCTCAATCATTCCTCAGATTCTCCTTCAACTTTTTCTTCTCCATTCTGAGATTTCATCCCTGAACCATTCTTCTCCAATCCATTCACCATTTTCGGTCTTGCTTCACTAACTTCAATCATCCTTCATTCTCCAATTTTCACCAAACCTCCATCGATTGTAATATGCAACCTGCATCAATTTTCGGATTTGCAATACATCAACAACAAAGATATTAAGATTTGCAGAAGTTGAAAAGAGCCAAAATGGGATCGTACGCAAAGAGAATCATTGAAACGGAACTTACCAAGAGTACCGCGGCTTCATCAACGATTTGAGAATTCATCATCAACATCACATCTATCTTCAATTCTTCATCTTCTTTGCGTCATCCTTGATCAACGATCTGCAAGACTTTCGAAGAAGCCGAGCGGAAGCATCGCTCCATCCTTCTCCGTCGCGAATCGCTCGACTAGCGTCTCTGTTGCGACTTCGGTGCTTCGTTGATTAACAAGGTGCGAATCCAGATTTGTTTCCAAGCTTGATTGTGTGATTGATTTGTTGAGGCTTTGATTTCTTTTCTGTAGTAAGCAAAAGTTAAGTTTAGAAAGAGGATTTAAGTTATATTTGGGTTAAGATTGAAGAGTAGGTTATGGTTTTCGTTTCGATTCGCTGGTTAAAGTTTGTTTGGGTCGGGAGAAGGAGAAGTAGACGGTGGCGTTTTGTAAAGAAGAAGGGGACGGAGGGATGATGATGAAGTTGACGGCGAGAAGAATGAAGAGGAAGACTTAGGATTTTAGGGTTCTTTCTTCAGCTTTTGTTTTGGTTTATATTCAGATTAAATTAAGTTAATGGAAAGTTAATGGGAATATTAGGAATTAACAACCATAAAGGAGAATTAATCCATGGTAATGAGCATTAATTTCGTTTAATCTACCGTTAGAATCCTATGAAGATAAGGTTGGAGATTGTGGTGGACTCCCGGCCATATCGGTGGTGACACTTGTCACCGTCCGATTGGCATTTCGTACGGTGGTTTCGGTGTGCATCGTCCACTTTAGCGTTTCATGAGCCTGCATTTGTGAACATTGGATTAGAATACCATAGGAAAACCTTTAGATCAATGGCCCATTGTGAAGTCAAGGAGGTTGACCGAAGTTCCATCATATGCACCCTAAAGCCTGTGTCTATTGGGCTTTGCTTTTTAGCTATTCACACCCCCATTGGTCTAAGCCCATTAGCATTTCCATTACAAAAACTTATATTCTCACCCCATCCCATTTTCTTAGTATTTTATAATTTCTATTTTGTCTAGCTTTTGAATTTAATCCATAAAAAATAGAAAAAATCATGATAAAATTCCATAAAAATTCCAGTAGGTTCATAACTCAATTTAGAACTTTTCCACAATTTTACTTTCTGAATTTTTGTATTTTTCAATTTAATTTCGATCTTCCATTTAATTAGTGTTATATTGATTTCTTTCTTGTACACTTTATTTTGTGCATTTTCTTTCTCCCACCTCCTATATGATTTTGGTCCCATTCTTTTTCTATGATTAGAAGACTAATAATAGGACCCGTAAAATTTTTGGTATATTTTTTAGGCCATTTTATCCACTGTTTTGGCAGCTTAGTTCATGTAAAATTGTGATTAGTTCTTAGGTGGATTTAAGTGACTATTTGGCATAGTTAAGCTCTGAATTTTTAGGATATTTCTTAACACAGTATTATAGTCAGGTTAAGGACCTTAGAGAATTAATTTCATATTTTTTCCAGGAATTTTGCTATTTTTTAGTGCATTGAATTTAGTTAAGTTTTACATTGTAAATCAACCTAGTTTAGCTTATGCTCTTATGGATCATTAAGAATTAGGCTAATTAGGTTTAATCTTAGGATTTTAGAATGACTTAGTATAGTTTATCTACTGATTTTAGAATGATGATATTAAGTAAATTCCCTTAGTTTTAGGACTTAGGCTTAGAATTCTCATTAAGTATCTTTACATAAGGTTTTGCCTTATTTTTTAGTCTTTTTGCTTTAATGTGCATTTTTGGAATTAATTTCTTCTTCCTATTTTCATGCTTTTGCCTTAATATTTTTATTTTCTACTTGTATAGGCTTCCCCATGTTTCTTAGAACCAACTTAACTTCCTTAGGAAGTAAGTTGAGTTCTAGTAGTTTGTAGTTCCCTTTTCTTCCTTAGGATTAGAAAACTTCACAAACCATTAGGATCACATTTTGAATATAATAATTGAATTAGGGTTGAGTCTTAGTTCCCTTAGTTTTTGCCTTTTTGGCAACTTGAGTCTTTCTTTATCTCCTCATAAAGAAAATAATAAAAATACTTAATAAAAATCGAATATTCTTATACGCCACGAGACTTTGTTGGGAGTGTTTATACGGGTCCTATTTCGGGGTGAGGTGTAAGTATTTACCACGATGGATATGTCTTAGTATGAGTATGTTCACAAACAAATTCAAAACATTTCTCATAAACGACAAAAACAAATAATAAGCGACTATCCTGCGGGAACTTCTCTTTCTCATCTCATTCATTCTGAATGCGAACTTGCGATGACTTGTCTCGCATGCAAGACGATAAACGCACTCGTACCAGATGAGCCTACAACACCTCAGCATAGACATACGCAGTTCTAGCCATAAAAAACACAAACAAATAGTTCTCGCCTTAGTTAGGCAAACTACGTTGACTCTGATCCTCATTTTCCCGATGTGGTATGTAGGCAGCGGGGTAGGGCCCGTTCGAGCACATTCTTTATTTTCCCTACATTTCCTTCTTTCTTTCCACTTTCTTTTCCAATTCCCTTTCTCATTTCCAAACCCAATCAGCAGTTTTATTCAGCAGCAATTTTATTTCCTCACCCTTTGAAAAAAACAAGCAAGCGTGGATCCCGTCGGGTACGGCGGACGGTCTGGGGTACTAATACCTTCCCAAGTCGTAACCGACTCCCGAACCCAGATCTTTGGTTCGCATGACCTTGTCATTTCCTTCTTCCTCAGGTTTGTGCAACATTACCTTTCCCATTCATTCGGGATAAAAATGCTTGGTTGTTGACTCTACCTTTTCCGCGCCACTTTTGCGTTTGTACTAGGATGAAAATCCCGGGAGCGTTAATATATATACATACATACATATATATATATATATATATATATATATATATATATATATATATATATATATATATATACATATATATATATATATATATATATATATATATATATTTATTGTAATGCAAAATTACTTATTCACGCAAAATACTATGATGTCGTTGGAATGCTATCAAATTGTATCAGCAAAAATTCTACAGGTATATCTGCGGAAGCATCAAACATTGACATGTTCCGTAGATATACCTGCGAAGGAATCTTATTAAGGCTCATTCTGCAAATACACCTCCGGAAGTAGAAAACAGAAAAATACATAGACCATATTCATCTAGGTTTTCTATAAAATTGGTGTTTCACTCTTTATCTTTCTCACAAGCACAATCATAGACCCAAACCAAAAAATATCTCAATTGTATGATATCCAGACTTGTTGGTACGAAGTAAGTGCATCCTACACCGACGACAGAACACGCGGACAGACTTTTAAAGTCACCCGCGACTCCTTGCTCACTTGTAACATCGACGAAATCGAGTATCTCCTACCTTACAACGACCGAAGGAATGTTAAGAAACTCGAATACCATTCGTCTTTGATTGACAAGGAAGGAAACGTCGTGTTCAACAAACTCTAGCTCAAGAATTTAGACGATGTTATGGCGATGTGGCGAACGTATTTTGGATTCGAAGATAAATACCCGCTAGAATTGGAGGCAATGATATGAAGAACGTCTATCAGGTTATTGAAATATATTATTTATTTTTATGTCGAAATCATTAATTTATTATCTATTTTATTTTATGAATGTTGAATTTATGGTTGCTATGTTAAATGTATGAAGTTTCTATCTCTGGGTTTCTTCTGCATCTATATGTATGGAAAACTTCAGTAAATACATCTACAGAACTAATTAAAATAATGTGAAAATAGTACGTCCAGAGATAAATCAGCGAAAACATAAAAGATATTTTAAGAAGTACGCATGGTGTCTAAGAAACATATAAGGTGTCATAAGAATTTCTCTAAATTTATACAAACTTTAAATTCTAATATAAATTGATTCGTCTCTAAGACTTACATTAAGGTCTAGAATTGCTGTGACTCGGAACATAGAGGTTAATTGTTGAATCAACAGTGGAAGCTCAAGCCATTAACTTAACTCTAACGAGAGAAAGAAGTATTGATGGGACATGTGTTATTGTTTCTCATTATTGTTGTTTAAGATCAGTTATTTTTCAATTTGATTATCAAAGGCTAAAACATTACATCGGTAGTAATCAAAGATAAGAACAACAGACACTCAAATATACTACAGGTATAGTCGGTTTTCTAGTTTTATACGATTCAACTCGGTTTTTACCGTTTTTTGGTGGTCTGATGACGTAGACAATCCAGCTATTAAATCATATCGGTTATTGGCTTGATTCTCGATTCAACCGATCCTATTGGCTGATTCAGTCTTGTTTTTACAACTACGGAACAAGATTTAGACGTTGCATATTCATTTTTCATTAAACATGCGTTGGATTCGTTTATTTTATTTGCTCCATAGTTAATGAAACTTGTAAGAAATCAAGTAATTTACGAGAAATAATTTACTTGCCTAAGTTCCATTGTCTATTTCAATTTTCAAGTAGTACTATCACAATGTAAGAGTTGTACTTTGGTGTCATCCTTCGAATAGAGAATGTTTTCTTGATTTTGCAACAAATATTCTCATCAATAAATGTAGTAACTAAACTATTCCTTCTAAGATTCCTTCTACAAAAATAATATTTAATTTCTTACTAATTTTTTAATCAAATTATATTGATGGGTGTACATGGCTACTTCAACTCATACAAATACAACTAGATTACCCAAAACCTTGAGATTTTCCTGCCACTCTTCTTTTTTAATCTTGCTACTCAAATTTTTAATAATGTATTAAATGTCTCTCATTATTTATCTACTCACATTTTAACATTTGTGTAAAAATTTATTCTAAAAAGTAAAATACAAAGAATGTGATAGTTTATTAAAATGATGTTGTTCCATTAGAATCACGCGGAAGCTTCACTCCATCGTATTTTTCAGAATCTTCTTCTTTTCTGGGTCTCCAAAAGAACATTATCTATTTTACTATCCATTGAGAATATTTGCTTATACAGTTATGAAACTCTGGATGGCTAACATGCTGATCTCGACTCATTTATCCACATCAATTAAAGCATGCACTAAGAAAGTTTGGGTTTGTTTGGACTATTCTAAGGGATCCCACACTTGATCTCCTATAATAACTCATATGGATGTTGATGTGTAATTAAATTACAAAAACAAGAATATATCACTGTGTTTAAAATAGTTTTTCGCAATACAACAAAGACAACGTCTTTAGGAAAAAGCATTCTTATATGTTTTTAAAAAAAATTGTTAAAAAAAACGCTTTTAAAACGTTACCATAGAAAGCCCTACTAAAGGTCTTAAAAAAGATTCACCTTAAAGGACCCACCTTAGAAAGTATTTTCTAAAAACGCTCTTATAGGTAGTCCAAGGAAGGGTCAAACCCATGCCGTTGAGGTATGGAAATGTATTGGACGACCACATTAACCACTGGGATGGTGATACATCAATTAATTAAAATACAAACATAAATATATATAGGGTACCTGAAAAGAATATTATTATTTTTTATATTATTTTTCAATTAATTATTTAAACACTCAAAATGAATTATTTTTGAATAATTTTTTGCACAAAATTCATTCATACATTCAAAATATTATTTTCACAAAAATAACAAAAAATATTATAATTTGATTAATTTTAAATATTTTAAAAAATTCTTTTTATTTTGTTTCAAAACATTTTAAATAAATTATTTTCATCAATTTCTTCAAACAAAGAAATTTTCACATCATCATACAAATAACATATGAATTTTCATTCATACATTCAAAATATTATTTTCAGAAAAAATAACAAAAAAAAAATTATTATTTGATTAATTTTAAATATTTTAAAGAAATTTTGTAAAATATTTAAAATTAATCAAATAATAATTTATTTTTTGTTATTTTTGTGAAAATAATATTTTGAAAATATGAATGAATTATGTGCAAAAATTTATTCAAATATGATTTATTTTGAGTGTTTAAATAATTAATTAAAAAATAATATTAAAAATAATAATATTCTTTTCAGGTAACCTATATATATATATATATATATATATATATATATATATATATATTTGTATTTTAATTAATGGGTATTACCACTTCAGTGGTTAATGCGCTTGTACAATGCATTTCCCTACCTCAAGGGTGTGGGTTTGACCCCCCTCCCCTTTTGTCATTTTGTGATTTTTGATTTTTTTTTCTTCATATAATTACTCCTCTTTTTGAAGCCGCCCTAAGACAACACTTTCTAATCAAAGCGCTCTTATAGGTATCCCTTAAGAATGTGCTTTAGAAAAAGCGCTCTCTAAGGTCAATTATTAATTAAAACATATAAAACTTTCATAAAACCTAAGAAAGCACTTTTTAAGAAAAACGCTTTTTAGTTGTTGTTCTGTTGTCGTCGTTGTTGTTGCCATTGTTGTTGTAGTGTTATTGTCATTGTCATTTTTGTCCGAATGTTCTCCGTTCATAGTAATACATTGTCGTTCGTGAATGTTGTCTGATTGTTGTTGTAGTGTTGTTGACATTGTCATTTTTTTTGAATGTGTGCAGTTAGTGTGAATTTGAGAAGGATTCAGTCAGTGTTCATTAGAAATTAGAGTTTAAGTTAGGGGTTAGTTTGGTCAATTAGTCATTGTTCATAATAGTTCGTGAATTTATGATTCTTAAAAAATTATGAAAAATAATAACTTGTTTTAGTAAAGTCTCTCAAGTAGAGGAAACGAATGAAGAAAACACATAGTGGTACATATAGAATTTTGATTATTGAAAACACATCCTAAGGTGTGCAAAATAATGTGTGGTATAGTTGATACAACATTAAGATATAGGTTCTGACTTGTGTCGCTCCCAAAAGATAAGACTGGGCTCAAATGAGGTACAGACGCGAACGGTCGGCGAAAGGATGAAATGAAAAGAGTCGCCAGCTAGGCATTTTTATCCCGAAGGAAAGGTAATGTTGCATAGACCTAGAAAGATACGGATAAGACGGTTGCGAACCAGAGAGACTGAGAAAGGGGGTTGGTTACAACCTGGGAAGGTATTAGCACCCAGATTGTCCGTCGTACTCGACGGGATCTACGCTTAAGAGATTTGTGTTTTAAAGGGGTAGTGTCAGTGAAATTTGTGTATAAAAAGAGCTGGAAAAAGATGTACAGGTGTCAGTGTAAGAAAAGGGGAATGTATAAGTGAAGTGTCAGTGTAAGAATGAGAGTGAAATGCTCAAGGCTATGAGGCTAAAAGAATAAAGCTGGAAAGGGGGGAATATACAGAGACTTTTGTTCGATAACTGTTAAGTTATGCCTACGTATCCTCTCGTGCAATGAGGAAGTCAGAACACCGTAGTTCGACCCAAAGAGACTGAAAGATGAATTGACTTGTGAACCGCTTACTTGTCTATGCTCAAGTGTATGACCTGTCTGGCTCAGGTGCAAACTGTCTAGCATTAGACGGAAGAAGCAAGTTCTCGTTTATGAGTGAATGAGATGAGAAAAGAATCCCGGAGGAGACGATTATTGTTTGTTTTTGTATTTTCAGTCTTTTATTGCTTTTGAAAGTTTGTCATAAGTTAGTGAGCTTAAGCCTAAACCAATGGGTTAGTAAACCCATCACATCTTCCCTCTGATTAGGGGTAATGAGAATACCTTAAGTGTGAAGTCAGCTTCTCACACTTAAACACCTTGGTGTAGGATTAAGATCATTAACCTGCTTGTGATTATTTAGATGTTTTTGTTGTTTTTGTTTAGTGTTGAGTAATGAGATTAAGCCACAATCAGGGATTAAACAGACTCATTACACCATCCTAATAGAAGGATAATAGATGAGAGTGTTTAAGCTGAGGAAAACTCCTCAACTTAATCCATGATTAGGGATTAAACTTATGACAAAGCAAAGCCTTTATTAAGTGAATTTTAGTTAATGATAAGATGGTGAAGTGATTTTTAGGGTTTGTAAGACAACTTGAGGGGGACTTGTCCATTAACACTAGGGTTAGTCCTTCTTAACCAATTAAGGAAGAATTAGAACCCTAATGCAAGGCCCAAGTTACAAGCTTGATGTCTTGATGATTATTAAGTGGATTGATTAAAGGATTTAAACACATTAAGGGTTTAACACTTAGGATTAAAGTTATACACTCCATCCTAATAGAAGGATGCAGGCATAAGTTTAATCACAAAACCTTAAAGCCTTTAGGGTTTAATCCTTGATTATGAGGTGAGAAGAGAGGACACAATGAGACACTAAGGTAAAGAACTAAGTGGGGGACTAATAAAAACCCTAATTATTGTCATGCTTGGTTGTCCCTAAGGTTTGTGAGGTTTACAAGAAAGATCTTCAAAGGAACCACCAGGAAGCAGATGAAAAGGAGCAAAGAGAAGCAAAGTAACTTGCTTCATTTAAGAAGACAAGTCACTTGAAGAAAGAAAGTAAGAAGAAGAAGAATGAGCAAGCTCAATCTCAAACACAAAACAAAATGCAGCAATGATGCATAAGAGGAGATGAAAAGAAATTGTGAGAAGTGAAGGCAAATTCACTTCTCAAAGTGACTTAACACCTGAAAAGTTAGTGAAAGAAATGCAATGCCAATGGAATGCAATGTGATGATGTAAACCAAAATCAGAAGCATGAGTATGATGTGAATGATGCTAAGAGATGATGCAAACATGAAACAAGGCATGAGGATGATCATACAAACATGTGGAAGCAAGAGAAACATGCTTAGAACCATGGATTTACATGAAAAGTTATGAAATGCAAATGACATTCAAAATGGCAAATGAAAGATGCAATGATCAAACATGCTTCTAATATGTCTTAAGATGTCTAATGGATCAAATGGATGCACAAAATGTTATGGCAAGTCATGGTATGCAAGCAAATGCAAGATGAATGCAAAAGAAAGCCCAAATTAGGGTTTATGATCAATGCACAAAACAAAAACCAAAACCAGAAGCAAACATCAAGATAAAAAATTGAGAATGCACTCAAGGGAACCCTAAACCTATACAAACTCACTGCCCAAAGGATGGGATCCAATTCTTAACCTAGTGAAAGTTATGAGTTTCTTGAGATTTCTAGGGTTTTAAGGTACCTTGTCAAGAAAAATGGCAAACAAAATGAAAATGCAAGATCAAATCATGCCAATTTAATCCTATAAACTTCATGATATGCAAGGTGCAATGCAAAAATAATCAAAGTCCAACTCCCAAAGACTAGGCAGAAATGAATTTTTGAACATTGGATCAAAATAATGCTTTGAAATGAAATTAATTCCATGAAAAATTGTCAAAAGACATTAAGATTAAAAAAGAAATTTGGTTTGAGGGTTGGACAATGTTTCTAAATGATTTTAAATGTTTCATGAATTTTTTGGTGATTTTTAAATACCTAAAAGTATTTTTAATTAATTAATTCTCATTAATTAATTAAAAATAATCTTTTAAATGATTTAAAAATATTTTTAAATGCAAAAAATAAAAATAAAAATGTTTTTGGTTTCTGAAAATTAATAAAAGGTTGCATAAAAATTTTCAGAATTTTTAAAAATGTTTTGCTATTTTTAATTAAATGAAGAAAACAAATGAATTTAAATGCAAATAAAATGAAATTAAACTGAAAAAAAGAAAAGTCAACACAATCAATGGCCAGCATTCAAACTCACACGCGCGGGAGTGGACTTGGCGCGCATCTGGACGGCCAAGATTCAAAATTCGCTAATTATGATTAGTGCCCTAATCTGAACCCTAAACAAAATCAGGTGACCGGAACAGTGTTCCGGTCATCTTCTCCGATCAACCAAAAACTCGATCTCACTCTCCAGGCCATTTCAAATGCTCTAAATCTCCAGAATCAATCTATGAACAACCCTAAGCATAAACCCTAACTCAAACAACATTTATTTTCACTGAATCAAGAGAAACAAGCAAGAACATTTTTTCGGGCAAACTTTCAGATCAAGCATACAACATCAAAACTCAATCATTTTCAAAAATAAAATGTTCAGTGAACTCAGGGAAGCATGTAGATCAATTTAGAAACAAGAGAAAGGAGTTCTGGAAAAATGAATTTCCATGGCTACCTGAATCGAAGCTTTGATTTCTGGCACTTTCTGGCTGGTTTCTTGCTTCCAATCACCTCCAATGGATCTCCTGAGAAGCTTTCAATGCTTGTTTGAAGTTTATAATGGGTGGTTTGGAAGATTGCTGAAGTTCTGTTCAAGGAGGGGCAGGAATCGTATTTTGATTTCAGTGAGTTTCAGGCTATGGTGATGGGTGGTTTGTGACCAGTGAAGTATGCTGAGTTGATTTGTGAAGTTGGTTTGTATGTTTGCAGCTTGTGGAGAGTGTTTCGAAAGCTTTTGCAAAAATGGGGTGAAAATGAGAGAGCTGTGTTCTTGGTGCTTTCAGGCTTGTGTGTTATGTGAAATGTCTTGCTTTTGGTTTGTATAAACAAATGGGATTGGTCAGATGAGTTGATGTGTGCTGTTGTGATTGGTATGGCTCAAGTTGCCAAAATGTCAAATTGGTGTAAGAGAGGCATGGGCTACTAGCTAGCCAAGGACAAATGGGGTGTCCTGCGCAGCAAGAAGTGTGGAGAGCCCTAGGATTGATTATGAAGTCAGCAAGCAAGTGGATTCAAACTTGAGTGAGTTTTTGCAACTTGCTTCACTTTGGTTCCTTTTGAAAATTCTTGCTCCATAAGTCATGAAAATGAGTGATCCCTTGGCCCATTCTGAATTTTAGATGTCATATGATCATTTTGTGAAGAAATGATACACATTTGAGGCCTTTAGAACACTTGATCAAACCATTTTGCAAAATGTCTCTTTGATAGAAAACTTCAAATTTTGTGATTTTAGCCAACTTTGACAAGCCATAACTTTTGATCCAAAATGAATTAGGTCAAGTTCTTGTACTTTTTGAAAAGGGAATGATCCATTCTACAACTTTCATGACCAAAGTTTTTTCATTTGAAGCATTTTTGAATCAAAAAGTAAAGGTTGAAAAAGTTTCCTAAAATGGCAATTTTCATTAAAAGTCAACTTTCCCAAAAAGTCAACTTTGCAAATGACTTGAAATTCTTCAATTTTGTGAACTTCCAACATTTTCTATGATCAAATAAAGATCATACACAATCAAAATGATGATGAACACCCTTTGGTTGGGTCATTGGGGGCCTCAGATGCCCGGATTTTACACTGACTTGCTTAGAAAGTCAACCCTTGATCAGATGACTTCCCCATTGAATTTCTTAATGAAAATTGATATGCATGCTCCCTATACCATATAGAGACCAATAGAAACAAGAATGACCAAAAAATTTGGAGTTATGGCCTTTGAAACCAAAACCCTAATTCTAGGTCATCTGTGCAGTCAAACCTGGCTCTGCTTCCATGCCATTTTCAGTTCTTGTGATTCTTTGACATTCTTGACTTTGAAAGGATATAATATGATGCTTGAACATACATGGACCCCTTTGAAGTGATTGATGACCTTTGGAGTGGCTCAAGAAGCTCTTGAATTGCTCAGATCACAAACCCTAGATGCAGATGACTTTGAACCAATGCAGTGAATCAAAAATGTGATATGAGATGCTATGATTGAGTTTATGCATATGAGAAGATCACAAGCCATGGTGTGAATGGGTGAGGGCAAATTTGGGGTGTTTACAGCTGCCCCTATTCAAACATGATTTAGATGTGCAGGATGTAAGCGACGGCTTAACAGGCAAACAAGATAACTTGTGGTTGAATACCAAAGACAGTCCAAAATTTGCACTCACAGAATGAAGAAGAAAAGGGATATAGATTGTAAAAGAAAATAAAGTAAATTATAAAGTATGGGCGACGGAGGACGACCGTCGAGCAGAGGACGACTGCTGGGGAAAGAGCAATGACGGGGACGGCCGACATGCTGGGAAAAAGTGGGAGAAAAAGCAATGACGGGGACGGCCGACATGCTGGGGATATAAGAGTTTATGATGGGGACGGCCATCAAGTGAAGCTATACGACTCTCTGGGGGTTAATGAAAAAATGATGGGGACGACCATCAGGTTCATAAAGTAATGTAAACAACGATGGGGACGGCCATCAGGCTAAACTGATGAAGGACGATCATCAGGAAAAGGAAAAGAGACCACGACGGGGACGGCCATCGGGTTAAAGAATAAATGAAATAAATGATGAGGGACGGTCATCAAAGGTGAAGGACGATCACCTGGCAGGGTACGGCTGCCGAAAATATCGCGACATAGGACGAATGCCGGATAAAAGGTCAACGATGGGGACGGCCATCGGATGAGCATGATGAAGGACGATCATCAAGAGGTGAAGGACAATCACCTAGCAGGGGACGGCTGCTCTCAAGGTTTATCATGGCATAGTACGAATGTTAGATAACCAGATCAGTGATGGGGACGGCCATCGGATAAAATGATGAAGGACGATCATCAAGAGGTGAAGGACGATCACCTAGCAGGGGACAGCTGTGATCACACTAAAATTCACCGTATTTCTGACTCCGATTTCGCATGCATTCTTAGCTTTTATTGTTGTTTTGCTTTGTTATTGCTTTGTTTTCTTATGTTTTCAGGTTTTTATAATAATCGGAGCTTGAATCAGGAAAAGGAGCGAAAAAGGAGTGAAAACGGACGAAAACCTAGAAATTCAGCGTTTTGCACTTGCGACACCCACCGTGGCGGGCGCCATGGGGTTAGCCATGACGTGGCCACGTCTCAAGACCACTCCTCAACCTCCAAGACCCACGTTCCCCACTCCATCATCCCCTGTAGGGACCATGGCGGGCGCCATAGGCCTGTGGCGGGCGCCACAAGGCCAAAATCAGTAACCTCCACTTTTTAGTGGAGGGGCGTCCCGGTCATTTCATGCTTTCAGTTTTTCCTATAAATAGGACCTTAGATTTTCGTTTTTCTTCATCCAGAATTAGAATTCTCTAGGCATATATCAGTTATAAAGCAGTTGCCATTCCACATCGGGGTGCCTCTGCAATCGAGTGATCGAGTCTGTAATCTGTCTGTGGTTCGAGTTTTGGAGCACTCTGGAGGAAGTTAATCCTGCCGCCATTTTAATTCAAGTTCGTACTTTACTTTTATTTATTTCCCGCACTCGCACATTTACTTTGTTTATTTCCCGCACTCGCACATTTACTTTGTTTATTTCCCGCACTCGCACATTTACTTTGTTTATTATCCGCAATCGCTTTAAATTACTTTTATGAAAAATTATAAAAAGAATCTTTACTTTATCATGTCTAACTAATTCCATAAAGGTTAGAATGTAAGGATCGTAATTAAACCAGTAATCAGTATAATTGTTCGTGGAAACACCTAAGGGCTATTTTATCTTTCAATTCAAGTAATTGTTTTTAACTATTTCAAAAACAGCCAAAAGCGCTTTGTCTAGTTTATTAGGAGTTTTTAGATTAAAAAGAAAGGAGATTTTAAAACGACTTTTGAACGCGTTAAAGAAGTTTGGAGTCTGGTTCGTGAGAACCTCTTTTTGCTAAGAAATCCAGGTTAAAGTACTTTTCAACTTAGTTAAGATACTATATTTCTTAAAAATAGGTTTACTACTCTAACGCAGTACGCACCTTTTTATCCGTGACAATAGGAGGGGTTGATTAGAGAGTACAACTCGGTTCTGAATACGCGAAAGCGACAGTTCCTGTTAAATTAGTTCTTTTCAAAGAAGAAAACATTTCCCATAAGTAGTTCCACTAACAAGTACTGGATTATCATTGATTACGTGAATTACATTCGAGCCTGTCCTTTATCTATTATTTAAAATTATAATTTTATTTACCATTGCACCCTTATTAAAACCCTTAAAAATAGTTGCCTTAGATAAGCACCATAACAACAGGTACGATAGATTGACACTTGGTCTCTGTGGATTCGATAATCTTTTATATTACTTTGACGTGATTCGTACACTTGCGAAAAACACGCATCAAGTTTTTGGCGCCGTTGCCGGGGACCAATATCGTCAAATTTCATTACCTTGTAGTTATACCGTTTAGACTAAGGTTGTTACCCACCGGTCAATGCGAAAGACTCGCAGTGCCGGAAGTTTAGTAGACCCTCTAGCTGAACCTGAACGTTACGCTCGCGCACGTTTGTTTTTCCATAGGAATAGGATAGCTATGGCCGAAGATCAAAACCGAAGACCTCTTAAGGACTTCGCCCAACCATCAAACGAGGAACCTAGTTCCAGTATAGTAAACCCCGCTATCCCAGCCAATAATTTTGAACTTAAACCATCCCTGCTGCAATTAGTGCAACAGAGACAATTCGCAGGTCTCGCTACTGATAACCCAAACCGACATTTAAAAAACTTTCTTCAGTTAGCAGACACCTTTAAAACCAATGGAGCTTCTCCTGAGGCAATACGCTTAAGATTATTTCCCTTTTCCCTCAGAGATAAAGCTCTATCATGGTTAGATTCCCTTCCACCCAATTCAATAACAACTTGGGATGACCTTAGAAAAGTTTTCCTTGCTAGATATTTTCCCCCAAGTAAGACTGCTCTTCTTCGAAACCTAATAACTAGATTTACCCAACACCAAGGAGAGTCGTTGTTCGAAGCCTGGGAGAGATATAAAGAACTATTAAGAGCATGCCCACATCATGGCTTAGAGAATTGGTTAATCATCCAAACCTTCTATAATGGACTTCTTTATAACACTAAAATGACCATCGACGCTGCCGCTGGTGGCGCACTGATGAACAAACCTTACCCTGAAGCTAGTGCCCTTATCGAGGATATGGCCCAAAACCATCAATCATGGGGAGTAGAACGAGCGACAGTGGAAAAGAAGGAAGCCCAAGGAGGAATACATGAGTTAAGCTCTATAGACATGATGCAGGCTAAAATGGACGCGTTGGCCCTTAGAGTCGAACATATGTGTACAACTCCGAATATTGTAGCCGCAGTTTCGCCGAATTGTGAGATATGTGGAACGCAAGGACACCAATCCGCCGAATGCAATCTGTTAAATGAGACCAACACTGAGCAAGTGAACTATACCCAAGGGAACCCATTTTCTAACACATATAACCCTGGATGGAGGAATCACCCAAACTTCTCCTACAAAAATAATAACCCTATCCAAAATACCGCACCTCCGAGACAACAAGGTTACCAAGCCCCTAGAACAAATCAACCTATGCAACCTGTACCACCTAGTCCGAGCTTTGAGGAAGTTGTAAAAGATTTTATTGTTGCTCAAAAACAACAAAACAAAGAGTTCATGAACCATAACGTCCATGTTAACAAACTGATTACCAAGTTAGGAACCAAGGTTGATCAAATCATTACTCATAATAAGATGCTTGAAACCCAGATCTCTCAGGTAGCGTTAAACCAAGCCCCACAGACTACACCTGGAGGACAGTTCCCTGGACAACCTCAACAAAACCCGAAAGGGCAAGCAAATGCCATTACTCTACGAAGTGGAACCGCTTATAAGGAACCTTTAAACCCTAGATTAAGTGAGCCCGAAACTTCTGAGAGGAATGAGGAAAAGGAACCAGAGAAGCCTGAAACCCCGAAAAGTTAAGAAAAAGGAGAAGAACCTAAAAATAAAACCTATGTACCACCACCACCATATAAACCACCAATACCTTACCCTCAAAGATTAAAGAAAACCCAAATCGATAATCAATATCAAAAATTCGTTAAGGTTATAGAAAAACTTCACGTAGAAATCCCCTTTACAGAAGCCATCACCCAAATACCTTATTACGCTAAGTTTCTCAAAGACATACTTACAAATAAACGTAGACTTGAAGATCCGAAACCCTTGGAATGTAATTCTATTTCCGAAAATAGGTTAGCAAAGAAAGATAAAGATCCCGGAAATTTTTCCATTCCTTGTATTTTGGGGAATCATGTCATCGAAAAAGCTTTTCTAGACTTAGGAGCTAGTGTGAGCTTAATGCCTTTAGCAGTTTGTGAGAGATTAAACTTAGGAGAATTACAACCTACTAAGATGTCACTTCAATTAGCCGATAGATCCGTTAAATACCCTATAGGCATACTTGAAGACGTCCCTGTTAGGATAGGTCAGCTGTTTATACCTACTGATTTTGTTGTCATGGTCATTAAAGAAGATGACGACATACCAATCCTCCTAGGTAGACCGTTCTTATCGACTGCTGGAGCCGTAATAGATGTTAAAAAGGGAAAACTAACTTTTGAGGTAGGTGGCCAGAAGATAGAATTTATATTGTCAAAATTTCTTATGGCACCTGTGATAGGAGATGCTTGTTATGCCTTAGATATCATCGAAGAATGCATTAGGGGATTAGAACAAGAAGAAGAAACTGAATCTATAAAATTGCCGTCAACCCTTATTTTGGAAGATGACAATTATAAAACTCCTTACATTGATGATAACCTTCACGAATGTTTATCTCTTACCCCAGATCCTATGCCTTGCCCTATGAAACCGACCGTAAAACTTAAGGAACTGCCTAAAAACCTGAGATATGAATTTCTCGATGAAGATATGAACCGTCCAGTTATAGTCAGTGCTACCTTAAACCAAGAAGAAACCGATCAATTATTAGAAGTTTTACGTAGGTACCCCTCAGCCTTAGGATATAAGATCTCTGATCTAAAAGGAATAAGCCCATCCGTATGCATGCATCGGATTTTGCTTGAAGAAGATTCAAAACCTTCCAGAGAACACCAACGTAGAATAAATCCTATAATGAGTACTGTAGTTAAGACTGAAGTTCTTAAGTTACTAGAGGCAGGTATAATATATCAGATCTCGGACAGTAAATGGGTGAGTCCTGTGCATGTAGTACCTAAAAAGGGAGGCATCACAGTCGTGCAAAACGAGAAGGGCGAACCTGTAGCAAAAAGAATCGATGGAGGTTGGCGTATGTGCATAGATTATAGAAAATTAAATAAAGCAACTAGGAAGGACCATTTCCCATTACCATTCATAGACCAAATGTTGGAGCGCCTAGCCAGACACTCTTACTTTTGTTATTTAGATGGATATTCGGGATTCTTCCAAATACCTATTCATCCCGAAGATCAAGAAAAAACTACCTTTACATGCCCAGTTGGAACTTTTGCCTATAGAAGAATGCCTTTTGGACTTTGTAATGCTCCTGCAACTTTCCAACGCTGCATGATGTCTATCTTTGCTGATTATTTAGATGGAATTATGGAAGTATTTATGGACGATTTCTCAGTTTGTGGGTCAGATTTCAAAAATTGTCTTGTCAACCTTGAGAAAATCCTGGAGAGATGTGTGGAGGTAAACCTTGTGCTAAATTGGGAGAAATGTCATTTCATAGTCACCGAAGGGATTGTTTTAGGACATATAGTTTCCGAAAAAGGTATAGAGGTAGATAAAGCAAAAATAGAAGTCATAGAGAATCTAAAACCGCCGAAGACTATCAGGGAGATAAGAAGTTTTCTTGGACATGCCGGATTTTACCGACGTTTCATCAAGGATTTCTCCAAAATAACAAAGCCCTTAACTGGTCTTTTAATGAAAGATGTTGAATTCATCTTCGATGAAAAATGTACTGAAGCATTTAATCTTCTGAAGCAAGCTCTGATTTCAGCACCTATAATGAAACCCCCTGATTGGTCAGAACCGTTCGAGATAATGTGTGACGCCAGTGATTATGCTGTTGGAGCCGTTCTAGGTCAGAGAAAAGACAAAAAGTTACATGTGATTTATTATTCCAGTAGAACCCTAGACGCTGCACAGCTCAACTACGCAACAACCAAAAAAGAGCTCCTAGCTGTAGTTTTTGCAATAGACAAATTTAGATCTTATCTAGTAGGAGCCAAGATTATAGTTTATACCGACCATGCTGCCATTCGTTACTTACTAAGCAAAAAGGATGCCAAGCCTAGGTTACTTCGATGGATTCTATTACTGCAAGAGTTTGATTTGGATATCCGTGATAAGAAAGGCACTGATAATGTGGTAGCTGATCACCTATCTAGGCTAGAATACCTGAAACCTGACTCAGCACCCATAAATGACGATTTTGCCTATGATAGACTGATAGCCCAACTAGAAACCATTGAAGATGATAACCCAGACCCTCATGAGCATTTTCATAAATCCTTAGCTATAAGTAATGCACCTTGGTATGCAGATTTTGTTAATTACCTAGCCGCTGACATCATACCCCCTGATCTAAACTACCACCGGAAGAAGAAGTTCTATAGTGATGTGAGAAACTTCTATTGGGACGATCCATTTCTTTTCAAGAGAGGTAAAGATGGCATTTTTCGCCGTTGTGTTCCAGAAGAAGAGGTAAATAATATAATTGAGCATTGTCATTCTGCACCCTATGGTGGACATGCAAGCACATCTAAGACCTACGCCAAGATTCTTCAAGCTGGCCTATTCTGGCCTACTATGTGGCGTGATGTCCATGCTTTCATTGTCAAGTGTGACAGATGCCAACGCACAGGAAATATTTCAAGACGTAATGAAATGCCGTTAAGAAATATCCAAGAAGTAGAACTCTTCAACGTGTGGGGTATAGACTTTATGGGACCGTTCCCACCATCTTTTGGAAATCAGTACATATTAGTAGCTGTTGACTACGTGTCTAAATGGATTGAAGCTATCGCCGCACCCACAAATGACACCAGAGTAGTCATCAAATTATTCAAGAATTATATATTTCCCAGGTTTGAAACCCCCCGTTTAGTCATAAGTGATGGAGGATCACACTTCATATCGAGAATATTTGATAAACTTTTAAGCAAGTATGGAGTTAAGCATAGAGTAGCAACACCATACCACCCACAGACCAATGGACAAGTGGAAGTATCTAATAGGGAGATAAAACAAATCCTCGAGAAGACTGTCTCTATATCTAGAAAGGATTGGTCACAGAAACTTCAAGAAGCATTATGGGCCTATAGAACCGCTTTCAAAACTCCTATAGGAACAACCCCTTATCAACTGGTCTATGGAAAATCATGTCACTTACCTTTTGGGTTGGAGCATAAGGCCTATTGGGCCATCAAAACTTTGAATCTGGATTACTTGACAGCTGGTGAGAAACGTATCCTTGACATCCACAAATTAGAAGAGCTCAGACAATCTGCCTACGAAAATGCCATCATATACAAAGAAAGAACAAAAGCTTGGCATGACAAAAGAATCATAAGAAGAGACTTCAAAATAGGCGATCCTGTTCTCCTGTTCGATTCTAGGTTACGACTATTTCCAGGTAAACTCCGTTCGAGATGGACTGGCCCCTTCGAAGTATCTAAGATCCTAAGATCCGGTGCTATTGAAATCAAGAACCAGACATGTAAACCATTCATCGTTAATGGACAGAGGTTGAAGCCCTACGAAGGAGGTGACATTCCAACAACATACACCTGCCATACTCTGAGTGATCCACCGTATCCTTCCAATGATGTTTAAATATCGGTCGTCGAGCTAATGACGTTAAACAAGCGCTGCATGGGAGGCAACCCATGGTTTTCTTATTTTTGTACTTTTTATTTATTTTTACTTTATTTTAATTTGTTTATTATTATTATTATGTCAGGACTAACGATTGAATGTTTTATGTGCTTTCAGGACTTGTTTGCTAACCTTGTACAGAATGCAGAACCCTGATGACATGCACATGGCCTTTAGAGATGATGCACAGAGAGAGCGTTACTATGTTCACATGAGACGCCCTATGGCTCCTACCAGGTACCCTGACCATGACTGCATGGATGCCTTGGGGATAGAGCCAAGCGTCAGATTTTTATGCCATCAACTCCAGTGGGACCAGTTTGACTACAGGAACAACACTTATAGGAACTTGACTCTTGAGTTCCTCAGCTCATTTCATCATGACCCTTGGGCTGGACCCGATGGACTCGCTGTTTTCAGGTTGTTCGGGATTGACTACTCATTCTCTCACAAAGAGTTTGGTGACTTACTAGGTTTCCAGACTACTCCTGATGCTATTCCAGAGACTCCGATGGGGTATTTTATGAGCAGAGAAGTGGAAAAGTTTTGGACTAAAATATCAGGCGGAGGGAGCCAAGATCCTTCTACCCAGTTTTCTCAGGTAATCCACAACCCTGCATTGAGGTACTTCCAGATGATTCTAGCACATTCTTTCCTAGGTTTTCCAGATACAGAGACACTGCTAAGTGAAGAGGAGATTTTCCTACTGTTTTGTGCGACTCAGTCTCGCCCTGTTGCTTGTGGCAACTTTCTACTGAAGGGCCTTGCTAGTGTTGCCAGATCATCAGTAGGCATCATCCATGTCGGTGGGATTGTTACACAGATAGCTACTGCATTGGGTTTGTCTCGCAAGTTATTGCACCTCAGGACCTTCTGCTGCTACACCACCCTGGATATTGATTTTTGTCTTGATAGAGGACTGATGAGGAGGGCTTCTTTTGAGCCCAACATGTTTAAATTACTGATCGACGGTGAAGCGATACACTACTTTACATTACCAGATCCGCTGATGACCAGTGTCCATGATCCTGCAAATTGGAGTTATGCTCTAGAGGGTTATGGAGAGACTGTCGAAGAGCCGAAATCGCCTCCCGCCGCTGAGTACACTCCTACACCTCTTACTCCCCGAATCACTGTTATGTCTAACAATATGTCTTTGCAGCCACCTGACCTACAAACACAGATTTATGAGCTCCGTAAGGAGACTGCCCTGCTCAAGCAGGAAGTGGCAGACTTGGAGTTACAGATGCAGGTTTCTGATCTCACTCATGCCTCAGAGGCCGATGCTCTACATCAGGCGATTGAAGAGCTTCGGAGGGAGATAGCTGAGATTCGTGGATCAAGCCAGGAAAAGAAACCTACCACATGACTCATTCTACACTGACAGCACTACCCTAGTATTTTATTTATCGCATTTCCAGACATATATTTTACTTTATTGCAGCTTTTATATTTTCATGCACTTTGAATTCCTTATATATATACATATTATGCACTAATTTTTCTTTTTCTTTTTTGATTTTTAATTATTTTATTTTTGTCGTGCAAAGAAAAAAATATAAGACAAAAATATTTTCATTTTTGTCTTCACAAAAAAAAAATATGCAAGCCTCAAGCCTTGAAAAGAAGAAGAAAACGCTATCCAGACCCCCCCGAAGACCAAGGTGCAAGGAAGGCCCAAAGGAGGACCCAAAACCACAAGGCCCAGGAATTGGCCTTGTGGCGGGCGCCATAGGCCCTGTGGCGGGCGCCACACCGTACCATCAACATATACGGGATTCAATCCCCATTTCCACCATTTTCATCCCTTTCTTCACCAAAAACCCATTTTTACAACCTTCCAAATCCTCCTTGAACCCCATTAAAGCTCACCCATTTCCAAAATACCCTCCATCCATAACACATATCCAACATCCATTTCCATTTTCATCCATCAAAAACAAAAAAAAATCAAAACTTTATCATTCCCCTCATAAACCACTTTTCTACCATTTTCACTACCTAAGGAGCTTTTCAACAATGGAGTTCAATGGATTTCTTCTTCGTGATGGAAGACCGGGCGAAAGGCAACGGAAAATTATTCAGAGGCTTCAAAGTCGAGAAATTCTCTCGACTAGGTACGTCGACGATAACTGTCTGTATGCTTTGGGTATTTGTCATAGTGTTTTTAATTTATTAGAATTTCTAGGCTTGCATAATATTTTCATTAATCAGGAACCTACCTATGAGAAACTGACAATTGAGTTTTTGAGTTCTTTGATATACACTGTCAGTCCTAACACTGCTAGCACTGTCGGTACTGTTATTTTTAGACTGTTTTGAATTGAATATGAATTCAGTACCAATGAGCTAGCAGGTTTGTTAGAAATCCCTCATAGGGAAGGTTCGATCTGTGAGGCACCTTTGGATGCTGAATGGTCGGCCGAGGTATTTACCTTCTGGCTAAGGCTTTCAAGTACTTCAATTAATTCTTTTGAAGGGATACTTGCGTCGACCATTCACAACCCGGCCATAAGAGTTTTTAGACTTCTTTTGGCATGTACTATTTTTGGCCGGGAAAGTCCAAACAAGGTAAATGCTCGTGAACTCCTATTTTTGCAAGGATGCCTCACTAGAACCCACATCAATCCGGTCCCGTTTATGCTTGCCCATATGACTTTATTTACTAATAAAACAGGACCGATTGTATTTGGAGGGCTTGTTACGTCTATTGCTCGGGCTCTTGGCCTGAACGATGAGATAGCTACACTTGAACCACTACCTCCTCGCACAATTAATTTAAAATTTCTGAAAGACATGAAATTGTGCCGAACGAGGAGAGAAGGTGGTTATGAGTTGATGGTTCATGGGGTAGCTATCCCATCTGTTGCTTTACCATGCAGTAGACGTACTGATGTACGTGATGAAAGGAACTGGACCTATGATCTTAATGCTCCACGTGTTTTGGGTCCACTTCCTCCTAATATTCCCGATGGGGAGGCACATGACACTGATGATGAGTATGATCGGAGAGAGCAGTCTCCCATCCCTCACATGTCCCCCCATCGTCCTTCACAGTCACACACTGCACCATCTTCCTCTAACCCTGTTGCAGGTACTGCTCCTGGATTCTTTGTCACCGAGGAGATGTGGCGTGATATGACAGCTAGAGAAGAAAGGCGTGATGGCCTTCTCTCTACTATTTCACAGCAGCTGACGGACAACATGAGCTTCATGCAACAATCGCGATTGGTTTCGGATCGTGCTTATAGCAACGTTTGCCGTACCTTGAACGGTATTTCATTAGAGCAGAACCGTCAGAGAGAGTTCAACAGCCGACACTACCAGCTTGTAGAGGCCACTCAGGGTTCCATCTTGGGTAACCTTCGAGAGGTCCGGAGTGCTCAGGCTGCTTTATCAGCACGACTCGACCGGAGGGACCAGCATCGTAGTAGATCCCGTCGTTCCAGACCATCACATCAGGACGGCGAAGGCACCAGTGCCCCTCCTCAGTAGTCTTTTTCCAGGTTACCCCCTTTATCTTATTTCGAAACATTGGGGACAATGTTCGATTTAAGTGTGGGAGGGGATTTTATTGCTTTCTGTTATTTCCCTTTTTAGTTAATTTCCTTTCAGTTATTTCCCTTTTCAGTAATTTAATTTTCTTAGATAATGCATGAGTCTGACGAGTCACCAGTATAGTGTTTTTTTTAGTTCATCTTCATTTTTTCCCATTTCCTTAGCCTTACCAGAAAATTTTTAAAAAAGAAAATAATGTTGTTTCACATGTTTTTTTGGGCTTTGAGACATGTTTAGATTAGGATGTGGTGACTTAAGTCAACTTTTTGAAACATCAGAACCATTTTAGCACCATAGACCTCTTGAATATAGGAATCACTCCTAAACCCCACCACCATGGCCTTTACTATCATTTAAAAAATTGTCCTAAGTAGTTTATTTTAGCAGTCAGCTCCGGCCTAAGCATGCTCTACGTAGGGGGCCGATGAATATAAGTGAATGATCCAGTGCTAATAAAAAAAAAAAAAAGAAATGAAAAAAAGGCAAACTCTGGTATAGGTGACCCTCACAAAGTCATTTAAACCGAAAAAAGAGAAGAAAAAAAATTTGCCACAAAAAGAAAAAATTGCAAGTCACCTATTGTTAGTTGGTTCAGAGGTATCTGGCACTGAACTTGGTAGGGCGGATTACGATCCGATCCCCCACAGCTACAATTAGGTCAAATAAAACAGGTTTACACATGCTTATGTGCCAGAAACCTTATGATATGGATCAGAATCACTAACCGGTCACTCTACTATGAAGCATGTACGGATAACGGGCTTAATGTGATTGCGCCTGAATGAAAAGGACACAAAAAGATGAGAAGATAGGCCTAGGTATCGTGGGATGATATGGAGTGGTTAATATAGGATTGAAGTTTGTGTTTGTGTTACTATGGTACCCTTGGTTCACTTAGTTAGTATCTGTCACTGCATCCTGACTTGAACTTAGAATCCCTTTAGCCCAAAGACACGTGTTGACACCATATTTTCTTAAGCTTTAATGTTTGCTTGAGGACAAGCAAAGGTTTAAGTGTGGGAGAATTTGATCACACTAAAATTCACCGTATTTCTGACTCCGATTTCGCATGCATTCTTAGCTTTTATTGTTGTTTTGCTTTGTTATTGCTTTGTTTTCTTATGTTTTCAGGTTTTTATAATAATCGGAGCTTGAATCAGGAAAAGGAGCGAAAAAGGAGTGAAAACGGACGAAAACCTAGAAATTCAGCGTTTTGCACTTGCGGCACCCACCGTGGCGGGCGCCATGGGGTTAGCCATGACGTGGCCACGTCTCAAGACCACTCCTCAACCTCCAAGACCCACGTTCCCCACTCCATCATCCCCTGTAGGGACCATGGCGGGAGCCATAGGCCTGTGGCGGGCGCCACAAGGCCAAAATCAGTAACCTCCACTTTTTAGTGGAGGGGCGTCCCGGTCATTTCATGCTTTCAGTTTTTCCTATAAATAGGACCTTAGATTTTCGTTTTTCTTCATCCAGAATTAGAATTCTCTAGGCATATATCAGTTATAAAGCAGTTGCCATTCCACATCGGGGTGCCTCTGCAATCGAGTGATCGAGTCTGTAATATGTCTGTGGTTCGAGTTTTGGAGCACTCTGGAGGAAGTTAATCCTGCCGCCATTTTAATTCAAGTTCGTACTTTACTTTTATTTATTTCCCGCACTCGCACATTTACTTTGTTTATTTCCCGCACTCGCACATTTACTTTGTTTATTTCCCGCACTCGCACATTTACTTTGTTTATTATCCGCACTCGCTTTAAATTACTTTTATGAAAAATTATAAAAAGAATCTTTACTTTATCATGTCTAACTAATTCCATAAAGGTTAGAATGTAAGGATCGTAATTAAACCAGTAATCAGTATAATTGTTCGTGGAAACACCTAAGGGCTATTTTATCTTTCAATTCAAGTAATTGTTTTTAACTATTTCAAAAACAGCCAAAAGCGCTTTGTCTAGTTTATTAGGAGTTTTTAGATTAAAAAGAAAGGAGATTTTAAAACGACTTTTGAACGCGTTAAAGAAGTTTGGAGTCTGGTTCGTGAGAACCTCTTTTTGCTAAGAAATCCAGGTTAAAGTACTTTTCAACTTAGTTAAGATACTATATTTCTTAAAAATAGGTTTACTACTCTAACGCAGTACGCACCTTTTTATCCGTGACAATAGGAGGGGTTGATTAGAGAGTACAACTCGGTTCTGAATACGCGAAAGCGACAGTTCCTGTTAAATTAGTTCTTTTCAAAGAAGAAAACATTGCCCATAAGTAGTTCCACTAACAAGTACTGGATTATCATTGATTACGTGAATTACATTCGAGCCTGTCCTTTATCTATTATTTAAAATTATAATTTTATTTACCATTGCACCCTTATTAAAACCCTTAGAAATAGTTGCCTTAGATAAGCACCATAACAACAGGTACGATAGATTGACACTTGGTCTCTGTGGATTCGATAATCTTTTATATTACTTTGACGTGATTCGTACACTTGCGAAAAACACGCATCAAGCTGCTAAAAATATCACGACATAGGACGAATGTCGGATAGAAAAGGTCGACGATGGGGACGGCCATCGGATGAGCATGATGAAGGACGATCATCAAGAGGTGAGGGACGATCACCTAGCAGGGTACGGCTGCTCTCAGGGTTTATCATGACATAGGACGAATGTCAGATAGAAAAGAAATTTTGTCTTGCGGGCGATCTACTGGGGAACAGTAAACACGGACTAGTGTTTATATCCAAGAAATAAAAGGTATAAGTATTTTGACGCCGTGTATAGATTAAAGATGCGGACGAGCATCCTTAAGACTACGATACGGACGAGTATCGGGTAGAAACAAATACTGACATGTGTTCAGAGATGATGATACGGACGAGTATCAACTGGTTAACAAGGAACACGAACGGGTGTCGAATCTGAGGGGACTCTTCTGGGGAATAGTAGACACATACGAGTGTCTATATTCAAGAAGACCTGAGTGTTTGACTTAGTGTATGGATTAAAGATGCGGACGTGCATCCTTATGACTATGATACGGACGAGTATCAGGTAGAAACAAATGCTTGACGCATGTTCTGAGATGATGGTACGGACGAGTACCAACTGGTTAACAGAGAACACAGACGAGTGTTGAATCTGATATAAGTGGTGTATACAAGATACGGACGAGTATCTGTATAAGTGAAATAAGAGTAATAAGTATGAGTGGTGTATAGTTGAGTATTCAACCCGCTGGGGAGAGTGACACGGACGAGTGTCAAGAGGTATATTATAAACAAGTATATGCTTTACAAAGTGTTTAAGCAACTATGCTGGGGAAGGTGACACGGACGAGTATCAAGGAATTGTGTATATATGTATCTGTGAGTGCAGAGAGGACGCTTTGGCTTTCTGCCGGGGTCATGACACGGACGGGTGTCAAGAAGTATTTGTCGTATGTATGAGTGTTTATTTGTAAAGAAAACTCGGGCGACTTTACTGGGGAATGATGACACGGACGGGTGTCAAGAAGGAGGTATTTGTTTTGTGAGAGAAATGTTTGGGCTCTCTGCCGGGGAATCTGGTGAGCATTCTGTATATCGTTGATGGATTGCTATTATTCATAAGTGTTTGATTCAGAACATGGCTTATGATTATGCAATATGTTGGATTTTTGCCGTAATGCTCCGTTTTAGACGGAATGCTACGCTTTGTGGGGTGGATATGATGCGAATGCTATGATTATGCAAAGATACCAATCCGGGATTCGGATCCCGATGCTGCGAGGATCTCTGGTTGATCTGCTTGAAATGGACATCCCAGCTGGGGGTGAGATCATTGGTAGATCTGATGAGATGTATCTGCTTGGGGGAATAGGTCATTGATAGACCTATCCTTGGTGATGAGGGACCTAGTTGGGGTTTGTAGAAGCTTTCGTCACTCTGTTGTGATTCCTTCATGCGTTGCTCTTCTGGATAGAGGCTGAAACTCTATGGGGAAGTGGTTCCCTGGCTTTTGTGCTTGGCTGAGGAGGAAGAATGATTGGTCACCTCGGCTTGGAGAAGTAACAAGTGGCAACTCAGTTGGGGAGAAAGCACTTTGGGTGCTGAGACTGAGTGAGTGTTGATTTGCCAGCTTGCGGGGATGAAGCTTACATGCCACATGTTGCGTTTTTGAATACCTGCAATCCTGCAAAGACAGAGGGATGCACAAGTAATCCCGAGGTATCCTTTACTGGATCCCATCATGAGAGTTCAGACACCCCCGGGAATAAGTACATTTCCTGCAAGCACATAGTTTCAGGAAGACGCATCTGTATTTATGCAATCGATATTTTAGTGACGTCATACATTTTTTGCAAATAAAAGAGTACGAGACAACGTGTGACTAAAAATCTGATTTTATTAATTCATATGCCCTGACTTGGCAAGATACAGTCAAAGAAACATATCTCCTAAAATGAGGAGATTGTTACAAATTGAGAAACAAAATGCTGGCAATGTTGACGACGCTTCAAGGAGCTTCCCTTTCGCTATGACTCGTATGACATTCGACGTTCTTCTCGTCTTGCTTTCTGAAGGAGGCTGATTCTGAGAGAAGCTTGATCCCTTCGAGGTTTACCAAGTTGTAGGTGAAACAGACGAATTCAGAATGCAGTTGTTCGCTTATTCCCTTATTTTGCATGGATCGCCCTTTCGGGTTTTCAATCCATCGGGATACCCATTTTTGCCTGAGTTGTCCAATGCGGCTTTTCAACTCAGCGGGTGTACATTTTTTTGTTTATTTTCCCTTATTTTTGCCCAAGTCTTTTATTCTGTTTTTGACTCGCCGGGATGCCCTATTTTTGCCTGGACTTACATTCTGTTTTTGTGTCCAGCGGGTCATTTTATGCGAAGTATTTTTTAACTGCATCTGAATTCACAGGGGACGGGAAATCTTCATCATCCATAGTGCTGAGCATCAGCGCTCCACCAGAGAAAACTTTCTTTACTACGAATGGTCCTTCATAATTCGGAGTCCACTTGCCCCTGTGGTCTGTATGAGGAGGGAGGATTCTTTTCAGCACAAGATCTCCTACTTGGTACTCTCGGTGCCTGACTTTCTGATCGAAGGCTCTCTTCATTCTTTTCTGATATAACTGCCCATGACAGATTGCCGCCAATCTTTTCCCTTCAATCAGACTCAGTTGTTCAAATCGGGATCGGACCCATTCTGCTTCGTTCAGCTTAACATCCATCAGTACTCGTAAGGAGGGTAATTCAACTTCAACAGGTAGGACTGCCTCCATACCATACACAAGCTGATACGGTGTTGCCCCGGTGGATGTTCTGATTGACGTACGGTACCCATGCAAGGCAAACGGTAGCATTTCATGCCAGTCTTTGTAGGTGACTACCATCTTCTGCACAATCTTCTTGATATTCTTATTAGCTGCCTCAACAGCGCCATTCATCTTTGGCCTATAAGGAGAAGAATTGTGGTGTTGAATCCTGAAGTCCCGACATAGCTCTGCCATCATTTTATTGTTCAAGTTGGAACCATTGTCAGTAATGATTCGCTCGGGAACTCCGTATCGACAGATGATATCTCTTTTCAGAAATCTGGCTACCACCTGCCTTGTAACATTTGCATAGGAAGCTGCTTCAACCCACTTGGTGAAATAGTCAATGGCAACCAAGATGAATCTGTGGCCATTCGAAGCAGTCGGTTCAATCTTGCCAATCATGTCAATGCCCCACATAGCAAAGGGCCAGGGTGACGACATCACATTCAAAGGATTGGGAGGCACATGCACCTTATCCGCATAAATCTGGCATTTATGGCATTTTCTGGCGTAGGCACAACAGTCGGCATCCATTGTGATCCAGTAATAACCTGATCTTAGCAACTTTTTAGCCATGGCATGCCCTCCTGCATGGGTACCAAAGGATCCTTCGTGCACCTCGTGCATCAACAAGTCTGCTTCTGTTCTATCAACGCATCTGAGGAGTACCATATCAAAGTTTCTCTTGTACAGGGAACCATCAGTGTTCAGAAAGAAACTACCAGCAAGCCTTCTTAATGTCTTCTTATCATTGGAAGATGCCCCAGATGGGTATGTTTGATCCTCCAAGAAGCACTTAATGTCATGGAACCAAGGCTTATCATCTTTGACAACATCTGTCGCGAACACATATGCTGGTCTGTCAAGTCTGGATACTGAAATTTGAGGTACAAAGTTGGCAGCTTGCACTTTGATCATGGATGAAATGGTAGCCAGTGCATCTGCAAACTGATTCTCGTCCCGAGGGATATACTCAAGCTTGACTGTTGTAAAGAAAGTCAATAACCTCCTTGTATAATCCCTGTAAGGTATCAGATGGTCTTGGTGTGTGTACCATTTGCCGTTGGTTTGATTAACTACCAGAGCTGAATCTCCGAACACAGTCAAAGTCTTGATCCTGAGGTCAATGGCTTCCTCAAGACCCATAATACAAGCTTCGTATTCAGCTTCGTTGTTAGTGCAGTTAAAGGTGAACTTTGCCGAGAAAGGCATGTGAACTCCCTTAGGTGTAACGAGTACCGCACCAACACCACGACCATTCATATTAACAGCCCCATCAAACATCATAGTCCATTCTTCCCCCGGGTCAGGCCCTTCAGTGTGAACAGGCTCTTCATGATCTTTTGCTTTTATGAACATGATGTCTTCATCAGGGAAGTCAAATCTCATAGGCTGGTAATCATCAATAGGTTGCTCAGCAAGATATTCAGACAATACACTGCCCTTGATGGCTTTCTGAGATGTGTATTGGATGTCATATTCGGTGAGGATCATTTGCCATCTTGCAACCCTTCCGGTAAGTGTTGGCTTCTCAAAAATGTACTTAACTGGGTCCATCTTTGATATCAATAAGGTAGTGTGGGTCAACATATACTGTCTCAGTCGGCGAGCAGCCCACGCTAAAGCACAGCAAGTTTTCTCGAGCAGTGAATAACGTTGTTCACAGTCGGTAAACTTTTTGCTCAGGTAGTATATTGCGTACTCTTTTCGACCAGACTCGTCATGTTGGCCCAGCACACACCCCATTGACTCTTCTAATACTGTTAAGTACATGATTAGAGGTCTTCCTTCAACTGGAGGCATTAGGATTGGAGGCTCTTGTAAGTATTCCTTGATTTTGTCAAAAGCCTTCTGGCATTCTTCGTTCCACCTGACTGTCTGTTCTTTTCTTAGCAGTTTGAACAAGGGTTCGCAGGTTGCTGTAAGGTGAGATATGAACCGTGAAATGTAGTTCAATCGTCCTAAGAACCCTCGAACTTCTTTTTCTGACTTTGGTGCAGGCATTTCTTGAATAACTTTGACTTTATCAGGGTCAACTTCAATCCCTTTCTCACTTACAATAAATCCCAGTAGCTTACCGGATCGCACCCCGAATGTGCATTTGTTGGGGTTTAACTTCAGTTGGTACTTCCTCAGACGCTTGAATAGCTTCAGCAGATTTACCAGGTGGCCTTCTTCTGTGAGGGACTTGGCAATCATGTCATCCACATAACATTCAATTTCTTTATGGATCATGTCATGCAATAATGTTACCATAGCCCGTTGATACGTTGCACCAGCATTCTTCAGTCCGAATGGCATCACCTTGTAACAGAACATGCCCCAGGGTGTGATAAAAGTTGTCTTCTCCATGTCTTCAGGTGACATCTTGATCTGATTGTATCCTGAAAATCCATCCATGAAGGAGAACACCGAGAACTGAGCCGTATTATCCACCAATACATCAATGTGAGGTAAAGGGAAGTCATCTTTTGGGCTTGCTCTGTTCAGATACCGGTAGTCAACACACATCCTCACCTTGCCGTCTTTCTTAGGCACAGGTACAATATTAGCAACCCACGGCGGATAACTAGTCACAGCAAGGAACCCGGCGTCCCACTGCTTTTGCACCTCTTCCTTTATCTTCATTGCCATATCTGGGCGAGTACGGCGCAGCTTTTGTTTTACTGGCGGGCAATCTTCTTTTAAAGGCAGCTTGTGCATAACAATGTCGGTGTCCAACCCTGGCATATCCTGATAAGACCAAGCAAACACATCCACATATTCCTGAAGCAGGTCAATCAGTTGTCTCTTCACTAAGTCTTGTAAGCAGGCCCCGATTTTAACTACTTTCACATCTTCATCTGTACCAAGATTAATTGTTTCGACCTCCTCCTGATGAGGAGTGATAACCTTTTCCTCTTGTCTCAACAACCTGGCTAGCTCTTCAGGAAGCTCATACTCTTCTTCAACCCCTTCATCAGCTTGATTGATTGGATTGTCAAAGTCACACGAAGTCATAGCCGTGCTGTTGTCGGTGCGGTCTGAAAGGCACTCTCTGCAAGGGTTCAGATTTGTTCATTTTAGTGATTGATTTTAATCTTGTTTAGAAAGAGTGAAATAAAGTTGTCATTTTGAAAACATTGCCATTTATTTTTTGTACAAAAAGAAAAATGGAAAAACAGTGAGCGGATAAGAAAAAGACTCATTTGCAAAAGATGTCTGATTATCATTAATTGATCTATTTGCACAAAATTACAGATGGCCCGATTACAAAATGAGTCTTGTCATCTTGGGCAAGATGCAAGACTTGATGCATGCTTAAAAAATACAGGAAATAATAATTACTCTGCAGGAGTAACTCTTATAATTTCCTGGGAAGACCAGTTTGAGATACTGCTCCCCGGGATCCTTGGACGTATCCAACTCTCCAGGTTGCGGTCGCTTTCATCCTCGTCTTCCAAGTTGTTAACGGCATCTGGGGTGAGCATCCCCCCACTAACAAAATTGGGCTTCTTAGCAGCCTCTGCTTGATCTTGTTGAGTTGGTTTGTAACCCAACCCAAATTTATCCTCCTTCTTCTCTACAGGCAGCAACTTGCCCCAGCCTTGGGCAGTCCCCTCTTCAACAACCTTCCGGGCTTGCTGATAAGATGTCATTGAGGTTCCAGGCACAGCGGATGCTTCATTTATGTTCAAGGCCTCAAACCCTTGGCTCATAGTTTCATGGATCTCCCCATCCATCTCAATGTATTTGTATGTAGCCAGATGGCTAACAAAGATATCTTCCTCTCCACAAATAGTAACGACTTGGCCCTCCCACTCGAATTTTAACTTCTGGTGAAGGGTCGACGTCACGGCGCCAGCGGCGTGTATCCATGGCCTACCCAATAGACAGCTGTAGGCAGGCTGTATATCCATCACGAAGAAGGTCGTTTTGAAAGTCTGTGGGCCAATCGTTATAGGCAACTCAATTTCTCCCAGAACTGATCTCTTAGAACCGTCAAAGGCTCTCACTACCAAGTTGCTGGGGCGTAATGCCAATCCTTCATACTCCAGCTTCACAAGGGCCTTCTTAGGTAGGACATTGAGGGATGACCCTGTGTCCACCAATACATGAGAAAGAACTGCACCTTTACACTCCAAGGTAATGTGCAAAGCCTTGTTGTGATTGCGGCCTTCCGTTGTCAAATCAGTGTTGGTAAATCCTAGTCCATGACTAGCGTTGACGTTTCCAACCACTGCCTCTAACTGATTGACGGTAATCTCCTCTGGCACATAAGCTGCGTGCAAGACTTTTAATAGTGCGTTCCGATGAGCCTCGGAGCACATTAGCAATGATAAAATGGAGATTTTGGAAGGTGTCTGGTGAAGCTGGTCCACTATCTTGTAATCACTTTTCTTGATGATTCTCATGAATTCATCAACCTCTTGATCAAAAGGGGTCTTTAAAGCTTCTTTAACAACTTGTTCTTCTTGCACCATGCTCTTCCCTTTTGCTTTGGCAGCAGCTTCTGCTTCAGCAATGGGTCTTGGAATTTGCGGGACAAAGAGACGTCCGCTCCGAGTGAAGCCTCCGCCTCCCCCCACATTGTCTATTTGTGGTGAAGAAGTTGATGATTCTAAAGTGATTTTTTGTCCTTCGCAGTATAGATCGGAGCCGTAATGCCAAGGGATGGCATTATTGCTTTCGTAAGGAACTGGCCCAGGCACTGTGATAGTGACTGGACTGATAGCAGCTGCCGAAGGGACCATGATAGTGTGTGGATCATAGTATATTGTAACTGGTGCTCTGATAGGAGTGGCATTTTGTGAGTTGTAGGCAGAATCATTTGCAGGATCATAATATATTGTAACCGTTGAGACATTCTCATTAATTGTTGTTGATGTTGTAGGAGACATTGTTGACTAGATGGATGTTGAAGTTGTAGAAGAGATGGTTGTTGATATTTGGTCCGTTGAAGTAACAGATGAAGCATTTGTTGATGAGATTGAAGAGTTGTTTGGAACAATTGTTGTTGCAGTTGTAGAAGACTCGGGAATTGTTGTTAAAGGGATTGCTGGATTTGGAGGTGTTGATGTTGTGATTTGAAGTAAGCCACTCTGGATGAGACCATCTATGCCACTTCTCAAGTTATCACACCCATTTACCGAAATGTTGCAATAACCGCACCCGAGCTCACACCCGGGGAATATCTGGCATTCAAGGAGTTGAGCTTTAATCTCTACCAGGGGTGTCCGAATCTGCCCCACACTGGTTATCAAGAAAGACGGCTTGTCTTCCTCAATTGCATTAATTTTGGGTACTCCGTGGTTGGGCATAGGGTTCTTACTGACATTTGGCGGGGGTGCAAAGTTTAGAGCTTTGGAATCCACTAGATCCTGTACTTTCATGTGCAAAGCTCTGCACTTCTCTGTATTGTGGCCAGGTGCGTTGGAATGAAAAGCACATCTGGCGCTGGCGTCATAATTTCTGGGCAGACTGGAAGGATCTGGAGGTGCCAATGTCCTTAGCTCAACCAGGTTGAGTTTCAGGAGTTGTGGCAACAATGCGGCATAAGGCATAGGGATTGGATCAATCACCCTATTGGCCTGAGATGGTCTCTGTTGAAAAGGTCTTTGCTGATTGTTGTTGCTGGTGTTGTTGTTGTTATAATTTCTCTGAGGTGGATACTGAGCTTGTTGCTGGTAGTGGGGTTGTTGCTGTGGTTGGTATGCTGGTTGTGGATGAATTGGAGCGGGAATGGTGACAGCTGCCACTGACCTATGAACATACTGGGGTCTGCCCCTGCTGGCATGGACAGCATTAGTCTCACCAGTTCTTCTTGGGCCCATAAAAGGCTTTCTGGGGTTGCTGGACGAGCTCGCTCCATTGTCGGAAATCTTACCCATCTTTAGTAGGCTCTCAATTCTTTCTCCAGCTATAACTACATCAGCGAAGCTGGTGGAAGAAAAGGCAGCTAGCCTGTCAATGTATGTCCCTTGAAGGGTGTTCATAAACATGTCGGCCATTTCCCTTTCCGACATGGGTGGCTGAACAGCAGCAGCAAGCTGTCTCCACCTCTGGGCATATTCTCGGAAGCTCTCTCTAGATGACTGGGACATTCCCATCAGGAGGGTCCTGTTAGGAGCCATGTCCAGGTTATACTGGTATTGTCTAATGAAGGCCTCAGCCAGGTCCTTCCAACATTTGATGGTTGCTCTGGTCAAATGAGAGTACCATTCCCTTGAAGCTCCTGTTAAACTGTCTTCGAAATAAAACATCCACAATTTTTCATCCATGGTGTATGCCTTCAGCCTCCCCAGAAAGGATTGCAGGTGGGTTCGTGGACAGGAGGTTCCGTTGTACTTCTCAAAGCACGGAGGTTTAAACTTGTGGGGAATCCTTACCCCATCCACTAAGCCCATGTCCATGACATCAAAACCCAAGGAGTTTTGAGACTCCATAGATCTTAATTTCTCAGCAATTTCATCTAGCCTTCTGTCATAGGCTTCATCCCCAGCTCCCATTACAGTGAACTGATCTTCCTGGGGGTCTTCTTGTAGTACCCTACCTGTAGTAGCATTCCATTGTACATTAGCAGGGATGTTGATCTCTGGGTGAAGATGGGGCCCATTCACAGGTGGGTTGACATGAGGCTGAACCCTCTCATTGTTGCTCGTTCCACCAGTCCCTAGATGGGGGTCTTCCTGAGTCTGCCTCTCAACCAATGCTCTTAATCTTTCTTGGCTCTGTGCCAATCCATTCATCACCTCCATAAACTGGGTCATCTGATTTCTCATTTCCAGTCTCTCATTGGCCATTTGAGCCCTGACCTCTGTAAGGTCCTGTTGTACCTGGTCCATCTGTATACCCGGAAGGTTGTTGCGGGTAGGATATCTGTGCGGACGGTTGAGTGGGAACACCCGACGGCGAGCAATAGTTCCTGAATCACAACAGAGTTAGTAACAAACAAAACAAAAGCCTACAAAACAAAACAAAAGGTTAGTATGCAATGCAGTATGCTTATTTGTTTCCAAGGTATCTGGCTTGGCATTTGGTTTTGACCTTTACAGACCCCTGAGGAAGATGCTTTTTGATGTTGCTTAGGAGAGAGAGATTCAAATGAAACAAACTAATGAATATATTACAGAAAAGTGAATGATACATAGTTTGTTTTTTACAATACACGCCCCTGAGGGGTCAAAATACAACATAAAAAGGAAAAGTACAATGAAATGAAAGCAACAACAAGCAAAAGTCAGACACCAAGACCAAACTCATCCTCCTGAACTTCCTTTAGAAGTGCTTCAGTTACCGGATCAGCCGGACGCTCTGTGAGGTTCCTGATGAGAAGATTCCTGGTGGCAATAGCTGTAGTTAGCTTCTTGTGTCTGCCCTGGTCCTTTGACCTCTTCACACCAGCCCTAATCTTCAACTCTGAGATCTCTTTCTGGGCTGCTAGCAAGGCTTCCTGTTGCTCTTTTGCACTGGCCTCCAACTGCTCAATCTTTTCCTGAGTCCTCTTATCTTCCTGAGTACGAGCTTCAGTGATCCTGACCCACCTAGCTTGACTCTCTTTCAGATATAAATCAGTCCTGGCCTTCTGGAACTGAGCCTCCTTGCAGGCATTCTTCAAAATCTGTTCTCCAGCCCTTGACTTCTTGATGTAGTCTTCTGACTTCTCAATCCTGGCTAGATGCTCCACCTTAAGCTTTTCCAAAATGTCCAGCCGACCATCACTCCTCTCCCAGAGGGTCTTCTGTAGAGCCTGAGTCAGATTCTCATTCCTCTCTTTCAGTTTCTCAAACTCTTCCAGGCTAACAGTGGCTGGAGGGGGTGCTGTGGATGGTCCAGGTGCATCCTCAATGGTGAAGGGCATCCCAGAAATTTGAGCCCTGGCATGAGACCACTCATAGTACTGAGCTGAGGCCACATTGTTGCATCTCCCAAGAATGGCCATCCCTTTGGTCTGGACATTGCCCCAAGCCCAGGATGCTTGCCTGACAATAGCTAGATTAGGCTTAATCTCACAATAAAGGGTTTCAGCCAAGTCTTGTGCTCTAGGAGGGTGGACCAATGCATAGCCCATTTGTCTTTTGAATAGCAGTGGGTTGTAGTTGATGCAACCCTTCACTCCTATCAGAGGTACATTGGGGAACTGCCCACAACTAGTAATGATGTCCCTGCCCTTGGTGCTCTGAGTGCACCACCTGATGTCGTCTGAGGTCAAAGCAATAAGTCTTCTAGCCCAATTCTTCTGTTGGTGAGGATTCAAGAATGCATCAGTCTTGGGCAAGTGTTTGAGCAGCCAGGTATGGAACAGGGGAGCACAGTATCTCACCAATCTTTCTCTTTGCTTTTCATTCCTTTGGTGAACAGAGTAGTAGAAATCTCCCAGTAAGGTAGGCACTGGGTTCCTCAGAATGAAAAGGTGAATGGCATTTTTGCTAATAAACTTAGGCTCATCTGCAAATAATATAACCCCATATATGCTTAGGGCTAATAATGCACAGACTGCCTTCCATTCTCCCAAGGAGGCTTTCATGGTAGCCTGAGAAGTCAAGAAATCCAAGTGTAGACCAGAGATTCCAGCCTTGGTTGTCATGCTCTGCTCAATCAGTATAGGTTCCAGATACAGTGCTTTTTCCACTTCTTCATTACTGGGAAAAGCCATCTCAGGGTTGAAGGGGACACCACCCCTGACAGGCACACCAACCAGTGATGAATACTCTTCCAACAAGGGTCCCAACTGAAAATTCTGGAAGGTGAAACACCTTAGAGGAGGATCATAGAACTGTAGACAAGTATGAATCAAGCTCCTCTGGGAAGGGTCCAAATCCATAACCACATCAAGGATGCCTCCATAATGTTCTCTGAATAGTGGTATATGGTCTGGAGTAATAAGGGCCTGGACCTTCCTGATGCCAGTCAGCTCAGGCTCAAAGAAATGATATGAGATGTTGCTCTTCTTGGGTGCCATACTGCTGAAGAAGAGCTGAGACAGATGCTGATGATGATGACTGATACTAGAAGATGGGCTACTGATAAGCTGGTGCTGGTGATGCAGGTGACTGAAGCAGGTAGCTGGTGAACAGGGGTCTAATCAGATAAAGGGATCAAAACCAAGCCAAAATATATGATGTGGATACCCTGAAAAACAAATAAGCAAATGTTAAATGATGCAATGATGATGTATGCAAATGATATGCAAGGGTTTGTGATCAAGCTGGATCTGATCACTGCTTTGATATAAGGCCCATGTATGTCTAAGAAGTCCAGATGGAGGTTCATAAGTCCAGTAACCAAGGTGGGGGACTCAAATAAAGAGTCACATGTCCAGGGTTAAAATCACAAGAACTGTCCCAAAATGGAGCACTCTTAATCAAAACAAAGTAACAGGGTATGCTGAGGTCAAGGGTACCTGCAGACCTGTAAACAGCCCAAACCCCTCACAGGTGGTGTTCTAAAACAAAGATCCTCAGACTTGGATCAGTTATGAGAAGTGTAAACACTTCTAACCCGGAGGTACAGTGTTTACAATAACCATAAAAGATCCTCCTCTAATTCACCTCAGTTTCTGAAGGTCAATACTAAAGGTCATCCAGACTTAGCAGGCTTCCCAGATAGCCCTAGCACTACAGGAAATCTGTAGCACAGAGTTCTCAAGAAGAAACCCATATCTGAACCGTGTTTCATATTCCCGCACCAGACCGAAATAGAATGGGAAAGAACATGAACCACTCTAGCCTAGGTGTCACTCAGGTCCCAGGTATAGGACCTCAACTCTCAATAGAACCCCACCCACCAAAGCAACAAAACCAGATCCGGCCAGAACAGTATGACAGTATGATATATGTAAAGCTGTAAAGAAAGCAGTAAAACAACAGTATATAAAGCAATAAACAAAACAAATATACAAACACAGATAGCACATAACACCCCAGTAAACACAAATCAAACAAGCGCTAGGAGGAACCCACAAAAAGAACCAGAAGCCCTGGTTGCAGTATAAGGGTCCCCAGCAGAGTCGCCAAGCTGTCGCTCCCAAAAGATGAGACTGGGCTCAAATGAGGTACAGACGCGAACGGTCGGCGAAAGGATGAAATGAAAAGAGTCGCCAGCTAGGCATTTTTATCCCGAAGGAAAGGTAATGCTGCATAGACCTAGAAAGATATGGATAAGACGGTTGCGAACCAGAGAGACTGAGAAAGGGGGTTGGTTACAACCTGGGAAGGTATTAGCACCCAGATTGTCCGTCGTACTCGATGGGATCCACGCTTAAGAGATTTGTGTTTTAAAGGGGTAGTGTCAGTGCAATTTGTGTATAAAAAGAGCTGGAAAAAGATGTACAGGTGTCAGTGTAAGAAAAGGGGAATGTATAAGTGAAGTTTCAGTGTAAGAATGAGAGTGAAATGCTCAAGGCTATGAGGCTAAAAGAATAAAGCTGGAAAGGGGGGAATATACAGAGACTTTTGTTCGATAACTGTTAAGTTATGCCTACGTATCCTCTCGTGCAATGAGGAAGTCAGAACACCGTAGTTCGACCCAAAGAGACTGAAAGATGAATTGACTTGTGAACCACTTACTTGTCTATGCTCAAGTGTATGACATGTCTGGCTCAGGTGCAAACTGTCTTGCATTAGACGGAAGAAGCAAGTTCTCGTTTATGAGTGAATGAGATGAGAAAAGAATCCCGGAGGAGACGATTATTGTTTGTTTTTTTAATTTCAGTCTTTTATTGCTTTTGAAAGTTTGTCATAAGTTAGTGAGCTTAAGCCTAAACCAATGGGTTAGTAAACCCATCACATCTTCCCTCTGATTAGGGGTAATGAGAATACCTTAAGTATGAAGTCAGCTTCTCACACTTAAACACCTTGGTGTAGGATTAAGATCATTAACCTACTTGTGATTATTTAGATGTTTTTGTTGTTTTTGTTTAGTGTTGAGTAATGAGATTAAGCCACAATCAGGGATTAAACAGACTCATTACACCATCCTAATAGAAGGATAATAGATGAGAGTGTTTAAGCTGAGGAAAACTCCTCAACTTAATCCATGATTAGGGATTAAACTTATGACAAAACAAAGCCTTTATTAAGTGAATTTTAGTTAATGATAAGATGGTGAAGTGATTTTTAGGGTTTGTAAGACAACTTGAGGGGGACTTGTCCATTAACACTAGGGTTAGTCCTTCTTAACCAATTAAGGAAGAATTAGAACCCTAATGCAAGGCCCAAGTTACAAGCTTGATGTCTTGATGATTATTAAGTGGATTGATTAAAGGATTTAAACACATTAAGGGTTTAACACTTAGGATTAAAGTTATACACTCCATCCTAATAGAAGGATGCAGGCATAAGTTTAATCACAAAACCTTAAAGCCTTTAGGGTTTAATCCTTGATTATGAGGTGAGAAGAGAGGACACAATGAGACACTAAGGTAAAGAACTAAGTGGGGGACTAATAAAAACCCTAATTATTGTCATGCTTGGTTGTCCCTAAGGTTTATGAGGTTTACAAGAAAGATCTTCAAAGGAACCACCAGGAAGCAGATGAAAAGGAGCAAAGAGAAGCAAAGTAACTTGCTTCATTTAAGAAGACAAGTCACTTGAAGAAAGAAAGTAAGAAGAAGAAGAATGAGCAAGCTCAATCTCAAACACAAAACAAAATGCAGCAATGATGCATAAGAGGAGATGAAAAGAAATTGTGAGAAGTGAAGGCAAATTCACTTCTCAAAGTGACTTACCACCTGAAAAGTTAGTGAAAGAAATGCAATGCCAATGGAATGCAATGTGATGATGTAAACCAAAATCAGAAGCATGAGTATGATGTGAATGATGCTAAGAGATGATGCAAACATGAAACAAGGCATGAGGATGATCATACAAACATGTGGAAGCAAGAGAAACATGCTTAGAACCATGGATGTACATGAAAAGTTATGAAATGCAAATGACATTCAAAATGGCAAATGAAAGATTCAATGATCAAACATGCTTCTAATATTTCTTAAGATGTCTAATGGATCAAATGGATGCACAAAATGTTATGGCAAGTCATGGTATGCAAGCAAATGCAAGATGAATGCAAAAGAAAGCCCAAATTAGGGTTTATGATCAATGCACAAAACAAAAACCAAAACCAGAATCAAACATCAAGATAAAAAATTGAGAATGCACTCAAGGGAACCCTAAACCTATACAAACTCACTGCCCAAAGGAGGGGGACCCAATTCTTAACCTAGTGAAAGTTATGAATTTCTTAAGATTTCTAGGGTTTTAAGGTACCTTGTCAAGAAAAATGTCAAAAAAAATGAAAATGCAAGATCAAATCATGCCAATTTAATCCTATAAACTTCATGATATGCAAGGTGCAATGCAAAAAGAATCAAAGTCTAACTCCCAAAGACTAGGCAGAAATGAATTTTTGAACATTGGATCAAAATAATGCTTTGAAATGAAATTAATTCCATGAAAAATTGTCAAAATACATTAAGATCAAAAAAGAAATTTGGTTTGAGGGTTGGACAATGTTTCTAAATGATTTTAAATGTTTCATGAATTTTTTGGTAATTTTTAAATACCTAAAAGTATTTTTAATTAATTAATTCTCATTAATTAATTAAAAATAATCTTTTAAATGATTTAAAAATATTTTTAAATGCAAAAAATAAAAATAAAAATGTTTTTGGTTTCTTAAAATTAATAAAAGGTTGCATAAAAATTTTCAGAATTTTTAAAAATGTTTTGCTATTTTTAATTAAATGAAGAAAACAAATGAATTTAAATGCAAATAAAATTAAATTAAACTGAAAAAAAGAAAAGTCAACACAATCAATGGCCAACATTCAAACTCACACGTGCGGGAGTGGACTTGGCGCGCATCTGGACGGCCAAGATTCAAAATTCTCTAATTATGATTAGTGCCCTAATCTGAACCCTAAACAAAATCAGGTGACCGGAACAGTGTTCCGGTCATCTTCTCCGATCAACCAAAAACTCAATCTCACTCTCCAGGCCATTTCAAAAGCTCTAAATCTCCAGAATCAATCTATGAACAACCCTAAGCATAAACCCTAACTCAAACAACATTTATTTTCACTGAATCAAGAGAAACAAGCAAGAACATTTTTTCGGGCAAACTTTCAGATCAAGCATACAACCTCAAAACTCAATCATTTTCAAAAATAAAATGTTCAGTGAACTCAGGGAAGCATGTAGATCAATTTAGAAACAAGAGAAAGGAGTTCTGGAAAAATGAATTTCCATGGCTACCTGAATCGAAGCTTTGATTTCTGGCACTTTCTGGCTGGTTTCTTGCTTCCAATCACCTCCAATGGATCTCCTGAGAAGCTTTCAATGCTTGTTTGAAGTTTATAATGGGTAGTTTGGAAGATTGCTGAAGTTCTGTTCAAGGAGGGGCAGGAATCGTATTTTGGTTTCAGTGAGTTTCAGGTTATGGTGATGGGTGGTTTGTGACCAGTGAAGTATGCTGAGTTGATTTGTGAAGTTGGTTTGTATGTTTGCAGCTTGTGGAGAGTGTTTTGAAAGCTTTTGCAAAAATGGGGTGAAAATGAGAGAGTTGTGTTCTTGGTGCTTTCAGGCTTGTGTGTTATGTGAAATGTCTTGCTTTTGGTTTGTATAAACAAATGGGATTGGTCAGATGAGTTGATGTGTGCTGTTGTGATTGGTATGGCTCAAGTTGCCAAAATGTCAAATTGGTGTAAGAGAGGCATGGGCTACTAGCTAGCCAAGGACAAATGGGGTGTCCTGCGCAGCAAGAAGTGTGGAGAGCCCTAGGATTGATTATGAAGTCAGCAAGCAAGTGGATTCAAACTTGAGTGAGTTTTTGCAACTTGCTTCACTTTGGTTCCTTTTGAAAATTCTTGCTCCATAAGTCATGAAAATGAGTGATCCCTTGGCCCATTCTGAATTTTAGATGTAATATGATCATGTTGTGAAGAAATGATACACATTTGAGGCCTTTAGAACACTTGATCAAACCATTTTGTAAAATGTCTCTTTGATAGAAAACTTCAAATTTTGTGATTTTAGCCAACTTTGACAAGCCATAACTTTTGATCCAAAATGAATTAGGTCAAGTTCTTGTACTTTTTGAAAAGGGAATGATCCATTCTACAACTTTCATGACCAAAGTTTTTTCATTTGAAGCATTTTTGAATCAAAAAGTAAAGGTTGAAAAAGTTTCCTAAAATGGCAATTTTCATTAAAAGTCAACTTTCCCAAAAAGTCAACTTTGCAAATGACTTGAAATTCTTCAATTTTGTGAACTTCCAACATTTTCTATGATCAAATAAAGATCATACACAATCAAAATGATGATTAACACCCTTTGGTTGGGTCATTGGGGGCCTCAGATGCCCTGATTTTACACTGACTTGCTTAGAAAGTCAACCCTTGATCAGATGACTTCCCCATTGAATTTCTTCATGAAAATTGATATGCATGCTCCCTATACCATATAGAGACCAATAGAAACAAGAATGACCAAAAAATTTGGAGTTATGGCCTTTGAAACCAAAACCCTAATTCTAGGTCATCTGTGCAGTCAAACCTGGCTCTGCTTCCATGCCATTTTCAGTTCTTGTGATTCTTTGACATTCTTGACTTTGAGAGGATATAATATGATGCTTGAACATACATGGACCCCTTTGAAGTGATTTATGACCTTTGGAGTGGCTCAAGAAGCTCTTGAATTGCTCAGATCACAAACCCTAGATGCAGATGACTTTGAACCAATGCAGTGAATCAAAAATGTGATATGAGATGCTATGATTGAGTTTATGCATATGAGAAGATCACAATCCATGGTGTGAATGGGTGAGGGCAAATTTGGGGTGTTTACAACTTGTAATCACAAAGAATTGCTTGGTAAGGAACCCATTAAGATGATATTTTCGCCTTGATGCTCCCTTGTTTTCTTAGGCTTTTCTTTCGAAAATAATCCAGAGAGAAACATAGGTGACAGCCCTGAACTCAGACCCTTGCCTAAACCTCCCCATTGACTTGCTCTGTTACTTAAACTCTGTGTCTTGTTCAATCTGAGTTGTTCCCCACAAGGACAACTTACAAGCTTTTTAAAGCAAGGCTTATGGAAAATTGACTGACAAGATTTGCACCTTTCAATATCATCTTTCGGTTGATAATTTAGCTTTATATTAAGATTGATTTTTTTCAATAGATCAAAATACTTCCAGACTGACATAAGAGTTTATAAGTGGAGGCATTAGAGGATAGAAAAAATATAATATCCTCCAGATCTATAATGAATCCCAACTATCATGATGTTGTTTGGGTGTTATTTGCCATTTTTGTTATTTGATATTGTTTTGGTAATGGATTGACCAAACTGAGTTTTGGTGTTATTTGATATTGTTTTGGTGTTCTTGAATTAGTTTATATTAAAGATGAAAATGGATTGAGTTCTATGAACTTGGCTATGTGTTTGAAGTGAGCAATGAGTCTTAATATTTGGTTATACATTTAATTACTCAAACACTTTGGTTAAATAATAGTTCATGAAGAATAGGTGTTTGTTTATGATTACATGTTGTCACTTATCAAGTTATGACTCATAATTGGTCAATTAATGATATTTCATTTTATGATACATGTACAGGGAGATCTTGGTAATTCTAACCTATCTGGACATTGTATGGTTCTATAAGGTGTTTACATCTCTACAGGTAATTAGTTGTTCTATAACGCTCATATAATATATATCTAGAATAATATCATACAAGTATTATTTTTGGTACTTACACCATCATAAGTGCCTAATAGTATAATACACATTCTTGACCAATTCTAAAAGTAATATACAATAATGGTATAAGACATGGAAATCATACAAAAAAATAAATTACTAAGATCGAATACAATAACCATTATCGTACAAAAGATAGCAAATACACAGCGAAAACTAAAGCTTATGCTTCTCTTGAAACATCCTGAACATAGCTCCACTTGTAAATCAAACCTGCAAAAGAAACCTGAAATCAATAACAAATAGTGGGGTGAGATAACAACATCTCAGTGGGTTTCCCTATCTTAGAGTTCTCTCGGATCTAAAGGGTTCAATCTAGTATACTGAGCACAAAGAGATGTTCGAGTAGCACGACCTAAAGCAAACACTATTACATAGGTCCAAGTGGAGGTATATTAATTTTCACTATGTTGCTTATTAGTTATGTTGCTTGATAAAACAAAAAAACTATATGTTAATTCTTATTTTTTTGTTTATGTGTAGTGTCCTCAACAGAAAAATGGCATAGATTGCAAGTATTAAGTTTTGAGGTTTATGAGAGAAATCCTTCAAATAGATCGATTAGAGATTCCTATTCAGGTATGCATGAATGTATAACTTAGGATTTATTTTAATATTTATCAGATATGTCATAATTTATTATTTTAAACTAACTAATGCATATTTTGTTTTGTTATGTAGTACTTTGATGAATATGCGTGTTCTCATTACACGCCCTCAAAATTGCAAGAAATTACGGAGGAACTGTGCGAATATCTTATTGAAAAAAGAATAGTTTAAGGTATAACATTATGAGATTATATGAATGCTATTAACTTGTGGTTTATGTAAATGACTTGAATTGTATAGTTTTTGATTGAAATGTCATTAGCGATATTAGTGAAATTGTATTAGTTTTAAGATATAAAGCGCTGCTTATAGCCCACAAAAGAAAGCGCTTCTTCTAAAAAGCGTTCTCTAAAGATATAGAAAAAAATCCATTAAAATTACAGGTATACATTAGAGAGCTCTTTCAAAAGTGTTGTCTAAAGGGGGATAAAAGAAAGCGTTTTTTCCTTAAAAAAGACTTTCTAAAGGTATATAAAAAAATTCATTAAAATTTTATACGTATACATTAGACAACGTTGTCTAAAGACCCACTTTAGAGAGCGCTTTTTAAGGAAAAAGCGCCGCTAAAGGCCTACTTTAGAAAGCGTTTTCTAAAGTAGACATTTAACAACGCTTTTTCCTTAAGAAAAAGCGTTGTCTTTACCTACAACAGTGTCACCTTAGACATCGCTTTTAAGAGTTGTTCAAGGCCCAAAACAACATTGTCGAAGCCATTGTCTGACACACACACACACACACACACACACACACACACACACACACACACACACACACACACACACACACACACACACACACACACACACACACACATATATATATATATATATATATATATATATATATATATATATATATATATATATATATATATATATATATATATCAGGATCAACTTACTTCAAGAGTAAAATTTTTTTAACTTATCCATAATTATAGCCTTTAAATTAAATTCAATCCAATGGTTATAAGTATAAATGTTAATTTAACCATTGATTGAATCTAATTTAAAAGTTACGATTATGAAGTGAGTTAAAAACTCTCTCTCTCTCTCTCTCTCTCTCTCTCTCTCTCTCTCTCTATATATATATATATATATATATATATATATATATATATATATATATATATATATATATATCAAAAGTAGATTGCTTGCTTTTTCAATTATGTCATTTCACCAAAATATTTTTACACTACATTATGGACAAAATAGTAATTAACAAATGTTACAATTAAAACATTATTAAACTCCTCTATGTATGACACATGTCATACACATATTCTTTCTCTTCATTCAAATTCCAAATTTCAAATCTTCATTCAAATATTATATACACTCTCTCTCTCTCTCTCTCTCTCTCTCTCTCTCTCTCTCTCTCTCTCTCTCTCTCTCTCTCTCTCTCTCTCTCTCTCTCTCTCTCTCTCTCTCTCTCTCTCTCTCTCTCTCTCTCTCTCTCTCTCTCTCTCTCTCTCTCTCTCTCTCTCTCTCTCTCTCTCTCTCTCTCTCCATTCAAATTTCAAATTTTTCTCATATTTTTCCCACATTTTTTCATTTCCATTTTAATTTGTTTTCTCTATTTATTTATTATCACTAAAAATACTAATAATCTATTTTTTAATTTTAAAAAAATAAAAAAATTATTTATCTCACGAGTCACTATCAACATAATATATATTTTATTTTAATAAATATTTATCTTAATTTAAGAGATAAAATTCTTATTTTTAAATATTAATTTTTTTTCCATCTCATAATTTTTTTTATTCTTTTTCTATAATTATTTAATACAATTTAATATTATATGTTTATTTTTTATTTTATAATTAAGTATATCATTTTAAATTTTATATTTGTATCTAAATATATTTTACATCGCATGAATTTTTATTTATTTCACGGGTCATTATTGCATCAATTTTTTTTCTCTTGACTTCCTCTTACGAGTCTTTTCTTTTTTCTTTTTGCATGATTATTTAATACAAATGAGATTGTATAATTATTTTTCAATTTACAATTAAATAACTCGTTTCAAATTTACATATGTATATAAATATATTTTATTGTATCAAATATTATTTATATTTCATGGGTCACTATAATTACAATACATATTTTATTTTAATCAATAATTATTTTAATTTGAAAGATAAAATCATTATTATCAAATATTTATAAAAAAATATTCTCACGAGTCATTTTTTCTATTTGTATTTTAATTCAATTGAATTTATATAATTATTGTTCATTTTAAAATTAATAGCTAATTTCAATTTTAGATACATATATAAATACATTTTATAATGTTTTTCAATTTATACGTACATTTTAATTTATTTTATACCATATCAAATAATTTTACCCGTGCGGTATATATATATATATATATATATATATATATATATATATATATATATATATATATATATATATATATATATATATATATATATATATATATATATATATATATATATATATATATATATATATATATATATATATATAACATCACGTTTTAGAAAATTCCTTTCAAATAGAAGCTTCAGTAGAAAAAGACAACATTAACTTTTTTAGGAGGTTTGTCTCTATTTTTACAAGGTTTTTAAAATAAATCTTTTGAGAATAATTCAATTGTATTTAATATTTTTGGTATTAATTTTCATTAACTTAAATTAATCCAACTTTTATAACTAAAAATAATATTCCAATTGCTAGAAATTTTCTATTGGAAAGTTGAGTTATATAAATTAAAATACTAGTAATATACTATATTATATAGATAGATGACATTTAGTTTTTGTTACTTGGATTGCAAGTAGGATTATCGAACACTTTAATTAAGAGAGAAAAGTAGTAATTGTATTCTTTCAAATGCAAGTAGCTACACCTTCCTCTGTAACCTTATTATAAATTCACAACACTCCAATTTTCTACTCACTCAATTAAGAGAGGGAAACAAAACACTACTTTTACTTTTCTTTTCTCTTTTAAAATATGCAAACCTAATAAACAAATTGACACCCCAACCTTCTTTCTCCATGATGTCACGTGTATCCCACCCTCTTCCCACTCACACGTACACAGAGGGTCCCACTTCATCATTGCCAAAACCTAATTATCTCAGCAGTATCATCAACTCACGTGCCAAAGTCGGTTTCGCACGTGTCAATATTTCATGATGATATCACACTTGTGAACATTAATTTTGTCCTTCCACCTTTTTATTTTTAAATGGTTACTTTATATTTCTTTAATGAGTAATGTTGTTTTTAAAGTTCACGTTCTAGTTACAAGTGTCGCACTGCTTTGGGAAAGTTGGAAGGAATAGGAACCACCACTTTACACCCTTTACCTTTTAGGAAGCACTACTACATGATCTTGTTTCAAGCTAGTAGTGATGCTTGAACTTCCATAAACATGCATTAGTGTTAAATTGTATATTGAAACATAACATCTATCATACCTAAGTTGATTTGTTTTTTTTTTTTTTGTTTTAAGATAAAGTCCAACATCAATCAATCAATTGACATGCATGTATTTGATATGTCAATCTATCATGGAATGTGTACTACGCATGATTGTTCTCTTATTTAAATATTTATATGTCTATATTACATAGATTTGGGACCAAAAAGATGGTGTTTGCTCATTTTCATGCACATTTTGATTGTGCTACCTTTCAATTTCACAATCTAGCTTGAGGGCTTTGTTTACATGCGGTTGCCTCCAATAATAACATTGCTAACTAACTTTATTTTATATAGAAAATCTATTTTAGTTTATCTAGATATGGAATATAGAATCGTAAATATGATTCTAAAGTAAATTTAAATAAAAAAACACAATGATTCATCATAGTTTTTTTTTTTTATGTGTGGAAAATGTTGAGGGATTACAATTTTTATGTGTGGAGAATGTCTAGGGATCACAATTTTCTTGATGCGTTGAAGGAGTCATTGAATGCTAGAAGGTCCCCACCTTCGCATGACTACAAATATTTCATCGCAATCTTACTTTCATGAAAATTCTGAGATAAATCTGGTCGTATAAGCTTTCGTAGTTAATGAGGATTATTTATAATGAATGATTATGACAACAATCATGAATAGTGGAAGTGTCACATTAGATGTATCATCCACTTATCGTGATCTTAAAACCCTAGAATTAGTTTGTCTTCTTCTTTTGTCTTTGGATTATTGCTGATGATTTGAGTGAACTTCGTAGGGAGTATCATTCTTACTAGAAGATTCAATACTAATTATGTCAAAGACGGAGATGGGAGATGATCTGGATGTTGGAGGGCCTATGGAAATTTTTGCTGTTGGATCAGAAGTCATGTTCTTCGTCTGAGTCAGTGACGGAGGAAGATGGGGACTGGAGGGTGGCACTGCACCCGTCAAAGTTGTATCTATTTTAGTATTATGTTTTAGTAGATTGTTAATATTGGTTTAGACTTTTTTATTTTTAAAGTCTCCAATAATAAATTTATTGAGTAATAATAAGTTAATTTAAAATGTTTCTTTTAACATATAAAATTAATTAATTAAATTTTTTTTATTATAAATATTTTAAATAAGTTTGAGTAAGAAAATTCTAAATCAACCATATTTAAATAAAAAAGGGTTAAATTGAAAATGGTTTTTTTCATTTTTTATCAAGTATTTTTTAGTTTTTATTTCAAATTGATTTTGCGGATTACACAATGTGTATATTCGATTTTTTTTTTAATTTGTAATTTTTTCATCTTTGGTGTTAGACTAATTTAATTAATTTGGTTTAGTGTTTTGATTATGAGATAGTTATTTCCATTGGCCTCAAATTAATTTGATTTTGTGTTTTGATCATTTAATTCTATTTTTATTTTATAAAGTTGTATATATTTTTAACTAGAAAAGATGATAGTTTATTTGGGTATATATCATCAATGTTATATAAATGTTAGTATTTATTTAATAGTTATTGATTTTTGTATTATTTTTTAAATTATACAATATTTGAACACAAGAAAATTGAAGTTTTTTTTTAAAGGAGAATAATTAATAAATTAAATACTTAATTATTATAAATTAAAAAAAATATTTGTTGCCTCGTTAAAATTTTAGGTAAGATCCGTCACTGGTCTGAGCGTAGTTGTTGTTGTGTATATGACTTTGGATCTGGAAGAAAATTGACTCTGAAAATTCTCAAGAACCAGAAGTCAATTTGCATGGATGACGTCATTGTTCTGCTAAGGAATCATAAATACATGGAGAAATGATGGAAAGAAACTTGATACGGTTAAGTATATATGTGATGAGACGACACAGGGGTAGACCTGTAAGATTAGTACTCCAACATCCAATTCAATATCGGAATAAAAAATAACATGAGTTATGGTTTCGAGATAATACCTCTAACTTCACAAGAGATATCTTATATATGAAGTGTTATGAATGTTCTTTGCTATTGCAACGTAGAGGTCATCTAACATCTAATGATAGGCATCAACTCTTGGCGTAGATTAAGTGTATAGTTTTATAGTAAAGTTACAATATGCTTTCAATGATTAGGTGGAGTAACTTGGATTGATTATTGAATTTTCTTTCTTTTGTGCCAATAATCAAGTGTAGAATAAATCTTTTCCAAAAAACTTACCTAATGCACAATTTACAACAAACATACAAATGCAATGCAAAATTATTGTGAAATTTGCATTGAGATTTCATTAAAAAAAAATTATACATGTGAGTTTTGACAAGAAAATATAGAAATAAAATCTTTTTATGTAAAAACAAAAAATAAATATCCATCATTTTATAAGTCTGTTTTGTAAAAAAAAATGAAATAAAATATAAAAATTAACATATACAATATAAAAATTTAACAAATTAAGAGTTGTTAGTTCGAACAACAAAGAGTATTATTTTCTCTATTTTATTGTTATATTTTTTTAAAAAATAGATATAAAATATTTAATAATTCAATTATTGTCCAACAAGTGAAATAATAAAAAACTAAAATAGATTTCATCTAAAAAGTACTACGATCGTACATCAGAATCACCATGTCACAAATTTATCGTCAAGACATAGCCATTATATGCCTAGAAACACCTAAACACCTAGGTCCCCAACTAATGCATGTGAGTGCATAGGATATTCTAGTTACAACTAATTAATGATTATGTTACTTGAAATATAGTAGATGCGATGTCTCACATATATCACTGCCTATACATACACATTTCACCTTTCATTACAAACAACTGATGCCAAGTTCTTTTCTCTATCCATTCTCAATTAATTTACAGTTTAGATTAACCTTTTCATGGTGCATCAGTCACTTTAATACTCGATACAATTTCCCACCGTGGTGCAGTGAAATGTAGGGAGTTGCTGAACTTTCAATATTGATAGGCAAGTACACGGATTTAAAGTGTGTGCAGTGCATGCATTTTATATTTGGCAGGGTTTTCAGTGACTAGGTAAAGACTTTATAACTTTTTAATGTTGGTGTGTTTATGGAAGATTGTTTGTGATGTTGATGGAAGATGCATGGTGTGTTTTACAAGGGACGGTATATATGAGTATTTAAAATAAAAACAGTAATAAAGTTGAAAATTTTGGAGTTTTTAAATTAGACCAGAGTTTTAAATTACAATCTACATTCATAATGCAATAATCTCCACAACAACAACGAATTACAATAGTGATGTGTTTTAAAATTATATATTTGGTTGCATTAATAACCATATGAGATAATAGTGGTGTGTTTAAAAATTATATGTATGGTCGTATTAAGAACCATATCTGACCATATCAATGATAGATGCCTTTCAATTTTTTTTTATGCTTTTGTAGGATAGGTTGATTACTAGGCTCAACCTCCATAGTCGATACATTATTTAGGTAGGTAGTTGGGTGGAATGCATTGTGTGTTTGGGGCATGATGAGTCGGTGGGTCGCTTGTTTGTCATGTGTCATGTTGCATCTTTTGCGTGGTATATGGTTTTTAAGTGGATGGGTAGCTTTTTGCCTCTTCCAGAGTAAGTCTTAGAGGTGTTTCAAGAGTCGGGTAGAGGTAAGACGATAAGTTTCAATCTAGTCGCGATCTGACTTTATATGGTCGACCTTGATATACACGAAGATGGGATAAGGCTAGTTATAGATGCAGACTTTGAGGTTCTTCAATTTGACAAAAATCCTACTCTGACAATGAAGATAAGGGTCAGACTCCATTCTGAGGTAAAGAACACATTAATCGAATGTTTTAGGGCTAACGCGTATCTCTTTGCCATCTCTTCCGATAAGATGCACGACATCGACCCTAACGTAACCTGTCACCGGTTGGACTTTGACTGTTAGATGCCAACTTCATTTCTAAAGTAAAGTACATTTATGGATCTCTAATGTTGTACGAGTCAAAAAGGCCTTCGAAAAGTGGAGGATGAGTGTCGTTGGCAAAATATCCAAATTGGTCCATTAATTCTACCATTGGGTCCAATTTGGTCTCTTAAGTTTAAAAACTCCCAAAAAGGTCCTTTAATTTTTTAAATGGTTCCACGTTAGTCCTTCTGTTACCTACCGTTAGTCAAAGTCAACTATTTTGCACACGTGGCTCTGGACTTTGGTGATTCATTGGTAATTCATCTTCCAGCTAGGATGTGCATAACTTAAGGAAGTGATTTACAATGGGAAATGTCATAAAACGAAACTCAGTAAAAGGAAAGGAACCATAGCGCATAAGCCATTTATGCTTGAAGCAAAGGAACTAATTCATTCTGAAGCAATCATCGTTGTCATTGTTGAAAATCAAAGTTAACCAGGTACGTGTTATTCGATTTCACATAGTTTAATGATTTAGGGTTTTTTGTTGTTTTAGGGTTTTCTGGATAAGTTTCTGATTTAGGGTTTTATGGATTTCACAGTGTTTAATCATTTAGGGATTTATGTTGGTAGAAATGATTGAGTATCTGAATCTAATAATCCACCATAGTGGTGAATTTGTCGATGACGAGATGAGTGTTTACGAAGGGGGTGAGATTGCGGAATTGAAAATAGATGTTGATAGATGGAGCTATTTTCAACTATTAGGATGTTTTTAGGATTTAGGTTACAATTGTATTGGGAAAATTTACTATAGGGATCCACAATTTGGGATGAACACTTTGGTTGATGACAAAGGAGCCCTAGAGATTGCTGATCTATATAGGGTGCACCTCAGGGTTGACATATACATTAAACATATATTGTCACAACCTGATTACTATGATGGTCCAATTGATGAAGTAGAATCAGAATTGATGGAAGAGGATGAGACTAGAAAAGTACTTGCTGCAATGCTTGAGTAAGTTAATGTTGAGGTGAATAATAGTGAGCCTTTGAATGAGACAACTCCAAGGATGGAAGATGATCCTTTGAATGATAATGAAGGGAATAATAGTGAGGCTTTGAATGAGATTGAGGGGAATAAAGAGACTGAGGGGAATAAAGAGACTGAAGGGAATAATAGTGAGCCTTTGAAGGAGACTGATGGTGATGTCAATGATGGTCTTAGCTCTGATGATAGTGAGGATGAAAACTTCAATTATGACAGTGCAATGGAAGTGGGTTTTGATGATGAATCAGATGAGTATGATGATGATTTTGATGAGGATGGTGATTTGATTGAATTTGTGAATGACTAAGAGGGGAATATCAAAAAAGGTAAAGAAAAGTGTGAGGACAAAAAGGATGATCAAGTTGTTAATGATAATGAAAGTGATGATTTACAAAGTGGGTGTGAAAGTGATGAAACTACTGATGTTGTGAGGAAAAAGTATCTTATGTTTAAATTATAGAAAGACATGTCAAATTTCAAATGGGAGGTTGGGATGTATTTCACAACCAAATCTGATTTCAAAGAAGCAATAGCATCATATGCAGTGCAATTTGGCAGGGGTCTTAGGTACAATAAGAATAACAAGGTAAGGGTGAGGGTTAGATGCAAGGAAGGGTGTGATTGGGAAGCCTACTGTGCAAAGTTACCTAATGAAGATTCTTGGCAACTAAGGAAGATCATAGATAAGCATGGTTATAGTAGAGAGTACAATGTCAAAATGATGAGTACCAAGTGGTTAAGAAAGAGGCTTCAAAATTCTATGAAAACCAACCCAAGATTGAAGCTTAGGGACATAAAGTAAAAAGCACAGAAAAAATGGAATGTAGGTGTCAGTAAGCAAAAGCCCATTAGAGCAAGATTTGCTGCTAGAGATATGGTAGATGGTTCTTTCCCTGGGGACTATACAAGGGTCTATGACTACTGCCATGAACTTTTTAGGTCTAACCCAGGTTCTACTGTTAAACTGAATGTTCAACCCGTGCCAGAGGGTACTGCAGATCAAAGACCCTATTTTAAGAGGCTATACATTTGCTTGGCAGCTTGTAAGGAGAGTTTTAAATTACGTAGACATTCCATTGGTCTTGATGGTTGTTTTTTAAATGGATTATGTGAAGGTCAAATATTGTCAATCATAGGTAGATATCCAAATGATCAAATGCTACCAATTGCATTTGCTGTAGTTGAAAGTGAAAATAAAGACAATTGGACATGGTTCTTGGAGCTTCTAATTGATGATCTTGGTGGGAGAGAAAAGTGTCTCACATACACTTATATATCTGATAAACAAAAGGTATAACTTTGATTTACTTTTGTTATAATTTTTTTTACTTGTGTTATACTTTTTTTTTCTTGTGTTATACTTTGTTTTTCATAGGGTTTACTACCAGCCATGGATGAGTTTCTACCTCAAGTTGAGCAAAGGTTTTGTGTCAGACATCTCTATAACAATTTCAGAAAAAGATATCCTGGAAAGATGCTGAAGGAAATTATCTGGAAAGCAACAAAGTCAACTTATTTTCAAGCTTGGGAGAGAGAGAGAGAGAGAGAGAGAGAGAGAGAGAGAGAGAGATGAAAGTGATGAAGGAGATCAATATGGAGGCATACAAGCACATGATCAACACTCCTCCAAGATACTGGAGTATGTCATATTTTAAGACACAAAACAAGTGTGATGCAGTCCTCAATAATATGTCAGAGGCATTCAATAGTGTAATACTAGATTCCAGAGCCAAGCCACTAATAACTATGGTTGAAGAGATAAGGACATATATGATGGAGAGATGGGCAACAAATAGGTTGAGGTTTCAGAACTGGCTGATGAGGAAGTCTTGCCAAACATAAAAAAGAAAGTTGAAAAAATAAGCTCTTACACCAACCTCTGGATATGCAGGTAATACATACGACAATAGAATATATTTAGTAGATAATGTTATTATCATATAACTAATGATCCAATATTTATCTATAGGATGGCTGATGAACATATTTTTGAGGTTAGGCATCTAGAAAACCAAGCTAATAAGTTTACAGTAGACCTTAAGGTGCATAATTGTTCCTGTAGAAGATGGAAGTAGACAAGCCTACCTTGTGTGCATGCATTGTCAGCAATCAGGAGTAGGAACTAAAATATTGATGCCTACATTCCAGATTATTACAGGAAGACAAGATACATGGAAGTCTATAAGTATGTCATTTTTCCAACTAATGGTTCTAATCTGTGGGTAAGGACTGAGTATCTAGATGTGCAGCCTCCTAAGTATAGGAAGATGCCTGGAAGGCCAAAGAAGAGAAGGAATTTAGAGCAAGGTGAACTTGATGGATCAGAAAAAAAGATGAGAAGGATTGTTTTTAATGTTAAGTGCAATAGGTGCAAAAAACTAGGTCATAATAAACTGACTTGCAAGGACATCACCAATCAGCAGGCATCTCAAGATGGAAATCATCAGGAATCTCAACAAGTAAGTCAGATAACACAAGGCCAACAAGAAATTCAGACAACACAAGGACAACAAGCAAGTCAGGCAACACAAGGCCAACAAGCATCACAACAGAAATCTAAAGGAAATGCTAATATATCCTTTTCTGCAGGAGAATCACAAGCATCCCAGAAAACTCAAGAAAGGCCCAAAAAGTTGTCAATTAGAAATCCAACTAAGCCTTTTATTCCACCAGGCCCAAACACAAGGATGAGTGCAACCAAGACTGTTGTAGGGCCAACTACAAGGAGATCAACACCAACCAAGAGAATATCAAAGAATTGGAAATTTTAGATAGATGTAGGGCTATTACAATAGTATGTTATTATGTTAAGACAAGTATTGTATTTTGCTAAGACATATGGTATTATGTTAAGACATGTATGGTATTCTATTAGGTTAAGACAAGTTATGACATGTATGGCATTCTGTTATGTTAAGACAAGTTGTGACTTGTGTATTTTGGCTAGCAATCAAATATTATGGTATTTTGTCACATATTATTGTTAACATGTTTCTATTTACATATTTCCTAAAGCATATTTCTGATAACATATTTTTGTACCAAATTGGTATCAGTTTCTTCTGTAACATATCGGTAACATTTTTATCACATATTGGTATCAGATATTGGTATCAGTTGCTTTTGTAACATATTGGTAACATTTTGATCCCACATTTTTATCACATGTTGGTATCAGTTGCTTCATAACATATTTTTGTAACAAATTGTTAACAAATTTCTGTAACAAATTTCTATAACATATTTCATAACAAATTAAGTAGATTGATAACAACAAATCTGATACATATTTCTTCATTTAATTGATAACACCAAAATCAATACATTGATAACACCTTCATAAACAACAGATTCATTACATTGAGTACACCTTCATAAACAACACATTTCCTAAAGCATTATAATAACAACTACAATGAGGCACATGAATAAAATCACATTCCAGAATTTTTCCCACTTCTGTAGGTTCTTCAATTCAGTTTCCACATTACTTATTTGTTTCCCATATTCTTCGATAACGACTTGAAATTCCACAACTGTGTTTGAAAGCTTTTATATTCTATCCATCAACACATGCTCCTTCTCGTCTCCAACATCTTCATAATACCATCCAAAGTACCCACAACCAGCATACATTGATCCCTATAAATTCATCTTTGTACATCAAATCTTTGCAGCAACAATTGTTATAATAAGAATAAACTGAATTGATATTACATATACCTTAAAATTAGGACAACCCCATAAATGTTTTTCATAGTTCTTAATTATTGTTGTCATTCGAAACACAACTAAATCCCCACAGTGACAAAATTGTTTCCAATTAGTGCATGTGTTGACATTCGACCCATGCTTCGAAGATGACATACCAAATGCACGTTTTTTGCTTCATTGCTGGAGAATAGCTATTCGATTTCATGGTTGAAGCTGGATTTGGTGAAGAAACCCTAGATATGTCGTGAATCAATTTGGGGAAGAACCTCTAACAACAAAAACCCTAATCCAGAAGGCTTGAACAATGAAGAAGATGAAATATGCCATGTCACCATGCCACATACGGAAACATTAACGTCTGTTTGGGGCACTTGATGGACAGGACCAACGTGTAACCATTTAAAAAATTAAAGGACCTTTGTGACAATTTTTAAACTTAAGGGACCAAATTAGACCCAGGGGTAGAATTAAGGGACCAATTTGGGTATTTTTCTTGTGTCATGTATACCAGCCTTAACCGGGCATGTCTAAAGGATTCATACCCACTTCCAAATATAGAAAAGAAGGTATACAGTTCTTCCAAATACAAGATGGTAGAAAGTGGAAAATATGTGTGGTCATGTCGCTCCTACAAAGATTTAGTCTCCTGACGAAAGGGTACCTGATACTAAGAATCCCCATGACCAGCAACAACTAAAGTTATAATGGAATCTACCTCCATCTTTTAGAAGGCTGAAATCTCCGACTTTCATGTCTTAGATATATTACAGATGAAATCACAATCATCGAATGATACATATGCTTTCATTTTTAGGGCAGTGTGAGGCATGCGTCAGAAAAAATATTAGGTAGTCGAGTGGGAGGATTTTGGTCACAATCTACTAGATAGGTGGTGGAGGGAGTGTGACCCGATCACTTCAGTCTCTTCCATGGAGTTTCTTCCATGACAGGATCTTTTCCACTGTTCATATTAGCCCCTTTTTAGCTTCCATGGAAGAGACTAAATAATATTGCGTGGTTTTTGTGACATGTATCACTAAACTCCTTTGATATTCAATGTGTTTTCGAATCACTATCAATGGTCAACAGTTCAATTCATTTTTTATTCTATTGAGCTGATTAAGGAAGGGTAATAGAAATATCTAATTAACCATGCTTGCAAACTGAGGTTAAATAGTCAAAATTGTTGGTTTACAGATGTTATCAAAAGTGTGGGTCCCTTTTAGATTTATTCATAATAAGTTTAGGATAATATTTGTTGTTCTTGATATCTAGTGGTGGGGTCTTGAATTTGGGATTGAGAGTGTGTTGAGATGAGATAAGATAAGTGGGATTTGTGCTTATGGTATTTGAGGATTTTATGATGTTTTTGAATAGGTCTGAGAACCTATTGTTGTTTTTTGTTTGGTGTGCTCGCAAAGATATTATAACCTTTTGCCTATGTACCCCCAAAAAGAGAATTGAGGGATCCGATCATTGTAGTTCCTCCTAAAGGATAAGGCTAGGAGGAGGTATGATTTGTATCTTGGTTAAAGCACATGATGATGATGCTCAAAAATGGTTTGTATTTGTGTCTTGATCAAAGCCCAAGATTGAAGCTAAAAAGGTTTGTTGTAACTGATAGGGGGTTCTTTAATTGCATAGCTCAAGGCATAATCTGAATTTGGTATCTTGATTTGCATAACTCAAGAAAGGCTGAATGGGTACCCTGAATTGCATAGCTCAAGGAGGACTGAATGGTTGATCTGAATTGCATAGCTCAGGAAAGCTGAATTTGGGTGGAGATATGACTGGTGGAAAGTGATATTAGTTATTGTCCAAGTGTATGATTGAAGAGATTAGCTTAGTTAGATTCCAATACTATGGTTGTAATTGAGTTAGCTTAGTTAAAGTCCAAGACTATGACTGTAATGAATTAGCTTAGTTAAAGTCCAAGAATATGATTGTAATGAATTATCTTAGATAGAGTCCAAGACTATGACTGAAATTATTTGATTGACTGGTAAGTGTTTGACTTTTTGTGCCTTGATTGAAGCCCAATGTTGAAGCTAAAAGAAGAAGACTCAATAGAGAGAATTTGTCATCTCTAAAGAGGGAAAGGTTGATTTATATGTGTGCCTTGATTGAAGCCCAAGGTTGAAGCTAAAACAAGAAAATTGACTCTATGGGGAAAGTTTTGTCTATTTCCTGATTTGGAAGCCCGACTGTGAAGCTTATTTGGTGAGAGACTGGCTCTTGATTCATCTGTATCCTGAATGAAGCCCATGATGGTAGGTTGACTTTTGATGGGAGACTGAATCTTGATGAAAAGTGTTTTGTTTGTTTTGTTTGATAATGGTTTGAGGTCATCAAACATTCCTTTGTTTGGGGAGGTTCAATTTCTTAGAGCCTAAGAGGAGGCTATCTTGGTCATCCATCGGGGAAAGGAGACTATTTTATGTGTTTGATTCTAAGGAGTTTTCCTATACTTTTAGGAAGCCTTTGATGGTCCTTGTGTTTAAGCCCAAGAGGAGGCTATTTAAGAGGCCCATGGGTCCTTGAACAAAGCCAAGGAGGAGGTTGGGGATAGTTTATAAAGAAGCATTTCACCGGGAAACTTCTTATCTCTGTAAACCCATATTAAAGTTGAAAAGAAAAATCCTAAGTTTGAGTTTGAATGATGTATCTGTTTGAATGTAGATAAACTAACTACTATGAGAGTCTAGCAGAGATGCAAATATATACAGATAAGATGCATGCAGACAAATAAATGTGTCAGTAAATGTGTTGAATATTTTTTAGTATGTCATTGTTATGGTTTGAGTATTCTTAAGTGATTTTTAAGAATGATGTTAGGAGTTACATTGGGAAGCATAGACCCAAAATCCTAGGGGAGAGAGATTACAAATATATTTTATATTGTATCCACTTTGATGATTAATAAATATTTTATTATCTTTTCTTGAGTATGAGATAAATAAATATAATTTTAAACAGAAACCCTAATCTAACAAGCAAACAACAATATAAGAAAACAACGAGAAGTTAGAGGGGAAAGAGATGGCTCAAAAGCCAATAACACGGCTTATACATAAGGATGCCTATGGATTTTTGTTTTGTTTTATTATCTTGTGATTTCATACACAGGGTAAGGCTTTAGTGCTAAAACGCTGTCTACCGCCTAGAAAACAATTCACCGGAGTGAAGCTCAGTCTAGTAGCAGGTGTATTAGATCTTTAATTTGAAAAGATGAAAAAGAGAAAAATGAGATGGGACTTGTAAACAATTGGCCCATGAATCTCTATTTAGGATATTGAAAACTATTTGAGAAAACAGTTTGAGGGATCAGGACTTATACAGAAGACTGACAGAGTATTAAAACAGACCGAAGAAAGTTTAAAACAGAAAAAATGGGTCATAAACACAAAGGATTCCCCATGACATTTTGACAATTCATTTTAAAAAAAAAGAGGCTATGTGTAAATAAATTCAAAGAAATAGATTCACAAATGAAAATACAATGCAGTGAAAAAGGCGATCGCCGAGTTTTTGAAAATAGCTCAGATAAACCTTAATAATTTATTTTTCAAAAGGGGATGGGTATTACACTCTAATAGAGGCCCAAAAGTGTAAGATTTTAAAAATTTAGGGGTGATAAGATCAAAACCCTAATTTTGGTATTTTAAACATTTAAAAATGATTAAAACTTTGAGAAATTTCAAACATAAGGGAAAAACAAGTTGAAACCTTGAATCAATGTTTGAAAATTTATATTTTATCCATGATATAACTTGTAATTCATTTGTGTTTGAAAAATCAAGTGAAAGAAGATTTTTAAAATGTTTAAAAATAATTAAAATAAATTCTTAATAAAAATAAAAAATATTTTTAAAAATATTTTTTTTGTGCTTTTTTGGTGGAATAAAATATTTAAACATTTTTTAGAATTAATGAGAAAAGAACCATTTAAAAAGTAAGAAAAATCAGAGAGGAATTAATTTTGGAATCAATTAATGAAAATATCAAAAGTTCAAATATTCAAAAATTTAAAAAAGGGCGCCAAGAACACATGAAGAACACACACGTGTTCTTCATCTTGCCCAGAAATGCAGATTTTGCAAAATCTACCATATCTCAACGATTACTTAATGAACTGAAATGAAATAAACATCAAACGGGCTTAATTTTAACTCAAGAACAACATGGTAATAATTAATTTCATTTATTTTAAGTGTGGGTGAAGAAATCAATGATGAACACTGAAGAACCCTAATTTGGCCTAAGCTTCATGAAATTCTACATGATGGTGTTTCTAAGCAATTGATTGAGAAAAAACACTTAAAATATAATTACACACACATGGTAAAAAGACAGTGAAAGAAAATATGATGAGATTATGAAAGGACCAAGTTTTAGGCTTACTTGAACTTGTAGCTGCAACAAAAATATGATCTTTGAGATAGAGGTGTTACAGAAGAGTTATGATGATTTGAACATCTTCCTGATACCATATGAAGTGTGTTTGAACACTTGAAATTGATTGCAACTAGTTAGAAGAAGTTGTGGTGTTCAAGTTGCAGAAAGTAAGCTTTTTTTTGAGGTTTTGAAAAGTGATTTTGGGTTAAAGGTATTTTAGAGGTTGGGTGATGTTTGAACACCTCTAATAAATCATATGTGATGTGTTTGAGTGATTGGTTTGAGCTTGTTGTGGCTCAAACTCAAAACCTGATGGTGTTTTGATGATCTTAATCATCTGATCTTATCCCTTGACTCGCCAAAATCTGAATCTCAAGTTTGGTAAAAATCTATTTTTGAAAAACAGTTGTGACATGATGTGTTTAACAAGAGATTTCTTCATGCTCAAGAAAGATCTTTTCATGCTAATTGGTTCTTTGCATTGTTGGTAACATTTGTGATAACATTGGTGTTTTCACAAGGACCTGAATCTGCTTGGAACTATGTGAAAAAAGCCTACAAGTTTTGATGTTTTGACTGATTTTGGACTTAGGCAAATTTTGTCTAAGTGTTGAAACTTTCAACTTTTTCTTGATTTAGATCAATCTTCAACTTAAAATCCACGATGAATTGGAGTTTGATGTAGTTGAATCTTTTTTATTTTATGGTAAAATATTTCATATGAGCTTTGGTTCACAAAAATTTGATGCTTGGATCACAAGTTATGATACTTGAAATTAGGGTACATGTACACTTTTTTCCATAACTTAGAAAATTTTCCAAAATTTCTAAGTTAGCCCCTTTTACAAGTTATCTCAAAATTCTTGATTTTTTGTGATCAAATGCATTCATGGACCATATATTCCTGTAATATAGGTCATGGGGATCATTTTAGGTCAAAAATTCAAAGTTTGACTTTTTTGGTCCAGATGAAAATTACACAAGATACCCCTGATTTTTTATTTTTTGACTGAGCATCCACTAAGGTATTTTGAACTTGTGAATGGACTTTCATGATGTATATGAGCTATTTAAATGATTCCTTATGGTATTGTCTTATGTCCAGTTGAAAATTTCAACTTTGGGTTCCCCGATCAATCAATACCCTAAATTGGGCATTGTGAAACCCTAATTGTGGGATTCTTGATCTCTGCATCCTTTGATTTTGATTTCAACTTGTAGATTTCCATTTGGGTTGAGTTAATATCCTTGAATGAAATATGGATGTCTTGGATCATTTTCCCCTAAAAATATTCTTTTGGAGGGCACAGTCGACCATAAACCCTGATTTGTGACGCTAAGGCCTCAAGGCTCAGATCACTAAAACTTTGTGCAATCTTTGCATGAATTATCACCATTTGAGATTCCATAATCCTTTGAGTATGTTTTAAAGGTTTAAAATCTTAGGAATTTATGATTGATCCTTTTCCTGAATCCTTTGAGGGACTCAGGAATCCTGATTCACTACGGAAAATTTCAACACTGTCCATTGAACTGATGGGTGTGTGGGTATCTTAGTGTCAAAATTTAGGGAATGACAGATAGGAAATCCTATCATTATTCCATTTACCTTCTCCATTTATAAGACATATGAGTTAGCCGCGCAAGCGCCTCTCTCGCTTTAGCTGGCGAGATTCTAATCTCATATGCAGATAGAGTGGCTACCCCCACATGTGGAGCAATTGAGAAAGATGAAGGTTCGTTAACTCCTTTTTCATTCATGTCATCTGAAAATTAAATAAAATAGATTGATGGTTAGATAAGATTAACATTATTTAACATTAATCACACACGCCTTAATTAGGAATTACCAAAGATTTCCTCCTATCTTTAATAGACTCGCATCCGTGAAATCTCGGGTACTAATTAAGTGATTATAAAACACAAGTAAGTCTGATTTCATATCCCTATCCTAAGTATCCTAAGTAGTAAGGGGGTTTTGGGGGTATGAATAATAACTGACACCCTTTCCAAAGTGATCTGGAGACTAGCACTTATGGGCTATGTCCGAGCAGGCAACCAGCCCCGAGGAAAGATCTCGAACATTGCAGAAATTTGAGTGAGTTTTCGGGGAGATTAGAGTTATTTTGAAATAATAGAGTTTAAAAATGCTTCCAAATCTCAGTATAGATAGGGAAAAACTTATTGTTACCACTTTGACAAAAGGAAACTAACCCTTGTTCGCGCCCCTTTTTTGTCGAGGTGCGGTTGACAGAAAAAAAATGAAAGAAGAGGATTTTTGAGGTAGAACACACTTGCCTCTTACATTCTTACCAATATTGAAACACATTTACAAAATCCCAAGCAATTGGGTGGAGTTGAGAGAGGGAAATGCATAGATGATAAAACAACTTCTCGAAAATGGTCAAATGCAACCTTACACTCAGCTTCTGAAAAATCCATTCATGAAGGGAATAAAGCACCCCTAAAAAAGTTGCAAATTCGTTGGTCAGTAGGTATAAGATAAATCAACCAATCAAAAGATGAATCTACCTCTACATCGACATGATCATTGGAAGTCTCTCGAATATATGTAAAAACCATCAAAATGAATTCGAGATCTACCTAGAGGTATTGGTATGCGTCAATTGGTTCCAAAGAACTTTCAATCGAACCATGTTCATTCCCGCATCATAAAAAGGGTCATTTTGGTCAACATTAACAAAGAAATTATGAAAAGAAGCACAAACCCTAGTAAAAATATGAATGAAGTCTTTCTCGAGAGACTAGAAGAAGCAACCACTCTCATGTTTTGTCTCCCTAGATATAATAATGCCCAAATTAAAATAGGCATGGGAAATAGAGGTGGTGTGAGTAGAGATTTTCATCACAACAGGATCATCGTCATTATTCTAAGAATCCAACCTTGACCCAGAACTACCGTCGGGCGCATTCTGAGCATGGATATGAGGATCCACCCCATAGAAAATGACCAAGAGGTCTAGATTCTAGACTCCAACAGATGATGAAGACTAATCACTTTCAGATTTGAATGTTACATTTACAGGTGCATTCCTTAAAATGGTTGTTATGGTTTGTGAAGGGAAGTATAGAAATACCCCAGGGATGGTAGACAAACTCAATAAATATAGAGACACAGAGAAGCAAGATTCATCGTAGGGAGATGTTAAGTGGTTAAAATTTCCAAAACTTGCAAATAGAAGTCGAGCTCAGAGAAGAAGACAAATTTTGAGTGTCAAACAAAGTGAAAAGAACTTTTGAAAACCGGTTCAACTCTCTATAGAAAATAGAATAGCAACCAACCATCCAAATTAGAGGAAAATGAGAAGAAAAAAAGTGATAGCTTGATCGTTCCTTGGAAATACAAGCAAACTCAGGTGAACTTGAATACTGTCATACCCCATATTTAATAAATTGCTCTAAGTAATATTAATTGAGGTCAATTGGGTTTCGGTGTGCTCCGAGAGTTATCGGAAATAATAATTAGAGCAACTGACGAACTTAGATTTGAATTAATTAATATTATCTTACTCTGAGGTTTTATCAGTACACGTATTAGAGAATTTTTGGATACCCTCGGTTTTGGAATCATTAGTAAGTCTTACTAATTAAATGATAGTTTTCTTATAACATTTCTTTTTTCTTTCTTGTCCTTCATTTAGTGACAAAAGAGAGAAAGTAGAGAGAAGAAATAGAGAAAAGGAAGAGCAAGAGGAGAAAGAGAACAAACCCTAGAATCTCCATTATTATTATTTCCTTATATTAAGCAATTCATCATCATCATCATCATCATCTTCTTGTGTAGAGGTGGGTTCTAGGTAAAAACTTTTGTGGTTAGAATATGTATATGTTAGGTTATGATATATAGAAATAGTATAGAAGAATCCATGGTTGGAACATGAAATTTATGGTTAGTATGACATAAATATGCTTTATGATGTTTGGGTTTCAATTCTACATGAGTTTAGGGAAGTAAGAAGTTGAATAAGTGAAAACCCATTGTTTTGGGATGTTTCCCGTAAAGGGAAAATTTCTGAAAATCACAGTTTTCATATGGGGAACAACTGGAGAACATACCAGACTAAGCTGTTCCACGATGAACCAAAAGCGATTCTGGGAAAAACATTCGTCTGATCTTCACAAGGAGAACTTTGCCTCCTTTTCCTACTAATTGCATTTGTGTGACCTTCGCATGATGAACGTCAAAGCGAAGAGCTTCGTGTGCCCTTCACATGACGAATACACCATATGTTTTCATATTTCTTTGATGCTTGGTTATTCACTTCTTATGATGGCTAATACTCTTATATCTTGTTCTAATGTGATGATTAATGATAGTGACATATGATGACCTTTGGAATTTTTGGTAATGAAAGAGATTGATGAAATTAAAAGGGAGACAAAATACTAGGATTATATAAAGACTTGTGATGATCCATAGGATGTTAGATAACATAGAAAATAATGATTATGGCGTTGATTCCTAGGTGAACATCTTGGGTGAGTAATTGTCTAGTTGTGAGGTTAACTACTATATGGAACATGTGATGGCTTTGTGGCATTTTGTGTTACGAGATAAGTGATTCTTGTCATGTGTGAGATCATATAGTCTAAAACAAAACCCTTTGACATCCATCCCACGTGCTAAGGCTCATATAGGGCTCTCCTTTGGAAAGGTATGTGTGAGTACTTGAGAGGAATTCACATAAATGAATGCAGCCTACGAGTAAAAGACTCAAGATAGGGAGTGGTTCCATGAGGAGTGACGATCATGTAGGAATAACCTTGATCTGAATTCATTGATTTATTATGTGTGTATGATGTAACACCCTTCTACCCCAAATACAAATTATATAAATAAACTGAAATAATCCGAGTAGTTCATAGAAGGTGTCACATTTATTCATAAAACATCAATCCAAAATATTATATTAAAAATAATCTTTTCTCTAAAAATCAAAACCATTGCAGCGGAATCATATACTCAAAAAATATGTTTCTTCATATCTCATTAAAACATAAAGACTTATTGGTCAAAGTCAACAATTCTCGTCATCCTCAATTCAACATTTAACAAAATCATAAAACTCATAATCACAAGCGGCAATCCAATCATATAAGCATTTTATTTCCCCCTCGATGTTACATCTATCAGAGCAAGACACCAGACACTCTAGAATTAAGCTATACAGCTTCCAGCTAAGACTTCACGCACCGCGAACTCATCTCAAATATCTGCAAGTTACCCACGAAAGAGGCAACATTTCCAAGCAGGCAGGGTGAGAAATCATAATTCATTATAATAAAATCAGGATATGGAATATAAATAAATCAAGCACAACCATATAATAACATCGTTAACAACAAAATTCAGCAACAACACAATCATAAACACATTCCTTAAAATGCAATGTCAACTATCATGATATGCATAATATGCATGTGGTACCAATTTCATCGTGAGATGGATACATGACCATAAACCCTCCACAAGGGAGCACACTATAATCACCGAATCACTTCAATCCACACAATGGGATTAAAGCGGTCAAATAGGCTGAAGCCCCATCGAGAATGTCATGAAATGCAATGATGCGTTACACCATAAAAATTCATCGAGAAATCATATGTGCATCATTCATTTCATGTTCAGCAAATAATCATTAAATAATCATGTCTTTACATCGTAACGACATTCCTACACCACTCCGTTCATCACACAACTCCATAACATCAATTTATACTTCAATTACGATTAAAATCATAAAGCCAATTTAACATTTTCTAAAAATTCAGTACTAGAAAATATCTCCTTAATTCATCAAAATCAACTTACACATCATTCATTTCATATTCAACAATAATCATCCTATAACCATGTTTTTCATCATGACAACACTTCACCAATACTTCATTTTATCGACAAGACAACAAAACGTCTTCTTTTATCAACAAGACAACACAACAACTTCTTTTATCAACAAGAATACAAAACAACAATTTATAATCAAACCACGTTTATAATCATAAAAACCAACTTAAGCCTTTCTAAAAATTCGACACTGAAAATGTCTCACATCACTCATTGTATTTCATCAATAATCAACATGAAAATCATATTTTATCATCTATACATCAACAACCAAAACGACTACAAAAATCGGCACGAAAAGACATTACAAATCATCAAAAATCACCAAAATAGACACCTGACACGGCCTACCGTGTCCTATGACACGACCCGTGTCAGAAACATACGCAACAGACATCAAAACTCAGCAAAATTCCAAAATATAGTGGTCTGACACGGGTGGCCGTGTCGTGTGAAACTGCCCGTGTCAGGCACACTGAAGCCAAAAAAAAGAGTTGTTTTTCCCAATCCAGAAGGCTGACACGGGTGCCCGTGTCGTGTGACACGGCCCGTGTCAGAGTGCGATAAAAACCCAATTATTTTCCAAACGTTTTTCTGTTGTGTTTTGACTTTAAACATCACCAAAAACCAGTTTTCCACAACATCAAAATGCATCAATTGTTCATATAATTCGCATATAACAACACCTAACATTCTAACTCAATCAAATTCATCAAACATCATAATTCATCACAATCTACAAGAACTTAATATATTCCTAAACCAAACCCTATAAAATTATAATAAGTTATGAAATCTCCCCATACCTTAGAGAAATCCAAAGCTTCTTCCCTCTTTCTCCACGATATCCTAACAATCCTTCAAGACCCTGGGCTTTTTTCCTCTTCTTCTCTTCTTCAGCGTTCTTCACAATTTCATGATAAAATTTGAAAAGTGATTGGTCTTCTCTTCTTAGACAAAATATCCCTGTTAATGAACTTCCACTTCTATCCTTACTCTTTTTCCCTAACGACCACTTTGCCCTTTACCTCAATATATTAATAATAATAATAATAGTATATTAATATACTAATTATTCATATTATCTAAAAATACTCTTATACTCCCAAATAACCAACATAACATCCATACTCCCACTTCTATTATTTTAAATAATAAACAATAATTCGAATAATACTACATGATTATTCTTATTATTAATATTATTAAAATAATTTCACCACAATGCATCGGGCCACATAACCCCCTATTGTCAAAATCATCATATATCCTCAAATAAGCAACAATTTCTCCATATTGAATTTGGGGTGTTACAACTCTCCCCCACTTAAAGAATTTTCGTCCTCGAAAATTTATCCGATTCAACTATTCCAACTACTTATTCCATCTGACTAATCCACTATCGACTTAGAAAAACAACTCCACATATAATACAACCCATAACTCATAACATCAACGACAACAACAATAGGAATACTACACAAGTGATACACTTGACAACTAGCATCGCAACACAAGACAATACCCAACTTAAGAATTCAATGATTAAAGTATTAGAACATTACACTATAGGAACACACAACTCCAACACGACATTAATACAACCAACCCAATATCGTTGTTACTCACATACGAGCAACTGCACTACGTCATGTGTTCGATGCGCATTCTTATCACCTGTAAGGTAGTAACTCCAACAAATTCAACTTCCAACTCACAATCACCAAAACCGATATAGTAAAAGACTTCAACTTAGCTCTTCAGAATTTTCGTCCCACATGTATCCTACACTCCCGTAGTTATTGAATACTTCAACTTAGATATGTAGGATAACACCTCTGACATTCTACATAATTACAACGACGACTACTTCCAAATCTTGGGTAAGATATACATGTACTCTCACGAATTTTCAATTATCCTCAACACAACTACAACTTTATCGTCTTTTAATAACATATCCTTCAAAAATCATCTTAAACACATAACATCTCTACAACAACATAAGGTACATGGGTCCAACAAATTTCCACAAGATAACTCATATCCTTCGCTTCTAGCTAATCCAACATACCGAATCCTCGATTCCTACTCATACCGACACAACCCTTCATAAATTCATACCCGAAACAACACAACTAAATAAATCTTCTTGTTCAAACCAAAACTCACACTTTAATAAACCTACTTATAATTCACTCCTTCTAATACTTGCAACTCAACTTTATCTGACACTCTTGTCAAATCACAGTCTTACATTCCCATCTAATTTCCTCTCTAATCATCTCAAGAAAACTTCAAGTCTCGCGCCACTTAATTCATCTCCAATGCAACACTCCAATTATCTAGAGTTCAACTATGAGTTTCCATATCACTATTCGATCCAAACACAACTTCATACTATCATCCTTAAATCCGACTAACATTCTTATATACGAATATAAATCGACAAAAAAAACAATACTCAAGCGCTTTGCTTGACTTCAACCAATCCAACACGCATAATATTCTAGTCGGCATGACACATCTATCCATCAATTATGATTTCATCTACTATCAACAATAGATTAAGGGTGATCAGTTCCTCAATTTGTCGATAGATATCCGACAACCATAACAGTGGCATAAACGTCTCCTTAGTTCCAACTTCGACAATTATACCAAAATGTCCAAAGTCCATTCCTCAATCTCTTATACATTCTCATAGCATAACACAACCTTAAGTATTTTTCCAACACCGGAATCACTACAACATCGAATACAATCCAACTCGGTTCATTCCAATTACAACTTTCATCTGGTTAAAATGCTTAACAACGTTACCCGAGCATTCGTATTTTGTCTCAACTCCACCATTACATACATCATCACTTTACTCATTCTTATTCAACGTGAATTTCATCTTAATGCATTCTCCAACACAATTACATTCTTAAAAATTCCAACATTTTATTCCTAACAATATTTCACACTTGTCTTTATCTTTCCAAATTTTCAGCAATAATCTCTCACCTTCAACCATATATTTCGCTTCCAATACAAACCTCCCAAACACAAAATCATATCCCAAAATGAAGAGGATTTCGTGTAGATTCCAGAACTTCAAAAATCGTTTAAATTCGATTCACGAGAAAAAATTTATCATCCTTGCAATGAGACTGGTCAAGAATTCCCGTAAGCAGAATTTTCCAAACAATTAGCATCAGACCCAGATACTAAAATGCACTTATCTCCCTCTTAACCAACCTCCTGAATCCAAATCTTATATGCAAATTGTAGGGTATTTTGTAAGCTTTTCAAAAAGTTCAGAACTGCTTCAATTCGAATCTTGAGTAAAACGTTATGCCTCTTTTACTGACAGCTGCTCCAAATTTGCCAAAAATCAGAATTCGAGATTGATGAACATAAGTTCCATCTTCCTCCCTTACTTCCAAAATTCACCAACGTCCTTTCTTTTTCCTCCAACTATGAAAATTACTCGAATTTAATCTAACTATACTCGCGACATACAAACTACCGGCTTGATCCATCAACTTATCATTCCCTTCGGAAAAAAATCTCTTAATATCATTCAATTTCTCATCCATATTCTACGCACTTCTTGCACTCGACCGATACGAATTCACGAGTCCATACTCTCGCTGGTCCGTAACCACGTCGCCTTAATAACCTTCCACTATTGCAGCCAACATCAACTTGAACCAGCTTCTACATCTCCACAACACGTTCGGGAGACAGTCTCTCCCCCACTTAATTCCAAACTAACACGTTCAGACATCGACTAGAAACCAACAAGCAAGTGCCGACAGTGTTTTCACACACATGTCACACACAGAGGAATAAATGACATTAACAACACTGGTCGGACGATCCGACCTGCTTTGATACCACTAATGTAACACCGTTCTACCCCAAATACAAATTATATAAATAAACAAAAATAATCAGAGTAGTTCATAGAAGGTGTCACATTTCTTCATAAAACATCAATCCAAAATATTATATTAAAAATAATCTTTTCTCTAAAAATCAAAACCATTGCAGCGAAATCATATACTCAAAAAAATATGTTTCTTCATATCTCATTAAAACATAAAGACCTATTGGTCAAAGTCAACAATTCTCGTCATCCTCAATTCAACATTTAACAAAATCATAAAACTCATAATCACAAGCGGCAATCCAATCATATAAGCATTTTATTCTACCCCTCCCGATGTTACATCTATCAGAGCAAGACACCAGACACTCTAGAATTAAGCTATACAGCTTCCGGCTAAGACTTCACGCACCGCAAACTCATCTCGGATATATGCAAGTTACCCACGAAAGAGGCAACATTTCCAAGCAGGCAGGGTGAGAAATCATAATTCATTATAATAATATCAGGATATGGAATATAAATAAATCAAGCACAACCATATAATAACATCGTTAACAACAAAATTCAGCAACAACACAATCATAAACACATTCCTTAAAATGCAATGTCAACTATCATGATATGCATAATATGCATGTGGTACCAATTTCATCGTGAGATGGATACATGACCATAAACCCTCCACAAGGGAGCACACTGTAATCACCGAATCACTTCAATCCACACAATGGGATTAAAGCAGTCAAATAGGTCGAAGCCCCCATCGAAAATGTCATGAAATGCAATTATGCGTTACACCGTAAAAATTCATCGAGAAATCATATGCGCATCATTCATTTCATGTTCAGAAAATAATCATCAAATAATCATGTATTTACATCGTAACAACATTTCTACACCACTCCGTTCACCACACAACTCCATAACATCAATTTATACTTCAATTACGATTAAAATCATAAAGCCAATTTAACATTTTCTAAAAATTCAATACTAGAAAATATCTCCTCAATTCATCAAAATCAACTTACGCACCATTCATTTCATATTCAACAATAATCATCCTATAACCATGTTTTTCATCATGACAACACTTCGCCAATACTTCATTTTATCGACAAGACAACAAAACGTCTTATTTTATCAACAAGACAACACAACAACTTCTTTTATCAACAAGAAAACAAAACAACAATTTATAATCAAACCACGTTTATAATCATAAAAACCGACTTAACCCTTTCTAAAAATTTGACACTAAAAATGTCTCACATCACTCATTTAATTTCATCAATAATCAACATGAAAATCATATTTTATCATCCATACAACAACAACCAAATCGACTACAAAAATCGGCACGAAAAGACATTACAAATCATCAAAAATCATCAAAACAGACACCTGACACGACCTACCGTGTCCTATGACACGACCCATGTCAGGAACATACGCAACAGACATCTAAACTCAGCAAAATTCCAAAGTACAGTGGTCTGACACGAGTGGCCGTGTCGTGTGACACTGCCCATGTCAGGCACACTGAAGCAAAAAAAAGTTGTTTTTCCCAATCCAGAAGGCTGACACGGGTGCCCGTGTCGTGTGACACGGCACGTGTCAGAGTGCGATAAAAACCCAATTTTTTCCAAACATTTTTCTGCTGTGTTTTGACTTCAAACATCACCAAAAACCAGTTTTCCACAACATCAAAATGCATCAATTGTTCATATAATTCGCATATAACAACACCTAACATTCTAACTCAATCGAATTCATCAAACATCACAATTCATCACAATCTACAAGAACATAATCTATTCCTAAACCAAACCCTATGAAATTATAATAAGTTATGAAATATCCACATACCTTAGAGAAATTCAAAGCTTATTCTCTCTTTCTCCACGATATCCTAACAATCCTTCAAGACCCTAGGATTTTCTCCTCTTCTTCTCTTCTTCAGCGTTCTTCACAATTTCACGATAAAATTATAAAAGTGATTGGTCTTCTCTTCTTAGACAAAATATCCCAGTTAATGAACTTCCACTTCTATCCTTACTCTTTTTCCCTAACGACCACCTTGCCCTTTACCTCAATATATTATTAATAATAACAATAATAGTATATTAATATACTAATTATTCATATTATCTAAAAATACTCTTATACTCCCAAATAACCAACATAACATCCATACTCCCACTTCTATTATTTTAAATAATAAACAATAATTCGAATAATACTACATGATTATTCTTATTATTAATATTATTAAAATAATTTCAGCACAATGCATCGGACCACATAACCCCCTATTGTCAAAATCATCATATATCCTCAAATAAACAACAATTACTCGTTATTGAATTTGGGGTGTTACATACGTAATGGAACCCACAGGTAAGAGACTCGAGATGGGGGGGAGGTCCCATGTGGAGTGAAAATTAATGTAGGAAGAACCTTGAATCTGAAACCATTACATAAGTCAAGTAATTACAAGGATCCATGACTCGTGTTGGGTCTTAGACGTAGGAGAGGACGGGAAAATGGGATACCTTGGTACAGTTTCCGATTAATGATGAGTTTGAGTCGTGGGACTTAAATGACATGTTTCCATATAGTGTGAGATTGAACCCAAGGTCAAATCCTTTCATTCTTGACTTGGTTTAGGAATAGTTAGAACCTTGTAGAGCCGAAAGAACCCATAAGATAGGGAACCCATTAAGATTATTATCTCACCCCATGTTGTTGATTACTTTTTAGATGCTTCAGGTTCTGTGAAGGGTAAGGACAAGGCTACTTGATGTCCTTCCTTGTTGATGGATGTTTCCACTGTAGGACTCTTTTGAGATCGTTTTAACGATTTAGTTCTTAGAGTCTTTTGTTTATCTAAGCATCTTAGGCATATGTGTCATAGTTGAAGATTTTCCCCTTTAAGGACATGTATGTACTAATGTGTTGCTAAGAACTTGTTGTATTTCAGTACCAAATTTTAATATCATGTGTAAATATATCTATTGGCATATGTAGTTATAAATGTGTATTACAAATACCCTAGAAGAGAGCACCACGTCCTAGCTTGTGAGCCTAAGGCTACATGCTAGAAAATCAACAAAACGTCTTAATAATGGGAATTGCATTTAATGCGTCTGTTCTACACTGTTTCTACAAACTGCCTCATGGGCTTCTCACTTCTCCTTAAGGATTTCTTTGATGATATAAGACCAACCTCGACTTCGAAGAATTCTCAAATGATGAAACACCTGACAAGCCTTGAGGCGATTGTTTAGGGCCAACCAAAAGTCCAATATGGGAAAGAACCAATTGTTAAATCGAACCTCACAAATCTATTAAAATTATCCATTATGAGTGATTGACACACATGATACTTAAGGTACACTTTCTTTTCTCAAACTTCCACTTCACTCATTTTCGACTCTATAACTGACTTGAACATTTAAGTGATGACCTTACAGGTTCAGCTCCGCACTGCCATGTCTGAGATCCACACTACCATGTTTTATATATATATATATATATATATATATATATATATATATATATATATATATATATATATATATATATATATATATATATATATATATATATATATATAATTGTTTTCCTCCCTTAACTCTTATTAATTAGTTTCTTCCGATGTGAAAATATATACACTAAAAAGCTACAATAAATTAAATTCCAATCAATACTCTCATTTTCATCTGTTCCTTAAATATATGAGCCGCAAAGTTTGCACACTTACACTTAAGTAATGCCATTTCAATCCCCATATACGTTCAAAACATTCGTCTTTGATTTTACTTGAAATAGAAAGTAAACACGATAATAAAGAATGAAACAATAAAAAGAAGATATAGAAGATAAGAAAAAGGGAAAGCAAAGAGAGCAATAATTAAGGAAAGATAAATAATAGAAGGAAAAGAGCAATAAGAAAAGTACAAAAATGAAACTAGTGTACGAGGAAGCGTCAACGCCAAAATGTGACCGTCTCTTTTTCCCATTTGAGATGGAAAATGAAATTATGCAAAGCAAAAGTTAGAGCACGACTAAAGAAAACTCATCACTATAGTCACGGCCATCTTCTATTACTTTTTTTACTTTTAAAAAATGAAAATACATTAATTAATATTTATTTCTCATAATTGCATTGATGACCATTTTATAGTGTCTATTTTAGATAAAAATCTTGTAAAAAAACCGAATCAACCGAAATAATAATTTGATTTGATTCAGGTCGATTTTATTATTAAATATCAACCGAATCAAATCGAATCGTATATTTTTTTCTCTTGTAATTCATAGAATTTTTAATATTAAAACCGCTCAAATTGCACTACATAATCCTTAAATTAAATCAACTCTTAATCCAAAGATGATCCCTATATAGTATCAATTTTGCGTAATCCTTAAATTAAATCAACTCTTAATCCAAAGATGATCCTTATATAGTGTCAATTTTAGGTACTTTAACTCAATCACATACAACAAATCATCATTTATTATTATTTTGTTAATTTAAATATAATAAGAAAAATCTAAGTCCTTTCTCTAAATGTCTAATCTCTTTATTATAAGTAAAAGGAATGATAAACAAAATGCCACCCATGCTCATTGAAAAGCAATGGGTTTATGGTCCCTCCCCCTCTTGTCTCCTTTCCTTTTCTATATGCTTCAACTTTTTCCCCTTTGCTTTTGAGCACACTTAAATTTTTACACGAGCTTGTTTTGAGGCGTGACCACTTCCTCACTTCACTCAATGCTTTCTTTACTTGTTTTATTATTTTCAAGTTTTGACTTAATCATTTCAAGTACTAATGTCACTTCTTGCACCTGCCATGTCCATATATGAACCTACTCCTTTATCTGTCTAGGGCCCTTTCTTTCATTTTTGCTCTTTTGTGTGTATATATGTATTATAATGCTAATCAATTAATTAGCTAGCTATAGTAATATAAGACTAAATGACATTAGTGACCAATTTGGTCCAATAAATGTTTGGTTGAATATGTGCTACAACTAGTAAAATTGGGTTGGTTTCAAAATTGAATTAATTTTCTTTAAACTGTGAACTTCACTTTATTAAAAATGAATAAGTTTGAGTCAGTGTTTTTATATCTGATAATTTTATGTAATTGTCAATAGAGATGTCATAAGAACAAAATGATTTAATTTAAACTGATTTAGGGTCTGTTTATTTTAGTTTTAAAAAAGTAGATTTTTTTTATATTTTCAAAAATGAATTTTGTAAAACCGTTTTTTAAAATATTACAAGTTTTTTTTTATATTTATTTTTTTAAAATTTTAAAACTAATTTTGATATCGTATAACATAAATATATATTAATCAAAACATAGTCGAAATCGCAATTTTTGAAAAAAATTGTATTTCAAAAATGATTTTTATGAAAATTTATTTGAAATAGCTTAAAAAATTAAGTGATTTTTTGAAATTTTGATATCCAATTTTTTTTTTCCGATAAAATATTGAAATATCTAAAATAATATTTTAAGAATAACTATTCAAATCAAATTTTCATTTGAAGCTTTTATAAAAAGTATTTTTATAAAATGTTTTTTTATAAAATTTTATTACACTATAAAAATCATTTTTAAAAAAAGTCAAAACAAACGTCCCTTGATTTAGCTGGAATATTTTTAGTTTAAAACCATGTTTAAAGTAAATGCATTATTGAGCAAATTTTAGAGTTAAAAACGTATTTATCTTTCGAAAGAAATATCTCTTATAAAAATTATAATTTAAATTATAATTATACGAAGATTCTTTGATTTTGCTATTTCATTCCATGACATCTTACTTGCCTTTTTTTTTTTAATGCAGCACGCCAATTTGATAATTTAATTTGTTTCTAATTATTTAATTGGTAATTAATTATTATTTATTTATTTTTTAAAGGTTCTAATATGAACAAATTGTTTCAATTGGATTTTCTAGTGATAAAATATTAACAAAAAAATGTTCACACAACTTAGTGACAAAAATGTAGTATTTGTTCACACAAACCCAGAAAATCACTTCTTTCCAAAACATGACACATCCATTCTCAATTACTGCCAAATCGTATTCAAAATAACTTAGAATCACTAAATCAATTGGAATAAATGATTGAAATGAAAAACTACATTAATATTTTTATTATGAATAAAATATTTCAAATTAATGGGATATTTCAAACCCAGAATGTGATATTTCCTTCAAACTTAAAATCTGATCTGATATAGAAATGGAACGAGGAGATGGAGTCTGATACTTTTAACTAAAATTAACTCTAACTTATGGTAATAGCATCACAGACAATAACGAAAATAACTTCAAATTTATGAAATGTTTTAGAAATTCAGCCCCACTTTTTAAGTCAAAACTGTTGGGTCTTGAGATGATTGAAAGTAGTCTACATGTTATAATAATTTTTATATAGTGTTATTCTGTAATTGTCATTTAACAATGATCGTTATTTTTTTTTTTTTCGGTTTTAGAATTTTCACGTTAATCTTTTATGTTGTTGTTGTGTTCCTCTTTTTTCTCTATGTTTTTTTTTTTCCCCAACAAGTGGTATCTAGAGTCTTGGTTTGGTGGGGTATAAATTTTTTAGTATTGCTATCTGGTTGCAGTTTTGCCTGATCTTTCACATCAGAAAAGAAATTATATACTTTGTGTTGTTTGGGAAAATTTTGTTTTGCTGCCGGAAAGATTTTGGTTGAAATGTCAAGTTTTCTATTTTCCCGATGAGCATATTAAACATGTTTTAATATATGAGAAATAAACTTTGAGCTTTGAAGAAGTTGCTAGTAAGATATTTTTGAAGAAAGAAGAATGAAGGGGGAGGAGAATACTTCGTCAAACTTAGTGTTGGTTGCTAGAGGAAGGTCGTATGTGAAGAAAAATAATGAAATGTGTGTGAGATGTTGGAAATTTGGAAATCTTAGACATATAAAGTATATATCTTCTGATAGGGAAACGTCGTAGAAGGACTCTAAGTTAAATGCTAGCAATGTCTCTCTTGTCGTGAGAGAGGATGATCTTCCTTGAAAATTAAGAAGTGTGTCCTCATGAAAATTCCGCTGTCACAGAAAAGGACGAGTTATTGCTAGTGAATTAACACATGTGCATTAATGCAAAGTGTGTTGTGAGAATATGTCGGTGGTTGAAGAGCTTCCTGCCAACAAGAAAGTTGCACCATAAAGTTTCAACCTGGTTTTCGACATGGGAAAATTCTTGAAGTGGTTTAGCTTCAAGTGAAGTATACTCTTCTTTAGGTGGAGTATGATAGTTTTTAAACTATGATTGTCAGTGAAGACAATGTGAAAATTCTTGGAGTGGTGTAGCTTCAAGTGACTATACTCTTTATGTTGGAATATGATTGTCGGTGAAGATAATGAAAGCTTATGTATTATATTCAATCAAGGTGGAAAATATCAGGGTTGGTTGAAAATATACATGTTGAAGAAGTCCCATATCGCCTAGTTTTGTGAATGAAGAGAGAATTCAAGACTATATATATGATATAAGTTCTTTGAAGTCCCACATTGTTTGATTTTGTGAAGGAAGAAGAAGTTCAAGACTATATTTAGGATTCAAGTTCTTCATTCCATGATGTACGAGTCAAAACACTTTAAGCTTATATTTGACTTTTTATATTTTCTCTTATACTCTTGTTTTAGAGTGTTGTGAAGGGTAGTTAAATATTTTCTTTGGAGGGTGTGAGTGTATCGGGGACTTAGGGTGGTTGAGATTAGTCTATGTCTTGTAACAACTTTCACATAGTGTTATTTTTTGGTTTTCATTTTACAACGACCGTGGTTTTTTCTCCGGTTTTGGAGTTTGCATGTTAATCTCTTGTATTGTTATTGTGTTCCTCTTTTCTCTCCATGTTTAGTTTTTCCCAACAAAAATTTGTCCTAATAAATATGACAGTTGTCAAATCATTTAGCTAGATTTTAAAAGCATTTTTTTATGATTTTATTTGAAAAATATATGCTTTTAAAATAGTTTTTAGTGTGTTTGATTTAGCCATACTACTTACTAAAATGTTATTTTGTTTTACAAAACACTAACCACACTCTGAAACTTCAAGTCCATTTGTCAAATATATCAATCATATAAGCATTTCACTTTAATCTTCTTGTGAATGAGTATCTTCAAGTTAGACGACATCATCAGAGGATATTATTGGTGTTCATATAACCCTAATTATTTAGCTTGATTCGTAGGAATAGCTTGATCAACAATCTTGAACATCTTTGACTGCTTGAACTAGTTTTAGTACTTGTTTTTCTTCATGCTCTGTTGTCATCAATATCACTTCAAATGTTGTTACAACTTCAGGTGCTATCATCATCAAAACCATGATGTTATCAGGGGCAAGCATATCTTACTTATATATGAGCTTTGTTCAATTTATGATTATATCTGCAAACACATTGTTCCAGAACTTATACCTTTTTTATGATGACAACGCATCTCTCAGGGAGGTTGTAAAATAAAAACAGGTAGATAAAATTTGGAGTGTTTAGACTCCCCCTCACATGAGTATAAAGTATACTATACTCCATATGAGAGTATACTTCTCCCTTTTGGTCATAATAAAAAATAAGGATAAATATGAAAACAAAATTTTAAATATGCAAGCATATTGTTCACATATTCAAGCATTTAAAAGGGGAAAACATTTTATTTCGTTCAAACGATTGGAATTTAAAGTACAGGAAAACAAGAGATTGCACATAAGAGATGGTTGATGGATTTATCTAATAGATAGATACAAATTATAATATATTATAATATCAAGAGTAATCAAGAACAATAAGAATGGTGTACCTTGTATAATTTGAAAGACGACCATCAAAAGATTGAGTATGAGAAGATTACTACCCTCATTACCGTTTATGTTTTTTTTAGTATGTTAATTGTCTAATGGGATGAGACTTAAATAGTTAAACATATGAGAGCAATGACCTTTCATGGGGCTTAACTGAATGGTCCAACCCATCACGGTCCATTCAGACACATAACCCAAACAAATAATTAATCAATAATTAGTGTTTAATAACAATTGATAAGAATATAATTAATTAATAATTGATTGTGTCAATCCATTTGATTAATTAAATAATTATCTAACAAACTCCCATTTGGATGATAATAATCAATTATATTAATTTTAATATTAGAATATTAATAATGGTCAAAACACTAACTAAAAGTGAAGTAAACTTCAAAATTGTAGAAATTGTATCCGATGGGGAAAACTAATCATACATGTTAAGGACTCGCAACTTATATAAATAATGATGAATTTAGAGTAACATATTTACGTTCAGAGACATATGTTATTAAGAATGACCCAAGCATATGAATATGCTAATGATAAACTCTCACTAACCCAAAATATCATAAGACTTACTCATGTGTATAAGACTTTGGTAAGTGATTTTACTAATAAGTTTCAAATTAAAGGTCATAGAATATCCACATAGTAAGTACATTTAATCATAAGTACCTTCATAACACAATATCATACTCTAAGAATATATATATATATATATATATATATATATATATATATATATATATATATATATATATATATATAATTATAATAGAATAAGATTTCTTAGAGTTATGATATATTTAATAGTTCGCGAAAGAATATATCACAATATGAGAATAATAATTTAAACTTTTTTAGATTATATAATTAAGTGCACATGCACTCCCACTGATATAATAGAATAAAGATTTATCATTATTCACTAGTATTAAATACTCTGACATACAATGAGATACTAATTTTATTTTTTGTACAAAACTATGCAGAAAAGTGTTCTATAATATACCACCATTAGAGTTTTACAAACTCAACCACATATTTTGCACATGATTAGAATATTTCACTATTTAGATAATTTCACATAAAAGCGTATGATGATCATATAAATTATTTATCAACATTTAAGTGAGATCAAATTCTGAATTTCTTTACTGAAATACCCTTGTTTTTCAACAAAATTCCCCCAAATAACCCACTTTTCAAACTATTTCCCCATCTACCCCACTTTTTGCCATTTTTAAGTGGAGTCGCCATATCAATTGGCGACCATGTTTAAATGTTAAGAGGTGTCGCCAATTTGTATGGAGACATCATATGCAGTCTCCAATCCAATTGACGAATGTGTGTTAAGAATAGGAAGAGTCTCCAATTCAATTGGAGACAATGTGTTTTTGCAAAATTTAATTTAAAAATAAAAAAACTTTAATAAATAATGAAAAATATGATTATATTAATAAATAATTAAAAATAAATTACATAATTTAATGATGATGACCGGGTTGGGCATATCAACCACCGGTTCAACATCCCCTAGATCGTATCACTCATTGTCCTAGTTGTTGATTCACTCCAGGTGTTTTGGGAGTTGAGGTCTCCAGAACATCGCCAAACTCTCTCAGTAATTCTTGCATTACGTAGTCTTGTGTATGGAAAGACGGCATGCCGTAACTGATCTCGTGACCCATGTTAGAGTAGTTTGGATGTGATGATGAGGTCATCGGTGTGCGACATGGACGATTGAAAGGGGATATTGGTGTGAAGGTTTCGTTGGTGAAATGTTGAAATGGTTGCGGGGTTTGAAAGCCATAGGGTGTTTGTGATGGTTGTATTTGTCGGCTGTGGTGTGATGTTTGTGTGTCTTGATAATAGTCATTTTGTTGGACATGGTGAGAAGGGCGCTCTGGTATTGTGGTTGGGTGTATGATATGTTTGGAAAGTGGGTTTGTGTGTTTGTCGCTCAGTTATTTAGTTGGGTAGGGGGTTGTGAGTAATAAGGCTAATAACTTCCTCGTTGGTTAGACGTGGTTGCTTCATGTGTGTAAGTTGTATGGCGTGGGTCATGTAGATACCTATCTTCGGAGAGAAAACCAATTGCAGCCGATCTATACCTATCCATATAAGTATTAGTTGGTATATATGGGGTTGCCATCATCGATTCACATAAGACATATTGGTGACGGTTCCTCCATTTACAACACTCAGTTTTTGCAAAGTCTTTCCAATTGTTAAGATTCCATTGGTCATTGACTTTTTTTGATGCCATTGACCAAGATCAGTCAGGGGATCTGGGATGTTCTTATGCATTCTGAACTGTAGTTTGACACAATCACTATGATGCAGTCCAAACAGATGCTCTTTGTAACGCCCATTTATTTAATTAATTATTTAATTAAATATAATTGTGGTATGTTGTGTTAAGTCGCGTTAATTTAAGTTGATTTCCAAAATATCGTAATATTATGTTGATAATCATAAGTTGGTTTAAGTCGAATTTAATTAATTACGTCGAATGTAAGTTGTGGCAGACGGTACAGAATAATCTGCAGGTATTATTGGATATGTTGTTATAACTGTTTGGACCATTTGGTTGATGATCGGAAGTTAACCGATTAAGCCAGGAATAAGTATTTATTTGTGAATTATTATTCGGTCGATTTGACGTTGTGGTAAATTAAGTCGTTAAGTTGGATTATAAAGTCAAAATATTAGTCGGAAAGTCGAGGAAATAATATTATAAGTAATATTATTGATTATCAGAGCGTGTTGGTTAATGGGCTTAAATTGCATCGAATTAGAAATTAAAGGGGGTTTAAGAATTAGGCCCATTAGTATCATATTGGATTATTATTAATTTAATTAAAAAGAAGAAATAAAGAATTAGTCAGAAGGAAGAAGCATGGGTGAGAAGAAGGAATCATGGAAAAATTAGAGAACGAGAAAAAGTGGAGAAAATAGTTGCGAGAGTCGCCGTCGGAGAAATCAAACCGGAAAGTCGACCGGAGATTCGAAGTGGGCACCAGTTAAGGTAAGGGCGGGGTTCGATCTTTATAACCGGGTTGATGAATAATATAGAGATTTGGGTATTTAGGTTGTTGTGTTCTTGTTGATGTGAAATTGTTTTCGATTGTTGGTTTTTTTATTGATTAAAAGTTGTGTCTGTTGGGTTAATTTGTTATTGAAATACTATGTTGGATTAAATTCTGGAAATTTCGGATTGGAGACGTTAAATTGAGTGCAGAAACGCACGGGTGGCGCAGGCCACCCAAATGGGGGTGGCACCGACCACCCAAATGAGTAAGCACCAATGTGGCGGGTGTCACATGGGGAAATGGCGCAAGCTACTTAGGGATAGATAAAGAGTGGCACAAGCCATCTTTTGATGTGGCAGGTGCCACATTGTTTGGTGACCAATGACATACATACATATATACAACGACTACATCGTACAGTTCAACAACAACTAGCTATCATCAACATCATGTATATTTTAGAATATAACAACATCAATTCACTTTAACCACCACAAACACAACAACAACATATACAACAACCTATTACATATAGATAAGTCAACAATAATCATATGTAACTCATCACAACAACAACGAAGCCAACAAATATATCAACCATGTTTAGATTCATGTTATACTATTGATCATTACAATTATGTGTATAAATTCTCTTTTACTACTTTCAACTATAAAATCAATACGAACATCAAAATCATCAAAATTCACAAAAATAGATGCCTGACACGGTAAGTCGTGTCACCTGACACGACCCATGTCAGAGGCCTACACCATGCCTTCCCAAAAACACACCAAATAGCCAAACACAGTGGTCTGACATGGCCAGCCGTGTCATGTCCACTTTACCATAATTTTTTATTTTATCATAACTAGAGGGCTGACACGGCCCCCGTGTCAGATGTGCGACAAAACCCAATTTTCTTCCCAAAAATTTTCCTGCTGCGATTTTGCTCTCAAAAACCCAAAAATCAGTTCTTCTAAAGACAAAATTGCATCAAAATTATAACACAACAGTCATACATTAACACATAACCATTAGAGTCACTCTAATTCATCATTTTGTATACCCTAACTCACTTTATATTATCAACATCAAAATCCTCAACTTCTAATCATCAACCTATCCAATCCCCATTATAAAACCCTTAAGATAGAAGAATCCCACCCTTACCTTGGTATTGACGAGAAATTCTTCTTCCTCGCAGATTCTCCTTCACGTTCTAACCTTTTCCTTCTTCTTCTCTCAACTTCTCCCAGTTGTTCTATCATTCTCACAAACACGATTCTTTTCCCTTTCTTTTTCCTTATTCCAACATAACCCCTTAGACCCAATCTAAGAACTCCCTCATTTACCCTCACTAATTTCACCAAATGACCACCTTACCCTTTACCTCTTATTATTCCAATTATTTAATTTATCCATTAATAATATTATCCATCATAATATAATTCTTTAAAATAATATCATATTCCATAATATAGTATTCTTCCGCACACCAAAAGTTATAATCCAATTAAAATAAATAAATAAATAGAATTTGGGGCGTTACAACTCTCCCCCACTATAAAGGTTTTCGCCCTCGAAAATATACCTCATGCAAAAAGATTCAGATACGAATCTCGCATCCTACTTTCCAATTCCCAAGTCATGTGCCCACCGGAAGCTCCTCCCCAAACCACCTTCACAAGGACAATCTCATTGCCTCACAACTGCTTTACCTCCTGATCATCAATTCGTTCTAGAAATGCTTCAACTGTAAGATTATCTCTTACCTCTACTTCATTCATCGATATAACATTTGACTCCAGAACATACTTCTGAAGCTGCGAAATATGAAACACATCATGCAAATTGGACAATCTTGGTGGTAACGCCACTCTATATGCAACAGGTTCAACTCTCTCCGAAATCTGGTACGGTCCAATAAACTTATGAGTAAGCTTCCTCGACTTTAAAGCTCTTCTTACACTGGTCACTGGAGTAACCCTAAAAAATACATGGTTTCCTTCTTGAAATTCAAGATCCTTTCTTCTCTTATCATGGTAGCTCTTCTGCCTACTCTGCGAAGTCTTCATCTTGTCTCGAATTAACTTCACCATATCAGTAGTTTGTTGCACAATATCAGGTCCAAGTACAACACTCTCACCTAATTCATGCCAATACAAAGGTGTCTGACATCTTCGGCCATACAAAGCTTCAAACGATGCCATTTCGATATTGGAATGATAACTATTGTTATAAGTAAATTCAATCAACGACAAGTGACTATCCCAAGAACCTCATTGTTCAAGTATACAATCCCTCAACAAATCCTCCAAAGATTGTATCGTCCTTTATGTCTGCCCATCAGTCTCGGGATGATAAGTTGAACTCAACTTCAGTTTCGAACCACATGCCTCTTGCAAACTCTCCCAAAACCTCGAAGTAAAACGTCGATCTCTATCTGACACAATATTCAAAGGTATTCCATGCAACTTCATAATTACACCAAAATATATCTCTTCCAATCTCTGCAAGGAATAGGTAATACCAATCAGTATAAAATGCGTTGACTTAGTAAACCTTTCAACGATCACCTAAATGGCATCATGCCCTCTTGGAGTAGTAGGTAACCGTGTAACAAAATCCATTGATTTACTATCCCATTTCCACTCAAGAATATCCTACGGTTGCATCAAACCAGCAGGTTTCTGATGTTCCACTTTTGACTTCTGACAAGTTAAGCATACATATACAAACTGAGCCACATCACGCTTCATACCAAATATCTTCCTTAAATCTTGATACATTTTCATCGCTCCTGGATGAATACTCAAACCACTTCTATGCCCTTCTTCCAAAATCAATCTCTTCAATTCAAAATCATCAGGAATACATATACGATCCCGAAATCTAAGTAGTCCCTATTCATCAACTCGAAACCTGTTATTTCTAACTCGTTCATCACTAACCATCAGGTCCACCAATTTCACATCCGACTTCTGACTCTCCTAAATACGATCAAGAAAATCATTATTAACCTTCAACATACCCAACATCACACTATGAGATGTTTGTTCACAAACCAAACTCATATCTCTAAATTGTTCAATCAACTCTAACTCTCTAGCCATCATAGCTGAAATATGCAATGTCTTCTGACTCAAGGCATCAACTATAACATTAGCCTTACCTGGATGATAATTCAAACTAAAATCAAAATTCTTCAGAAATTCCAACCAACGTCTCTGCCTCATATTCAACTCTTTCTGATCAAATAAATATTTCAAACTCTTTTGATCACTATACACCTCAAACCTTGAACCATACAAATAATGCCTCCAAATCTTTAACACGAAAACTACAGCTGCTAACTCCAAATCGTGAGTAGGATAATTCCTCTCATGAATTTTCAACTGACACGAAGCATATGCCACAACCTGACCATCTTGCATCAATACTCCACCCAAACCTATCAAAAAAGCATCACAATAAACTACAAACAGTTCATCTTCTTTTGGAAAAATAAAAACCGGTGCATTAGTCAACTTCTTCTTCAACTCAATAAAACTCTTCTCACAGTAAGAATCCCACACAAACGCTTTATTCTTACAAGTCAATTGGGTCAACGGAAGTACCAACTTCAAAAATCCTTCAATAAATCGTCGATAATAACCAGCTAATCCCAAGAAACTTCGAATCTCTATCACTAACTTCGGAGCCTGCCATTAAAGCGTTGCATCTACTTTGGATGGATCCACATCAATCCCTTTTTCCGAAATTACATGAGCAAGAAAACTCACCTCTTTCAACCAAAATTCACACTTCGACAATTTAACATACAATTTCTCTTCTTTCAACACTTGCAACATTATTCGCAAATGTTCAATGTGCTCTTCTTCTGACTTAGAGTAAATCAGAATGTCATATATAAAAACAACAACAAATTGGTCCAAATACTCATGGAAAATCCAATTCATATATTCTATGAATACACCAGGTGCATTAGTAACTCCAAATGGCATCACTACATATTCATAGTGTCCATACCGAGTCCTAAAAGCAGTCTTTTGAATATCTCAATCCTTCACTCTTATCTGATGATAACCGATCGCAAATCTATTTTACTAAATACATAAGCACCAACCAACTGATCCATCAGATCATCTATCCTTGGAAGTGGATACTTATTCTTGATTGTCACCTTATTCAGTTGTCTGTAATCAATACACAATCTCATACTACCATCCTTCTTCTTTACCAACAATTCCGGTGCTCCCCACTGCAATACACTCGGTCTCACAAATTTCTTTTCTAACAGTTCTTCTAACTATTTCTTCAACTCAGATAACTCGGAAGCCGACACATGATACGGTGCCATTAAAATAGGTCTCGTTCCTGGCATAAGATTAATACTGAATTTCACCTCTCTCTCTGGAGGCACATCAACAACATCATCTGGAAACACTTTCGAGAAATCCCTCACCACTTGCAATTCACTAATTGTTATATCATTCTCCACCGACAACGAAGCAAACAGTGCCAAAACTTGCGCCTCATCATCCATAAGCTCTTTCAACTCTCGAGCAGACAGATAACCAGCTTCTTCTTCCTCTTCACCAGGAGTAAGAAACCGAACCGACTTACTGAAGAAATTAATATGAAAATGGTTGTACTCCAACCAATTCATTTCTAAAATCACATCCATACCTCTCAATGACAAGAAAACCAAATCCACACTAAAGTCCTTACCATAAATCGATAACGGATAGTTTAGACACACGAGAGAAGTAGTTAACGGCCCATCAGCAGGAGTCTTATTAACCATCTCTCCTTTCATTGGAGAAACAACAAGTCCTAATCTCCTCACACAATCAATTGAAATAAAACAGTGTGTCACACCAGTGTCAATCATAGCAATCAAAGGAATACTATTAATATGACAAATACCTCTGCAAAACGATCCTCGCTGGGAAGCATGATCAATTTAACATATCAGGATCATCAGGGAAGCATGAAGAATCATTTTAGAACTTAAAATCATGCTTCTGGAAAAAAAGTTCATGAAGGTTACCTGAGATGGAATCCTTCAAAATGCAGCTTTCTGGGCCTCTCCTTTGTGCAATCCACCTCCTTTGGTCCCCCTTGTGCTATTGTGATGCTTGAATGGAGTTTATAATGGCTGGTTTATGAGTTTCAGTTCTGACAAAGCAGAAATCGTGTTTGTGTTTGGGCTTGTTTCAGGCTATGGTGATGGGTGGGATTTGTTCCTAAGGTTATAAGGAGTTGAATGGTGAAAGGAATTTTGGTTTTTGTTGGTTGGATTGTGTGTTTCAAAGAGACAAAGTTTCAAGGTAATTTTGGCAATATGAAGTTGTGTGTCCATTGCATCCATGAAGCTTGCATATTTATAGCCTTGAGGGTTCGTGTAAGCCATACCATTGGTCAGGGAAGTGGTTGTGGCACTATGTGATTGTTATGGGAGCTTTGTGAAAAAAGTCAAGTTTCTTTGTACTTGATGTATGGGTTGGGACATAGGTTATTTCTGAGCATGGATTTCCTCATCTTGGATCATGGATGGCCCTTGGATTGATAGAATACAACTGCAATGCTTGGATGAAGAGTTTGCGATGTTTATGCATAATGGCAATTTTGTGAAGTTTGTGAAATCAAGCCATGAAATGCTTTGGTACAAGGAATAATTCTAGTCTAGGCAAGTTGCACTAACATGTTATGTCACATTTGAGAACATTAGAGGTCTTGTAGAATCTTGAAATGCCAATATGCAAAAATCCCTCTTTGACATGAACATGAAATTTATGTGATTTTTGCCAACTTTGCAAGGCCATAACTTGAGTTCTAGGATGAATTAGAATGAGTTCTTGTACTTTTTGAAAATGGGAGGATCCAATCTACAACTTTCATGTTTGAAGAAATTTCATTTGAAACCTTTTTGATCAAGAAAGAGGAGGTTGAAGATCTTTCCCAAAATAGAAAGTTTACATTACAAGTCATTTTCATTTTTGGCAAGTTTTGGCTTTGTTCATTTTTCTTCAATTTTGTGAATTTCCAAGCATTCCAATGATCAAATAAAAACCATATGACTTCAAAATGATGATGATGACCCATTGGAACCCTTGTTGGGGCCTCAGATGCCCAGAATCTTACTTTTCTTGCTCAAGAAGTTACCATTTGATCAGATGACTTTCACATTGATTTTTTCCATGAAGTTTGATACACAAGCTCCTTATAACATATATGGACCAATAGCAACAAGAATGACCAAATTTTTTGGGTGTAAGGCCTTCAAAACCAAAACCCTAATTTTAGGTCATCTGTGTAGGAGCCTCAGCTTAGCTTCCATACCTCTGCAATGCTTTGATATTTCTTGACTTTAAATGACCCATGGGGGCATAATATGATCATAGAACCCTCATGGACCCTCTTTTCATTCTTTAAGACCTTGGAGATTGCTCAGAACAATTCTTGGATTCATCTGATCACAAACCCTAGATGCAGTTATGCAAATGAATTGCTGAAGGATGGATATGCAATGTGAAAATGTGATGATAGGCTATGCAATGATGATAATCATAAGTCAAGATTTGATAAAGGTGAGAGGGAAAATTTGGGGTGTTTACAGGTGGTATCCCTATACAGAGCTGAGTTGATGTTTTATACTCCAATAGGCTTTGCTTTTATTTGCACCACTGGTGGGTCTTTACCTTATTTCTCCAAACAGAGTTGTGAAGATAATTTTCCCCCAACAGAGCTTAACAAGGACGTTTCCCTATTTCCCCAAAGAGTGGAAAATGTTGTGTTGACATTTTCTCCTCCCATAATGGAATTTCTGATGTTTTTTTCATGGATTATTAAAGATTGCTTTGTGGATTGAATCCCTAGAAATTGTTCCCTCAACATGAGTTTAGCCTAGTAGTAGGATTTTATTCCTTTGAGGGCTTTTGGTTCATCCCCCGCAGGATCTCCAACATGATTCCTCAACTTTGTTGCTTTGGATTAGCCGAGTATCCGGTTGTTGTGGTGTTTACGTCACTCGTTGCTTATCTTTATGTCTGTTTTGTCAGCATATTCATACACATATTCATGCCGCTTTATGCATATCATCATGTTTGTATTCTTGCATCTATCATTGTTCCCCACTCTTTGGTGTGAATTTTCCCACAGAGTGTGTGTGTTATCTTCCTTTCAAGTTAGAGTGTCGACCATTAAGCAGAAAGTGTTTATCCTTTCTAAATTCCCCACTGAGTTTGTTCCTCATGGATGATATTGATTCAGTTTCCTCTCCAGTTTATCATCTGGATGGAATTTTTCCCAGTTGAGATATTTCCTCCTCGGGATGAGTCTTGTTTGACCGTTTCTCTCCAACTTGTTCTTGGATTGAACTTTGGTCCCTTTGTGAGTAATATTGCATTGGAATTAAGCTATTGTTATTTGGTAGTGGGCAATATTTTCTCCATCTTGAGTATATTACTTTGGAATTAAGTTATCACTTGTTTGATATTGGGTAATATTTCTCCGCCTTTTGATTGATTATTTTGGAATTAAGCTATCACTGTTTGATAGTGGGTAATCTTTCCTGTTGAGTCTTATTGCTTTGGAATTAAGCTATCATGTGTGTGGTAGTGGGTAATATTTCACCCCTCTTATTTGATTAATTACTTTGGAATTAAGCTAGCATTGTTTGGTAATGGGTAATATGTCCTGTTGAGTCTTATTGATTTGGAATTAAGCTATCACATGTTTGATAGTAGGAAATATTGTCTCTAGCTTGAGTATATTACTTTGGAATTAAGCTATCAATTATTCGATAGTGGGTAATATTACTGAGTTAATCAAGCTTATTGCTTTTGCTCCTACCCGGTAAACCGGTAGTTGATGATTCTTTCCCAACTCGGTATTCCTCCATTTTTGGACTCGAATACTTTGTTTGGTTGATATTCCCTGGAAGAGTGTTTACTCTTCCCTGTTTATTTTTTTTTACCTTGATTATATCATATTTTCCCCAAGTTAAATCAGCTATCCAATGATTTATTTTCCTGGTAAACTCTTCTGGCGTCTGTTGTTTTCCCGACGGGATTTTCTCCTGTGTCCCCAAGCTTTTGTTTTCCTCTGGTGGTCATATTTCCCCTCCACAGAGATATTGGGTTTGCATATCATATTCATATCATATCATGTTCTCTTAGGACAAAAATTGGGTTTTCTGTATTTAAGTATCTCCCATCTTGTAAAGGCGAAGATGTCAATCTTCATATCTCCAGATTGAAGAAACTTAATTAGGGGCAGCTGTAATACCCTAATTGTTTCCCTAAGGTTTCTTCGCATTTCATCTACATCTTGCATACAAACAAGATCGCAATGGTTGCTTGGTTCTTCTCGAGTGTAGGTTTATGTCTCATAGGGGATCATCGTTGCTTTATTTGTTTATGTTTACTAACCATTAATTAAAATCCAAACATATTTTGTTTTATTTCATTAACATTTTCAGGAAGAAGAACAAGTGAAAATTCCAAAAAATAGCAATCTAGCAGCTCGAATAAAATTTCATAGATAAAAGTCAAATTTGATCCGCAAATAATTCAAATTTATATGATCAAGGATTTCTCAAGTTAATTGATTTATTCAAGGAATTCCAAGGTTCGTGTGTTTATTTCCATGCCTTCTTCGACACGCAAAAGAATCAGGCCAAAACAATCAAGCAATCATATTTAAATAAAATATTCAAATTTTAGGTTGGTTAACCGGTTAACCATATGCGTTAACCAATTAACCAGTGCGAAATTTGAATATTTTGTTCAAATTCAGCACACTTTGATCATTGATCTCATTTGGAATATTATAGATCCATTTTCCTCTAAGTTCTCTACATCACTTTGATCATTTCCTACCATAAACCCTCACTTATCACCATTCTTTTCCATTTCCCTCCAAATTTTCAATTACCAAGCCTAATTTGAATTGCCAAAGCAAGATCCATTCCACCAAATTCTCATACCTAAAGTCTTTAAATAACACCCTAATTTCATTCATTTAACAAGCTTTAGAGAGCCAAATTCACCTTGCAAAACTTTCTTGAAGCTTTTGAGAGCTAGATTCACCTTGCAAAAATGTCTTGAAGCTTTTGATAGCCAACAAATCTCTTGCAAAATATCCCCCAAACCAAAAATTTCACTAAAGCTCTTCTTTCTTTCTTTTGAAGTTATCAAGAATTCACATTGAAATCTTGGTCAACTTGAGCTAAACCTTCATCCTACTTCTTTCTTGTTCATCAATTTTAGTAGATCAAGCTTGATTTTGTCCAATTTGAAGAAGTGCTTTTGGTAATTAACTCTTTCCATGATTCTATCTTCATCATCAAGATTCAAGATGTAGATCTTTGGTGCCTTTGATTCTAGATCCATTGGATCTTAAATTTTTGTTTGATTGCATGGATTTCACTATGTTTTGGTTTTAAAATTCGTGCTAATTCAGTTCATGATCATCAAATGTTTGACAAAAAGGTTTTAAAATGGATCATGCTAAATTTCAACATTTTTTCTGCCACAGGTACAATGTTAACCAGTTAACCATTTCCAGTGTATTTTGGTTAACCGGTTAACCAGGCTTATTTTGGCGCAGAATTGATTTTTCAGCTGCGTTAACCGGTTAACCTATTTGGTTAACTGGTTAACACAAAACCAGAAGCTATTTTTGGCTTATTTTGAACTTATTTTTGGTTACTCTTTCTTCTTCTTCTCCCTCCTTTTTATTTTTATCCCGGGAAGTACTTTTGGGAGTGATTTCTTTTTTATTTCAATGGACTTTGGGTGTAGATTAAAATAGTTAATGCTCATTAATTCAAAACTACCTTTAAGTGAATTATTCAATTCATTTAAGGTACTTTGCATTAGTGAGACATTTTCATGCTTGAATCCACAAAATGAGTGATTGAACTTAAATATGGAAGAATACCATAAGTGTAACTCAATTTGGTATTCATCTAGTTTTTTGCGGTATTGCGTTCGGATAGCGATTTACATATCGCTCATCTCGCATGCATAATCACTAACATTGTTCACCTTAATTGGTGGTAGCCGACCTCATTTATAGGATAATTACTTCGTAAATTACTCGGCGATTGCTTAACATAGACCAAAATGTGTCCCGGATTTGGAATAAAAAATTCAATTGGATACTTGCACTTTCATAGACCGGACCTCTTGTTGGTCGCGTAATTCCAAAGTGATTGATCATTTTGGATTAAGAACTAAGACTTATGGATGTTTGATGCGTAGGTGCTTTGGGTCTCCCAATCTCCTTTCAAATTTCATTTAATTTGGTTCTATTTGCCTTGATTAATCGCTATAGTGTAAGATACTAAGCGAATCCGGTTGCCTTTTGATTTTGGTTACTCTTTTGGTTGTGGTTGATTAAGTTCACCATACCAGTATTATGTATATTATTATTACAATTATTATACTAACATTTAATTTCTTGCACCTTTATTGCTTTTATTTTATTATGCTTTATCATTCATTATCATGTTTATATTTCTTGCTCTTATTATTATTGTGTTGATTTTTCTTTTGTCCATTTGGACATAAAAATATTAATAAAGGATTAAACCTCTAAAAAACTTGTGATCTTGATCTTGGACTATTGGTTACTATCCTAAGAAATGGAATTGGAGTTTTGGACTTAGATTTTAGGACACTTTCCATTTGCTTTGATCTTCATGGAGTTGGTATTTTTGCCTTTATTTGGCCATTTGCTAGCTTATAAGGATGGAACTTTTGTGCTTATAATGGGAAGCATCATCAAGTTTGGTTAAGCCTTTCCTTCTTTATCTCTTTATTGTCTTTTTTAGGATAGTCCCTTCAACTCCTCCCCTTCTTTAATTTTCAAAACTTCTCCCTTTTTAAAAAATCTTCTTTGTTTTCAAATTTAAACCGCTTTCATAATCAAACCTTGACTTAGGTCAAGTGGTTTTACTCTTTTTATTTTCTTTTCTTAATCAAATGCTAAAATACATAAACCTATTAAACCTTTTTTTCAAAAGACTTAAAAAAAATACAAAAAACTCATTTAATTCTTTTTGTACCATTGTGCACTCTTCTTTTAAACTTTAATTTACATATTTAGATATGATTCATTATTTCTAGTAGAATTATTCGCTAAAGAATGACGACTTATCTTTACATTTTAAAATCAATCCAACATATTAGTTTTTCACTATTTGTACCATGAACTATGGGGTTTTGATCTCGCATTGCACTTTGTGGGTACATAGGCATGAGGTGGTAAACCTCTCCAAACACAAAAAATATTAAAATTAATTCTTTTCTCATCCCTCCACTCTCTTTTTACAAACCATTTTCAAACCAAAAACAATAAATATTTCAAAGGGCTTCCGTGGAGTACCACAAACATTTTGGGTGCGTAAAACCTTCCCATTGTGTAACCTATCCCTTTACCCAGGTATTTATTGTGTTTTTTTTAGCCTTTTTCTTTTAGATTCATTAGGATTTATTCGCTCTTTTTTCCTTTTCCTTTTGGAACAAAATAAAAGCGTGGTGGGGACTCTGTTTACTTTGAGTTAAGTTAACCAATAGCTTACACTCATGATTTTATCGCTACAGAAAAGTGGCGACTCTGCTGGGGAGTAGTCTCTAAGTGGATTCAGCCTACTTTGATTTATTTATTGCTTTGTTTTGATTTTATTGTTATTTGTTTGTTTCGTTTCGGTTTTGGTGATCCTCTGTGAGTGAGATAGATTCTAACCCAGATCTGAGTGAACTTATGATTGGACGATGATATTCGAAGTGATACGTGACTGAGTAGCTAAAGCGGTATCAATTCGATAATCTCCACTCTGTTAGGCTCTCTCGAATTATTAATGTCATAACGAGTAGTCGTAATAACATGGCATTGTTTTTCGACCTTAAGCTGATCATACTAAGGACCATAGAACCCTTAACCCATCCAAGCCAATTTAGGAACATAGTGTGGAAACTATCCAAGTGTAGACCTGAGGTGGTTGTCACGCGATACTACATTCGGACGAGGTCTATATTAAGAATGTTATTAGTTGGGGAGTAGTCCAACGTACCAATAGTATTCTAAAGATGGCTGCAAACTCCATGCACCTCTGTTAGCACCCTTTTGGTATTTCTGCAGGTACAATGAAGACAAAACCTTAGTACTTACCTGTGTGGGAGGTGTTCTGCTACCTTGACTTCATGCTCGTGACTCGGAACCTAAACTCGTGTGCTTTGTGTGATCTTGTTTGTGGTTGTTGCATACATGCACTCATGCATTCATGAGCATTGTTCTCAAGATCAAGGGACTTATAGATACTTTTGCTAATATTTCAGATGTCTATGGTTTTAAATTTTGAAAAGAGGAATACAAGGAAGTACAATTTCAAGAGTCTTAATTTGGTAGAGTTGAGTAAGCTAGGAGCTTTAGTGGTTGACACCCATGAGTTCCGGAAATGTTATGGAAAGCTTTTGTTCATCTTGGATCCATGTACTAGAGGGGATTCTCCCTACCTTGGCTCAGTTTTATGATCTATTGCATCATTGTTTCATCTTTCCTGATTATCAGCTTGTACTAACTTTGGAGGAGTACTCTCATTGGACGGGTTTGCCTATTTTGGACAAGGAGTTTTTTTCCCAGTGGTTTAGAGAAGGAGGTTACAGACAAAGTCATCACCAAAGCTCTTTTTCTTAAAGAGTCCAACCTTAGTGGGAAGTTTCTTCCAAAAGGAGGTGTTTGTGGTATTAACTCTAAGTTCTTAATGGGGAAATCTTCTTTTCTTTTACTTTGGGTCATAAGGATGCATTTGAGCCTATTCTTGCTTTGTTCATCTATGGGATTGTCATGTTTCCTAACTTAGATGATATTGTTGATGAGAGTGCTATTAAGATTTTCTTGAAGAGAAATTCGGTACCTACTTTTTTGGGAGACATGTATCATGCTATTCATCATATGGTCTCAAAAGGTGATGGAGAGATTGTGTATTGTGCGTCTCTTCTCTATAGGTGGTTTATTTCGCACCTACCAAAGTCTGATGTCTTCAAGGATCATAGAGAGAAGCGAAGATGGTCTCAAAGGATTATGTCTCTTTCTCATAAGGATATGACTTGTTATTGTTCTTATTATGATACTGGAGTGCTTATTGACGGTTATGGAGAGTTTCCTAATGTACCTCTTCTTGGTACACGTGGGGGTATTAGTTACAACCCTATTCTTTCTAGGCGACAGTTGGGAAATTGCTTGAAGGACATACCAAACAACCTTTCACTATCTAGTTTCTTCTTTCTCAATGGTGCTTACTAGTGGGTTCGATCTAGGGCTTCCAAGCTCAAGATGCCTTATCCACCTGATGAGCCTTTGTTTCCTATATTACAATTGTCCACTTTTCTTCCTCCCGTTGATGAGAAGGTCGCTCTTCAAGAAAGGTTGGACAAGATGAAGAAAGATAAAGATTATTGGCTACTTGAGAAGACGATGATGCAAGAGAAACTGAAGGAGAAAAATGATCTCATTGAGTTACTTGAGAGGCATGTCACGAAGAGGCCAAAAGAGGATTTATTTTCCTCTAGTACTCCATCTACCATTCCTCCTACATTCGGTGCTTGGAAAGCCATTGTTGACCAGTTGGTGAAGGATAAAGAAGACATGGAGAATCGGTACAAGAAAGAGATTAAGAGGATTCACATGAAGTACCAGTCGGGATTTGGTTCTTCTTCAGATATGATCCCCTAGGCCTAGTTTACCTTTCTCTCATGTATTAGGATTATTGAGACTTGTATTTCACTTGTAATCCTTACTTTGATTTTAATAAGAATGAGTTCTTAGTACTTCAAAATGTTTTTCTCTTATAAATATTTCAATTTATCTTACAATCCTTTGAAAATCTTTGCATTTTCATACATATACCATACATCATGTCCACATTGGTCTTGCTTCTTAAGGGTTGTACAGGGATCTTATGTTGTTTCTTGGTCTTCATTCAGTTCTCCTGTCAAGCTGACTCACAAGGTTGATACTTGAGCTAATCGGAGGAAGATGTTGGAAGCCTTAAAACAAGAGAATCGCGAGGAAGTTTCATCTCACAAGGATAGTCTGGAAAGGATCACTGCCATGATGGAAAGCTTGGTGGCTGCTCAGAATCAGCCACCCATCCTCCTAATTCTCCGATACAACATACAATCATATCTGAAATTGTCACCGCATCGATTCCTACTGAAACTGTCATTTGTCCTTGCTACCGCATGCCTTCTAGCACATTGTGGGGTATGCCGATTGATTTCGTTCATGTTGGTTATCATCCTCCTCCTCCTGAGACTGTTTCATTTAATACTCTTCAGCCGATGATGACTATTGCACCTCTTGTGATGCACACTACTCCGCATCTTGATGAAATGATTTACCATGCTGAGCCCAATGAAGGCGCTGGTGTAATTGAAAGACTTGATGAATTTCAAGACTGTTTTGCTGAAATGCAGAAGGAGATGAAGGCTTTGAGGCATAAGGATCGGTTTGGTAAAGATGCTTTTGATCTCTATTTGGTTCCTAATGTCAAGGTTCCACACAAGTTCAAGCTGCCTGAGTTCGAGAAGTATAAAGGCAATACTTGTCCTCTGAGTCACCTGACTATGTATGATAGGAATATTTCTGCTCAAACAGATAATAATCAACTTCTGATTCATTATTTTCAAGACAATCTGACTGGTGCAACTATGAGATGGTATATGGGTTTGGATAGCAGCCAAATCAAGACTTTCAATGATTTGGGTGAGGCTTTGGTTAGGAAATACAAACATAATATTGATATGGCACCAGAGTAAGATCAACTTTGTGCTATGTCCCAGAAGGACAAAGAAACTTTCAAAGAGTATGCATAGAGATGGCGCGAGTTAGCAACTCAGATTGTTCCTCCTCTGGAAGAAAAAGAGATGACGAAGATCTTTTTGAAGACTTTAAGTTCTTTCTACTATGAAAAGATGATTGCAAGTGCTCCATCTGAATTCATTGAAATGGTGAGTATGGGAATGTGACTAGAAGAAGGTGTCTTTGAGGGACTGTTGAGTAAAGAGAGTAATACTGGCTTTAGTTCTAAGAGGTTCAATTTCGGTAAAAATAAAGAAGGTGAAACTAATGTTGTGTTTCGTGAAAGTTATAGAAGACCTCGTGGTTGTGAGAATTGTCATCAACATCATGTAGCTTCTGTAACTCCGATGATTAATGTGACTCCAAATGTGCCAGTAGCTCTAAAGTATCAATCTCGTTATCAACAACCTTATGGACAACAGAGTGGTAATCAACAGGGTCGTGCTAAGCCGAGCTTTGATCCTATTCCAATGTTGTATGCAGATTTGCTTCCATCTCTGATTGAGAAAAATCTTGTGCAAACATATTCTCCGCCTTCAGTTCCAGAGTCTATCCCATGGTGGTATAAGCCAAAGGCTCACTTTACTTTTCATCAAGGTGCCCCGGGGCACAATATTGAGAATTGTTATCCATTGAAGTCTGAAGTGCAGAAATTGATAAGGAGCAATGTTCTGTCTTTCAATGATGTTAATCCAAATGTGAAGATAAATCCGCTTCCGAAGCACGGTAATACGTCTGTGAACATGGTTGATGGTTGTCATGGTTTGTTCAAGATTTAGGATGTCCGCCATATTCGAAGGTCTTTGGTTGAGATGTATGTTTTCTTAAGCGAATATCATGATATTGATCACGATTATGCTGGATGTTGCATTTGTTCAGTGAACCCTCGTGGTTGCGTGATTGTTAAAAGAAACATTCAAAAGATGATGGATGATAAGTTGATTAAAGTGACATCGAAAAGAGAAGAGTATGACAATGAAGTGAATGTTATTGTGCCTCAGTTCAATATTCTTGAGAAGGTTGTTCCTGAGAAGGTGGTTATTTCTTTTGATAGCCGTAAATATGCTGTTACTCCATTGGTGATCAATTTTCCTGGTCCAATGCCGTATGAGTCTGATAAAGCTGTTCCGTACCGGTATAGTGCTACAATGATAGAAAATGGTAAGGAAGTTCCTATTCCTTCTCGAATGTATGTGGTTAACATTGTTGATGTGACAAAGGTTACTCGAAGTGGTAGAGTTTATGCTTTGGATCCTCCGAAGAGAATTGAAGATACAAGTGCGAGTAAGTAGATTGAGGATGTTGTTGCCCGATCAGGCCAATTTGATGATTCTAGTTTGAAAGACAATGAAGATGAGGTGTTGAAATTGATAAAGAAGAGCGAGTACAATGTTACTGAATAGTTGTTGCATACTCCGTCGAAGATATCAGTTTTATCACTATTGATGTTCTCTGAGGCTCATAGGCAGTCTTTGCAGAAGATTCTTGATCAAACTTATGTTGACCATGATGTGATTGTTGATCAGTTTGATAGTATTGTGACTAATATCACATCGTGCAACAATCTAAGTTTCTGTGACAACGACTTGCCTGGAGAAGGAAGGAACCATAATTTGCCTCTGTATATTTCAGTGAATTGTCAGGAAGATGCTATGTCTAAAGTGTTGGTTGATACTGGGTCTTCTCTGAATGTGAAGCCGAAGTCGACTTTTGTCAAGGCTTGCGTACCAAGGTGCTCCCATGAGGCATAGTGGGATTATTGCGAAAGCTTTTGACGGATCGAAGAAGACAGTGATTGGTGAAATTGATCTTCCTATTTTGATTGGACCGTTTATATTTCAAATTACTGTCGATGTAATGACAAATTGAATATAATATGATTTTATGGTATGAATTTGAAAAATGTTGGAATTCTGTTTTTCTGCACTAATTTTCTTCCTGATTTGCACATGCGAAATGTTTCCAGATATCTAAAAGAGACAAGGTGCATCTGTAAACCCTACCCAAATAATAAATATTAATATTATTAGGTTCTACGTCTTCATCTAAATTCAAACTCAAAATCTTAGAATTGTATGCTTGAATTTATAGTGATTATTGTGACTTCATCTTCCGAATAACAAATGGTGTTTATTATCAGAATTAAACAATATCCTTAAGAAAGAAATAATATATTAACACAAAGGGTTATTGTGTTAATTCAGCCGCTGCACCCTATCACTTTTAGCTTTTCTTCATTTCTACCATAAAAGTCTGATGAGACTTGAGAGTAACCAATTAATAACAAATGCAAAAGAAGTTATTGCCAACGACCAAAACATAGGTTTTTTTTTTTTTTTTTTTCCTTTTGTTCATCAGAAAATTTTCTAAAATTAACCATGTTTAGTATATGTGGAAACAAAATCACTTTTACATTTAGAATACGCTCAACCACATTTATGTAACACTGTTTATTCCACCTTAAAAAAAGTTAAAATGCACTAGTGTTTGTTATTACAATCTTTTCCCATGTTAAATCTCACATTATATAAATAGTTAATCTCTTTAAATAATAGAGAAAATCCTTACCTACTGATGTTAAGGGTTAACCTACCATTTCTCTAAATGAGGTATGTCTAGATACTACATGACGTTAAGCAACCAAGACCTGGCATTTTACTTTAAAATTAAGCTTTGTGGCTATATCGCACTACCAAACCCTAGTTTATACTTTAAAAAACTTGGTTCTAACTCCCTATTCGTGCAAAAGGTTGAAACCTATTTAGGTACAGACGTATAGTATGAGAGAAATGCTTAAATAATATCAACACGTTGTCCACATATAAATTAAAGTAGGTGCTTTTATTTGTGTCACAAAAAAGACTCGGTCTAGACTAAGTGTGTTAATTTGAATTTTGTAAGCATGCATATATATATATATATATATATATATATATATATATATATATATATATATATATATATATATATATATATATATATATATATATATATATATTAACATTAGACCATACACGCCGAGTATAAATTAGTTCTAAAACCAAATTAATAAGGAAATTACTTCTTTTAGCTAGATATTGATGGAATATGAAAATGGGCTTTAAATTTCACTATTTAGCCTTTAGGTGTTTGAGCCTTTTATTAGGGTATTATTTAAATGAGAGTTATTTTATTGTTTAGTTTATCTTCCTTTTTTTAGTATAAAATTTAAAATTATTTGTTAATTCAACGTTTTATCTTCCTATCAATTTGGTTTATTTCATTTCGATCTCATATTCGCTAAATGACGTTTCATGATTTTGTTTTTGAAATTTTATGAAGTAAAAGATGCATATTGGTGATTCTTTTTATTGAAAAACATTTCATGGTTAAAGAAATTTTAGAGGTTGAAAAGATGGTTGTGGTTACAATGACAATGAGAACCGGTGTTCTTAAATGGTGGCTACGAGGGTCTCGTAGTCACCTAAATTTGAGTTGGGATATATTTATCACACCGTAATAGCGTTTCAAACCTAAATGGATGTCAGACATACCAATATTAGATGAGGAAATTGAGTCAAACTCTGAGCCAATGAAGTCTTCCCAAAAAAATCCCCCCCACAATGATTTTGTTGATGATGGACTCCCTAGAGTTATAGGTGACCAAGGGGTTATAGCTCTTTTGCCTGGTCATATGCAACATATCTACTTACCTTCTTGTGCAACATCTACACCATTTATAAATTTCACACATTCAATATGTGTTATAACTTCCATGGTCGAGTCTCAACGAGAGCACTAACTAATATAAGATAGGTTGTTAGACTTTAAAATGTAGTAAAATTATATACTAAGAATAAGATAAAATGAGAAATAAAATAACTTCCATTTGATTTCATTGAAACCTTTAAATTTGCCAAACACACTACATATATAAGGTTAATACTTGATAATACATTAAAAATATCAAACACCTAAAAGCTAAAATTTGATGATGAAATAAAAGGAGAATTATCAAATAAGGTGAAGGCTTTCACTAGCAAATATGATTCTTATAGTGAGTATGGTGAAAAAGATTTGACTACATAAGAGCTTGATGAATCCTTCAGAGAATTACTTATCGAATGAAAGGAATCTTGCTTGAGTGAAGAGACACTAAAGAAGACCCTAAGTACCCTACTTTTGGGAAAAGAGAAGCAAATTTCAAACATTTCAGATCTGAAAGAAAAAAACACATGATTAAAACCCTAATAAGACAATATGTCAAAATCCATTTGTATGCTGGACAATGAGTCTAACATGTTATATGATATATTGGAGGTTGGGAAAATCTCTAAAAACATGAAGAGAATAAGGTTTCAACCCAGGTCCAAGAACAAGAAGAATAAAACTCTTCCTAATAAGTTTATTCCTCTTAAGAATAGAAGTGAGTTCCAGATGTTGGACTACATAACCCAATAACCTGAAAATAATGTGTATTCTAATAAAGGGAAGAACACAATCTCTAATAGAAAATGTTATCATTGTGGAAAATATGGGCACATAAGGCCTTATTGCTTTAGATTGTATGGTGATCCTCAACTTTACAGAAAACCAAGATTCAAAAGGAAGTATAGGAAGGCTCAGAGAGTATGGAAACCCAAGGTTAAAGTCAAAGCCTTCATATCTCAAACTTATGTTGGAATGTATTCAACGAATGAATGTGTTCTTGATAGTGGTTGTTCGAATCATATTATAGATGAAAAGTCTCTCCTTGTAGAAGTCAAGCCATTCTCACATGGATATGTAACATTTGGAGATGGAAGGAAAGGAAGCATCAAAGGTATTGGCATGATATCTAGTCCGAAATCACCTTAGCTTATTGATGTGTTACTAGAAGAAGGTTTGACTGCAAACCTGATCATCATTAGTCAATTATGCTATCAAGGGTTTAAAGTAAGTTTCAACAAAGGAGAATGTTTCATCACCAACAAAGAACATGAAGAGTTGATAAAATGGTCAAGATCCAAAGACAACTACTATAAATGAAAATTAGAAGCTATCTCCTATAAGACATCCAAGGGTGAGAAAACGAATAATGAGAATGAAGGAAATGACAAATTCCTTAAAGGAAGAATGTCATACACGATGCTAGAACATACTGCTCAACATGTGGTCTCTGAAAAAGAAAGAAATGTTATTGATACACACAATGACTTGCGTGAGTTTAAAGTAAGTTTGACAACGGAGAATTTAATCAGCCCTCATAGAAAAATAGAAAGAGAAAGGATAAAGGGTACTAAGGTCATTTTTGCATGTGAAAACTTTCTTCTTAGAAAGCAGGAAAAGGGAATTTTTCTCCCTCCATAAATCATTACCTCTCTACAAAAGGGCTTTATTTCATTAGTTGGTATTTTCAAAACTTCTTAGTTCCTCTTATCTTCCCTATATAAAACTTATTATTGCCTAACTTTCAAACCAAAGTGATAATAGAAGTCACCAAGTCTTCTGAACCCACCATTATCTCAAACATTCATTGTGTAAAAATCTTTGGAGTCAACCTGAAAGAAAACTCCTCCTCCAATAAATCTAGGGTTTTGTGATTTAAAAATAATATGGATGATGGAAAGTTGATTAACAATGTTGTACCTCTCATAATGATTATGCTAGAATATATCTCTATAATCAAAGCTAAGGCAACTTACTCGAAGAAAAAGAAGGTCTTTAACTCTGTAATCCTTTCTAAGAACAAATAAATTTTAAAAATTATAGGAAAAGACTATAGGGATAAAACTAAAACTACTCAGTTTGTGGGATCTATTTTCATCTCTAGCATGCAAGTTGTGTCACATGTTGGAAAACATGTTGAACCCACAAGAGCATCACAAAAAAAAAGTTGATGAAGGTCAAGGCAAGAAAAGGAAGGAAGACAATCATAAAGTAGTCGGTGATGATATTCCAATTGCTCAATTCATGAAGAGGATTCATGATGATACCAATACACAATTAATGACGAGGGTTGTTTCAAAGATCATATAGAAGAAGAAATATAATAGTGTTTCGAGAGAAACTTATATGAAGGACTCGAAATAGATTGCCAAGAGATCCAAAGCAAATAAAAGTAAAACATAAATTACTCCTAAAGGAAACTAGTTATCCCTAGTGAATCTGAGTATGATGATGAAGTAGATGTCTTAGACATCATGCCATTCACTAAGAAAAATATAGGTGGAAAAGGATTTTGGCTAACATTCTAGGCGTTCCTCTTGACAGTGTGTCCTTTCAGTATGAAAGGAATGTCAAAAAATGGAAATTTGTTTGTCAAATAAGGTTGTTGAAAGGGAGTAAAGTAAGGATACGTTAAGGAGTGAAAACCTTGGTGAAATTGTTAAACTTCTCAAGGAATATAGTTTGATGAAGACCGTGAGAACTAAATGGATTCAAAAGCTTGATGACTACTTTTTAGGGAACCTATAATCCTGTTGAGTTAGATTGATGGTCCTTGTTTTCTTTTTGGCATGCTATTTTTTTTGTTTGTAAGGGTTATATCACTCATTAAAGATTTGTTTGCTTTGAATAAATAATGCTTGAGAAATGTTTCAATGTTTCAATGTTTCTGATATAAAATAAATAAGTTTCAATGTTTTCATGACAAATGCTTTCATGATATAATTTTGATATTTAGAATGCTTTTATAATGTGGCATGAGCCTTCTGAATGAATGCCTTTTAGGTTTCACGTGGATCGCTAATAGCAGTTGTGAGGATAAGATTTGGTTCTTCTCAATATATTTATGTTTTGATAATAACAATGAAGTATTTAAGTAAAGGCAATTTTGATACTCTAACATTTGTTATTGTGTAAGAATGACAAACAAGTTCTGACTCTGAGGGAGTTCTTGCAAACCAAAGGTTCTGGCATGATAATATCCGTTTATGCGTAATTTGGAAGCAAGACTGCTTAAGTTCTAACTCATCAGAAAGATCTTTAGAAAACTGATGTTGTTGTTGCAACATTTTCTAGGATTCTGACTCTGAATGAGTAAGAATTTGATACGACAATATTCTGAAGACCAAGTGCTAAAGACTCTAAAGACTTGAGGTTCTGAAGATAGAATGATCTAAAGACCAAGTGCAGAAAGACTTTGAAGACTTGAAGTTCTAAATAAAAAGGGTTTGAAAGACAAGTGCTGAAGTCCTAAAGACTGAAGACTTGAAGATTCTGAAGAACCCACCATTCTTATCTTAACTCATGCTTCAATATAATTAATAATCAGAAACCTATGAAGTTCTGAGGATAAAAATTAAGATTAAGAGACATCCTTTTATCAACTCATGCTTCAATACATCTCTCAACAAGAAGCCTCAGGCATTCTGATAAATAGGATCAAACGTTACTCTTCTCTCTACTTATGCTTCAAACATCTATCAACCAGAGGTCTATGAAGTTATGAAGAAAAGAAGTAACGATCAAGAAAGTTAACTTATCTCTGCTAATGTGTAGCTCGATTTTTGTGGTCTTTAATCACTATCGCATTTTTGCTTCTATTTTATTTCTTATTTTTTCCTGATGAAGTTGGTTATAGAAGGGAAAAGATATCTTAAATTCACCCTATTTTGTATATCGTTATTTAACAGATGTGTCACACCCCAAATTTTACCCTTAACTTTTCATTCTTACGTTCATATTATCTTTGGTATACCGTGGTGCAGTTGTCACTTTAGTTTTTTTGTAACATTTATTGTATTCTTTTTTAGTTTTATTTCTAAAACTTAATTCTAATTTATTTTTCTAATTCTAAAAAAATCCATTCTCATTCTAATTCATTCTGTAGTCCAATTCTAATTTAATTTTATTTCTTTCCGTTTCTATTATTCAATTTTATTTCCTATTATTTTTTTATTATTTTATACTCATTTTCAAGTATCATGTCTAAATTTAATTTATTTTTCTATTTCTAATTTTCAATCCATTTTCAAATCCTATTTCCAAATTTAATTCATCATAGTTCCAATTTCATGTTTGAAGTAATTGTAAGGTTTCAATTTCTTTTTAGTCCATAATCCATGATTTTGTCCAGTTAATTACTACTTCCAAGTGTTTAAATCCTATTCTAATCTCAAGTCATTTTTTTTCAAACTCTTTTCCAACCTCTCAGGTTATTCTTTTCCCATAAGTCCATTCCATTCCCAATCTTTTTTTAAATTTCACTTTATATTATATGTCCAAATTCCATTTCTAAAAATTAATCGAAGGGGAAGAGTTGGTCCGTTCAAGCTTTAAACAATTTTGTTCTAGCTTATTTCAAATTCCATTTTCAATTCTAGTTTAGGTGTCAGTGTTGGTAAAAAAAAAATAGAATTCTTAAGTTAAAATATCAAGTTGTTTTTACCAAGCCAAGTAATAAGGGACAATAGTTGTCACATGAAGAAAAAGCCCATAAGCCCTAAAGTTGTTTGAGCAATCAAGAAGTTTCAAGCCACTTGTAGAAATGGCAATCCAATTTGTATTTTGCTTTCAAGTTCAGTTCAAATTCGTTTCAGGCAATGTCAAAACCAAACTCACAAACAACTAAGTACCATTACATAATTTGAAGCCACGTTGTTAGAATTACAAAATTGGAAGCCTAATACAGATTCTACAAGTTGGAATTCTGCCAAATTTAAAACTTCATCCTTTTTTTCCCCATCCCGGCCTTCGGTCCCCACCGTGCATCCTTTTCTATTCAACTCTTGCTAACCACAACCTGCAGTCATGAAACGATGTCAGCAAAAGCGCATATTACGCAGTTATGTATCCCCAAAAGAAGCTAGTGACATACAATGAAGAGTCGTGTTCCCGTTTAAAACACGAAGAGAAGAAATTCCGAACATCATTAGAAGACATGGAGTTAGAAACTGAAAAGTTGACAAAGGAAAAGCATGAGATAGAACAAATAATTGCAGATATCAAGTTTGAGAAAGGAAATTTGCTTCAAGACATCACAAAATTATCAACAGAAAGGGAAGACATGTTGGCACAGATTGAATACATCTATACCAAACTCGGTGATTTGTTGTCTATCGAGGGTATGCAGTTGACAGAAGAACTAAGAAATATGTTGCATACTTCTATAGACGATGAAAATGAAACAACAATGGATTCAGTAGTTTGTGATAAGCTACATGGTTCATGCTCAAGTTTTCAAGGACGAATTTCTGTTAAAGTCACAAGAATATTACACAGCAAGGTTTGAATAAATTGTTACTTTGATTCGTACCAAAAAGAGCAGAAACTCAAAGAAAAAATCAAGCAAAATGAAGGATGTAAGGCACTTAAATTTGAAGTAAAGGCAAACCCCGAGTATGTATGCGTCAACCATCATCGAACTCCTCGTGTGGGTTGTCTTCATCTCATTAGAATCTGATATCCCTCAGGGTCACATGTCCTCAAGTCTTGTTCCACCTTCCAATATATCGTGACTCCATCAAGTGCTCTTATCAACCTTTCCTGGACATTTAGCAGGCATCATGTTTACAAGCCTGAATAGACAAATAGCAAAGTCAAATTGGGTGCATTAAAATAAAGGTTTTGGTTTTACCACAGTAAAATTGCAAATACTAAGGTAATAAGCAAGCAAAAGCAGGACATTTCATCCAATCCGAATTCAACTAATTCGGTTTGTTTTGAACAAGAAAAACCAAGTCAACAAAGGTACAGTGACCAAGAAAACAGACAAAGTAGGGCAAAAGATACAAGATTGAAGCATTCACAAATATGGAAAAAAAACAGGTTGACGCAAAAGAGATGACAGACCTATCCAAATTCATTTTCTCAGCAAATTTTTCAAAGATACAAACCCTAATTTCAGGTTATAAAAGGGGAGAAAAAATTTGAAGAAGAACATCAACAATCCTAGGCGAAAAAAATTAGCAGCAGACACAAATCTAAAAAACCCTAAACTCATACAACAAAGAAACTCCTAGCCTCAGACAGAAGAAAACGAAAAGAAATACCACCAAAAATCCTATTTTCTTTCAAAGAGTTCAAAGAAGGATTCATCACCGAAAAACACACAAAATCCTTCCGCCGCAAACCTCAACCCCTGTCGTCATCTTTGGAGCTTTAAACATACCACCATTAAAGGGCATCTGAAGCCAAAACCAGCCGCGAGATCACTCCAAAGACGAAGCTCACGAGGGTGACGACAGAACTCGCGACTGAGAAGAAGAGCGAATCAAAAGCTTTCAACGAAAGAGATGACGTTCCTCCGCGCTTTCGGTGGTCGCGTTCGGTAATCGCTCCATCCCTTTCCGTTTTGCTTTGTTTTTTCTTCAATTTGTCGTCGATTGTATTGGTCTGTTCGATCTTTGGCTTTTGAATGGAACGTTTTGATTGAGTTAAGAGAATGAATATTTGAAATGGGTGCGAAGCTTGAGAGATTTCCTCGGATTTTTCTCGCCTCTTCACGATTTCTGCGTTTGGAGGAACTTGTTCAGTAGTAACCCTAGCCGTTTCTTTTGTCACTCTTGTTAGGATAAACCAAACTAAATCCGGGTCGGGCTTGATCCGACCGGCTCAGACCCAACGCCCTTTTGGGCCTCCCCGGCGCACCACCCCTTAACTTGCTTATCATACCTGGCCCATTTATTTGTCTTTCTTTAGTTTTTACTACCTTTTTTTTATATTTCCTCTTTTTATTTCCTTATTTCAAATAAAAACCAAAAAATATTTTTGTATTAATTAATTATTTAAATAATTTTATTTAACTTAGTTAATTAAATAATTTGTTAATTAATTAAATATCTCCATTTAATTTAGTTAGTTGATTTATTATCTTTTAGTCGATTTTACGTGAATAATGTATGATTATATTTCTTTGCTCATTATTTAGTCGTATGATGATTATGTATGATTTGTATGAACTTGAGTATAGTTTTCGTCTTTCGACTAAGTTTTCAAAAAATAAATAAATAAATAAATGTGGTCATCTTAAGAACAATCGCTTCAAAAAGAAATTTAATTAATTTTTGGTTCAACGATAAGCGAATAATTCGTACGCCTACATTTGCACACACGTAAGTCGATCCTATGATCACCATCTGCACGACTTTTACGCGTCTTATTTAATTAAATACGGAAACAGATCTCCGGAGTCCAGCACTCCGCATGTTCTAGAATGGATTGCAACTAGGCTAGCCCCACTCAACGTGGTCCATTCGCTTTCCGAATTTCAAAATGTCTAATCGCTTCAATTAACGTACGAAAACAGAACTCCGGAGTCTAGCATTCCGCACATTCTGGATTGGACCGCTATTGGGCTAGCCCCACGCGACGTGTTTCAATCACCATTCGTATATCAAAATATCTCAATCATTTTATAAATTCAAATACGAAAAAATAGAACTCCGGAGTCCAGCACTCCGCACGTTCTAGAATGGACTGCAACTCGGCTAGCCTCACGCAACGTGGTCCATTCGCTCTTTCATATCTCAAAAAACAACTTAAAACTTACCAACCAATTATTTTCATAATTAATCAGCGAAAGGCGGAACTCCGGAGTCTAGCACTCCGCACGTTTTGGAATGCAATCACTCCTGGGCTAGCCCCACGCGACGTGGTTCATTTGCCCTTTCGTTTAAAACACCTTAATAAAGGTCAAACATTTTATCTAATCGAACTTTGCTTAAATCATTCTGTCTCGCAACAAGCTAGCGCTTCAGCCTCCACCGTGAGTATAAGCCAACGCTTAGCAGCAGAATGCGTTTTAAACAACTGTTCAATAAAAATCACAAACCGTAGTCGCACGAACTACGAAGCTCTGACTTTCCCATTGCACAAGGGAATACGTAGGCACGAGGATTTTAATCCTTCGCGAGCACCCTATTTAAAAAAATAATCAATCTTTTTCTCTCCGTCGCAATAATAACAAACTTTTAATCTTTTCTCCGACTTATTAATAATATAACTCTAATTTCCTTGGAACAAACATATTAACAGACATTAAGAAGACAAGACTTAAGATCAAACATTTAATCACATAATTAGCTAAGAGGTTCCCGTTGAGTACAACGTGCGTGAGGGGTGCTAATACCTTCCCCTTGCGTAACCGACTCCCGAACTTAGAATTTGGTTTCGTAAACCATTTCTTATCCTTTATTAGGTTGTATCTATATCTCCCTTTTCTTTAAATATAATAAATAGAATTAGGTGGTGACTCTGTTTGTTTATTCTAGGATCGTATTTTTCGAGGTACGACAGTTGGCGACTCTACTGGGGACTAGCTCCATGCTAGAGAGGGTCGAGCCTAACTTAGCTTTGCGTGTTTATTTGTTTGATCTTGTCTCTTCTTGTCTTCTCTATGTTTGTTATTTATGTTTGTTTATGCATTTACCGCTTTCCTTTTATTTGCTCATTATATTATCTACCTGTGGGAAATTGGGGTCACTTTGCAAGTAAAATTTGAGTGGTGGAAAAAGCAGAGGGAACACCTAAGTTTAGAATTGGATGTTATAGTGTTAGTCTCCAAGGACTCGCTCCTTGCACGCCTAGCATGAAAGCTCCCCCAGATAGTTAGACTTTTCGTAGATCCTGTCGCAACGCAGCTAGCCTGTCGCGTGACCTGATTCATGAAAGGGCTGTGATTCTGGGACCCCCTAGGACCTGTTTCAATTTTGGTAGTTGTGTAATGTTAGGCTCCGAGGGCTCGCCCCTTTATCAGCCTAGCATGAGAACTCCATTCAAGGTAGACCTTATCGTTATTATCGTCACAATGCAGCTAGCCTGCGGCGGGACGTTAATACGATAAACGTCTGTGACCTTGGGTTTCCTTAAACCATCACCGTAAAAACCCTCCCGTGAGTGGGACTTATGGGTAGCAAAACGTAGAACCAATCTTTTATAGCCCACCTATTAGGAAGGCTCCGAATTTACCTGTGGCACCTTGCATCCTTGCATCCTTGCATCTTAGCATCATATGCATCATTTTAGTAAATGCTTCAAGGAACAAATAGATTTTTGTTGCAAACCTCATATATTTTACCTGGAATGGACTTCAGTTCATTAGTTTTGGAAAATAACAAGAAACTTTACCCATTTTGATGTTTTGCAATAACTTCTTAAGTCTCTTGATGCATTTGCATTTTTTTTACTCATGAGTGCATCTCCGCATTTGCATTTGTCAAAAACTCATTCTCGTCAACTCCTTTCCAGCTGTCACACTGAGGATCTCACGCAAGTATTCCACCCGAGTTCAGACCAAGAAGAAGATGGCCGAAAGAGACCTAGAGATGGACATAGTTAATGATGAGCTTTCTGATCTTCGTGGAAATATGGGTCAGATGATGGAAATGCTGCAAGTCATTCGAGCAAAATTAGATACCCAACAGACTATAGTGTCAGAGATTATCACTGCAACGACTGAGCCTACGCCATCAGTCACTACTCCTGTGACCTGGCCTCCTTTTGGGCTTCCTCATGGATTTGTACCTCCTCCTCCTCAGGGTTTTGCTTCTCAAAGTTTTATTCCTCCTTCCCAAGGACTTGCTGCTCAGGGTTTCTTCCCTCCTTCCCAAGGTTTCGCTTCTCAAAGTTTCGCACCTCCTTCTCAGGGTCTTGCATTTCCTTCCCAAGGTTTTGTACCTCCCCCTCAAGTATTTGCTGCTCAGCAGACTATTCCTGTGACTAATGAAGAGAACCATGTGGTTACTAATTTCACACCAGACATTGTGCACACCTGTGCCCAACCATACTTTAACGACCCTTAGGTGTATGATGTGCCATATATTTCTGAGAATGTAAATGAGAAACATGAGAAGATGCAAGAGAATTTTGATACCCTTGAAAAAAGGTTAAGAGCAATTGAAGGCGACCAGATCTTTGGGGCTGCTGCTAGAGAGATGTGTCTGGTGTCTGGATTGGTAATTCCTCCAAAGTTCAAGATACCCACCTTTGACATGTACGAGGGCGCGATGTGTCCTAAGAACCACCTCTTGATGTATTATCGAAGAATGGCTGCGCAGGTGGACAATGACAAATTAATGATCCACTGCTTCCAGGACAGTCTGAAGGGAATCTCCTCCAAGTGATATCTAACGCTAGACCAGTCGAAGATTCGCAGTTTTCAAGACTTGACATATGCTTTCATCCAGCAGTACAAATACAATATGGACCTTGCTCCCGATAGGAGGCAGCTGTTGAGTATGTCACAGAAGGATTCTGAATCATTTAAAGAATATGCTCAGAGGTGGAGAGGGACCGCTTCTTAGGTAGATCCCCCGTTGTCTGAAAATGAGTTAGCTAATTGGTTTGTTGACACGGTGCGACCATAATTCTTTGAGAGAATGATGGGAAGCGTAACTGCTAGCTTCTCTGACCTTGTAGCCTTGGGAATCAAGGTTGAACTTGGACTGAAAAGTGGAAAGATGAGTGGTGCATCTAGCAGTTCCAGCAATGGTAGTGGAAAAAATGTCAAGAAATTTACGAGCAATTTCCACAAGAAGAAAGAGGGCGAGACAAATGCAATAATGACGAGTCAAAGAAGGAATCAGCTGTGGCAGAGGCCTCAACCTGTGGCTCAACACCAGTATGTCTACCCACCACAGTATGTTCAACATCCTTATGTGGCGGTAGTTCAACCGTCATATAATCCACAAGTCCCAATGTATCGGCCAACTCAAGCAGTACCGATGTATCAGCAAGCGGCTCCAGTGATTCCAGCTTATCAACCAATGCTCAACAATCCAGGCTATCAACGAGCACCCAATGCTTCAGCCTATCAGCAGAGGACTCCAGCTCCTCATCCAAATTCCAACTTTCAGAATAGAAGACCAGGAGGAAGTCCTCCTCATCCTCGGATCCCTATGACCTATACTGAATTATATCCCTCACTATTGAAGAAAGGCTTGGTTACTCCAAGGCCTTTGGGTCCTCCACCAGATCCGCTTCCACCAGGTTACAACTCAAATGCCCACTGTTTGTTCCATGAAGGTGCTCCAGGGTACGATTTGGAAAATTGTATTGCTTTGAGGTATGTTGTGAAGGATCTAATGGATAAAAACATTTTGTCATTTGGAGATACTGGTCCGAATGTTAAAAATAATCCTTTACCTAAGCATGGGTCCATAAATGCCATTGTTGACGAGTCTGACGAAGATTTGATTTTCAACGCCATAGAGATCAAAACCCCGCTTAGAGACTTCCATGCGAAGTTAGTAGAGGTGGGTATGCTGAAGAACTGTCATAAGAATTGTGAAGCTTGTGCGAATAATCCAAAGGGATGTGAACTGGTTTTGAGAGATGTTCAAAGTTTGATTAATCTGGGTGTTTTACAAGTAAGCGGTCGTGTGAAGAGGAATGAAGTGGCAATGATTGAACCCATTTTCAACTTGCCTGAATCTGATTCTACCATGGCACCGATGTTTAACCTGCCTGAGTCCCTAAGAGTTCAACCCATCTTTAATATGCCAGAACTTGTGGTGCCCATTTTCAATATGCCCGAACCGAGGATTGAGCAAAGGAGTAACCCTTTTCTTTATGAAGATACCAAAGCAGTTCCATGGAAGTATAATACTGGTGGGATTCATCAAAAGTTTGGACAGGCTGGCCAAAAGGAAGGTTCAAAAGTGGCAAATGCTGACATAGCAGGTGCAAGTCGTTTAACTCGCAGTGGTCGTGTTTATACTCAGCAAGCCAATACAGCTCCACCTAAAGAAGTAATTCCCACTGTTGTCAACCAGGATAAAGGGTTGGTCTTGGAAGAAAAGGATGCAAAATTTCTCAAAATCATTAAGAAGAGTGATTATAAGGTTATTGACCAGCTACATCAAACGCCTTCCAAAATATCTATCTTATCACTTCTTATGCATTCACCGGCCCATCGAGGTGCTCTCTAGAAATTACTTGCCCAAGCTCATGTTACGCATGATATAACTGTGAATCAGTTTGATGGAGTCATTGCCAATATCACTGCATGTAACAATCTCAGCTTCAGTATGGAGGATCTTCCAAAGGATGGCTTGAACCATAACCGTGCTCTCCACATATCTGTAAAATGTTAGGAGGATACTTTAGCAAGAGTTCTTGTGGATATAGGATCTTCATTGAATGTTTTGCCGAAAAGAATACTTGCCAAGTTATCTTATCAAGGGGCAGAGATGAGGCCCAGTGCACTGATTGTGAAAGCCTTTGATGGGTCAAGGAGGACTGTTATTGGAGAGGTTGACCTGCCAATCTTGATTGGACCACAGGTGTTCAAAATCACTTTCCAGGTTATGGACATTAATCCTAATTACAGTTGTTTGTTGGGAAGACCTTGGATCCATGCCGCTGGGGCAGTCACTTCCACCTTACACCAGAAGATGAAGTTTGTGGTCGATAATAAGCTGGTAACTGTGTCTGGTGAATAAGATCTCATGGTCAGCAACCTTTCCTCCTTTAGCTACATTGAGGCTGATGAAGATGCTTTGGAAACTGCTTTCCAAGCTCTAGAGATAGCCAATGTCGTCCTTATGGAATTAGAAGAGTCAAAGGGGAAAGGCATTCCATCTTTTGCATCACTGAAGAGTACCATTTCCACTATCGAAGAAGGAAGCCATGAAGGTTGGGTGATGTCATTGAAGTCAAACATAAGCTAGATCGCTACGGGTTGGGTTACAAACCAACTCGTGTGAAGGAAGGAGTGTCAACCCCTGTCAAAGGGCGTCCAAAGACCATTCAAGAGGTGTTTTCCAGTGCCGGCTATCAGATCAATGCAGTTAGTGGGGATGCTAAAGATGAAGATATGGATCTTTTGGTTTATCAGTGTGAAGCAGCTTTGGGCAATTAGGAGGCAGTTGAGATCCCAGAATTTTTTCCATTGTCAAAGTAATTTATTGTTTTCTTTAAGTGTTTTCAAAGTTCTCTAGCTCTGCCCAAGGCTATGGGATCATTTTGTAGGGCCCCTTCTCATTTTCAAGTTACTCAATCAATGAAGGCATTTTGTTAAATTCTTACTTTGTTTTATTTACTGTTTTTCTCTTTTCACTTTTAAAAAAAAGAAAATGGCCATCTTTCTAAGCTAATAAAAAGTTTTCTTGCATCCCTCTATTTTCACTTTTAATAAAAGCAAATCATTCCCATATGCAGAACAAATGAAAACCCTGTTGAATCCATTGACTCTATGTTCTCTCCTAACTTCGATTCGCCCATCTACCAAGCAGAAGATGAAAGTGAGGAAGATTTTGACATTCCCGAAGAACTAGCAAGACTAGTTGAGTATGAGCACACAGATCTTCAGCCACATAAGGAGCAGGTAGAGACCATCAACCTTGGCACAGATGAAGACAAGAAGGAAGTCAAGATTGGTACAACACTTGGGGCAGACATCAGAGAAATATTGGTCAAGCTTCTCCAAGAGTATGTGGATGTGTTTGCATGGTCATATCAAGATATGCCCGGTTAAGACACAAACATAGTTGTTCATAAGTTGCCGCTTCGACCAGATTGTCCTCCAGTAAAGCAAAAGCTCTGAAGAATAAGACCAGACATGGCTCTGAAGATTCGAGAGGAGGTCAAAAGACAGTTTGATGTTGGATTCCTCACAGTTGATAAGTACCCTGAGTGGGTAGCTAACATCGTGCCAGTCCCCAAGAAGGATGGCAAGGTTAGAATGTGCGTGGACTATAGAGATTTGAACGAAGCCAGTCCCAAGGACGATTTCCCTCTTTTGTACATTGATACTTTGGTTGACAACACTGCTAAGTTTGCTGTTTTCTCCTTCATGGATGGGTTTTCAGGATACAACCAGATTAAGATGGATCCTGATGATATGGAAAAGACCACTTTTATCACACCATGGGGCACTTATTGTTACAAAGTTATGCCATTCGGTCTTAGAAATGCAGGAGCCACCTATCAAAGGGCAATGGTCACCCTTTTCCATGATATGATGCATAAGGAAATAGAAGTTTACGTAGATGATATGATTGCCAAATCACAAAGTGAGGAGGATCATTTGAATCATCTCCTGAAGTTATTTGAGCGTCTCAGAAAGTTCCAACTGCGTCTGAATCCAGCTAAGTGTACCTTTGGTGTCCGATCAGGAAAGTTACTTGGTTTTATTGTTAGTCAGCAAGGAATTGAAGTAGATCCAGATAAGGTCAGAGCAATTCAAGAGATGCCAGCTCCAAAAACAGAAAAGAAAGTCAGAGGCTTCCTTGGAAGATTGAACTACATCTCCAGATTTATCTCCAACATGACTGCTACATGTGAGCCTTTATTCAAGTTGCTTCGGAAGAATCAAGCAATCGAGTGGAGTCTCGATTGTCAACTGGCTTTTGAGAAGATTAAGGTTTATCTACAGGAACCTCCTATATTGATCCCACCTACTCCAGGGAAGCCTCTGTTCATGTACCTGACTGTACTTGAGGGATTTATGGGTTGTGTATTAGGAGAACAGGATGAAACCGGTCGTAAGGAGCTTGCCATTTATTACTTAAGCAAGAAGTTCACGAATTGTGAAAGCAGATATTCACTTTTAGAGAAGACTTGCTGTGCTTTGGCATGGGCGGCCAGACATCTCAGGCAGTATATGATTTGTCACACTACTTTGTTGATCTTGAAAATGGATCCAATAAAGTATATTTTTGAGAAGCCTGGTTTGACTGGAAGACTCGCCCGTTGGCACATGTTGTTATCCGAATATGACATCCAATATGTAACCCAGAAGTCTATCAAAGGCAGTGTTTTGTCTGAATACCTTACTGATTACCCTATTGAAGATTATGAACCTTTGAAATTCGATTTCCCAGACGAGGACATTATGTTGATAAAGGACTGTGAAATTCCAGAGCCAGATGAAGGTCCCGAGCCAGGTTCTCGATGGAAGATGATGTTTGATGGTTCCTCTAATTACATGGGGCATGGTGTGGGAGCTATTTTGATGAATCCTAATGGTGGTTATACTCCCTTCACGGCCAGATTATGTTTCGAATGTACAAACAACATCGCTGAGTATGAAACATGTGTTTTGGGTATCGAAGCTGCAATTGATACCAGAATCAAGATGCTTGAAGTATATGGAGACTCAGCCTTAGTAATCTACCAAGTCAAAGGTGAATGGGAAACCCGTGATGAGAAGTTGATCCCTTACCATGCCCATATTGTGGAATTAATTAAATACTTTGATGAAGTCACTTTCCATCATGTTCCAAGGGCAGAGAATCAAATTGCAGATGCTTTGGCTATGTTGGCCTCTATGTTTCAAGTCAGATTTCTTAATGAAGCTCCACTCATTACAATCGAGCGAAAAACAACACCAGCCTATTGTCTATTGGTAGAAGAAGAAACTGATGAGAAACCATGGTTCTATGACATCAAGAACTATTTGCAAAATCAGGTATATCCAGCAGATGCAACAACTTTAGACAAGAAGACTCTGAGAAGATTGGCATCCAAGTTCTTCCTCAGCAACAATGTGCTCTACAAGAGAAATCACGATATGGTTATGCTCAGATGTGTGGACAAGCGCGAAGCAGACTTATTGATCAGGGAAATCCATGAAGGATCATTTGGAACACATGCCAATGGACATGCCATGTCCAGGAAGATTTTAAGAACTGGATACTTCTGGTTGACCATGGAATCAGATTGTTTCAAATACGCTAGGAAGTGTCATAAATGCCAGATTTATGCCGACAAGGTGCACGTACCTCCGACCCTTTTGAATGTTCTGTCATCACCTTGGCCTTTCTCAATGTGAGGCCTTGACATGATAGGGGCAATTGAGCCTAAAGCTTCCAATGGTCATCGATTTATCTTGGTTGCAATCGATTACTTCACCAAATGGGTAGAATCAGCTTCCTACGCCAATGTGACAAAGCAAGTGGTCGTCCGTTTCCTCAAGAACCAAATTATCTGCCGTTATGGAATCCCAAGCCGAATCATCACAGATAATGGGACTAATTTGAACAACAAGACGATGAAAGAATTGTGTGATACATTCAAGATTGAACATCATAACTCTTCTCCTTACCATCCGAAGATGAATGGAGCCGTCGAAGCTGCAAACAAGAACATCAAGAAGATCCTACAGAAGATGGTGAAGACTTACAAAGATTGGCACGAGATGTTACCATATGCTTTACACGGATATAGAACATCAGTTCACACTTCAACAGGGGCAACCCCTTTCTCTTTGGTATACGGGATGGATGCAGTTCTCCCCATCAAAGTAGAGATACCATCTTTAAGGATCATGATGGAAACCAAACTGAAAGAAGCTGAGTGGGTCCAGAATAGATATGATCAACTGAACCTCATTGATGAAAAGAGAATGACCGCCATGTGCCATGGCCAGTTGTACCAAAAGCGCATCAAGAGAGCATTTGACAAGAAAGTCTGTCTCCGAGAATTCAAAGAAGGAGACATTGTACTCAAGAAAATCTTGCCAGTCCACAAAGATATGCGTGGAAAATGGAGCCCTAACTATGAAGGCCCATATGTTGTGAAGGTGACATTTTCCGGAGGTTCCCTGATCCTCACAACTATGGATGGTGAACAACTAAAACACCCGGTAAATTTTGATGCAGTCAAAAAATATTATGCCTAAATAAAACCCGCTAGGTCGAAAACCAGAAATGGCGACCTAGGCAAAAATGGGTATCCCGGTGGATCATAACCTATGAAGGAGATCTAGGCAAAAGTTAGGGATAAAAACAAAAAAAATAGAGCTCGCTAAGTTGAAAACCCGAAAGGGCGACTTAGGCAAAAAAGAGGGTCCCGGTGGATTGAAAACCCGAAAGGGCGGTCCAGGCAAAAGTTAGGGACAAAAGGCATTTGACTGTATCAGATGGTGTTTATCATTACTGAAGATCATTACTTGAATATCAATCCAGTAGCTCTTGTCAGAAGCAAGGTGTTGGGCGGTTTTAATTATTAGGGATTATAGTGGTCGTTGGATTCATTGTAGACCTTTCCCCATTGCCATTTTCAAATTGTAATTTTCCATGGAGTTTTGCTATTGGAAAGCTACCATTCTTGAATGAAATACAACCTTTGCCTTTAAACTTTGTCTTTCAGTTTCTTATTTTCTTTGTTATGCAAAATGTCTTTACTGAATTACAATTTAACTCTGAAAATGACAAAAAAACTTTTGGAAACAGTTTTGAAAACGTACAGGAAAACATTCAAATTTCTTTGACTTTAGAAAAATTAAAATATTTTCTGTCTTCTAAAAAGCCCTCTGGCTTGCAACAACACTCTCATGCAGTTATTACAGAAGTCCCCATAGAGAGTTAAAGACTGGTAGCACTCTTGGATGGATCCTTGGATCAAACATCGATTTCCAAGTTTGAGGACATCCCCCCAGCATCTATCTTATTGCTCGTTTGAGTATTGGCGTTGAGATCCTGCTCTTCCCGCTTTATCAAAGTTCTCTGTCTCCCTAGAGTCAACATTTGCATATCATGATCATTTGCATCATGTTCAATCATACGCATTTAACATAATCATCTGTCCATCCCCAGTTGTCGTGTGTCTAACTCCAGGTCCCGATTACTGTCTTTTGTTATTTTAAAGTCCACTATTGTTGGTACCCCAAAATATGGTTAACCTAGGTTTTTTCCCAAAAACATTGGTATCCCCCGCAGAAGCCCTCCTTGATATGAACCTTAGTACAACTAATATTTCATTAAAAACCCAATTATCAGGGGCATAAATCCTTCAAGCTGTTTTCTTAAGATTTAGGGCTGTCTAATTCAAACGCATCTGTGTTCCCCTGATAGTTCCTAAAAGTTCTTCTTTGAACTCTTCATTTAAAGAATTTCCTGAGGTTGGTCGTTTATCTTGTTGAAAACTCCAACATTTATTCTTATTTTCCAGCTTGGTCGCTTAGAGCCGTTTGATTTATCTTTAAACGCTTCACATTTTTTTCCAGTATCTGTGGTTTGCAAGGAGCCACTGCCTGAATACTATTTTCGTTTTCCAATCCTCGGTCTCAACAGTTACACTTGAACCTGTTGATTTACTACTTTGGATTTATGACAGTTATTTATTTCTTCAACCGCCGTGTTGAGTTTTATTTTCCGACCGCCGCGTCGATGACATTTATTTATTTCTTCAACCGCCGTGTTGAGTTTTGTTTTCCGACCGCCGCGTCGATGACAGTTATTTATTTCTTCAACCGCCGTGTTGAGTTTTGTTTTCCGACCGCCGCGTCGATGATAGTTATTTATTTCTTCAACCGCCGTGTTGAGTTTTGTTTTCCGAGCGCCGCGTCAATGACAGTTATTTATTTCTTCAACCGCCGTGTTGAGTTTTGTTTTCCGACCGCCGCGTCGATGACAGTTATTTATTTCTTCAACCGCCATGTTGAGTTTTGTTTTCCGACCGCCGCGTCGATGACAGTTATTTATTTCTTCAACTGCCGTGTTGAGTTTTGTTTTCCGACCGCCGTGTCGATGACAATTATTTATTTCTCCAACCGCCGTGTAGAGTTTTGTTTTCCGACCGCCGTGTCGATGTCTGTCATTTTATTTTCCCGACCATCGTGTCGACGACTGTCTTTTTATTTCCTGACCACCGTGTCGACGTCTGTTATTTTATTTCCCGATCACCATGTCGATGTTTGTTTATTCCTGACCGCCGTGTCAATGTCTGCTATTTGGTTCTCCTGGCTGCCGAGTCGAGGTCTTTTCCATTTTTTCTCAATAACCGAATCATTGCATTGGAATCCCCAGTAACCACCTTTAACTTGCTCACTCATCACTTCAGATAGTCTGTCTTTAATCTTACGTTTGGTTTTCCATCTTATGTCATTCTTAGTGCCAGCAGTTACACTTGAACCTGCTGATTTATCACTTTGAATTCATCCCGTTTTCGTCTTGTCATCCCCAGCATATTGTTATCCCCAGTAAGTCTTCACCCTCGTTATCATTTATGTGGATTACTGTTTGCATTTGTCTTCATCATACCATGTTCAGCATATTCATCATAAAATCAGCATGCTTGGGTTCATTGCATCTCGCATGTCATATCCCCAGCAAAGCGAGGAGTCCCTCATAAGTTCACAGCATATCATTGCATTTAGGGGTAAAATTTTCGATTATTTCTATATTTAAATACCTTCCACTCCGATCTTATGAGGATTTACGTCACTCATTATATCAGATAAAGTTATTTAAATAGGGGCAACTGTCACACCCCAAATTTTACCCTTAACTTTTCATTCTTACGTTCATATTATCTTTGGTATACCGTGGTGCAGTTGTCACTTTAGTTTTTTTGTAACATTTATTGTATTCTTTTTTAGTTTTATTTCTAAAAATTAATTCTAATTTATTTTTCTAATTCTAAAAAAATCCATTCTCATTCTAATTCATTCCGTAGTCCAATTCTAATTTAATTTTATTTCTTTCCGTTTCTATTATTCAATTTTATTTCCTATTCTTTTTTTTATTTTATACTCATTTTCAAGTATTATGTCTAAATTTAATTTATTTTTCTATTTCTAATTTTCAATCCATTTTCAAATCCTATTTCCAAATTTAATTCATCATAGTTCCAATTTCATGTTCGAAGTAATTGTAAGGTTTCAATTTCTTTTTAGTCCATAATCCATGATTTTGTCCAGTTAATTACTACTTCCAAGTGTTTAAATCCTATTCTAATCTCAAGTCATTTTTTGTCAAACTCTTTTCCAACCTCTCAGGTTATTCTTTTCCCATAAGTCCATTCCATTCCCAATCTTTTTTTTTAAATTTCACTTTATATTATATGTCCAAATTCCATTTCTAAAAATTAATCGAAGGGGAAGAGTTGGTCCGTTCAAGCTTTAAACAATTTTGTTCTAGCTTATTTCAAATTCCATTTTCAATTCTAGTTTAGGTGTCAGTGTTGGTAAAAAAAATATATATATAGAATTCTTAAGTTAAAATATCAAGTTGTGTCTACCAAGCCAAGTAATAAGGGACAATAGTTGTCACATGAAGAAAAAGCCCATAAGCCCTAAAGTTGTTTGAGCAATCAAGAAGTTTCAAGCGACTTGTAGAAATGGCAATCCAATTTGTATTTTGCTTTCAAGTTCAGCTCAAATTCGTTTCAGGCAATGTCAAAACCAAACTCACAAACAACTAAGTACCATTACATAATTTGAAGCCACGTTGTTAGAATTACACAATTGGAAGCCTAATACAGATTCTACAAGTTGGAATTCTGCCTAATTTAAAACTTCATCCTTTTTTTCCCCATCCCGGCCTTCGGTCCCCACCGTGCATCCTTTTCTATTCAACTCTTGCTAACCATAACCTGCAGTCATGAAACGATGTCAGCAAAAGCGCATATTACGTAGTTATGTATCCCCAAAAGAAGCTAGTGACATACAATGAAGAGTCGTGTTCCCGTTTAAAACACGAAGCGAAGAAATTTCAAACATCATTAGAAGACATGGAGTTAGAAACTGAAAAGTTGACAAAGGAAAAGCATGAGATAAAACAAATAATTGCAGATATCAAGTTTGAGAAAGGAAATTTGCTTCAAGACATCACAAAATTATCAATAGAAAGGGAAGACATGTTGGCACAGATTGAATACATCTATACCAAACTCGGTAATTTGTTGTCTATCGAGGGTATGCAGTTGACAGAAGAACTAAGAAATATGCTGCATACTTCTATAGACTATGAAAATGAAACAACAATGGATTCAGTAGTTTGTGATAAGCTACATGGTTCATGCTCAAGTTTTCAAGGTTGAATTTCTGTTAAAGTCACAAGAATATCACACAGCAAGGTTTGAATAAATTGTTACATTGATTCGTACCAAAAAAAGTAGAAACTCAAAGAAACAATCAAGCAAAATGAAGGATGTAAGGCACTTAAATTTGAAGTAAAGGCAAACCCCGAGTATGTATGCGTCCACCATCATCGAACCCCTCGTGTGGGTTGTCTTCATCTCATTAGAATCTGATATGCCTTAAGGTCACATGTCCTCAAGTCTTGTTCCACCTTCCAATATATCGTGACTCCATCAATTGCTCTTATCAACCTTTCCTGGACATTTAGCAGGAAGCATGTTTACAAGCATGAATAGACAAATAGCAAAGTCAAATTGGGTGCATTAAAATAAAGGTTTTGGTTTTACCACAATAAAATTGCAAATACTAAGGTAATAAGCAAGCAAAAGCAGGACATTTCATCCAATCCGAATTCAACTAATTCGGTTTGTTTTGAACAAGAAAAACCAAGTCAACAAAGGTACAGTGACCAAGAAAACAGACAAAGTAGGGCATAAGATACAAGATTGAAGCATTCACAAATATGGCAAAAAAACAGGTTGACGCAAAAGAGATGACAGACCTATCCAAATTCATTTTCTCAGCAAATTTTTCAAAGATACAAACCCTAATTTCAGGTTATAAAAGGGGAGAAAAAATTTGAAGAAGAACATCAACAACCCTAGGTGAAAAAAATTAGCAGCAGACACAAATCTAAAAAACCCTAAACTCATACAACAAAGAAACTCCTAGCCTCAGACAGAATAAAACGAAAAGAAATACCACCAAAAATCCTATTTTCTTTCAAAGAGTTCAAAGAAGGATTCATCACCGAAAAACACACAAAATCCTTCCGCCGCAAACCTCAACCCCTGTCGTCATCTTTGGAGCTTTAAGCATACCACCATTAAAGGGCATCTGAAGCCAAAACCAGCCGCGAGATCACTCCAAAGACGAAGCTCACGAGGGTGACGACAGAACTCGCGACTGAGAAGAAGAGCGAATCAAAAGCTTTCCACGAAGGAGACGACGTTCCTCCGCGCTTTCGGTGGTCGCGTTTGGTAATCGCTCCATCCCTTTCCGTTTTGCTTTGTTTTTTCTTCAATTTGTCGTCGATTGTATTGGTCTGTTCGATCTTTGGCTTTTGAATGGAACGTTTTGATTGAGTTAAGAGAATGAGTAGTTGAAATGGGTGCGAAGCTTGAGAGATTTCCTCGGATTTTTCTCGCCTCTTCACGATTTCTGCGTTTGGAGGAATTTGTTCAGTAGTAACCCTAGCCGTTTCTTTTGTCACTCTTTTTAGGATAAACCGAACTAAATCCGGGTCGGGCTTGACCCGACCGGCTCATACCCAACGCCCTTTTGAGCCTCCCCTGCGCACCACCCCCTAACTTGCTTATCATACCTGGCCCATTTATTTGTCTTTTTTTAGTTTTTACTACCTTTTTTTTATATTTCCTCTTTTTATTTCCTTATTTCAAATAAAAACCAAAAAATATTTTTGTATTAATTAATTATTTAAATAATTTTATTTAACTTAGTTAATTAAATAATTTGTTAATTAATTAAATATCTCCATTTAATTTAGTTAGTTGATTTATTATCTTTTAGTCGATTTTACGTGAATAATGTATGATTATATTTCTTTGCTCATTATTTAGTCGTATGATGATTATGTATGATTTGTATGAACTTGAGTATAGTTTTCGGCTTTCGACTAAGTTGTCAATAAAAATAATAATAATAAACGTGGTCATCTTAAGAACAATCGCTTCAAAAAGAAATTTAATTAATTTTTGGTTCAACGCTAAGCGAATAATTCGTACGCCTACATTTGCACACACGTAAGTCGATCCTAAGATCGCCATCTGTACGACTTTTACGCGTCTTATTTAATTAAATACGGAAACCGAACTCCGGAGTCCAGCACTCCGCACGTTCTAGAATGGACTGCAACTGGGCTAGCCCCAGGCAACGTGGTCCATTCGCTTTCCGAATTTCAAAATGTCTAATCGCTTCAATTAACGTACGAAAACAGAACTCTGGAGACTAGCATTCCGCAGGTTCTGGATTGGATCGCTACTGGGCTAGCCCCACGCGACGTGTTTCAATCACCATTCGTATATCAAAATATCTCAATCATTTTATAAATTCAAATACGAAAAAATAGAACTCCGGAGTCCAGCACTCCGCACGTTCTAGAATGGACTGCAACTGGGCTAGCCCCACGCAACGTGGTCCATTCGCTCTTTCATATCTCAAAAAACAACTTAAAACTTACCAACCAATTATTTTCATAATTAATCAGCGAAAGACGGAACTCCAGAGTCTAGCACTCCGCACGTTTTGGAATGAAATCACTCCTGGGCTAGCCCCACGCGACGTGGTTCATTCGCCCTTTCGTTTAAAACACCTTAATAAAGGTCAAACATTTTATCTAAACGAACATTGCTTAAATCATTCTGTCTCGCAAACAAGCTAGCGCTTCAGCCTCCACCGCGAGTATAAGCCAACGCTTAGCAGCAGAATGCGTTTTAAACAACTGTTCAATAAAAATCACAAACCGTAGTTGCACGAACTATGGAGCTCTGACTTTCCCATTGCACAAGGGAATACGTAGGCACGGGGATTTTAATCCTTCACGAGCACCCTATTTAAAAAAATCAATCTTTTTCTCTCCGTCGCAATAATAACAAACTTTTAATCTTTTCTCCGACTTATTAATAATATAACTCTAATTTCCTTGGAACAAACATATTAACAGACATTAAGAAGACAAGACTTAAGATCAAACATTTAATCACATAATTAGCTAAGAGGTTCCCGTTGAGTACAACGTGCGTGAGGGGTGCTAATACCTTCCCCTTGTGTAACCGACTCCCGAACTTAGAATTTGGTTTCGTAAACCATTTCTTATCCTTTATTAGGTTGTATCTATATCTCCCTTTTCTTTAAATAGAATAAATAGAATTAGGTGGCGACTCTGTTTGTTTATTCTAGGATCGTATTTTTCGAGGTACGACAAGATGCCCACATGGTTGTAGGTTCTTTTTTATCTTATTTCAACTCTTGGATTAGTGCAAAATTTGTTCTTTTTGATATTGATGGGTATTTCTTTGATATGGGTATGGGTATGAGATGAGTGTTGATTGATAGGGTAATGTGGATGTTTTTGTATTTCTGTATCATCATAAAGTTTTGATGTTTTTCTTAGGTTTAGAAACCTAATTGTTGTTTTCGTGTGGTGTGCTCGCAAAGATCTTACAACATTTTGCCTACGTACCCCCAAAAAGAGAATAGAGGGATCAGAGCATCGTAGTTCCTCCTAAAAGGCTAGAGAAAGGAGGAATGGTTGATTTGTATCATGGTTAAAGCACACAATGTTGATGCTCAAATGAATTGTATTTGTTTCTTGATCAAATCCCAAGATTGAAGCTGAAACGTCTATTTGTTTCCTTATTAAAGCCCATGATTGAAGCTGAAAAATAGTTGTTTATGAATGGTTGGTTGGTTGCTTGAATTGCGTAGCTCAAGGCATAAGATAAATGGTATCTAAATTTGCATATCTAAAGAAAGGTTGAATGGGTACCCTGAATTGCATAGCTCAAGGAGGATTGAATGGTTGACCTAAATTGCAGAGCTCAGGATAGTTGAATGTGTTATCTTGATTTGTATAGCTCAAGAAGGGCTGAATATTTAGCTTAGTTAGAGTCCAAGACTATGACTGTATTAAGAAAAATTATCTTAGTGAAAGTACAAGACTATGACTGGTGTTCGCTTATTTAAAGTCCAAGACTATGACTGTATTTGAATGTTGTTAGCTTAGTTAAAGTCTAATATTATGACTGTATTTTGAGTGACTGCATAGTGTTTGACTGTATTTTCCTTGATTGAAGCACAATGTTGAAGCTAAAATTTGCTTAGTAGAGATAATTTGTCATCTCTAAAGAGGGGAGATTTGTTTTATATGTGCCTTGATTGAATCCCAAGGTTGAAGCTAAATAATGAAAACCGACTCTATGGTAAATTTTTATATGTGTCCAGATTTGGAAGACCAGGTGTGAAGCTTATTTGTGAGAGACTGACTTTTGTTTATCTCTATCTTATATGAAGCCTAAGATGGGAGGCTGGAAATTATTGGTAGATTGACTCTATATGAACAATGTTTTATCTGTTGGTTAATTTATGATCATCAGACATTCCTTTGTCTAAGGGAATTCAATTGTACAAAGCCCAAGAGGAGGCTAGCTTGGTCATTCATCGGGGAGAAGGGGACTATTGTATGTTTTTTATTCTAAGGATTGTTCCTATGCTTTTAGGAAGCCTGAGAGGGTCCTTGTGTTTAAGCCTAAGAGGAGGCTAGGTTACCTGTATGAGGCCCATGAGTCATTGGATAAAGCCTAAAAGGAGCCTGGGGAAGGCTGAGTAACATCTAAACCCGAGAGAAGGAACATTTAAGAGGCCTGAGGGTCCTTGAATGAAGCCCAAGAGGAGGCTATGTTTTGCCCTTGTTTGGTTCTAGTTATTCAAAGGTTAGGTCTGGTGATAGTAACTCGACTGTTTAAATTCCAGCAAAGATGTAAGTATATACAGTAAAGATGCATGCAGACAGATAAAAGGTGTCAGTGAATGTGTTTAACAACTTTTAATATGTCTTTTTATGGTTTGAATATTCTTAAGTTGTTTTATTAAGAATGAAGTTGGGGGTTACACTGGGAAGCAGATGCCCAAAATCCCGAGGGAGAAAGATTACATATGTGTTTTACATCGTATTCTCTTTGTCATTAAGAAGTTTATTATTATCTTTGCTTTAGTATGAGGTGAAGAAAGATAATTTTGGAAAACAGTTCTATTTTAAGCAAGCAACAATAGTTTAAGAAAACAATGGGTAGTTAGAAAGTGAAAAGATGGCTCAGAAACCAATAATAGGGCTTAAACATAAGGATTCCTATGAATTTTTTTTGTTGATTAATTATCAAGTGATTTCATACACAAATTAGGACTTGGGTTCTGAAAAGCTGTTTATAGCCTAGAAAGCAGTTCAATGGAGTGAAGCTCAACTTAGTTGTTGGTGTATTAGATCTTTAGTCATAAAGATGAAAAAATAAAAGGAGATGGGACTTGTAAACAAGGGCCCATGATCTCTGTATAAAATATTGAAAACTATTTAAGAAATAGTTAGTGGGTTCAGGACTTATACGGAAGCTTGGCGGAGTTTTAAAACAGACCAGAGAAAGTTTAAAACAGAAAGAATGAGTCCTAAACAAAAAAGGAATCCTCATGACACATTTTGACAATTAATTTTAGAAATAAATGGTTATGTGTGAAGATATTCACACAAAAAAGATTCACAGATAAAAACTTAATGCGGTGAAAAAAGGCGATCGCGTCGAGTTTTTGAAAATGGATCAGATGAACCCTAATGGTTCATTTTTCTAAATGGGGTGGGTCTTACACTCTGATAGATGCCCAAGAGTGGTAAAAACCAATTTGAGGATGATTAAAATCAAAACCCTAGTTTTGCATATTTTTTAATATTTTAAATATAAAAATATTTAAAATCTTTGATAAATTTCAAACATAATTGAAAAACAAGTTGAAACCTTGGATCAATGTTTTAAAAATTATGTTTTATCCATAAGACAACTTGAATATCATTTATTTTTGAAAAATCAAGTGAAAGAAATGAATTTTAAAATGTTTATAAGCAAATAAAATTAATTATTTATGAAAATAATAAATATATTAAAAAATATATTTTTTGGAGATATATTTTCATGGAATAAAATATTTAAACATTTTTTAGAATTAATGAAAAAATAATAATTTTAAAACTCAAAATAATCAGAGAGAAATTAATTTTGAATTGAATTAAATAAAATCACAAAATTCAAAAATTCAAAAATTTGAAAAGGGGCGCCAAGAACATGCGCCATGGCTCAGTTTGCCCAGATTTGAAAAATCCATCGTATCTCTTGGAATAAGCATCCATTTGAGATGATATAAACATCAAAATTACTCATTTTGATCCCACGAACCCAATGATACCAATTAATTTCATTTATTTTATGCATGGAGTGAAAATTCGGAGATGAATACTAAAGAACCCTAATTTGACCTGAGCCTCATGAAATTCTACACGATGAATGTTTTATGAAATTGATTGAGGAGAATAATTTAAAATATGATTACGCACATATGGAAAAAAGATAGTGAGAGGAAATATGCTTGGATCATGATTTAGCCAAGTTTGAGGCTTACCTGAACTTGAGCTTGCAGTTGGAGTTGTGATTTCGAGCTAGAGGTGTTACAGAGATGTTGTGATGATCTGGACATCTCCCTACACCATATGGAGTGTGTTTGATTACTTGGACTTGATTGCAAATGGATGGATCAAGTTGTGGCTTTCAAGTTGCACAAACAAAGCTTCTTTGTGGTTTTGAAGTGTGATTCTAGGTTGGAAGTGTTTCAGAGGTGATCTAAGTGTTTGAACACCTCATAAACATCATATGTGATGTGTTTTAGCAGTTGGTTAGAGCTTGTAGTGGCTCAAACTCAAAAACCGATGGAGATTGCTCAAAATATTAAGTTTTAAGTCTTAAGGAGCAAAGAAGAGAAAGCTTAAGGATCATAGGCTTTGGTGTAATTTTTATGATGGAATGAAGTCCCTATTTATATGCAAAGATGTTGAGATTACTTAGCCCTTAAATCTTGAAGAGCTGAGGTCACAATTGTGAGTCATGGTTTATGAAAATATCTCTTACACATGTGATGATGAACTTCTCAAATAGCTCAGCTATTGCAATAACAAATTTCACATTCCTCAGAAGTTTTATTCTTGGATTGTGTCCACCTATTTCTTGTTGAACAAGAGATCCAAGAATATACCATTTTGGAGCTTGGTGACCCTTGGATCAAAATGCATAATGTTGAAATTCAAGAATGTCATTTTGGTGAATTCCATGGTGTAATCATGAATTTGCAGGTTTGCACGGGTTTGTAATGATTGTTTAGATGCTTAAACCCACTTGACATTATACTTTGATTCAAAAACTCAGATTTCACAAGTTTGTGAAAAATCTATTTTTTTGCAAAACAGCTTGAGATGGCCACTATGATCCATGATTTATTCATGTACAAGAGATATCTTTTCATGCCAATTGGTTCTTTGAATTGTTGACAACATTTGAAACAACATTGGTGTTTTGAAAAGGATTTGAATCAGCTTGGAACTAGGTGAAAAATCCCACCAGTTTTTGGTGTTTTGTTGATTTTGTACTTAGACTGATTTTGTCTAAGTGTTAAAAATCAGTATTTTTCTTGATTTTATCCATCTTCAACATAAAATCCATACTGAATTGGAGTTTATTCTAGTTGAATAATTTTTAGTTTGTTATGAGACCTTTCATTTGAGCTTTAGTTCACAAAAATCTGATGCTTGGATCACAAGTTATGATGCTTAGAAGTATGCCACTTGAACACTTTTTGCATAACTTAGAATTTTTTTTAAGTTTCAAAGGTTACCCCTTTTACAAGTTATCTTCAAATTCTAATTTATTTGTGATAAAATGCATTTATGGACCATATATTCTTGTAATATAGGTCATGAGGATCATTTTTGGGTGAAAAAGTCAAACTTTGACTTTTTGGTTCAAGTGGAAATTAAACTAGATACCCCTGGTTTTCTGATTTTTTGATTGGACATCCTATGAGGTATTTTGACCTTATGAATGGACTTCCATGATATATATATATATATATATATATATATATATATATATATATATATATATATATATATGAGCTATTTTAACCATTCCCTAAGGTATATGCTCTTGTCTAGATGAAAATCATGACTTTTGGTTCCCCGACTAGTCGAAACCCTAATTTGGGCACTATGAAACCCCTAATCTTGCAGTCTCTGATCTCTACACCTTTTGTACTTGTAAATGGCTTGTCAAATTCATTTCAAAATTCTTGATGATGCATGGATGTCTTGACTCCTTTCTCTATGAAAAAAATCATTTGGAGGGCATTAGTTGATTGAAACCCTAATTTCAGGGCCCAGATCACTAAAAGATTTGTACAGTCCTTGAATAATTTTTCATAATTTGAGATTCCTTAACCCTTTGATAGTGATTAAAAGGTTGAAAATATTATGTTTTAATGATTGTTCCTTTTCCTGAATCCTCTGAGGAACTCAAGAATCCTGATTCATTGCGGGGATTTTGTTCAAACAAGTCTGGCACAATCTTTTGGTTAATGTGTTTCCTCTGAGGAGGTATATATCTTAGGATCAAAATTTAGGGTATGACATCATGATTTACACATTTATCAACCAGAAGCCACTGAATATCAGAATATTAGAAGTAATGGATAACAGGGAATAATAGAATAGTACAACGACATTTCATTCCACTTCCAATTCCATTATTCCATTATCCTGATTCGATACTACAAGAAGGACGATTATGTGTACTATTTTTCACCCTTAGTAACGGCATTCCTTTGTCCAGCTTTAACGCAATAGATATATTTCTTAAGCGCCTATAAAAGGATTGTCAAGTGAAGAAGCAAAGTGAAAAACAATTCCATATCTCTTATACAATACTACAAAGCTCAAACGTTCAAAACTCATTTGTAGTATCAAGCTTCAAAAGCTCTTAATTTGTGTTTATACCTTCTTATTTTAGAATCACTTCTTTGTAAACAAACATTGTAGTAAATTGTGGTTGCATTCCCTATTGGACCTAGTTTAGGTCAGGAGTTTTAGGAAGACTAAGGTTGCGGGTCTTAGTGGTTGTTAGTCACAGAGTTGCTGTGCAGTTGTAATATGTTGAGATTATATTTGATTAAGTCCCTGTTGAAGGAAAAATAAGGTTGGTAGAGTGGACTGGAGGTAGCTTGTGGTTGACAAGTGAACTAGGATAAATTCTTGTGTTCTTTATTTCTTTCGCTATTCTTTTATTTGATTATGTTTATTCTTATAGTGATTGTTTTTCAAAACACCATTCAACCCCCCCTTTTTTTAGTGTTTTCTCACACCTTCAATTGGCATCAGAGCTCCGGTTCTGATTGCGATATTGAGATATCATACACTTAATCGTATCAGTATTGATTCAACATTTTTTTGTGTGAGTTTACCTTGATATTATGGCCACACCTACTCTATCAACCTTAACATCTCACAAGAAAGATCACTACAGCACCAAACCCCCAATTTTTTATTACAAAATGTTTGATTACTGGAAATATATACTTGATAGTTTCTTTCTCGGTTACAATGTATAACTATGGGATATGTTAGTCGAAGGCTACGCGCATCAAGTAGATGCTACCAGGAAGAAAGTCGTAAGAAGCTCTATGAGCGACCAACAGAAGAAGGATTACAAAAATTATCACAAGGCGAGGACGATTTTTCTTAATGATATCTCTTATACAGAGTATGAGAAGATAACTAACAATGAAACTACCAAATCCATCTTTGATTCTCTTCAGATGACTCATGAAAGAAATGCGTAAGTGAAAGAGACCAAGGCTCTTGCCTTGATTCAAAAGTATGAAGCATTTAAGATGGAGAAATATGAAATTGTTGAAACAATGTTCTCCAGGTTCCAAATGCTTGTTGTTGGGATGAGAGTATTAGACAAAGGATACTTTACTGCCAATCATGTTAAGAAGTCTCCCGGCAAAATGGAGACCAATGGCAACAACCTTAAGGCTAGCAAAATATCCGAACAACCTAAGTATTGAAGAACTCATTAGTTCTTTATGAAGTCATGGGATTGAGTTAGAGCAAGATGAACCTCAAAGGAAGATTAAATTTGTTTCTCTAAAGTCTAAGACTGAGAAGACGAAGGCATGAAAAGCCAAAGAAAAGTCAGATTACTCTGACATTGATTTTGAAGAAGAACTATCTTTAATATCCAGAAGACTCAGCAGAGTTTGGAAACAGAGATATGATAAAATCAGAAGTTTTCAAAGAAACAACGGTTGATCAGAACAATCAGGGAAAAGAAGACAAGGTTCTATAAGGGATCCTATTTGTTACGAGTGTAATGAACCAGGACACTACAAAATGGACTGTCCAAAGTTTCTCAATAAGGAAAGGAGTTCAAAGAAGAATGTTGCCCATGCAAAGAAAGGAATGCTAGCCACCTTGGACTACTCTATTTCTGATGAATGAGATTCTGACGAAGAAAGCACAAATGTTGCTTTTGTTGCAAAAGCAAGTTCTGATGGTCCTGAAGAGCTTGAGGACATAACAACATCATAATCAAACTCAGATTCAAACACAAAGGAGGTATTTTATAAAATTACATGTAGTGAATTAGAAACATGTCTCTCGAAAATGTTGGAAAGCTATCACAAACTCCAACGTAAGTACAAGGATCTTAAACAAATCCATGTAGTTATTGTGGAAGAAAGAGATAAGCTAAAATTGAGTAATTCTTCTCTAGATGAAAATGTTTTTTCCTTGAAAAATGCAGACACTATTTTAAAAAACAAAAATTCATGTCTAGAAGAAAATTTATTAACTAAGGTCTCTGATACTAGTTGCATCAACAAGTATGATAAAACCTTCCAACAATTTCTAGCTTAGAACATAGATAGAAGCAAGCTTGCTTTGATGATCTATGGTGTCATCCATAATGGTTATAGAGGATTAGGAAGAAAAAAGGTTGTTAAACACGATGAAACAAAACCTTTGAAGATTATTCCTCTACGTGATCAATTTGTACCTTCTGGTACCAAACCTAGAAGTTCTGAGTTAATTCATGTAAATACAAAGACACAACAATCTAAACCAAAATGTTTACACAAATTTCAGATTGCTTTTGATTATCAATCTGCAAAAATTCCCAATGTTTGCAAGAACCTTGGGAAGACTAATGATACAAGACCCAAGATATAGGTACCTAAAGAAAAAATAGTATTTGTTACAGATATCCTTAACAACATAGTTGACACGCCAATCATGGTACCTAGATAGTGGGTGTTCATGACATATGACGGGAGAAAGGCGTATGTTCCACAATCTGGAACTTAATCCTGGAGGCAGCGTCATCTTTGAAGGGAATTCGAAAGGTAAAATCATAGGTGTAGGTATAGTAGGTAACAATAAAATTCCTTCCATTAAAACTATTTAGTTAGTAGATGATCTAGAACATAATCTGCTGTGAATAAGTCAACTTAGTGACATAGGCTATGATATTGTATTTAATCAACAATGTTGCAAAGCTGTGAATCAGAAAGATGGATCAGTTCTGTTTAGTGGAAAGAGGAAGAACAACATTTACAAGATCAAATTCTCTAATCTTAGTGATCAAAATGTAAAATTTCTTTTGTTTGTTTCCGAATAGAAATGGCTATAACATCGTCGACTAGGACATGTTAGCTTGAGGAGGATTTCTCAGCTAAAAAAACTAGATCTGGTTAGAGGCCTGCCAAATTTGAAGTTCTCTTCAAATGCTCTATGTGAGACTTGTCAGAAAGGAAAAATTTTCAAAATTTTCCTTCAAGGAAAATAATGTTGTGACAACCTCAAGACCACTAAAACTTCACATTGATCTATTTGGACCGGTAAAAATTACGTCAATCAATGGAAAGAAGTATGGACTAGTCATCATGGATGATTACAGTCAATAGACATGTGTCAAGTTCCTAAAACACAAGGATGAGTCTAATTCTGTGTTCTCTACCTTTTGTTCACAAGTGCAAAATGAAAAGTATTGAAAAATTGTTAAGGTTAGAAGTGATCATGGGGGAGAGTTTGAGAAAAAATATTTTGAGGAATTGTTTGATTACGAAGGCATTTCCCATGACTTCTCCTATCCCAGAAATTCACAACAAAAAGAGGTTGTGGAAAGGAAGAATATGACTTTGCAATAAATGGATCGAACCATGATCCAAGAAACCAACATTACAAAGCACTTATGGGCTGAGGCAGTAAACATAACTTGTTACATTCATAGAAGAGTCTCTATTAGACCTATTATGGGTAAGACTCCTTATGAATTATAGAAGAACAAAAGGCCCAACATTTCTTATTTCCATTATTTATAATGTATATGTTTATTTTTGAAATCTTGGTATTCGGCCTTTCGACCGACTAATCCAAGAGGACCAATCCCACCGTCCACTAGCGGGGGTCTCGTTTAATGCCAGAGCAAAGCTCCGTATGGAATGACCTACACAAGGATTTATTGCACCCAGTAGGATTCGAACCTGGGACCTTGAGAGGAGCAAACTCTTAAGACCCAAGCCTTCACCACTTGGCCAACCCTTGGGGGTTCTTTCTGATGTATATGTTAAATGTTGAACACTAAAGAGAATCATGGCATGTTTGATTGTAAAACACATAAATGTTTGCTGCTTAGATATTATGAACACTCTAAAGGCTATAGAATATACAACATAGAGACAAGAACTATGGAGGAATCAATTCATGTTAGATTCAATGATAAGCCTGACCCTGAAAAGTCAGAGCTAGCTGAAAAGTTTGCAAATCTGAAGATCACCTTCTCAAAACCCAAGGAGGGAGAGTAAGAGAAAGAAGGAGAATCTAAAGAGTCAGAGACTCCTTCACCAAAACAAATGATGAGTCAAAAATATAAGAATAGCATACTCAGAGTTTCTCATTTTGAAGAACTAACTATGGGAGACAAATTTGTCCCAGTCAGAACCAAATCCGCTTACAGAACTTTCGAAGAAAATCTTCATAGGTTGGTGTCTCAGATTGAACCAACAACTACAGAGGAAGCTCTTAAAGATAATGATTGGGTTCTAGTAATGGAAGAATATTTGAACCAATTCACTATAAAAGATGTATGGGATCTTGTTCTGAATTCTAAAAGTGTTCATGTCATTGGAACCCAATGGGTTTTCAGAAACAAGCTGAATGAGAAAGGTGAAGTAGTAAAAAACAAGGCTCGACTGGTTGAACAAAGTTATAGTCAGCAAGAAGGAATTGATTATCCTGAAACCTTTTCTCTAATAACGAGGTTAGAATCTATTTGTTTATTAGTTTCTTTTGCTCTAAATCATAACATCATCTTATATCAGATGGATGTTAAAAGTGAATTCTTAAATGAATATATCTCTAAGGAAGTGTATTTTCATCAACCTCCTGGTTTTGAGGATATTAAAAATCTTTATTTTTTTTTAAACTAAAGAAATCACAATATAGTCTAAAACAAGCTCCCAGAGCTTGGTATGAAAGACTCAGTACATTTTTGTTGGAAAATGATTTCACCAGAGGAATGGTTGATACTACACTCTTTTGCAAAACATTTAAGAATGATATTCTGGTTGTAAAGATCTATGTTGATGATATCATTTTTGGTTCTGCTAATTATGTCTTGTGCAAAGAATTTTCTAAGTTAATGCAGGAAGAATTAGAAATGAGCTTGATGGGAGAACTCAAATTCTTTCTAGGAATTCAGATTGATCAACATCCAGAAGCAACATACATTCATCAAAGAATATATGCCAAAGAACTATTGAAGAAGTTTGAGTTGTTAGAAAGAAAATTTGCCAAAACCTTTATGCATCCAAAATGAATTCTAGAGAAAGAACAAGCAAGTTATAAAGTGTATCAAAAGCTTTATCGTGGAATGATAGGATGTAACAGCTTCTCGACTAGATATTTTGTTCAGTGTTTGTTTGTGTGCCCGATTTCAAAATGATCCAAGGGAAACTCATTTGACAACCGTCAAGAGAATTTTGAGGTATATCAATGGAACAACAAATCTGGGTCTAATCTACAATATCACTTCAAAATATACAATGTATTGTTATTGTGATGCAGACAATGTCGGAGATAGAATCAAAAGGAAAAGTACTTCTAGAGACTGTCAATTTCTTAGAAACAATCTTATCTCTTGGGCTAGCAAAAGGAAGTCAACAATTGCACTATCTACAACAGAGGCTGAATACATTTCAGCATCTTTGTGCAACACAAATGCTCTGGATGAAGAATATACTCGAGGATTTTCCGATAAATGAGGGTAATATTCATATCTTTTATGATAACACATCTTCTATTTGTTTGACAGAGAATCATATTTTACACTTAAGAGCTAAGCACATTGAGTTAAAACATCATATTATTAGAGACTGTGTTCAAAAGGGAATTTTAATGTAAAATTCATAGATACAGAACATCAATGGGCTGATATCTTTACAAAACCCTTGGATGAAGATAAATTTCTTTTCACTCTGAAGAATTTAAATTTGGGCAGTTGTCTAGAATAAATTATGTTCAGAACATGCTTAGACCTTGGGTAAAACAAAGGTTTTGACTACAAGCAAATATGGAGTTGTGAAATTTCTTAGAGAGGATTCTACTAGTTAGAAGATGTTTTCTTCAGTAAGTAAATTAAGTTTTGACTTAACTTAAAATAAAGCAAAGTGTTCACTATGCGCATAAAAATGATTTGCTAAATCATATTTATTATTAGTGACACCATGAGAATGGTGGTTTAATGAGCGAGATTTTCTGAATGATTACCAACAATACCCTCCAATTTTTTGTTTTTGAACTTACTCTTAATTATTATGAATTTGATGGAAACATCATTGTGTTCATTTTCTTCTCAACAATTAAAAACATAAGAGATGTATAACTTATGATTATATCGTCTGTGTTTAGTTAAATTTTTCAAAACCTTTTTTATTATGACAAAAAGGGGGAGTATTATTTGGGAAGTTATTTTGAAAGCTTAATATCTTGTCTCTGAATCATAAGTCGGACATTATAATACACTAAATGTTCTATATTCTTTTAGTATTTCATTCTTTCGGGAACCATTGTATATCTGGAGTTGGCCAAATCTTGATCATACAAGTTCTGATAGAAACCAAGATCTGAGATGAAGATCGGTGTTATAGTCAGATTCCGTGGAATGGAAAAAGGAAGTATCCTTCTCAATCCTATGATTTGGAAACTCAAACTCTCTATTTTATGAGTCTTGGGATCAGGGGGAGACTCTGAACAAGCATAAATAAAATTTTGGGATTTCCAGAATTAGGGGGAGAGTATCTGATAAAGGGAAGTTTATTTTGAACTCATCTTATGTCAATTCCCATTTATCATCTCGTACAAAATTGGCTCTTCAAAATACATTGTTTTGTCATTATCAAAAAGGGGAAGATTGTGAGAACAAGATTTGGTTCTGCTCAATATCTTTATGTTTTGATAATAACAATGAAGTATTTAAGTAAAAGCAAGTTTGATACTCCAATGTTTGTTATTGTGTAAGAATGATAAACAGGTTCTGAATATGAGGGAGTTCTTGCAAACTGAAGGTTCTGACAAGATGATATCCCCTTATGTGTAATTTGGAAGTAAGACTGCTCAAGTGCTAACTCATCAGAAAGATCTTGAGAAAATTGATGTTGTTGTTACAATGTTTTCTAGGATTCTGACTCTAAATGAGTAAGACTCTGATACGACAATATTCTGAGGACCAAGTTCTGAAGACTCTTAAGACTTAAGGTTCTGAAGACAAAATGATCCGAAAACCAAGTGTGAAAAGACTCTGAAGACTTGAAATTCTAAAGAACAAGGGTTTCAAAGATAAGTGTTGAAGTTCTGAAGACTGAAGACTTGAAGATTCTGAAGAACCCACCATTCTTATCTCAACTCATGCTTCAATACAATTATCAATCAGAAACCTATGAAGTTATGAAGATAAGAATCAAAATTAAGAGACATCCTTTTATCAACTCATGCTTCAATACATATCTTAATAAGAAGCCTCTAACGTTCTGATAAATAGGCTCAAGTGTTACTCTTCTCTCTACTCATGCTTAAAACATGTACCAACCATAAGCCTCTAAAATTCTGAAGAAAAGAAGTAACAGTAAAGAAAGTTATTTTTATCTCTGCTCATGCTTCACATATTTATCAACTAGAAGCCACTAAAGATATAAAGATAAGAATTAATGGATAAGAGGTGATTGTACAATAGTACAAAAAACTTTGTTCCACTACCAATTATACTATTCCATTATCCTGAATTGGTAGTACAAGAAGTACGATTGTGTGTATTATTTTTTACCCTCAATAACAACATTCCTTTGGCCAGTTGTGATGAAACAAATAATTTTCTTAAGCGCCTATAAAAGGATTTTCAAATGAAGAAGCAAAGTGATGAACATTTCCATATCTTTTATACAATACTACAAAGCTCAAACGTTCAAAACTCATTTGTAGTATCAAGCTTCAAAAGATCTTAATTTGTGTTTACACCTTCTTATTTTAGAAGCACTTCTTTGTAAACAAACATTGTAGCAAACTATGTTTTCATTCCCTAAAGGACCTAGTGTAGGTCAGGAGCTTTAGAGAGACTAAGGTTGTGGGTCTTAGTGGTTGTTAGTCACAGAGTTTCTGTGCAGTTGTAATTTGTTGAGATTATAGTGGATTAAGTCCTTGTTGAAGGAAAAATCACCTTGGTAGAGTGGACTGGAGGTAGCTTGTGGTTGAGAAGTGAACCAAGATAAATTCTTGTGTTCTTTATTTCTTTCGCTATTCTTTTATTTAATTGTGTTTTTTCTTATAGAGATTATTTTTCAAAACACCATTCAAACCCCCTTTCTAGTGTTTTCTCACACCTTCAGCAGTGTCTTGAGTGTTGATATTCACTAAATGGACGTCAACTATTTGTTTAAGAATTGCAAAGAAACTCAATAAACACACTTATTTTTCCCTTCGATTATGACTTAAGCCTGAGGTAATTGTTTTCCTTTTAAATAAAATTTACAATAAATTGGTATTTTAACCTTGATTTCTAAAAGAACCAAGGTAATATATGACTTCTATTGCTAAAAATGGTGAATGGAAAAAATTGAACTAACATGTATTGTTTCCTTTTTCCTTTTTTTTACCATTCATCAATTTCTTTGTGTGTTGCAATATGATTAAGAATACATTTCTCATTAATTTCAACCGAAGAAATCAATACATATTATAGAAAATTTTATTTGATTAAAAATATTGCAAAGTTATTCCATTAAACATTAACGTGAAGAACAACAAGAACAACACCATTACGTGATATAGATTGCAAATTACTACAAATTGTTGGAAATCCCCCAAAACCTATGGAGAATTTCAATCAACCCTGATAAACAAGATTATTGTACAATGGAAATTAAAAGAAAAATTGAGAAGAGAAAGATTATGGTTTCAAAGAGGAAGAAGAAAATGAATATGACTACCCACAAACTATGAGATTTTCCTCTTTTTTTATCCACTATGCAACTACATAAATCTGTGAATTATAATAAGTTTTAGTGATTACAAAATAAGGGTTACTCCTTATTTATAGATTTAGGTTAGCTTGCATCCCAAGCCAAAAATCCCAAAACTATAAAAGCCCAAATACCTATTTTGGAACTAAATCAAATCTATCTATTTTAGATCTAAATCAAATCTATCTATTTTAGATCTAAATTAAATATTTGTGTAACAATCTGCTTCCACACTTTGATGGACTAAATCGACCCATCTTATGTCGAACAACATACTTCTTTCGACATAATGAATTACAATTTAACACACCACCTAATTCATTGTGTCCAAGCTATCCACATTCATCATAGACCTTAGCTTCTTCAATACTTCGACCTGCACTCCCTTCGCCATGATATCTGTAATTTGATTCTTCATTCTGCGGTGTTCCATATTCATCATCCCTTCTTCTACATGCTCTCGAAGATAATGGAACCTCATTTTGATGTGCTTCCTTCTACCACGTGCTATCGGATTATTTGCCAGATTGATAGCTGACATGTTATCGATCTTCATGTTAATTTCTCCATGACTTTTTCATTGTAATCTCTTCGACCAGATTCACCATCCTGTTGCTTGACATTCATAAAGAGAAGCATCTAGTACTATATTTTGCATGATGACAATGCCACTACTGGCTCTTTTTTCAAACTCCATGCAACTGGTGCACCACCTAGCATTAACACATATCCAACTGTGGATTTTCGATCCTCAACATCATTGCACCAACTTGAGCCGGTGTATCCCAAAATCTTGCATTCTTTTCCTTCATCAGTTATAGGAAACAAAAATGTCATAGTCAAAAGTTCATTTCAGATACCTTAGTATCCTCTTCGCCGCTGCTATGTGTGATACCTTTGGCTTTTACATGAATTTACTCACCATACCAACATTCTATGCTAAGTCATGCCGTGTGTGGCAAATGCACCTTAGTAACCCAATAAGTATTCTTTATTGGGTTGGGTCGACATCATCGTCATCTAAATATTTCGACAGTTGAAATCTAGGCTCAACTGGAGTCGATGTTGGGTTGCAATCTTGCATCTCAAATATCTTTAGTATTTTGCTTACATCATCTTCATCTAAATATTTCGATAGTTGCAATCTAGGCTCAGCTAGAGTCGAATTTGGGTTGCAATCTTGCATCAAACTTCAAGGAAATATATTTCCTAAGTCTGACATTTCAAACTCCTCACTCAGGTCTTGTTTGAAATCTTCGATCTCCTTCTAGCAACTTCATGTTATCAACAAATCATCGACATAGAGACATAGTATAAGCAATTCACCATTGCTTCTTCTTACATATACTCCATGCTCAGTTGTGCACTTCACAAATTTATTCTCCCTTAGAAAGCCATTTATCTTCTTATTCCATGCTCTTGGAGCTTGCTTAAGTCCATACAAGGCTTTATGCAGCCTATACTACTTTCCTTATTCACCTTGTTTCACAAACCCAACTGGTTGTGCAACATAAAATTCTTTGTCTAAAGTACCATTCAAGAATGCTCACTTCACGTCCATCTGAGATTTGTACCAATTATTCATGTTCTCTATACAAACAACCAACCTGATTGTTTCGATACTAGCAAGAAGTGCAAAAACTGCATTAAAGTCGATTCCTTCCTTCTGAAGAAATCCTTTCGCCACATGTCTCGCCTTGTGTCGAGTTACTTATCCTTTAGGATTCAGATTCACCTTGTATACCCAATTCACATCAATTTCCTTCTTGCCTTGAGACAATTTGACAAGTGACCAAGTGTTGCTGAATTTGATTGACTTCATCTTCTTATTCATTGCTTTCACCCACTTTGAATATTTCAATGCCTCTGATGCATTGACAGGTTCGACATCTACATAGAAAGCATAATTTACCAGCTCACCTTCTTTATCGATCACATCATCTGATGTAATCACACATTCTTAACCCCTTGTAGGCACGTGTCTTGTTCTTTGAGGTTTTCTTGGGCCTACTTCACCTCTAACTTCTTCATGTCGAACGTCTCTTTCGACTTCACTAGCTGGTTATTCACATAAGATTCCAACTGAATCTTTCTTGACATTTTCAAACCAGTCCCACTCTTTAAACTCATCTATGATCATTTCCATTATGATAACAACTTGCTTGTTCACTAGTTCGAACAACTTGTAACCTCCAGTCGAGTGATATCCTATCAGAATCATTTGACTAGACTTGTCATCAAGCTTTCTTCTCAACTGATTTTCCACATGTCTATGTGCTATAAATCCAAATACCTTCAGATGACTCATGATAGGCTTGACATCATACCAACATTCTTATGGCATGATTCCTTCTAGCTTTTTCATCAGACATTTGTTCAGAATATATGTTGTAGTCGACAGAACTTCTCCCCATAATTTTTTGGATAGATGCTTGCCTTTCAATATACTTCTTACCTTGTTCATGATGGTTCGATTCTTCCTTTCTGCAATTCCATTCTATTATGGAGTGTAGGGTGGCACCACCTCATGCATAATCCTTCTTTCACATATAATGCATCAAAAACTTTTGACCTATACTCTTCACCACCATCAGTCCTCAAAATCTTGAGCTTTCAACCATAGATTTAAACTTGGCAAATACCTCAATCACTTCACTTTTCTTCTTGATCAGGTAAGTCCATCGTTTTTGACTGAAATCATCTATGAAAGTGACAAAGTATTTGTCACCTCCAATCGAATCCACCTAGATAGGAAAACATACATCAGAGTATATCACTTCAAGAATTGCCTTCGACCTGCTTCATGCATCCTTGCTGAATTTATCTCTATGTTTCTTCGCTAAACACATTCTTCACACACTTCATTTGGAATATTGATTTTTGGCAATCCTAAAACCATATTTTTCCTCTTCAAATCTCTGATGTCTTTAAAATTGAGATGACTAAGTCTACAGTGCCACATCCATTCATCTATGCTAGCTACAGTTGCAAGGAATTTATGCTCCATCACATTTAGTTCAATCTTGAAGGTTCTATTATGAGACATTGGAGCCTTCAAGATCAACCTACCACCTATGTCAAAAACTTTCATCATCTTGTCTTCAATCGACACCTTTTAGTTCTTTTCGACCAACTACCATATACTGAGCAAGTTTCTCTTCATGCCTGGTATGTACAACACATTAGAGATTACTGACCTCTTGACATCTTTCCTCATAATTAGAATGCCACTAATACGTTTAGCTGCTAGAGTATTGTCATTTTAAAATTTCACCATGTTCTTCATCGAAGGATTCATATTGACAAACCAATATTTCCTACCAATCATGTGTGATGAGAATCCCGAGTCAAAGTACTATTGGTCCTTGAATCTCCCTTCATCTCTTGTTGTAACCATCAATAACATTTCTTCTTCTTCATGTTTCTCCAGCTTTGCATCACTTTCTTGATTCTTATTCTTTTCAAGACAATCACTAAAATAGTGACCATACTTTTGACAATTGTAACACTGAATGTGACTCTTGTCAGGATTTCAACTACCGCCTCTTCCTCTACCTGCAACACCACCACTTTGATTGCATTAGTTCCAACATTTTCTCTTATTCAACCAGCCTCCTTCTTGCTGATTTCGACCAGTCGAATTGTTATAGCCTCCTCTTCCTTTGTTTTTAAACAACTTTCCTTTGCCTTTCTTATCTCTTGCTGATTGCGCCTACAAAGCCACATCATTCTTCGACTTGCCTGCAACTTTTTCAGCCATTATTTATTCATGAGATTCAAGAGTCCCTTGAAACTCTTCCTTTGTCAATATTAAAAAAAATATTTCGACTCTTCTATGACTACTACCACGTGGTCGAACTTTAGAGACAACAATCTCAAAATCTTGGAGACAACTGCTTTGGTCGTCAGAGCTTCTTCACATACTTTGATTTGATTCATAAGTTTCATAACTCTTGTGAAGAAATATGTAATGCGTTCACTTTGTTCCATCTAAATAAATCCATAAGTTCTCTTGTGAGTTTGTAATCTCACCTCTTTCACCTTCTTTGTGCCTCCAAATGACTTCTCTAGAATTTTCCATGCTTCTTTCGCATATTCAACATCACTAACCTTTTCAAAGTTAGCTGGATCAACACATTGATGGATTATAAAGAGAGCTTTATAATCTTTCTTCTTCAATTCTATGTGTGCAGCCTTTTCTCGATCCATCGCGTTTTCCGTAAGCGTTGTTACTCCTTCCTTTACAAGATTCCAAAGATCATGATAACAGAAAACTACCTTTATCTAGTTGCACCAATTCTCATAATTATCTTTCTTGAGAATTGGAAGGTTTGTCGAAAAATGTCCGTTTGGATAATTTATCCCCATCATGACTCTTTCCCTTTAATTTCTGAAACTAGAGCTTTAGATACCAGGTGTTTGAAATCCCCTAAAACCTATGGAGAATTTCAATCAATC